>OX411309.1:64848389-65478389 GCA_948150685.1 Rhaphigaster nebulosa | reverse complement strand
ACAATGTTATATTTACAAAATTTTTACTTCATAAATTATGTACATATTTTTGTAATAAGAAACCTAGATGTAACCCAAAACTTTTTTTCTATGGGTCCAACTAATCTCTTACTGTATCCAAGTATCCGCTTACGACATGCCAGTCGAATAATATGTCATACGAAATAATAATAAGACATATCGTCGGTCACATGTTAAATTTACGAATTGAAAGATTCAATTTTTATTATTTTTTTTTTTGGTTATTTTTCGGTAATATTTCGGATGTTACAACCTGTAGTAAAGTTACGGATCTATTACGGCATTAGAAAATATTGAAATCGCAGATGCGTTTTTACAAAAAAGTCTCAAATTCTAAAACTTCCATGTTTAAGTAACGAATATGCGTATTATTATAAAGGTAAAATAATAATTGCACATGAAACTATGAAATAAAAGAAATGAAACATCAACAAAAAAATTTCAAATAATCGAAATCGGCCCTTATATACAGAAGAATGTAAATATTTTTTTGCTCTCCTGAAAAGAAGTGATTTTCATATTCGTAAGTTTACCCTGGGACGATATGTTTAATATACATATATTGGTAGGTGTGCGTATCCATGCATAGCTGGTTTATGTCCGAAATTCAGTCCATATGGTACCTTATTTATATTTTGGTTTGTTTATTTTTTTTTTTTTTATTGTTAAATGAGACGAATCAGAAATCAGTTTAGTGCATCACTAGATAAGTACTTTAATATATTATTTTTCCATAATCTTTCTTCGCTTCTAAAAGTGAAATTAATTTCATTTATTTTTCTGATGGTTCTCCTTCTAGTAAAAAAATGAGATGACCAATCTGAAACCTATTTTCCAATCAATCAACGCGCCCAGATAGTGGGCGTTAAACCTGGTGTGGGGAGAGGTTTTTTTTTTTTAACTTCGGGAAAACAATTTTCCGTGTGCACTTGATAGCGAATGGTTGATCGAATTCCCTCTGGGGTTACCCTGCCATTAATTGTCAATTTTTCTTTGAATAAACAATTCCCATCTGGTTATTTATTTATTTTGCAAGCCTTGTAAATTTGAATTCATTATTCCAGTAATTAAAATACTACCATAGAATTAGGGAACGTGTTTGCAATCTATATATGTATATATATATTTTTTTTATATCTCTGAATATTTATATAGTTGAAATTTTTTTATTTATATATATACATATATATATATATATATATATATATATATATATATATATATATATATATATATATATATATATATATATATATATATATATATAAAATGAAAAAAAAATAGAACTAAAGTTCATTGTGATGTGTATTAAAACATACATAAGTTTAATAACTTTTACAATTCTTTTCCTTTTTGTTCTCTTCCGTTTTGTGATTGCAGCTACTTCAATTAATTTTTAAAGTAAAAATAAAATAATAAATATTGTGATGGGTAGACTGTTTTTTATTTCTTAATTAAAATAATCAACCATTATATCCAGTTTCAGCTTCTTTATTGTATTATGAACAAGGATTAGCTTTCGGTGCATTGCGCCATATTCGTCTGAAATTTACAACCGTCGTATTGAAAAAATATATAATTAAAATAGAATTGCTACAAATGTCGAAAGTAACCTGAGTATCTCACCTTATAATTTTTGATTCTTTATTTGAATCTCGTCTAAATTTTGAAGAAAAAAAAACATTATTTTTTTTTCCTATCGGCGATTGTAGGTCAATAATATTACTTCTGTTACAGACCCAAGATTGTGTAAAATTGAAGTAATATTTAATAGTAATTAGATTAATAATTCAAGAGATGAATTTTAGCCAAATTTAAGCCCACTGCACACCATTGCCGATAGGAAAAAAATAACACTGTTTTTTAAAAAAAATATCCGAGATTCAAAAATTATAAGGTAAGATGTTCATTTTGACATTTGTAGCAATTCTATTTTAATTATATATTTTTTCTCTACCATGGTTGTAAATTTCAGATGAATATAGCGCAATGCCCCGAAAGCTACTTCTTGTTCATAATAAAATAAAGAAACTGATACTGGGTATAATGGTTGATTCTTTTAATTAATAAATAAAAAATGGTTTACTCATTACAATACTAATTATTTTATTTTTGCTTTCAAAATTAATTAAAGTAGCTCCTGTCACAAAACGGAATTTTAGCTGTTGTTTGTAATGTTTGTCACCCATAGCAATTACTCCTGGTACACCCCTCATCGAAAAGTACTTCAGTGACAAGGCTATGCTGTAATACATCTCTAAAGATAAAGTAGACCACTAACCATCAAACTATTTGCGGTTAATTAGGAGGTTCTATACTGCAGTCATTACAAAACGACAAGGAGGTCACGCTGGACTGGGTCTTAGCCGAGTCATAATTCTACCCCACTAACAGCGAGGGCAATTCCTGGCCCCTGTCCCATGTTGGGCCATGTTCTGCCCTTCTTAATAGCTACATAATACTATCTCCTCCGTACAGTATGTAGCGAGCGATCCTTTCGAAGGATAATACCGTATAATTCTGATTAGCGAGACAGGCAGCTTACTCGAAATGTACAATTCGCTGATCAGATTAAAACTATATAGGGTTAAGTGGTGTGATAGGAAACAAATCATCAATGCTTTACATTCAAATATTCCCCTACTCCTTTGATGGATAAAAAGTTACAATTTTGAGCAATGTTGAATGTTTACGGCAATGCTGTACTTCTAATGAATGTAATCATTTTATTTTATTTATTTCTATTAGATTTTATTTATAAGAAAGTGAATGACTGTTTCCATTTAACTCAGAGACTATTTTATGGTGTAAATCGAAACAGGGATTTCTTCTCGAGGTTGATAAAGAGACTCGTTTACCCAGGAGACTCTAGAAGTTCTATGCAGAAAACATGAAGGAACCGGGTCTTTTCTAAAATTAAACCGGTCGAACGTACACAACCGTAGGACAGTTGTCGAGCCAAATCTTACTAAAATTTGTCAAAATCATATTACGTGCTGAATTAAAGTGAACTTATAAATCACACAGCGAAATAATAGTTGTTCACAGGCTTGGTGGGGAAAAGAGGTGGGGAAAAGGTTGTTTCCAGTTACCTCAGAATACAAAATATATGGTTTAATTGAAAACACTAACTGCCATAGTAACTTAACAGGGACGACAAAAACATATCTAATTATTTTTAAAATTTTTTAACATTCCTAATGACAAATAAAAAAAGTTAATCCACTTACTTTGTGTTTGTAGATTTCCTAAGAGAGGAAAACAATATACCACTATAAGTCTGTAAACAAACTTTTTTAATATCACCTAGAAACAATGTTGAAACCATCTTTCGATTAAAAAGGCAAGAAATCAATCTATCGTCTTCTTTCTGTTTCAAAGTTGCAACACTCACCAAAAAATTAGTGTTTAACCTAAACCTCATTGTTTCGTATTGTTTGGCCCTACTTAATGTTGAGGTAAATTACTACAATAATGAAAAAACCGTAGGGCTAACAGGTATCTAGCATTTAGCGTGTGTATAAGAATTTTATTTAAAATGTACACGAGGTTTCGATTAATCCTGTTTAAATTTTAATGCTGTGAATTTACAAAGAAAATACCAGGTTGTAATTCAGTCGGTTGCTATCACAGAAGTATTGCAATACCACTGGATCGAACAGGAAAAAATAAATTGTTAATATGATTAGTTAATTATATTTTTCTTAATCGTCAAAACTGAAAATTAGACATAAACTAAATGCATTCTCATACCTACTTTAACTCATCTGGAAATACGCCATGTAGAATTACGGTTCTGCAAAAAAGACACTCTATCAAAAACTACAATCTTTTCATTCCAAAATTTTAGAACTTATAATTGGAGCTTCTTACACCAACCCACTATTGACCAACATTTACATTCTCTTTATTTCCACTTCCAAAATAAACTTCGCAATCATACCTACAGACTGATAAAAAATATATGCGCCTGACGTGCCCTTTAATACGACAAGACGATTGGATGAGATATATCCAGAGTAGCTGCTAAACTTATCGGTAACATAGTGAATAAAGAATAAGGACTGCGTATGAAAATTAATGCCTGACGATAAAGATGAAGGTGTAATAGTTTAGGAAATTTCTAAAAAAAATCAAATTTGAGTAGCGGGAGTTTTTGAAAAACTAAAAAGTTGGTACACTTTTTGATTACCCAGTCCGATTCTCTCGAAAATTAACTTAAACCTTTGAAAACAGAATTTTTCTGCTAAAAAAATTCAAATTTCAAGAAATGCACTACATTCTATTGGAGGCTTTTTGAAAGTTATTGGACTCCCTTTTAGACAGTTTGCTCCTTGTTTTTTAGAAGCTCCAACACCATATGATTTTTTATGCTTGCTAACCGTTATAGAACTATTTCCTGCCTATGAGCAAGGTAATTGATAATCTTTCAGTAAGTAGTTCATTTCCTGCACTGGATAGAGGAAGCTATCCGCGACAATATGACTCGACAAGAGGTTGGTAAGTTCCAGACGGTTTGCTGCGAGTTCATCATGAGTGTGGTCGAGAGAGTCTGAGAAAGAGTGGTGAGGTATTACAGTTCCTTTTTTCGACATAAACTCTTGCTTCCAATAGCGTGTGATATGCTTATTGCATCACCTGCAGAGTCACACCTCGAGGAAAATGAGGATAAGAGTTGGCTTCTCAGAGTATAAGGAACAGGTGTTCCTATGGCTCTGTCCTTGGCTTTTGAAAGCTTTTTACGATGATTTGTTTGGAGTGCTCGTAGAGGAGCGGATTCGTACCGCGGCCTGCGTACATGACTTGGGCACAGGTCATCATCAAAGGTCATCTTTCAGCAGTATAGCCTTCCATGAGTAAGACCGCTCCCAGAAACCAAAGATATTCTCTTGAAAGGCACGACTGCTCACTCTAAAATCATGTTTGCAAAGTCATCATCATGATTCACTATGTCCGACTATACGTCTTGGTGAGATGGTCACTCATTTCAGTGCAAGATCAAAAAATGGTTCAACGGGACTACTTGAGAAGTAGAAACAAAGTCGGGCAAGAGGAGTATATCCTTTTTCTGAAATGGGTATAATATAAGCACAGATTAAAGTAATATATAAAACCTTCAATATTTATTTCTATTATGTTTATTTATATTTTCAGCCATTGAAAAATTTCCGTTTTACTTTATTGTGCGTCAGAGCGTATGTGCTCTTCCTTAAGTAAGTAGATTTATTTCGACTTACTAGAAATATTCTCTTTTTTAAATTATTTCTGTGGAGCTATACCTAAAAGTTATACTTTTTCAATAAAGCTTCGTAATAATGCGAAGAATAATACAGCAATCTAATTTTATTAAAAGAAAAGGTACATATTTTGAAATCTAAGGAGAAAAGAAAATTAGCTCAGAATTGAACCAAGTCTGCAGAGAAATTTCCCTATAAATGCTTTTATCTCAAAATGAACTTGTGAAGGTTAATTTGCAAGTTGAAGCGCTTACAGGATGTTGAACTCTACTTTAATATTCTTTTAAATTGAAAGTCTCCTAGTCGAGATCTTTTGAATAATTGTTTTTAATAAACATTTAAATCCACTGAGTTATGGTAATTCGGCGTAATATCTTCAATGATTTAGTCAATTTTATTTACAGAGTTATTCCACGGTTTCTATTAAAACTTCTTACAACTTGATTTGAAAATGATTATAAGTTAATGAACCAAATGTTAGCTATAAATAAATTTCTCGCTACAGCAGATTATTTTATGCTACTTGGAAGATGAAATATCTGTGATGTAGTTCAAATCTCCAAGGACGGCATACTCAAAAAATGTCATATATAATGATAATTTGAAATTCGCATGCTCTATAAAATAATAAAATTTGAAATACACATCGTATATCTTTTAAATTGTACATCATTATTGTTCATTGAAAGTGAAAAAACGTAAAATAAACGGAGGATAAGAAAAATGAAAAAAAAGCTCAAACCTCCAAAAAACATATGAGATAAGATATTTTGCAGTATTATTTTAAATTCTCGCTGTGTGTATTTTAGTGGGTGTGCTTTTATTATCCGTAATTTAATGGTTTTATACTAATGTGTGCTTCATTATTCAATATGACTTCAAAAAAGTAAAAATTTTTTTTTTTAATTTTAAGCCGACGTTTCGGTCCAATCTCGTGGACCATGTTCAGGACTAGATCATAATGCGACAATTAGTCCGTAACTTAATACTGTAACGACCAACCTACTTACATATCTTTACTATTTGAAATTTAAAACAGAGATAATCTTCTGAAACGAGGTTTGCCAGATTAATAGATTTTGTATAGTGTAAAGACGTTTCTAAAAATAAAGAATTTACTTTTATTTTTAATGATATAAATATAAAATAATGATTGTAGCATTATGGCTGCCCCAAACGACTTCTTACTATCTACCGGCATCTGCCTTATCAATTTATACTATCTTGTTTACTCATAAGATACCTGCAGGTCCTTAAATGTTAAGAATAAGAAACGGGGTCAGAGAAGGAGGTGTATGTAAAATAGGATGTTGGAGCCTGGATTGCCAACCCGAGTTAGTCCAGTGTCCAGGGCATAATTTTCCAGACAAAGTTGGAAAAATATATTATGTGCAGGATTTCCTCAAGAATCTGGGAAAATAGTTTTGTCTATATCAGCTGATGTTTATTTTTTTTTATTTAACGATATATATCAAAAATGATTTTTTTAATTCAGTTTTTCGAATCTCCGCTTCTAGGAGTCAGAGAGCATTAAAAAAAATGTCAAATAATTAACATGGAATAAGCTACAACAAGAAATATTCTTTAAAGTGTAATTCCAATATTCCCAACGAGTAAATTGCAAAATACTGCAAAAATGATAATATCCTTGACTCAAGTTTTAAAGTACTAAAAAAAAAATTTACTCAATTAATCATAATGAAACAACTTAAAATAATAGGCTTTTTGATGCCTAACAAAACGAGACTTGTTTCATTGCAAAATTCGAACCTGTATTTTAAACGTTTAAATGCACTTAAGGCAGTTTCACTTCAGCCAAGAAATCATGAGTATTTTGACAATTTTAAAAAACAAATTGGAATTGTTTAAATTTTCAACATGTTTTTCCGGATAAATACAATTTTGCAACTTAGACAAAAACTTATATATCATCAAATTTTGTATCAAATTGATCGCAAAAAACAACATTGAAATTCTTATGGAGAAATACAAATTTAGAAAAAAAAAGTTGGTGTAGTGTTATTGGGATATACAAAGTATTTACGATTTTAGCAATTACAGATAGGTAAGTTTGCAAATATTATTGCTTGAAAATTTAACTGCACATACTTGATTGTATTCGCATGAAAAATCGTAAATTTCATATTTCTAGTATAAACAAAGATCAGAAATTTTGTTATCTTAAGCGATGCGCCCCCGATAACTGTTCTGCTTTCTTCCAATATTCTTTATTGAAGCTGTGTGAGCACGAGACTGGCAAAATCTGTTTTTTTTCAGCTCCTTATATTATAATATTCTTGTACATATATATATATTCATATATATATTGAGCTGAAAAAATCAGATTTTGCCAGCCTGGTTCTCAAATACGCGAAAAACTGAATTAAAAAAAAATCATTTTTTCTATTAATAAAATATTAATAATCGTGAAAAAAAAAATCGATCATCTGATCCAAACAAAATAATTTTCCCAGATTCCTGAGGAAATCTTTCACATAACATATTTTTTCCAGATTGTAGCAACTTTGTCTGGAAAATCAAATGTTTATGAGCCCTGGATACCGGATTATAAACCCCATTGCCGGAGACCAATGAAGACCTGAAAAATGAAGATTGTCCTTGAATGAAATGTGAACCTAAAATACTGCCTATTTTCAAATTCAGCACCTTTCTCAGTTATTTTTGTCGTCATAAGTTTTAGGGTGGCTTCATTAATCTAGGTATAATAGGTACATTAATCTTTAATAAATTAAAATATAATTCCTCATAAAACATCGTTTTATTAAAAATTAAGTTTATAAGAGCACTGGAAAATATCGAAATACTTTTTTAAAAATGCTATAAAATATTAACTTGTAAAAAGCACTTGCTGTGTGACTGATAGGCGTGATCAGACCCTCAGTGCACTTGGTTCTAAAAGGTAAGTTGCCATATGAAGCAAACAAGGAACGCGTTAGATACAAAAATAAGATCATATTGGGAGGGGGGGGGGGAAGGGAGGAGAGGAGGAGGGTATTCTCTCCAGTCTCATCTTGGTCTCATAAGTTTTTTACATGACGAATATTCCAATTATTTATATAATTTATATATATATATATATATATATATATATATATATATATATATATATATATATCATAAATAATAATATGTATAATGGCTACAAATGCTGTCTCGTAACTGTTTTTACTTCCTTGTACGAAGTAAATTTTCAGTTTTCAGATTTCAACGGAAATATCCATTTTGACCATCCCTGAATCCATTTTGACTAGTTTCGTCGTGGCGTCTGTACGTACGTACGTTCGTATCTCGCATAACTTAAAAACGGTTAGCCATAGAAAGTTGAAATTTTGTATTTAGAATTGTTGTAAAATCTAGTTGTGAACGTCCCTTTTTTGTTACTGCTTGATCACCGGAAGTGGTACTTTAATTGAAGGTCATAATTGATTACCATTAAAAATTATATTAAAATACTTTGAAAAACTTCTCAAATTTAGAATTTATAACTTATATATTGATTTAAATAACATACTAAACTTTGGTCTAATTTGGAAAACCGGAAGCGGTACTTTACTTGAAGGTCATATTAGACTTTCATCAAAAATTACATTAAAATATTATGTAAAACATCTTAAATTTGGTAAATAGGATTTTAATATCGATATAAATGTATTTATTAGATTTTGGTTAAAATTCGTGAGCCAAAAAGGGTACTTTACTTGAAGGTCCATAATAAGCTTACATCAAAAATTATATTTAAATTAAAAGAGAAATCATATGTTTCGGTAATAAAGGTTACAAACGCAATTTGGTTTCCAATTCAATTAAACATTTTTATTACTTGTTTTAAGTGTTAAAATTGAGTGTAAAATACTAGTTTTCCTCCCCATTTGTGAGATCGAAAAGTCTGCAGCATGAGAATAAGATATTAGTTAAGTGGTTTTTTCCGCGTAAAATCGAAACTGTCGATTTCCAATGCTTTATCCAGTGATATTGATAGTTTTATTGTTGTCACGGACCATGGAGAAATATCTCGGAAACTAGTTACCTACTGAAGGAAAACGACATATAATAACGGAATGAGGCCTCCAGTAACAAGAGTGTGAGTTTTTGTCTGTGTGTGTGTGTGTGTGTGTGTGTGTGTGTGTCAATAGATGGATGTCGGGACGCCGAGTGTCGTTTTTACTGCAATCTTCGGAAACTAGTAACCAAATTCAGTATCACTTTTTGAGCCACGGATTTATAATTTAATAGGCGTACAAGGAAGTCATGTGTTGCCCACATCAGATTTTTTTTTTCATATTCGTATATTAATATTAATTGTACATACTTCGTGTTTTCATTTATTATTTATTTTGCTAAAAATGTAAAGTATATTAATTTTGTATTTTAAAGTCTAAAGCAGTGGTCCTCAACCTGGAGGCGCGCCTTCAAGGGGGGCGTGATAAAACTAAAGGGGGGGGGGGAGCGAGTATATCGAGAAAAAATGTATCGACAAAAAAATAATTTATTTTACAGAAAACATCCTAACAAAATAGAAAATAAAATACTCTTTACACTGATGTAATACACTTATAAATAGGTATTTCACAATGTATTTAATAATTAACTTAAAAACATGATTGGTTAAAAACAACTTGGAATCACGCTGTGGAATATTCAAGACAAATCTATGCATTAATATTTTGAATATTGAATTGATATATTATATATTTGAAAATTATAATCGATGAATGCAAACTAAATTGAATAGAAACTAATGTTATGATTACGGCACCATTTCATCATACGATTAAAGTTATGAAAATTATTGTATGGGGGGGGAGGGGCGCGATGAAAATTGTGATTGAAAATTGGGTCTCCAATACTAAAAGATTGAGAAGCACTGGTGTAAAGTGTATTTTTCCTCTATATACATTACTCTATTGAACTTTCTCTCAGAATAAGTTGTTTTTTTATTCTTTCCAAAACGTCTTTCGTTTGTTTCAGGTCATTTATTTTTATCTTGTTTGATTCCGGAATAAGCTTTTAGAATTCTCTCTTTAGATATGGTTTATTATTTTCCAAGTTTGAACTTGTTCCAAACTATCTCTGCTCGATTTTTAATTTTCTCGTTATTTAAGGAAGAGCGGTTCAATAAGGATGTCTTGGAAAAAACCCGGAATTTTATCAAGTCGATCCCTGCCGAAGATAAGTTAGAAGTGTTTCGGGTCAGTTGGGCGGCCCCCGAGGATTACCCAAAGTTTTTCCCTTATTTCTTCGCCACTCAGCGTAAGCTCTTCTGATATAGGACCGGCGAAGAACACTGCAGTCCCTCTCGGGATATATGTGAACTGCCTTCGTCTTAGCTGCTGACCTGAAAAACTTTTCTTATACCATCCTCAATTTCCATAATCTATAAACATTTGAAGTATCTAATGCTCTGCATCTATGGTGCAACTATATCCATTCTCTATAATGTCCGTTCCCTGCAGTCAGGGACGTTGTTGTGGGAGGTATCCTATACCTCGTGTATCTCCCCACCAATAATTCAAAAACCTAAAAACTTGGCAAATTTGAGTACCTACTGCAAACTACTAAAATTGTGGTAAAACATTTTATTCAAAAAACCAATACCAATGCCCTTTAAGTCAAGAAATTGGAATTTTATCCATACAATGTTGTGTTTGAACATAAATGACAATTATGGTAGTCAAATGTGGACCTTAGCTACAGGTAAGTGAAAAGTTCTAATCCTAAACAGGTGGGGAAATTAAATAATATCTTATAACATAGTTGAGAGAATTTATCTTTTTTTTCCTTCTATATTTTCTAAATCTGTATTGATTAATATTATAAAAAAAAAAAAAAATAAGACATTAAAGATATTTAATAAATTTAGATCCAGACAAAACATTACCTGTCGATGTTACGGGTTATGCATCTGGGTCAACTTATATGCAGGTAATACAATAAATCCTTTAATACATTATGAACTAATAGAATTCTTATAAACGTTTTCCTCAAGCCCCCTCCCTTTTGTCTTCGGTATTCTTCCTCCTGCAATATAGATACATTCAATCACCGATAGTATAGAATTATAGTACCTCATTGTAGTATCTATAGTAGTGTATATAGCCACAATTTTTTGTCAGACATCGTTCGTCATTTTGGACATCGTAATTTCTTCCGACGAACGACGTCTACCAGCTGCCAGCT
Organism: Rhaphigaster nebulosa; assembly: GCA_948150685.1. Lineage (NCBI taxonomy): Eukaryota > Metazoa > Arthropoda > Insecta > Hemiptera > Pentatomidae > Rhaphigaster > Rhaphigaster nebulosa. Next base: position 65,466,933 of record OX411309.1, on the reverse strand, counting down.
GCACCTCTCGTCGATGGAAGTGGAAAATAAAGCCTTCCTCTCCATACCACAGTTATAACACTAGCAAAGTAACAAAGACCTTTTTTATTTCGTCGACATTTTTGCGTTGGTGGTACCCAACTTAATTCACATGAAGAAATCGGTGAATTTAATAAACTATTAAGTGTTATAGATTTAATGGAAAATCAATCTGTTTGATTTTATTACACATATTAATTTTATAATAGTAGAACAATTTTTTTTATTCATAAAAGTTAGTTTCAAATTCTCTAGTTTTATTTTTTAATTGTAGATTTATTTTAGTTTTATTATGATTTTAAAGGAAAATTGATTTTAGTTTAATTTATGTATAGTTGTATATCACCTTTTGTTTGTATTAATGAATTTACAGTTTTTGCTTATACTTCTCTGTAATTCTCTCGATTCAAAATTAAAATTAATTTATTTTATTATTTCGCAACTATTTTTTTTCCAACATTATTTCTTCATTTTTTTGTGCTCAAAGACCGGCGCTAGTAGAAACGGGGTCGAGACTTATGTTTGTTTTATAACATCGCTCATCCCAACATACACAACATAATAATTTGGGTAACTGGTGTGGTCTAAAACTACAGTCAAAACGACGATTTTTTTAAAAGCAGGGAGAGAATACGAGTTTATGAGTATGCAACCTTAGCGTTCGACCAAACCAGTTATCCAACTTATTATGTTGTGTTACTCATTAGGCGCATGATTCGATACTATTTAATTTAATATAACTTTTTGGATATAATGCACCGTTTAGGAATTATAGGTGAAAAAACAAAAGAAGTGCTCAAATTTCAAGGTGTTTTTTTTTGGCCGCCATTTTGAAATCCGCTCCTTTCTAATATCGGCAGACAAAGTTTTTTTAGCATTTGGGGTGTCTGTAGTTTTATGTATGCTTGAAATAAGTCATATCTAATGCGAAACTACTGACATATCCAACTTTTTGGACATTTTTTGCTGACTTTCGTGGCCCCGTATCTCAGTAGCTATACAGGATATTCAAAAATGTTATATACGAACTTACAGGGAATTTAACGTTCTTTAAAATTGTTCGTGGCAAATTTTTACCTTAAATACACTAGAAGGGAGTTACTGTGAAAAAAATGAAACAAAGCTTCTTCTTAGTGGTTTTTCAAGATGGCGAAAAACACACTAAAAAGTGGAAAGTGGAAACTTTAGTGTGGAAATACACTAAAGTGAGTGGTCTCGCTCCAGCTCCAAACAGATCCGAGTTTCAATTTCGTCCGATTTACACTTTTATTATAGCTTTGTAAGTTCGCCCATTGATCTTGAGGACGCGGACGGAAGAATAATTGGTTGTACTCATTTTATTCCCATAATTATATAATTATTTTTGGTTATATTAATCAAATTCCTTATTTAGTTCGAATTAAAATATAAAAAGTATATTTATTAATATATAATATATATTTATAATATATATATATATATATATATATATATTATATATTTATTATAATATATATAATATATATTATTAATATATATATATATAATATATATAAATAAATCTTGATTCAGATTTGGTGGTCAGATGTACGAAATATATCAACCTTTACTCTGCTGATACTCAAGGTGTCCAATATTTATTAAAAATAATAAATAAGAAACAATTTATCATGTTACTATACTATTTTATAATAGCTACATGATAGTGTATTACATCAAAGGAATTTGATTTTAGATATATTCAGGAAGTAAAGAATTAAAAATTGTTAATTTAATGCCTTACCATTTTCGGATGGTACCAATTTAGTATACGATACGGTATCTGCATCAAAAATTTTCGTTGGTTATAATGGTTTCTGATTTTTTATTTGATTTTACAATTAATTTTGAGGTTAGAAAAGATAATCATAAAATGCCAAATGATATTAAGATGTTAAATAGCCATGATTAATTCTCGGTCGTGGTTCTCGGGTTTTTAGAATTATTTTATCGATTCGTTGTCTTGGGGACGAAGGTTAACTGAAATAAAATGATCCTTAATTAGGCTTAACAGATCTGATTGTTTCTTATTTATTTAATTATATTAATAGAAACTATTTAAACATACAGATATACTAAAAAATTCATTTAAATTAACATTAAAATTTGTTATGATTTCATTTATTTCTTATAATGATTCTACACTTGTTTGTATTTCAGTTCACATAGTTTATTAATATATGGATATTTCAGCGAACTCTTACTTTTTGATTAACAATTTCATTTAAAATATAAGTATATTGGAGGACGAAGAAGGTACCATAGACAACTCTTAATTTATTTATTCTAAATTCTTTTTTCGATTTTTTTTATTTACTAATTATCGATTAATTTTCAAATCCAAAGTATTATATATCATCATAACATAGATTTATGAAATTCTATTTCAAATTTATCAAGGCAAAGAAAATCGATTAGGCATTGAACAACTTTCGCTTTGCAATATTAATTTTTACAGTAAAATTCTGTAATAACCTTATTTATTTAATAATGATTGGAATTCTAAATTATTTTTAAATTTAATCAATTATGGATTAAGGCAGTACTGAACCGCTAATAATTCCTAAATTATTTGATTACTAAAATTGTTATTATCAATACATTATAATTATATTTTAACGTTTCGGCCTTATTTTTAATATATTGGCCATTTTCAAACTCATTCTATTTTTCGATCACCATAATACAATTTTTTCCATGAATCCAATGACCATACGAAATACTAGTAGAAGTTGCAAAAATCGTCATTGCCTCCGTGAAACCGCATGTGCCAAAAAAAAAAAAAAAAAAAAAAATGATTTTACAGAACAAACGAAAAGCTGACTCATAAGCAATTTCATAAAATCTAATTTTATGTGTAAACATCCCAATATGGTAGGTAAATAACTGTGAAACCAATTATGTGAAGACTGTTTTGGAAATGTCACTTGGGTAATTTTTAGCTATAACTATTATGTATACGAAAAACACTAATAATGGAAGATCTTTTTTTATAAAAAAAAAATAATGTGCTTTTTACCCACGCATAGGAGATTAAATCTTATTTCAAATAAAATCAAAATGACATAACTGATTTTTGGTCGTATAGGAGTCATGTTTGCAATGGCGAAATATTCTTATTTTTTCTGATTGCTTTTATTTTTTTACCACTAAGATCAAAAATGTATATATATATATATATATATATATATATATATATATATATATACACACATATATACATATAAATTAATATTTATAAAAAAGGGAATGAAAGTTTAAAAAGAATCAAATTTTCAAAATCTTATTTGATTTTTATCCACTGCACTAAAAATGGGTTAAATTCAAGCATAATTAACATTATTTAATTACATTAAAAAACATTTCTTAAACTAGTATTATTTTTTTTAATTTGCCACGACGATGAAAATCGACCAGTCATAGCTTTCGATTTCTATTATTAATTTTTAGGTATTTTTACAATGAAATTCTCATATAGCCTTGTAAAAATTAAACTAATAATTTAATAAATTAATTTTAAAACCCAGATAAAAATATATTTTGCTGTAGAATGGTGTAGGGCGAAGCTAAACCAATATAGGTCCTCTCCTCTGACAAATATGAGCTAACTTAGACTTGGAGGTTCCAAGAAACTCGTTTCATTAGTGGTTCCTCGAAATTTAATTTAGTGTCGCATTTCTCTGTATGAAGTTTTGTTACTGTAAATTTTCAATGAATTCGGGCGAAGAGTACTTATTGAGAACTGCATATAATTCTTCGAGTGATAATTCTGAATTATTTTATTATGACACGGAGTTGATAACTGGGGAAGTGTTTTAAGTTTCTTGTTTGATTGGTTTTTTTTTTAATAAATTAAAATTACTCATCAAAATAAAATAAAATTACATTTATTTTAATGCTGCTTACTTCGTATAGGGAAGAGAAAATTGAAGAATGTTTTGTTGCGTGCCTGCTACTTCAATTAATTTTGTATTTAAGTTTTAAAACTACTAATGTATTCTGCAGAATAAGTTCAGTTAGATAATTATTATTCCGGTTTATAATAAACTTTTTACAGTACAATCGTTTGTAATACAAATAGTATTAGAATTAGATTATTTCATGAGGACCAAATATTTTCTGGCGCGTTTAGGACCTAATTCTAACTTTCATAAGAATCCCAATAACACCAACCTTATAATATTAAAAAGAATATAGTCTAGACTCACAAAAGGCACTTCTCTAGCACTAATACAATTTGGAGGACCTGTAGAAGCACGGAAAGCCTAAAAAAACGAATTTCAGTATATATATATATATATATATATCACTGGCTTGGAAGAAGAATGCCACAACACGAAAATTTTTGTTTTTGATTTTTTTTCATATAGTATTTCCATTCACGTATATTTCTATTCCAAAAAATTTAAGATTTTTAGTTTCAATATTTAACTTAATAACAATTTATTTTAGTTTTTATGAAAAGCAGTCACAATTTAATTCACGACTCATGTTTAACTGATCAAAAAAAATCAATTTCTGGTTTGATGTTTATCAGTGAGAGACAGCGATAAATTTAAATAGTTTAACTTCAAACGCTTCTCTCTTAAAATTCCACTTATTCGTATTGTGGCCAACGATATGTCCACTTCTTCCAAACCAACGACACATACACACACACACTAAAACCATGTTTTTGGGTTATAAAACGGATTTATTATAATGCACCCCACCCCTACTATGGCCTTCGATTCAATGCTATGGTCTATTATTTTCGGGAAAAAACGACTGAAAAAACAGTACCCCTAATAGATCGAGATTCTAAATTATAAATTTCATGTGGATCCCAGTTCATACAGGTATTGATAATGTTCTTGCTTGTACTGCCGGTAATGAAGCGTTTGTATCACGCGTTTTTCCTTTTCGTTAACTGGATTTTATATACCCTTAAAACTTAAAAATAAAGAAAAATGTTGGAACTGCGTGCATGGAACGGAAGTTGGCTCTAAGTTGACAACTGCGATAAGTTGAAAGAAATTAGATAAAAATCAGGCCCATGATGAGATGTTACGATGACAAGATTATGGAATGTCCGATCGAAACTTACAAACGGCTACTTGATAGAATGTACTTGAATTCAGCTACTCATAATCGGGCATAGAATTATAGAGTATTAATTGTAATAAAAACTGTAATAAAAAAGAGACATAAATTAATTGCTATGATATAATTGGAAAATTCCAAACACAAAGTCTTGAGTCTATGAAATAACGGTAAACAACTAACCAGCCTAAAGTATAAATTTTAACAGAAGGGAAAAAATAATGCCATCGATAACAACTTATCACTTGAAACAGATATATATTTTCACATTTAAATAAAAGAAATATTTAATCTATAGAAATTTATAATTTATTTTAGAATAGTGTCTCTAATCCTAATATGTGCACATCATGGTTAAACTGTCGTAGGTAAGATTTCAAAAATCGACACGAGAGCAAGATGAAGTTTTAGATAGCACTGAATTGCTTGTTGTATATAGTGGTCAATTTTTATATTTAAACTGTTACATAATTTTTTATCCTTTTATTATATTTACGATATTTACTTTTGAAAAATATGGTCAGAATAATGCAAATACTATAATCAAACCAAAATCAGCAAAATTAAACTTACGTTAGTTTATCTCGGACGTACAGATATAATGGTGTAAGGCACCAAAATATTTAAGAAAATAAATTCTTTTTTATTTGATCGTAAACATTTTTCCCTTGCAGAACATTAGTAATTTGGATATTCTGGTTAATTTATTTTCATTTTCAATAAACATTGATAACTTTGCATACTGACAAACACATACAAACTTTATAGAAACGTTTACAAATTTCTCGGATTCCAAAACCCACTAATAGAACAAACAGCCAAGACTCTCATGCCAGAAAACACAAGGATACTAAAAAGAACATGGATGAGGGATCTGTTAACATATCAAGCCACGGAAAGGGCACTATAGAGGGTTCATGCATCTTATGTCATTTTGTTTCAATGTCAATTATTTGTATTTGAGAGGTGTGGATAAAGCTATAAATAGAAAAAATAAAGAGAGAGTGAAAAAAAACTAATAAAAATATTGATTTCCGCTGCCGTAAATTACAGACCAATGATTTTTCGCAACTTAAATAAAAAAAATACGATCAGCATGAATTTGCTGTATTTCGTATCGATTTAAAGTTTTTTGTTGTTTGTTTTTTTACGTAGTATCTGCCTAAAAGAAATAATTTCAATTTACAGTACAAGAAAATTAAGCTGTGTCTGCACTAAAGTCACGAAAAAAAGTTATGAAAAATAATTGTTAATAATACGAGTTGTTTATTATGTCTCGAGGAGATGTCGACAAAACACTATTGAACAATTTTGATCATAAAACCAGATAAAAATAAACAATAAAAAAAAATTCTAAAATGAAATAACTTTCCAAGTCGTTTGAAATCGAGTTCAAATTGCTCAAGATTTGACTTTTTATATATTTTCTCTGGAAGATTTTGTTTCGGAACGGCACACCTTTATTCCCTTTCATCGCAAATCGTTCAGTGATTTAGGAGACGAAACGTATCAAGAAAACAGGACACGAAGGCAACAACAGAAAATATTTTTAAAATAACTTTTGAACCAAGATGGCCTTATAATTAAAGCATTTCAGGGTATCCTTATTTTTCAGTTCTTTCTTATATATTGGGTACTTAAGAAGTTCGGTACGTATTATTATTTTTATATATGGTATGTGACTATATGGCTATTTATTCCTGTTTCATGAGACGGGTTATCTAAATAAAAACAAAGAAAACTCTTCATTTCTAAGTTGAAGAGCCCTATTTCCCTGAAATGCAAATAACCTCGCGTGGCTAGGGTTACATCATGACGCTATGATTAATTCATTAGACTAGCGGTGGGGGTTGAGTGGACTCTTCAAGAATACAGTCTGTGTTGTGTCTTGTTGGATCGGGGGTCGTTCAAGTGCTGTGTATTCAAATTGAGCTAAAAATCTCTATTTTTTGTATATTTAAATAGTTTTAAAACAATAAATTTATTTTTCAAGGGCTCTATTTTTTTATTTTTTATTTTATTTTTTTTACAAGACCGAAATTAATAATAAATGGCATTTGTTTCTTTATACAAGCAATAACATTCTTCTTTGGTGTATAGTCATAAACGAAATAGATTTTATTGAATAAGCAAAGCTTCCGAAGAATTAGCTAAAGTATTAGCTTTATGTTTACATTGCGGTATCTTCCTCCTGGCCCTGTTTACCCGATTGCATCTATTTATAACCGTGACGCCTGTGAATAAACAGATGTTTCTCGACCTCAAGATCTAGTCTTTGGCACCTCAGAATGGAGATGGAGTCCGCCATGGTGCCAGAACCAACGGGAGGTCACCCAATATGGAAACTTTTCAAGAAGAAGAAGTATCCGATGAATGTTCAGAGGTAATGCTTTATTTGTGTTTTGAATGCTGGGTATTTTTGATTGTGTGAGAAGTGTTGTTGAAAAGATTACTTTTCAAGACGGTTGTCAGAGAAATTCAGGGAAACATGGTGAAATCGTTTTGCTGAAAATGACAGGGATTTCCGCTTCTATAGTTGGTCTTGAGAAGGAAGTTTGTACATATTTTCAAAAATGAAAAAAAAAAATACTTTTACTGAAAACTAGAATATCCATGCCATATTTATTTATGTGAAAAGCAAAACAAAAATCCAAAAACGATTTAAGAAAATAAATTAGTAAAAGAATATAGCAATTCAAGAAGACATAAAAGTTCAAGACGCAAAAAAAAAAAAAATAAAAAATAAAGTACAGGAGTGGAAAGGAAAGAAACAATTGAGAATTTTAGAAATATAAGATAACAGCTTTTTATAATTATAATTTTTTGTTGCCATGATTTATAGAATATTAGAAGATCGAAAATAAAAATAATTGTTTTCAATTTCAATTTATTTACTCTTGTTATATGATTATGAATTTCATCTTTATTGTTCAAGGTAGGTAGGTGTAGTCCAAGCTTTTACAAACACATTAAATTTCTCAAAATATTGAAATAATTATTCGCTGTTAACATCATTATCTTATTTTTATTTATATATATATATATATATATAATTTTATTCTGTGATTTGACTGTTCCGGTCATGATGAATAATATTTTTTTATTTTTTTATTGAATAATTACACATTTCTTAATGATTTACAACCTTGGGAATATTTATATTATTTTTAATAAAAAACTTAAGTATGGAATAAAAACATGTATTTAAAAAAATATGCCCATAAATAATACAATTTAATATGTCATAAATTATACAATAAAGTTTAGATTACACAAATAAAATAAGCAACACTTTTTTTTTTTTAACGGTTGAATTAAATTAAATTGAATTAAATTTCCCTTAATTCTAACAATTATCATCGGATGATGCATTATCACTCTCACAATCGTATGAATCAGATCATAACTAATCTTCCTCATCATACGGATAAACTTCGCTTGCTACCTGGTGTTTTAATATTGAAGGCGGAACAATTAAATTCAGAACTTCCGATAGTAATTTTTCGGTACTCCTCGTACACAATATATTCCTCTTGATTATGAGGAAGCACAGAGCTGATGCATGCTTTTGGTAAATTCTATATAAAATATTTTATATTTTATATAGTAACTAGTAAATATCAGTAATATTTTACTGATATAATTTATAATTAATTTATAATTTATAATTTATACTGATATAATTTGTTCATATGTCTGTGTCACTATTTATTTATTGTAAATATTTTTACATATAATTAACGTTGGCTGAATTATTGTGGCTTACAAGCCATTAATGATTAAAATAATAAATTGGAAAAAATCATCTTTGTCTCAAACAATGGCCTAATTGTAACTACTGTGCACCGTTTATCCTTATTCATTCAACATCTCTAACAGCTTACTTTCCATTAAGTCAACCAATGACTTTTACAGTATTTGGAATCTTTTTAAAAATCTTTCCTGGAAATAGGGACGTATTTAAAAAGCAAGATAATTGAACCAGAAAAGTTTTTAAACACTGAAAAATTCTTTGGTGACTTTATAGCAGGTTAACAAGTTCCTAGAAATGCAGTTAGATAGAGTTAAAAATATATTTTAATTATAGTAAAACAATTAAAAGCATCTAATTAAAAATAAATGAAAACATTTAAGCACAATTAGCGCTAACAAAGGCGTTTCACAACTTTCGCCTTGTTCCAATAATTAATGAACTATTTCTTTGTTTTTTCCTCTACAATTAAGAACTTTAATGATTTAAAACGAATCTTTTTAGAGGCAAGTAATTAGTTTCTAAGAAGGCATCTTAATCATATCGCTCATTAATTATTGTCATAATGTATAGTTTGTAAAATTTGGAGCACGGTTTCTTTTGTCGTAACCACCAAAATATTTTTTATAATTTATTTCTCACGAGATATATATTTTTTATTTCTAGGTCAATAGATTTGAAATATATTCTAAATCAATACTAATGTACATATAATTATGTCGATAAAAACAATCAGCTCATTTTCTTCCATTTTGAATATTTGATAAAAACTTGCGTTTACAATTTTTAAAAAATAAATATATTCATTTTTTTATAATTATGGTGTTGAATTTGTTGAAGAATGGGGCCAACCGAAAGTTTCGTTTTATTTTGTATTAATTTATATTGAGATTAAGTTCTCTCACAATGCGATTATTAGCCATAAGCGATGTAATATAACAATAATAATATAATGTAATAATTATATAATAGAATAACAATATATTAAAATAGTATAAGATATTTTCCCTAATGTTACGAACAACGTAGGCACTAAAAGGGATAATGTTTCTTATCTTAAATTGTTTGCAGACAGTCATTTTATGAAGTTCGGGTAAGATTTATATTTTTTTCGAATTCATTTTCTGTTCATATGTATATTAATCGATCTGTTTATCTGAGACTTTGACTCATTATAGAAATAAAATTACTCACTATTGAGAACAGAGACGTTGCTAAAACAAATTTTTTGGGGATGTTAAGCAAGACCTAGAATTTCCTAACTATACTAAATATTTTAAATTTCCCAAATATATTTTGAAATATTTTCATTTTCCCAACTATTTCAGGTTTCACTTACCTGTTGTGAATGTTGAAATTTAAAAAACTAATTTTCTTTTCTATACAAACTTTACAAGTTATCGACAAACTCTCAATTTCTTAGCTCAAAAGGTAATGGCATCGGCTTTTAATTTTTCTTTAAGTAAAATGTTTTACCAAAATTATAGCAGCTTGATTTTCAAATTATTGGGAGAGGCGTGGCACTCCCTTCTCTATCCCCCAACGTGACGAGGCCCTGATTGAGAGGTTTCCCCTGTAAGTATACAAAGGTGTTGAAATAACTTCTGATGTTTTGTTGATCAATTTTTTTTTCGTTTAAGCTACCTTAATCGTCAAATTATATCATAGTATATTATCAGTTTTATTGCCCACCGGTAATAAATTGTAATATTTCCCAATTAAAACTCGATTTAAATTTTTTTTAAAAATATTTTATGACAACGAATAAGGGACACCGGATGTAATTTTATAATGATGCTTCAGTTACCACAGCTTAGCTCAGTTGTATTTTACGCTGGTAAATCATAAATAATTTCGTATTTCATATTAAAAATAATGACGTGTTACATTTATTGTTTATTGGGTTTAGCCCACCTACTTATTCTAAATAGGACTGGAAGAGCGGTTTATTGACACTCAATCCATACTGAGTAGTCCTAGGAATCCACAAAATACTTTTAAGAAGGCGCCCGGACATCTTGTACTCAAAATTTAGTTTTCTTCTCAAAATATTAGTCAATTGTTTATTTCTGATTATGTATAGATATTTATCGGTTTTCGGTTCTATAGCTGGTTAGGTAAAATTTTTTTTTTACTTTGTGGAATAAGTAAGTAACTAAGTTTGTGGAACAAATAATAAGATCAAGGCAGATATAATAAGCATGCCATTCACTTCATTACTGATTTACCAGGCTGTTAAAACAATAAATAGTTGTAGGCTAATCGTAGTCTTTAGTAATTCAGTATTTAATTTAATTTAATTTTTTTTTATTTTGTGGTTGAAAGAAGAAATAAAAAGTATCTATGCTAAATAAATTATTCCAACTTATATCACAAATAAAAAGCTTCAAATTTATTCATTTATGCAGTTGATGATTGAATTGATTTTATATAAAAATTATATAGTATTTATGAAATGAAAACATAACAGAGATTATGAAGCTGATCTTTTACAAGCGTGATACAAGTATCGAAACTGTTCATCGTTTTAAGAAAGGTTACAGTTAAAAAGTTATCTTATTACTTTGAATAATAATATTATTTGTTCTTTAACGTGATTTATTAATTATCTCAGAAATTATAACCGTTTTTCGTTACTCCTTGGGTTTTTTTTTTTTTTTTTTTTGTCCTGAACTTTAAGGCTATAATCGAATTTGTTTGTGTTCTATTGAAGAATTAGGTACAGTGTCATAACATGCCAATGATTTATTTGAAGCTAATCAAAGATGAGTTTGACCTTAAACTGTAAGAATGTCACTTATTTTATGCAAAATAGTATTGACGGCTTTGAAATTTGTATTCCCTATCATTATTTATACGTTTTTTCTTGTTTTAATGATACAAGAAATTTTTATCGAATACTTATATTTATTTTTTTTTAGGAGAGAGGATGATGTTTTATAGCAATATTAAGGCCGAAACTAGGATTGTTTCGATAAACATATTTACGGTCTGCGTTGTATCTAACCGTAGGAACTGATTCGTGTTGTGTGTTAAAAATATCTGATGTGGACATCCCATGACTTTCTTGTACGCCTATATAACTATAAATCGGTGACTCAAAAAGTTATCTGAATTTGGTTACTAGTTTGCGAACATAGCAATACCTCAGCGTCTCGACGTCCATCTATTGACACATACAGGCACACACCACACATACACACAAGCTCTTTTTTCTTTAGCTCTTATTCCGTTGTTATATGTCGTTTTCTTTCAGTTGGTAACAAGTTCCCCAGAGATTTCTTCGTGTTTCTTGACATTAGAACTGTCTATGTCTGGCATTAAAAACTATTATTTATTTCTGATCTAGATGTTAATCTTAGATTGCAATTTCAAAATTAGCAAGCATTTTGGAAGGAAAGAAGTTGTTGGAAAAGGAGGTATTTGAATGATGATAGAGAAAAATCATGGCGGATATTAGAAGGAAAGAAGTTCCAGAGGATAGAGGAGTGGGTGAGAAAGGCATGTTCAAAAAGGTACAATGTTTTGATTCTATGGGAAGGGGTATAGAGATCACAAAGGCGCGATCTTGTTTCCTGTGCGTGGACGGAGGATTTAAATTGTAGGAGGCTATAGATGTAGGAAGGGTGGTGGAAATATTCAGTTGACACCCGCATGATGGTATAGAAGGATCAATCTCTAACCAGGAAATATTGTCTACGTTGGGAGGGAAAGAGCCACTTTGACTAGCTGTAAAGGTGGGGCACATGAGCCCGTCTCGGGGCACCAAAGACAAATCTTAAAAAGCAATCTTAAATTTATTTATATTTTCTTCTGTAGTATCAAATATTTCTTCTTCAAATTTTCATTAATGTTATTATAAAGAGCTTGGTCGTTGACTAAATGTTGATGGAGTAAACCTTGAAACCATATATTTTAGCAATTTACAATTAATTGTTTAAGATGCATGGAATATTTTGATTTTCCAAGCTCAGTACATGAAATATAAATAAAATGCTTTCCGTTATTAATTTCTTCATATTACATGTAGTTTTGAGGACTCGTTTATCCACACAGGTGCTTATATTATGGGAGAGAACTTACATTCCCATCGTAGAACGATGAGACGTTTCCATTAGAACTAATTATACGAGAATCATGTAAGTGGAAAAGTTTCGGGAATTAGGTTTCCTTCAGCGTTTGCTTTTATCCAGCCTACACTCAGGGCAACTTAAATAAATTTTCAATATAGCGCCCCCTCACAAGTTTATCGCTGTTTTACTTTCTCGTGAAATTTATCTTTAAACTCTTGCTTCGAACTTCATAAACGGTTCTGGAAAATACTTCCTTATGAGGGGTGAAAGCGATATATCAGCCTCGATGATAAGATGTTATATCTTTATAACATATAGATTATTTGTTTATTTCCAGGTAATATCAATAATTTATTACGATTCAAATAAATAGCCTAACCCTAATAGTCTTATTTATTCGAAAATAACCACATTTGTGTTTTCTTGGGTCAGTATATTTAGAATACTGACGAAATAGTTTTTATGGATAAAAAGTTTGACAAATTAAGAGTTAATATTTGGATTTTTGATTTCATAAATGTGGAATATTAAGGTAAATAAATTAAAAAATGTATTTATTATTTATTTATTGTAATCTTTTAAATTATATTAATCATTTATAACTGATTAATTGTAATTTAATGAATTCCTGAACGTGGAAAAGCCCAAAATCTTAAACTAATTGGTGATATGTTTTGAATAAAAGCATTAGAGATGGGAATTTTAAAAAATCTCCGATACAATTATTATCATAGAATAAGAGCTATTTAAATTTTTTACAACACATTAATTACATTTCTACGAATGTACTGTTTCTAAGCCAACGATTGTGCGGAGATCACGCTCAACCACCAAGTTTTTCCCCCGATCGATGATACTCACTTTATAGAGGCTGGGTGAGCCCCAGAAGAGTCGATCCACGGCTGATAACTGAATAAATAATTATCTACCACAGCCGGTCTCGAACCCGGGACCGAGACATAGTAGCACAGTACTTTATCCCTAAGCTACCCCGCCCCCTGCAGTTATTATGGCCTGTTCTTAATGTTATACAAATGGTGTCCCCTAACTCGTATTTCTTAACTATTTTTGTGGCTATGAAATCATTCTTATTTGTTTCATATCAACCTAAAGCTATTTGTACCTGTGCAATCCTAGACTGTATTTAAGTGCTCGAAGGAGCCACCGCGTCTCATCCATTCTCATGACGTGTGACCACAGCAGTATTCTTTCACTGATGTCATTGAGAATGTTGAGTTTAATATGTATATGTACATATATATTTATATATATTTATATATATATATATATATATATATATATATATATATATATATATTTATATATATATATATATATATATATATATATATATATATATATATATATATCGATAGATAGATCGATAGATAAATTGAAAATTTACTTTATTCTGGAACTATGCTCCTTCAAAATAATAAAATTGAACAAGTTTTTACATCAACAGCAATAAAAATAAGTAAACAAAAAATGAGTTCTTCGCTTAACAATATACAAGTATAAAAAAAAATTAAAAAGAAGAAAAGAAAAAAAAAAGTGGAAAGGTGTGAAAAATGAAAATTATAAATAAATGTCCACTTAAACATCATAAACTTTTTATCACATTGTTCACCTTAAATTAATTTTTTTCTTCTTTTGCTTATACAGCATCTATATATATATATATATATATATATATATATATATATATATATATATATATATATATATATATATATATATATATATATAGATGCTGTATAAGCAAAAAAAGAAATATATATATCTTTCATTAAGATCAAAGAGCTGGTGCGGCGACCATTTTGATGTTTTTATGTTTGTAATTTTTTCTCTTCTTTTTTAAGTGTTTATATTTTTTTCATAAACTCTGTATTACTTAGAATTTATCTTATTTTCATAATTAATGCATCCATTTATTTGCATATTTTTGCTAAAAACAAACAGAGTTAATGTTACCATTAATGCATGTAAACATACGTTTAGTTAAAAAAAAAAATACATTCCTTGTGTATTCATACGATAGAAACATTCTGTTTGCTATTCACCCACCCAGTTAATCATGATTTCTAATCTCACTCATATGAAGGCCGTATTATGCCCTATATTTAGCTGCTTATCATGATGAAACGGCTGAGTTCATATTTAATTCACTACTTGCGTCACTGTATCTAAGACCACTTCCAGATTGCTCCTCTTCGTCTTTGGACCTGTGAAGGACAGTTCTTAAGAAGACTGAGGTCCTTGGTGATGAATGGTCTGCGGAGCCATCAGGCTAATGAAAGGGTTTTGCATATTATTAACTCAATTAGCCGAGAAGGGTCGTCGGTGGGTTTAAGGGTTTAAGCCCCTCACCGCGCTGTAAAAACAACCATTAGGTCGGATCTTCCCATTAGCGCCATATTGTAAAGGCTCTGGATTGATGGCCTCTGTCGCCCTTTGGTTGTCTTCTGTAATAACATCCAACTATTAAGTATGAGCGGGCTCACTTATGCTTGCGAAAAAAAAATGTTTAAACTGGTTAGCTTCATGGGGTTTATTCCTATTACTATATACCTATTATCGAAGATTGAGGTAAAATATTAATAATAGTCCTTCAGAATCCTCTATCCTCTTTGTTTAATGTATTAATTAATCTCTATTTTAAATCAGATTACACTCTTCTGCAACTATGTCCTTCAATTCATGAATATATGGTTTCAGTTGCCTGGATTATATTTGAAATAGTATCTTTGTTGCAAATATTGTGTGTGGTAAAGAATATAATATGTTGTTAGCTTTGTAGACAATTTAATTATCCTTCTAAAAATCAACTGGAATGTATATGGGTGTATATGTAAAGAAAAGTATAGTATTCGGATTAGACTTTTCGAGTTAATACAATTTATTTTCATCATAACTTTTTTACCTGTTATGACGAATATATATGTATATATATGGATAGTTTAAGGGCCTTAAGATTCTTCGTATTTTAGGCAAGTATCATCACAAGTTAAATAAATTTGTCAAAACAAATGACGCTTTCACACAATAATTTAGTCTTGTTAAAATGTTTTTGAAGTGAACTTGCTTCCACATAAAGTTGTCATAACAACGATTACAAAATTACCTATTTTTTAAAACAGTTTTTACCCATTTCTTCCTTTAAGAGGTGCATTTCGAAAAATTGTATGCATATCAACCTTCCAGATGAAAGTTTCTAAATGGCAGTGAAAACCGCATCACAAACGACCGACTACTTTTCGAGTTTTGGTATCACAAACACGCAGGCTGAATTTTTATATTTATAGATAATGGCGGTATATGCATGCTGAAATTATTTCAGTGAAATTTCATCACAACTAAAAAAACATAAACAATATTTTGTTTTGGGATAGTTTCGGTATATAAATGAATTATATGCTTAATAAATGTTACGAATGAAACAGATAGTGATAATAATGATCTTTAGAAATAATTTATAAAATCAAATCAAATTTTCAAGGTATGGAAGGATTAGGTAACATAGGCGAAAACGAAAGCCCATCGAAAATCAATCAATGTGGAACCTTTAAGGTCTGAACACATGATCCCTCTTGAATTGTACTGGCACTGGAATATCTTATTTTTAATTATAAGTGGAAGCATTTCATCTTAAAAGTAATCCCTATACACCAACTATTAAAATAAGTTTTTGAAAGTGGATATAACCAACTTAATTTTCAGTATATACTACATCTCTTAAAGACAATGACTCCATAAAACATCTTATCTTCTACTAACGTGGACCTGCATTGGCTATTAAGTTGGGCGCTTAAGATAACATACGTCTTGCCCTATCGCCCTATCGAACCGTTAAATTACACTATTAGCCCTTTTAAGACCCTTCAGTAAGAATACATTATAATGTTACCCAACCATCCCTATTTATCGGAAATTATGAGCTCTTGTAATTATAAATAATAAAATTACATCGGAACCTTTATTCATTTAAACAGAGATATATTTCACTGTAGATGAAATCAAAGAGAAATGAAACGCACATTAAGTAATATACTGTTTTTACGGTGTCTACGTTTTAACATAAGTTGTAAGCCTTCACCAGGGCTAAGAGAATTAAGATACAAGAATAATAAAAATTAGGAGAATAAATATAGTAGGAGTACTTGGTGGACTATAAAAAATAAAATATAAAAGCTATGCAAGATAAATAATATAAAGTAAAATAGTAAATAATGCAAATGTAATCGTAATTAAAGTTACCATAAATAGAAAAAAGATAAAAATTGAAACATAGAAGTAAAAAAGGAAAGAGGGGTAAAGCAGATGATAGACAACAAAGAGTAATAAAAACGCAAGAACGTATTTGATTCGACGCCAGACTGTGGAATTTCAAACGGTTTATTCATAGGAAGCCATCTTGTGGTAAGAAAAATGAATGTACGAATGCTGCACTATTGAACCGGAAAAGAGATTATGATAATAAATAGTTTTGAAATACGTTGTAAAGATAGTACAAAATATGTAATTAAATATAAATGTAAATTAATTATCAGAAAATTATGTAATATACTAAAAGATGAAACCTGAAAAAAAAAGGAGGGGGTAGTATGATTACTTATTGATGTTTTAATAAGCTTAAAATTTAGGAATAAGCTAGGGATGTCATAGTTAGTTAAGCGCTCAAAATACATACAAATACTTATTATTTTATGTTCACACTTAAATATTATTAAATGAATTTACATATGAGGTACAACATTACAATCGGGACGCATTATCAGTGCCTACAGCCGAAATTACCCAAAGGTCGCCGCACTAGCACTCTCAAGCGCTATTTGTGATAACTAACTGCTTCATATTCAATTGTAGCATTCGTATTCATTGGAATTATTAAAATTATCATTACTGCTTTAATTAGATATTATTTAAAATTATAAGAGCTGCCAACTTCCGATGATCCGGGTAAGTTGTACCTAAAGCAGTAATAATTTAAATTACGATAAGGGCTCGACCTCAACTGAAAAGGATCTTTTGGGGGTTTGTATATCTCTTGAGCGAGAGGCAGTTGACAGCTGTGATCTAGTTAAAGCAGTAATAATTGAAATTATGGTGAGGCGCCGTCTTCAACTGAAAAAGAAAGGATACGTTGGGGATTGGTTTATATCTTATAAACTAATAAGCACTAATAATTTGAAATAATACATAACTAAAGCAGTAATAATTCTAATGAATACGGATGCTAGAATTGAATACAAAGCAGTTAATTATCACAACTGGCGTTAGAGAGTCCTTCAGGCAACTTCGGCAACAGGCACTGACAATGCGTACCGATTGTAAAATTGTTATTATTTTTAGAAATTATAAATAGTTTTAAGTTGTAAGCTTCATAACCTATTTTTACCACCGTCAAATTTTAAGAAATATTTTTGCCGAATTAATAATGTTAAGGCAATGATAATATTAATAATTCAGTTCCGTTTTCTATCATTGATCGTTTTTCATTTCATGTAATGATACCACTGGCTTTACAAGTCGCAACACACATAATCCATTTTTCAATTGAGCATGCTCGAAGTAGTCTTGAACTACAAATCTGTTGTAAAATATCGTAGAAATTTATAATTTTCTTTCTTGCGAAATGTGATTTGTCATTATGGTTTTCATATCGTTTTTCCTACGTATCTTTTAGGAACGACATTCCATTCCTTTTTGTATAAGCGGTATAAGAACTGAGTGTTTTTCCACCAAATAAATTCATGGTGCGGATAAAAGACTAGACAACCCCTATGGTTCAACGACAGTAAATTAATTAACAGACAATATTGCAATCAGTCTGGGTTATCAATTCGAACTCGACTTGAAGATGATATTCGCAACTCTGTCTATATGCAAATATACAGGATAAATAAATTATTCCGTAGAACTGGTCAAATGGAGGGTAGCAGAAACATTAGAAACTCGTTAGGTCCGAAAGAGTCCATTAAGTAAACTGCTCTTGGCCAAATAAAGAAAACAAATTCATATCCATCAAATCAGGAAAGGCCAAATTGAAAACAATTTCGTCTATTTGTATTGACAATTTTGACTACGCGAATGGAGCTTTACTGTGTTTTATAAATAAAGGCTGTGTTTGTCAGTGTTTAAATAAGGATAAAAAATTACATTGTTTAATTTGTGATTGTAAATAGTTAAAAATAAAATTTACGAGTCCACCCCCATGTAGCTTTTATTTAGATTATCTTGCCAATCCTCGCCTCTATACATTTTTTATTTATTTTATTTATTTATGTCAATACAGTCAGGTATTAATAAATTTCAATATCAATTAATATCCAATATGTGTCATTTCAAAATTTTATTTTATTTGTATAACTTTATTGGTTTATTTTTTATTAATTTTCATTTTGTTACCTCTAACCTGCTGTATCATTAACATATATAACATAGAGACCTCAACTAACAAACATCCCTTACCGACCTCAACGGTAAGAGACCTTAGCGTTCGTACCACAGTATTTTATCTGGTTTATTATTTAAATGTCGCAATTTTAATCATCTTTGTTAATATTTGATAGGGCAATAAGTGGCAATCATCGTAGTGCAATGAAGAAAAATTCAATCCAATCAAATTTATAATCAAAGCGATATTTGTTTTAAAATAAGAAGTATCTGTATTTTAATTTTCAGTGTTTCTTGCTCCTCCTTTAAATACTATATTTATTTAGCTTGAATATTATTATTTTTTTTTAAATAACTCATGTTTTTGCAGTACAACTTCAGGATGTTCGGCTTTCTCTCATAAAATTTTGTTATTTTGTAATACAATTACATCAAATACAGTCCTACCAATTTTACGATTGAAGATCGATTCCTATTAATTAAGTTAGACGGATAAAGTTAATGAATAAATTAATTTGAAGACCTTAATTAATAATTATTAATTCTTATAATGAACCTGTATATGGTGTAGTCAATAAATTAAATTTAAATCAATATTAAATAGTTCGTCGCAAATCGGTAAGGTACTCAACCCATTCCTTACATTTTTTTTAGATCTTTATTTATATTAATTTATTTATTACCTCCCGACGATGAGCGCACAAATTTAAAGTGATTCATCGCAGTTAATTGTTACTCTTGGAATATTAAGTATTTGCTATGTACAGTTATTTAAGGAGAATCTACATCCGGTATCTTTTTATCTTTATGAGGGAGTTTTGAAACTTGTATATTGCGTGTATGTGTGTCCATATAAATAAATAAACCTGTCTATATATATGCGTGTTGGTATATTTTTATGCCAAATTGTCAAATTCATAAATCGCAAATATGCGCTCATTATGTACACTTTAACTTTATGGAAAACTTTAATGGTGCAGGTGAACTAAAGGGTTTTGGGGAAAACTAAAATAAATACAGTTCAGTCGCTGAGGGAGTTGTCAATGTAACTTGAGCCTCGGATGCCGCTCTTCTTCAGACACAGTACATGATTCCAAGGCTCTTATTTAAACTGAAATGTTAAGAGTGGATTCCTTTAATGAATTAAGAGAAAGTATCCCGTCAAAACGTACAGGCGATGAGCTGTGTTTTTATTAGCCATTATATTGTATTTAAACACTATGTTTTAATTTTTCTATATTGTTTTCTAGAGTGCGATTATGTGCGATAGACGAGCTATGATAAATAAATGGCAATAGATGGTACTACCCGCGCCGTATTGATGCTATCCTCTAATCGGCTTTAGCAGCTTCAGCTTTACAAGTCCCACTGTACTCTTTCATGAGATGTACAAGTACAAGTTTACTGAGATGTACTGTACAAGTTTCATGAGATCATGTTCGAACTAAGAAAGGCGAGAATATCTCTAAAAATCTAATACAGGAATCCATGCTCAATGCAATCTTTACGTTACGACATCGCTTATCGTGGCTCCTACATAAAGATACCTTAAGACTAGTAATGGCCGATTGAGATACGAGCAATGTCCAATCTGTGAGGCAAAATGGCATTTTGCGATCTTTACCCTTTCACTCACTAACACTTGGCGCTACAGCTCTATAAGAGCCTGGGCCTCCTCCACAATCCGCATCCACTCTTCTCTATTCTGGGTCTCCCTATTCCTCTTAACAAGTTTTCCATAATATCTTTCCGTCTTTAGTGTGAACGCTCTCTTATTCTTTCTCCTCCAAGCCTGCCTTCCTAAAGATTCTTGGTGTCCTAACTGCTGGTATCCGCTCCACACTCACCACCCACTTCAATTGGCGCTTTCTAACGAAGGCCACCAGATCGGGTTCACCTAATATTACTTCAAACTCATTCTTTCTAATCCTGTAGTTGCCGTTCTCACAGGCAAATCCATATATTCTCTTGAGCACTTTTCTTTCCCATAAATTTAATAACCTTCCACTTTCATTGGACAGTGCGTACCAAAGTCTCAAAACCATATGACACAACCGGTCTAATAACTACTTATATAAAAATGACTTTAGCTCTGTTGGCCAGGCCTCTGAGCTTCAACGGCTTTTGAAGAGCGAAAGCTTCCAAAATTGATTGTATCTTCCATTCTTTCTGGTAGATTTCTTGAAGACTTAACATTCACCTTCTTTTCATCTTTCACACGGAGGCCCAAATTTCTGGCAGCCTTTTCGAATTCCTCAAACGTCACCAAAAGCATTGATCTTAATCTTGCCGATGTTAACACCTCATTTGCGTCAGCTAGACGTTGTGGCAACCTATTAGATATCGTGTCATTAGGGCTCATCCGAATGGGATGTGATGCATGTTCTAGGGCCAGATTAAAAAAGAATTAGGGCAAAGGGTATCCCTGCCTTAAACCGTTCATATCTCCAACGTTTTCCTATAGTACTCCTTGTACCTTACCTTTAGAGCAACCATCTGCCAGTGTCGTCCTGGTTAATCTAACTTTTTCGGTATACTCACAGTGGTCATTACTTTTATCAATTCGTTTCTATTAAGACTGTCGTGCGCCTGTGTTAAATCAATGAAAAAATAATGTAGAACTACATTATATTCGTAATATTATTCCAAAATTTGTTTGATCGAAAAAAAAATTCGACGAAAGTAGATCTATTTGGCCTAAAGCCTCTCTGATACTGTCCATAAATACATTCGGACCATACTTGTAACCTTTCTTTAAGAGTATGAAAAATGCCTTATATATTATTTTCCACATTCTACCGTTTTATGTAAAATGTATCAGATATAGTAGGCTCAGTTTAAGAAGAAAGTATAAGTTATTAGGTAAAAATATTATATATGTTTTTTGTTGGTTCTTTCTTGTCATAGATCTTTGTCACTTAGTGAAAGTGAAATCTGGAAATTACATTAGATATAAGAATTACTTAGATTATAATTTATTGGTTGAGTTTGAGTCAGGCCAATGAGTATTTTGCATCAGTATCACAAGACTTTAATTTATAAGCTTTGAAGTTTTGAGGAGAAGATTACAGGCTTTCCAGACTTTAGCTTTCAGACATTCTATTCGAAAGAATTGAAACAACTGTGATTCTACCGTGAAGGATTTACGACTCACCCAATAGCAGCTTAAAACTTTGCGTGATTCATTAGGTTCTATCTGCTCCTGGTAGCCACACGCTACCCACCAATTGTTGTAATCACTAAGCTGCTGTGAAATGTGCAATCTGTTCTTGGGATTTGAGCTGTTAATTTTCATACTCGGTCATAATTTGATTATAGCCTCTATATTCCTGAAGGCCGTAAGGCCCTCTAGTTATAGGGCGTGAGTAGTCAATTTGTTTAATTGCTATTATATCATTTAATGTTGGAAGATGGGTTGTAATTTGGGTCATTCTCCATTTTAAAATTAGTTTTGAAAACAATCTATGCGTTTTCTTCCTTCATTTTTACTCTTCATAATTTAGGTCATTATTTTCTTTAAGTTGGTCCAAAAAACATTATTTCTAATATGTTTTTGTTTATACTTATTATATTTCAACCGAAAGCTGTCTTTCCGTTTGAATAAAAGTAACAGCCGAAACTGTGAGGATTTAAATTTTCCACTAAAATATAAAAACACGTTGGAAAATTGAACATGTTTTTGCCAAAACAGAAAGAATATTCTCTTTTTAATTTGTATTTTTTTGTTCAGATTGTAAGCCCTAATCACTCTCATAACACTCTTGATTATTGAAATTTTGGCCATCCTTAACGTTAGAAGTATTAAACTGATTATTCACCACCCTATATGTGTAGATGACTTTGTTAAAATAAGAAATAAAAATAAACTTGTAAAAAAGAACTAAAAAAACATGAAAATCAGCATCACTACTTACGTGCGTAGAATGAAAATTTCAACAATTTGTTTTTCAAAATTTTCACTAATGTAGTTCAAATATACCCAGCTCAATTTATTTTTATAACTAATTACTACTGTAGCCTGCAATCAAATGTAAAATTGCTAACAATAACCGAAAGTTATACTGGTTATTCTTAAGTTATTATTTCCTGTTAAAACTCAAATCGGTTTTCTCTAATCTGATTTCAATTGAAATAGTGCTGCTTAAAGATGTTTATATTATGAGTAAAACGATTTTAAAGCATACACTATTAAGGAATCCTCAAAAAAACATTAATAGTAGGTATAGGTATTTTTCAGATCTAGGAAGAGATGGAGGAAAATAAAACTTCATTAATTTGCGACGAAACCGCAAAAAAACTGTCAAAACCCGTTTATTATTCTTTCTTCCAGATAAATGATAATTTATGCCTAAATAAATTTATGTTCAATGCAAAATATTCCAAATTTTTATAACAATATATCTATCACCAATGCCGGTATTCTTAACAAAAGCTTAGCAAATCGTGGAAATTGATGATAAATCGCACTAGCATACAGTGTCTTGTTTTCACTCTAAAATCCTTATAATTAATCTATATTTAATTATACTTATGGCATGTTTTTAGCATTAGTGAATGAGTATAAAGTTTTTTCACATTTTGTATTGCCATTCAAGAACTAGATCAAAAAACAGAGAAGTTAAAAATCATTTAATTTATGACTTTGTGTCTATCTACAGTCTGTTAGCCACTATGTATTCTTTTTAAATTAACTAAAATATGTCAGTAAGGATGGGGATGGACAATATTTAGCTGCATGAACTTTGGAACAAGCTAAATATAATACTAGAAAACATGTTTTTAAATATTTGCCTACTTAGACCAGCTGACACTTTAGATAGCAAAATGAGGAGTAATTTTGATTTACACCTGTAAACCCTCGCACGAGATTCTGGTGGTAAATACCTGTACCACCAGCATCTCGTGCGTTTTCCAACATCTTGAAATAAACACTAAGAAAAAGCGCTGTTTTCCTATTTTTCTCAGTAACCCATTTCTAGAGCATTTTAGGCAAAATTTTGTAATAATTAATTTTAAAGAGCATTACATTTCCTGCAAGTTTTATTGTGAACGTGTTGCAATATTTGGAAGAGCTACCGAGATATAGGGTCGTGAATACCTCCTAAAAACGGAAAATTTAGGTATGTCAGTGTTTTCGCATAGTCCGGTTTAGTACAAAATGCATCATGCATATTGATAATTTCCTACACGATTCGTACAAAATATTTGTAGTTACTCAGAATTTTAGAGAAAGTGAACTGGAAACTAAAAATATCAGCCACTATTCAAATTAGTATTCTTGAATGTAATATTATCTTCAATCTGTTGTCTATGTAATATATACGTGTAGTACATGTAAATTTTGGGGGAATAGAATTTTTCAAAAACCTATTAGCATACTTTTTTTTACTTCCTTGTACGAAGTAAAGGAAGTATTGTAATCGCGAAAATTTTCGGTTTTCAGATTTCTACGGAAATATCCATTTTAACCACCCCTGAATCCATTTTGACTAGTTTCGTCATATCAGTACATACATACGTACGTACATTCGTTCATACATTCTTACGTTCGTATTTCGCATAACTCAAAAACGGTTTGCCGTAGAAAGTTGAAATTTTGTATTTAGGATTGTTGTAAAATCTAGTTGTAAACCTCCCTTTTTGGTCACTGCTTGATCACCGGAAGTGGTACTTTACTTGAAGGTCATAACTGATTTCCATTCAAAATTGTATTAAAATACTATGCAAAACTTCTCAAATTTAGTATTCAGAACTTATATATTGATTTAAATAACATACTAGATTTTGGTCTAAATTGGAAAACCGGAAGCGGTATTTTACTTGAAGGTCATATAAGACTCATCAAAAATTATATTAAAATATAATGTAAAACATCTCAAATTTGGTAAATAGGACTTTTATATCGATATGAATGTATTTACTAGATTTTGGTTAAAATTGGTGAGCCAAAAAGGGTACTTTACTTGAAGATCATAATAAGCTTACATCAAAAATTATATTTAAATTAAATACATAAATCATGCGTTTCGGTAATGAAGGTTACAAACGCGATTTGGTTTCCAATCCAATTAAACATTTTTATTACTTGTTTTAGGTGTTAAAATTGAATGTAAAATACTGGTTTTCCTCTCCATTTGTGAGATCAACAAGTATGCAGCAGGAGAATAAGATATTAGTTATCTGGGTTATTCCGCTTAAAATGTCGAAACTATCGATTTCCAATGCTTTATCTCGTGATATTGACAGTTTTAATGTTGTCACGGAATACGAAGAAATCTCTTGGAAACTAGTTACCTACTGAAGGAAAACGACATATAATAACGGAATGAGACCTCCAGAAACAAGAATGTGTCTGTGTGTGTGTGTGTCAATAGATGGATGTTACGACGTCGAGTGTCGTTTTTAATGCAATCTGGAAACTAGTAACCAAATTGAGGATCACTTTTTGAGCCACCGATTTATAATTTAATAGGCGTGCAACGAAGTAATGTGTTGTCCACATCAGATATTTTTAAACCATACTAATAAATTCTGTTTTTGTTTTAAGGCACAAAATCCATGATTTCATCAACATTTCTATATCTGTTTCTAATATTATAAGTTACTTCATTATCATTTGCCTTTTATTTTATTTTTTTTACTGTGAAGCTCTAAAGCACACTTTAAGACGAGTCACTGAATAAATAATGAATTATTATTTCATAAAAAATAAAAAAAGGTGTTTTTTTTTTTGTTTTTTTTTTTTTTTTTTTTTTTTTTTTTTTTTTTTTTTTTACAAATACTTATAGAAATAGAAAAGAGAAAATCGCACAGACATAGTTTAAATCCTATTTTTAAAGTAATTAAAATATTTATAAATTGATTCGAACTTAATTTGATGGTTCTTCTAAACGATAAGTCGTTCGATTTGTGATTTGTTCCATTCTTACACGTACAAAGTGTATATTTGCTCATCAAATATTTTTGTTATATCAATATTTCATTTCCCATCTTTTATTTTCTCCGCAACTTTTACTTACGAACTAGTTTTTATTAATTTTCAATGAACATTATAAGTTTTCTTATAAAACTTATAATTAAGTTATATTAACTTATAAAAAAAAAAAGTAAAACAGAACTTAACTATTTCGTTCAAGCAAAATTTGAAAGCAGCGATAAGTGCAACTGTTTTTATCCGAAAGATAAATGAAAAGAATTAAACAAAACAATATTTAAATGATATATAATGTTTAACGCCGGTTTTTCATTTTCCCACTGAAAACTTATTTCAAAAAAGTAGTTGAAACTTTTGAGCTGATATCAAGTTAATATTTTTACCATTGAAAGTTCTCATAATCGATGTAAAATTTCGTATCATTAACGGTTGTTCTAATTTCATAATAATTGAACTACAATTTTTAACTTTTGGACTTCAAAATATTCTAAAAATATAGGCGTCTTTTCGAAACCAAGAAAAATTATAAAAAGCATTTGGAACTAAAATACTGAAAATTGAAATATTCATATTTTTGCTAAAAGTCTTGGGTACTCTTAATCATTATAAATCCACTATTGCCAGGATATTTGCTAAATATTTGTATGATGATGCTTAATTGTTCTTAGTTATTTCAAATTAATTCATTTTTTGATAATATTCGCTTAACAAAAATAACATTTGAGAAAACAGATAATTATTTTTTCTTCTTTTTTATATGTTATAATTAGAGCTACGAAGCTTGAAAATTGAGAGTATGGAATCAAATTCCAAAGTTTAGTTCTCCAGAACTACTACTATATCACTAAAGAAACAAAGCTCTGGTGGGACATGGGAAATCCATTTCCCTCTACAGACCCAACACCATTCGGCTTTTCTACCATCATTGTTGACATAGCTCATTACATTTCGGAACAGTGTATCAATGATTATATCAAAACATAAGATTGAATTGTTTTATGTTCGAAATTGATAAAGTGTTCTGGGAAAATTCGCCATTTGTAATTTTAATTATAATTTTTTCCCCTATGCTTTGCCTTTTTCGTTTATTGTGATACTTTTATTATATTATTAAACATTCTGAGCATGAAGACGGGCATCTAAGATTTTACAGGTTTGTGCTATTTCCAACCGTACACGATATTTATACCTCAAATTAGCTTTTCGTCAAGTATGAACCGACATTTCATTAATTTTCGTTATATTTAACTGGCTTCGAGCTTCGAGCCGGCGCCTTTTCTGACACGAACACGCCGGCTTGTTGCCCCAAGCCCAGAATCCCAGAGGTCTTGATTGAAACTGTTTGGACTAAGATCGGATGCTCCTGGACGATGCCCTTGTCGAAAAAAATTATAGAGTACAAAAATGCAAAGAATTTATTATGTTTATTTATTATTAGTATTTAATTTAGTATAGGTTGATGTAAGAAAAAAAAAAACGAAAAAAGATTTAATTGTCGAGCGTGATTACACTGATTTTGAATTTTTTTTTTCTTATATTTCTATGAAAACTATGAGCTGAAAAAGCTGAAATTCGTAATCAGCTCGCCAAAAACACAAATTAACAAATCTTGAGAACTTTTTCAATAATTTCCACCGATACCTCTTCTGGTCCAAGGTATCAATCCTCTGGCGATGGATCAGTCCCCTGAGTTGATCAGCACGAATAGGGGACTGACGAAATAAAGGTTTCTGCATTTTTTTTCGATGTAAAGAACAAACAAAACACTGTTCTATTCACTAAATGACGTATGTGAGTTGAATAAATTTATTTTGAATGTTAATGTTGTTTTGATAGTAAACTAACAAGTTCAGGAGACTGGCGCAGTAAAAAAACACTGACTTATCGATCTAAATAAGAGGTTTATCAATAACATTAGGATGGAAATTGACCAGCAACTGTCAGCTAGTCTTTCCCATTTCCAAAGACAACGTTTTTCGGACTTCTTACTGTCTCTTGAGAACTTGATCGACTAACAAAATACTACAGGGGATTGACGCACTTTATTAGTAACACACTAATTAACTCGAATAACCTAGTATTTTTGAATTAAATATCGGAAGATACAGTTTGGCATTATAGTTCCGAATGTAATGTCAAAATTCGATTAAATCTTTCGATAGCTAGTTGATGAAAGAATAGGTAACATGAATGAGAATGGAAAACTCACGCGCGGCTGAGAGAGGCTCACCCTCGCAGTAATACACATGAAATCTCATATGATCGTGCTGGAAACCTCCGAGATAATGAAAGTGGAAGATGTAATCGCTTTTTCATCAATTCCAACGTCTTAAGACATCTATTGTGTACGATCGCTGAAAATAAACTTGATGTAATAAAGACATATAAGAGCCGCTGTCAGCTGAGCTCGGAAAAATAACATAGCGGACTCAATCCCACTCAATATTTATTTTTGTCAGTAATTTTAATATGTGGATTAAGGCATCATGAAAAAGAAACTTATTAGTGTATTATAACAAGAATTTATTGCTCTATATAAAGTTCAACACGGCATTTTTAAACAATTACTTATTAATCATATAATAATATAATAATCATTACATAAGTGAAATATTCATATATTGAAAATAGATTGAACTATTTTTTTAATTATTTTCATGTTTCACTTCAAAATCTCTTCAAATTTTCTCATAAATTGCATTATTGATATCCCAGCAGATTTGTTATAAAAATATAAAAAATTTAAACAACATTACATATTATTTATATTACCTAAATTTTTTTTAAATAATAAAAACGACAGTCCCCTGCTTGCCTAGTGACTTCATCTGAAAGACGGATTTCCTATAAATTAGTTGAACATATTTCTGTCAATTTAATTATTACTTGGTATTGATAATTAGTTGTAGTTTCTAAAAAAATAATATATCTTATCATCGGATTTTTGGATTACCGCCACTACGATAGCAAATTCATAGTCATATTCAAATAAAAAAATCTTCTGCCTTAATTATCAGTGATTATGGTTTAACCAAGTAAATTATTTATTGTCAATTCCGTATAAACCTCATTACTATAATAAGGATTACATACTTTTATGTTTCTTTAGAATCAATTACGATCAACAGGACAACGCGCTCTCGTTACGAATTGTTGCTAGGTGACATGCGTGCAACACTGACCCGATTTTGTTAATGATAGCCATGTTAACGCTAATGATCTTAGCTTTTACGATACATTACTAGATGATAATAACCCTTACCCTACTTAGGTTTATTATCAATTAATAGATATGATTAATTTAGATGTGATAAAGTAATTTATTCGATGGGCTTCGTAACTGGATTGGAAATTAGAAATTTTGAGATAGTATATACTTATGTAGTTTAAGTTATTGTTTTTTTTTTTTTTCAATTTATAGATATTCAGAGCTTTTTTTTTTTATTTATCATAATATAGTTTTTATTTGAAAATAAAACAATCCACCAATTATGGGGAAACAATAATAATGCAAATTGAATTACTTTCATACCATTTATTGTATTATACATTGTTACTTTAGGTAAAAGAACAATAATAAAACCAATCGAAGAAGTAAATAAAATAAATCAATAATTTAAAAAAAAATAAATAAACTCTTCAAAGCAATTAGAAATTCTTGTTCAGCACTAATGAAAATCTTTCACAGTTATGACTAATGGATTCAGAAAGCTAAAGGCAAATAGAAGTGTATGATCTGATGTTAACTTTTGAAGTTTATCGTGGTTTTATTAAAGTTTAGAACATTCCGTTTCATTTGGTGTAAATATTGCATAATACTATTTTTTGTTTGCTCGTCTACATGGTATGAATGTACTCATGCAATCTAATTACCTTTCAATGTAGAAAATTGTAATAATTACAATGGATAGTTATATCATAAAATAATATATCTTTGCTCAAAAACGCTCAAAGTTCCATTATAGTTGTAATAGCGCGGTTACGATTGTATAAAACAAGAACTTTTTCGAAACAATTTTATTGTTTATTATTATTTGTAATTCTTATCTATTGGAACTAATAATAGCTAATTGACTATTAGCTTGTGGGCTTGCTACTTTTTAGCCCTGGTAAAGGCCGAAACGTCGGCCATTAAACAGTTTATTCCGTTTTTGCATGTTTTATTTCAGTCCGATAAATTACTTTTATACATAAATTGTTTTCAGTAAGATATCCAAAATTACATTTGAAATTCAATTTAATTTAGAAGCCATGCATCAAATAACAATAAGAAAAAGAGTCGAAGGACATCCCTTGTTGATGTTGACACACGAGGGTATCCCCAGTTGCCAAGTAGTGAGGTCTATGAAGATCGATTGGTCCCGACTGTCTATGCAGTCTGAGGCCTCTGATTAATGAATCCAGTCTTGTCCCCATTTGGGATGTCGTTCATTATTGTCTAATAATGGTTTAGGGTAGATTATTTGGCCGATTTCCGTCACTTGGACAAAGGCATGTGGCAAGGAAGTTAATTGGTGTTTTGTAAATGTGCTGACTTCTTAAGCGTGCGCTACATTTTTTAATGGGGTGTACCGACCATATTACCATAGCCTTCAGTCAGACTGGTGGTCCGATGATATTCTTTTCTCCCTTGGATAATTGTTTAAAGAACATACTGTCTAAAACGTATTTTAAACAATTTTTGTGTTAAAATGAAATAAAAAAAATTAAGACTCTGGGGTACAAAAGATAAGAGTGACTTATTAGGAGGTACCTGTGAATCATTGGACCCCCCCCCCCCCGTCAGCACGTCTCTAATGAATACAGTATAATTTTTACTTCAAGAAAAATTTGTAATTTTGTTACCCTATCGATGTACTTTAATTTTATAGTTTTTCAAAGACATTTACTATTACGTCTAATAAATCTATCGATAAAAAAATTGTAATGCCTAAATGTTCTTCTTCACTATACTAACCAGAACTTCTCAATAAATACTAGGACGTTGATGCTAAGCAATATAAATGGTGCTAGCCTTTAAATAATATATCGATTAGCACAGATCACAACGTCATCACTTTAAAGCCTTTAGCCAATTGTTCAATAGGTCTAAATCTACTGCCATGTTTGGAGTCAGTATAAGTCAACAAAGTTCTCTCGGATTAAAATGTTCATATTTTATAACGTAAATTGCGAGATACTCTTAAACAAGATAGGGGCTATTTTCGCTTCATCCATATTCTCAATTATTTTGTTTTGTTATTCAAAAAAAAAAAAAAAAAAATATATATATATATATATATATATATATATATATATATATATATATATATATATATATCAGAAATCTCCAAAGCTTCCATAATCGTGCTCTAGGGATTATGAAACGGATAGAAAACGTAGTCCCGCCCCTCACCGCCGACCTTCGACCTACTATTTTATTTATCCTAACTTACTTCAGTAATTACCTGAGGCTATTTCAAGACCAAAAAAATGTATTGCCAATTTCAGTTTATACACCCTCGTGGTTAGCCAGTTTTGCATCCATTTTATGTTGCAGCTTTCGTGATAATCCAGCTTGGTCCGAGGATGACTGGTAAGGTTTGGTCTAAAACAAACCTTTGACATTAGGACCAGTTGCTAGGTCAGTCATGAAATGAAGGTCAGTCCTTGTCATGAAAAAAAAAAGAAAATATTTCTGTATAAATATTATCTTTGTATTATCATCGTCATCAACATCATCATTGATGGCACGACGACCCGTCATCGAGTCTTGATCTCCTCAAAAAGCTTCTGCCATAAACATACCTTACTTTGTTTGTTTATTTGGGTTTAACGCCCTTTTATATTCCAACTGAGGAAGCATGCATGGGCCATACAATGGACTAGCAACTGTTTCTAGGCAGAGTCAAAAGATCGAAGTTTATTTGCTGCATGTGTCATAGATTAAAGTATTTTACATGTACATCTCATACAGTAAACTTTATGTATTTAATTAGAAAAATAATAACAGTGACAACTTTTAAAGAGAAAAAACACAATAGCGAAAATATAAAAACATAGAATAACGAAAATATAAAACAATAAAATAAAAAAAGAGATAAACAATAAAATTACAGTATAAAAAAATTATATTTTAATTCTTAAAAATAAGAATTCTAATTCTAGATGATACAAAATGATATAATGTATAAAAACAAAATTCAGAAATTGTTAGTTTCGGAATACATATTATTTTCAACATTCAGTACCTTTTGTTTATATCAATAATCTCTTTAATTACTGCTTTGGCAAATTTTTTTTAAAGGTTATGGTATTTGTACATGAAGTAGTAGGTTTAAGTAGTGGCCATTTTGAGATATTTGTTTTATTAATTTATTTCTATTATGAGCTACCAACCTGAAGTCATATATTACATGTTCAGATATTTGATCATTTTGTTGGTTGTAGAGATGTCCCTACTGTCTATGCTTTTGTGTCCGTTTAAATTTGTACAGATAGCTGTTAATCGAAACATGCATTGTAATGAAGTGGGTAGTGTAAAAGTCTGCAGTAATTTGTTTATTTTTTATGCATTCACTTATGTCTACTGTAAACAATTTTTATGTGCGTCCTATACCTGTTAAGTCCCACCGATTTGGCCATTCTGTTGTGTCTTGTGTATTTAATATATATTTGAGGTGTGATTTGGATAATGTTAAATAGCTTTAACGATTTATTTTTATTAATTATTTCTCCCATATGTAATGTTCATGATAAAATGCCACAATTAGCTAGATTTTCGTATAATCCCCCCTTGCTCTGACGATTCCAGGCATGGCGGCCGCTACGAGTACACCGCACTGGAGGCGGAAGGCGGCGGCCAGGAGCGGCTGGAGCTGGAGCGGAAGGCCAAGGAAGAGGCGAGTAGTGCCTGCAGCCATTACCTCAAAGGCAGCACTCGATACACCCTCATCCACCACCTCAAGGACATAGGTAAGTTAATATAGCATTGTAACTTTTTCCTAATCAATTTTCACATTTTCAATTTCAATTGCAACTTTTTCCATTTCAATTGTATCCCTTTCCATTTTAGTTGTAACCGTTTCTGATTCAAACGTGACTTTTTCCTTTTCAATAATATCCCAACCGGACATGAAATAACTCTATTTTATTTATTTTAATATTGAAAAATAATTAAAGTACCTGATGACTTTTGAAATATTTGCGCCAGATTCTTCCAACATTTTTTCGTTTTCTTGGTAATTGACATTATGTGCTATTTCACCTGTTAATATTTTAGAAAAAAATAAATCGTTGTTTATTTATTTTTAATTATTTATTATTTTTTGGAGTGGGGAGGAGAAGAGGGGTGCGGATTACTTCGATTACTAGGTTTACAAGGTTGGTAATGGAAAATATCCTATTGAAATTTTGTTCGGTCTCTGACATTTCTAATTTATTGTTAGCCTATAAAATCTTTCGGTATAGAAACCGTTTATCAGATTTTCGAATTTACTATCGGATTTTCGATCGCTCATGCGCATTTCGATTATCCGTTGCTGTTGAAGTTTTCTATGAACTAAGGATCGTTTATTAGTTTTTCGAATTTCCTAACGGATATTATTTCAAAGACGATATACGCAAAAAAAAAAAAAAAAAAAGTCCAATGTAATGGTAATTTGAAATGTCAGTGCTCGATAAAAATCCATTTTTTTTTTTCAAACGGAATCAGAACCTCCGAAAACTTCAATAGTAACAGTAAATCGAAATACGCATGCGCGATCAGAAATGGATAATAATTGTATAGTAAATTCCCTAACGATCACGTTTCTGGGTTAAAACATTCAAATAAAGAAAAAATGATTAAACGCCAGACGTAAATTGGGGTCTTGAAGTCATTCCACTTTCGCTAATTAATCTTCTTTTTTTTCTTGATGTTAGAAAATGAATCATGGTCATATTATTGAGTAAATTTTTTGTAAATAGATTTCATATTTTCAGCCATCTGATATCATATCTTCTTTTCTTTTCTAATCTGTACTTTATTGTTTATGGGCAGAATATATCTCTTATAGACATCTATCTGTCTAATAAATCTCCAGTAGCGTGCACCCTCCTGCCCATTCCACCCTATCGTGAGATACTGACTGGCCAGTTCCTTGATTAGCAACGTATCTTAGGAGCCGTTAAAAGCCGCCCTTTATAGGTCAAGTTTGTTTCATCAATATATTACACTAAAATTGTTGTAGTGTTAGACTAATTTTTAAGTACCTACTAAAGAATTTTAATTATTATATTAATAAATAAATAAAAAATTTCCTTATTATATTTATATTTCTGACCATACTGCACCCCTTATTTTTCTAAAGATATACTCGGTTATAAGACATAAAATATAAAAAAAAAAAAAAAAAAATCCGTGAGCATTAGAGCTTCGGCACTAAAGTCGTATTTTCACTAAAATACAAAATATTAAAAAATCAGAGGAATGAGAAAAACGTTGAGACCCACAAAAGGCAGTTCCCTAACATACAGAAATTTACCATCATTTTATTATGTTGTGTTGCCACTCCGCTGAACTTCGATACAGCAGTAAAAATGCGCAAAACCTTAAAAACGGCGAAATTTCAGGTAAACCTTCCGAAATTTTGTCTAGAATTCATCCATACTGTTATGGCATAGTTCTGTCTGGAAGAAAACCCTACATACCGAGTTTCAGCTCATTTGACCCAAAGGGAGCGTTGAAGGTGCTCAAAAGTAGCAGGGGGAAAAAAGATATATATATCAGATATATCAGGCATCTACAAAACTTCCATAATCGTGCTTTAGGAGTTATGAAACGGATAGAAAGCGTGGTCCCGTCCCTCACCGCCGACCTTCGATCTAGTGCAATTTTATTCAAAATACGACTAAAAATAATGAACAGAGTAAAAAATAGATTATTATAGTCATTCAAAGAAAATCAAGAAAAAAATTAAACTAATGTGGGATCTATGCTTAAAATATGTCCTGCATTCATCTAATTTTGTCCAAATAGAAAAACAATTTGAATCTTAGCCTTAATAAAATATTTCTTTTTTTAAACAGTTTAGGAATGAATTACCAATAGGCTTCTAATAATTTTAATGTCATTTATTTATGCAAAGTTTGTTTATTTTCGCTAAGTATTACTCTACAGCGAAAGAAGAAGCAAAACATTACAGTGTAAACATTTTTCAGTTCTTAGTATCAACAATTTTTAAATACTTACAATCAGTATAAATCGTTTGACCTATCTAAAACGCTTTCTATTCCGGAAGCACGGTGTTGGTTAACGCTCTGGATTCGATGAGTTGTTGAGGACCCTTCCAAATTGCCAGGTAGTTCCCGGGGACTATGGATGCTAAGTTACACTTAATTGCCTAAAAATTGAGTCTTCCAATCGACGGGAGCGCCTATCTAGATTCAAAATTCTCAAAAGCTTATTTTGTCAAGCGATTAAAGTGACTATGAAACTATATGACACCAATCATAGCTACTATGATCGTTAAATTTATAACTGAAAATCATTATGTCAAAATATTGTAATCACTATGTAAAATAACAGCTTCATAATAACTTTTTTTTATATAATATAAAATATTTCATGAATAAAATAAAAGTCAATGAATGAAGAATATTTCATTATTACAGAGTCTCAATAAATTATTTTAAAAAATTATTCGTTTTAGTTCCATTTAATGTTCTAATTTTTAAAAGAAGATTAAGATAATTTCTTGATATATTTTTTCTAAAATAATTAATTAAATATTCAATTTACTTCATAACTTTTCCGATCCTAATGAATCATTAAATAAGGAACAATTAAAGCATAAAACTTGATGCTAAGCTAATCTGGAAAAAGACTAAAATCTAAAATTACTCGAGCGAGGTAAGAGGTAAATGAACCCATCAGTCATCCAACTAAGAACAGAACTGATTCGCAAAATAACTTTATTGTTGCTCCTATAAATCATTTTTTCACGTCAAGGTACTCAAATAAACCATAACAAATTAACTGTTAAATTTGTCCTAAGTCCAGTGACCTTACGTTTAGACGCGTGTACACGATATAAAATGAAAAAAAAAATTGTTAAGTTTTTTACATAATAATGTAATAAAAAAGTGCGTTTACAATATAAAAAGCTAAAATAATATTTATATATTTTTTAATAATTTGTATTAAAAAACTCAACAACTGTCACAATCGCTTGACAATGTAAAAGAATAAGCTGATTGTAAGTGTTAAACAATGAAATTAAAACGAAGTCACAATAATAAATAAAAACAGAAAATTTCTGAGTTTTTTAAACAAGAAAATTAAACTAATTTATATTTTTAAAGGAAAAATAAAGCAACTCAAAGGAAAATTAAGGCAATGGATCAATAAAGCATATGAAGATAAGATAATTTGTTATTAGATGCCAATAGCAATAATTCTTAGTTTTTTTTCACTGCCCTTTATTTTCTCTTATGAAATTCTTTGCTTATGAAAATCCTCCACTTTCTGTATGATTTCGTTTTAAAGAGACCTATTTTAATGTAATTAGAAATAGGTCTAATAATGCCTAAATAATTAGGTGATGGGATCATCCCTTTTTTAATCTTATTTTATTTTATTTTTAGTGTTGGTATGTAAATAATGAAATAACTTCTTTCATTTAAGAACTCCTTCGCAGTTTTAATTCATGAGTAGTTTTGATGATTCTAACCTTTGCAAAGATGTTCCAATATTACGCTCATTCACAGAGTTCGGTCAAGAACTGACATTTTTACCCACAACGCGACTTCTTTTTTTTTTTTTTTTTTTTTTTTACAATTCTTTAACAAGGTTTAACCTTGTTATGGGTATACATGTAGACGACAACGTGAATATTGGAAGTGACCATAAACCTGTAAGAACCTCTATCGCGCGTAAATGTTCCAATAGATATAAAAATTGGCTAGATCGTCAATTAGAAAAATAGACAAAAGTAATTTAATAGAATTCAATATTGAAAACAGACTAAAAGAAAAATTAATAGCCATGGATTTTCCACGAACAAATTGTGAGAAAATCAATAAAAGTTATAATTTACCTGCAAGAAATAATGGAAGACAGATATACTACTAATACTAGAACAAATCTAGCGCAACACACAACTTTCATTTACCATTTTATTTGAAATAAATTTTAAAAGTTTCCATAGAAATTCCATTTACTTTCCATTAAATCCTAAAAGTAGGAATTATTAATAAGAAAAATCACTTTTATTTTATTTTTTTCCTTCCATAGTAATCCTATGGGAGGGTCGTATATTTATAAAACTGACGGGTTCCCTGCTGCAATAGCCATAATTCCTGTATAGTGTTTTAGATTCATTAGATAATGGCATTATTGATGAAAAAATATGAAAGAATAATACACATTGCAATAAGCAAAAGTATGTAGAAAAATAAGAAAGAAAAGGACAGATAAACAAAACAAAATGAACATCATAATGCAAAAAAAAAAAAAAAAAAAAAATCAAAGTCAATACAAAAATATTGAATCTTAGAATAAACTTAAAAATATTGACAAATAAACAAAATAACACAAGTAAATAATATACAAAATATAATCATTTTACAACTAAACTAAAAAATATTCACATGTAAAAATTTTACAATTAAGTAAATAATAAAAATAAATAATATTCAGAATATAAAATTATATAACATGCATTCAATAAATACATAACACACAAAACTATACAACTAAAATTAAAAAAATATATTACTAAAATCATAACTAAAATAATAATTATAGCTAAAGAAAATATAACTAAAATAAAACAGAACAACTAAAAACTGTTACTAAAATAAAAATATACAACGTACAATTGTATACATATAATGTACAATTATAATATATAAAATCTAAAGTATATACTGTACAATTCAATAATAGTGGCAGTTAGACAATTAGTAAATCAAAAGGAAAATTAAATTAAATATAAAAAGAATAAATAAAAATAGAAAAATCTAACCACCACAAGCAAACCATAGAGGAAGTGAAGGTTTGAAGGTACCATTTTGTTATTGCAGGTTGATGAAAGTGCGAATTTCAGCAACTCCTTCTGGTATTGGCTAAATAAATTTTTTTCTGGATCAGGCCAAGTGTCACTCTGCATCATGATCATCTTAATTAAGTTTTTTCTGTCTTTTAAAAGACAGTTATAATCTTATAAGTTACATTTGAATAAGATGTGTGTGGAATGTTTGTAGAGTCGGTCCATCAAAGTTGCAAGTATCTTTATTTCTTATGTAGAAGCGTTTCAGATTATGTTTAGTCAGCAATTATGTTATTTTTTAACGTGCACTTTTTGCTTTATCGTGGATTTGAAGTGTGATGTTTGGAATGTACTGATAAAAAAGGGTCGTCCTTTGGTAGATTTTTGCCAGCATTTGTCCCAGTGAGTCAGTGAGTCCGCTTTCATACTTTTCGTACTCTGTTGTAATCGATTGGTAATTGTGGATCATGAGCAGCTTGTTTAGCCAACGAATCCGCTCGCTCATTTCCTACAAGTATATGAGTTTTTCGTCACTCTCCATTACCTTCTACGACTTTGATTTTTTTCCTACAGCATACTATAGAGACACCCTTATTCCTGGAACATTGTTTCGGCTAGCGAAAATATTTCTTCTTTAGTTAATTATTAAATTCATTTTTATTACTACTAACAATGAGGAATGGTTTATTAGTTCAAATAAGGGAATATTAAAGATACTTCAGAGGAAGTCATTTCGAAAATTTGGGAATTAAGCCAAGTCAGACTATTTTAATGAGTATAAGGCCTAGCTGATGTTGCATAACCTGTCTTAAATAGGTACATATATGCCTGTAAATTGGAATACGCATTTCATTTCTTTGCAGCTTTAGGAGTTTTTTTTAGCTAAGCTGTTCGCTTGCACGCAGGCCGTTTTGCGAGGCTTATTATGCCATTTCGCGAGGTTATTTTACAAAACGGGTAAGTGTTTGTAAAAAGAGGAGGAAAAAGACACGTCCTTTGTCGGTCCTTTGTCTCTCCCTCTCTCCCCCTCTATCTCTCTCTCCCTCTCTCTCTCTCACTCTCTCTCTCTCTCTCTCTCTCTATATATATATATATATATATATATATATATATATATATATATATATATATATATATATATATATTCGTTTATGGATTGTTTAGATAGTTTAGTTGCTTGCCTATATATTGATTCTTTAATTATTACGTGATGGATTTAATAGGCGATCTATTTGATATTAAATTTAAACTATTCCACTGATGCCTTTGGGGCTCACCGTTGAATTTCAATTCTGTAGAGGAATTCGAATTAGTTGAAAGTTTGAAGAATCGATGTGCGTGCTCTTAACTTATTAAACTTTAAGCAGCTTAATGGGCTGTTAATAATGAACTTTGGGAACTCTTCTCTTATCGACTTTTCTCGGCAATTTAAAAATTGAAAACAAAAATTAATTGTTATTGACGGTCTTTGATCGATTTGTTTATTTATAAATCATACCATCATGCTTAATCAATTCTTTTTAGCATTTTTTATTTTTAATTCGTGTTATTTCCTCTATTAACATGTTTGGACCTACACGTTCCAATGTCTTTGCACCCCGTTCGCAATCGCATTGTTTTTAAGTTCCGTTCAATGCATTAATAAGAAATATACGGTGTTATAAACCTATGTAGTTTTTGTCTTAAGTAAATCACTGTATTTATTTGTTCTCTACAATTGCGTTACATCCTCTAGTTGTATGAGGGAATATTTATTATATGTTATTATTAT
The DNA here is from genome assembly GCA_948150685.1 of Rhaphigaster nebulosa. Lineage (NCBI taxonomy): Eukaryota > Metazoa > Arthropoda > Insecta > Hemiptera > Pentatomidae > Rhaphigaster > Rhaphigaster nebulosa. Next base: position 65,426,879 of record OX411309.1, on the reverse strand, counting down.
AAAATTCAGGTTAAAAGATTAATTAAAGTAAATTTATTAAATCTTGTTAATGAAAATTCTCCGTTTGTAACCGAGATCTAACGTGAAATTATTGCGATTTCTAAAACATTTCTCTGTGCTATAGAAATCTAAGTTCGATAAGGAGACCTCATGAAGCTCCTTTCCCTGCGGTGTGTACTTTGAGGCACTAAGCCATCCGTTATTAGCTTTTTCCTCGATGAATCCAAGGAGAAACTAAGTCTCTCTTCCGTATCAAAGTGAGATGGTATGTGAAAAGGTCAAATCGATGGGTTGGTAAATTTTCAACAGAAACCACAGGGAAAGATGTATATTCAGTTTTTTGTTTAAATGTTCTTAAAAAACAATCAGTATTAGCCAAAAAGCATTGATATTTTTAGAAAGGGCAATTTGGCATTTAGAAAATTTTGGGAAGAAATGGGAAGCTTCAAAATTAAAAAAAAAAAAATCGTTCTCAAGAGCTTGTTCTACTTGAACATTTTTTTTTTTCTAATCCTCAGAATTCACGGGTATTGTAATATGGACTGGAAATATTTCCAGTGGGAAGAAACTTATTAAATGAGAATATTTCTCTGGCCAGGAAATATTCCAAAAAAATGGGAATTTTTGAAAATATTTATTTTTGGACGTTTTATGGATTTTAAATGATTGAGATACCTGAAGCTTAACGTATTTACGTAAAATTCCACATTCTCGTACGAAAATACTCTAAACAAATTTTTTGAGATTGGGTCCTTTCGTTTCGTCTCCGTAGAGAGTAATATAATGGATTGAAGTCAGCTGTACCGATTGCCTTAAAGGGAATGGCATTTATATCGTCGTCCCCATGTTAACCTTACGAATGTGAAAAATTCGATTATTTGTTTTTGTTATTTTTCGATAGTATTTCGGTTGACGCAGACTTTAGTAAAGTTACGAATCTGTTACGGCATTAGAAAGTGATGAAATCGCAGCTGCATTTTTGGCGGAAAACATCTTAAAGTATGAAGCATCCATGCTAAAGTAACTAAAATGCGTTACTATAAAGGTAAAACTATAATTACACATGAAACTATGAGATAAGCAATTACAACAGCAATAAATAACAACACTCAAAATCTAGCCTAATGCTCAGAAGAATGTAACAGTTTTTTTTGCTCTCCTGAAAAGTAGTAACTTTCACGTTCGTAAATTTACCGTGGGAACGACGATTTAACCCATCATAAGGTTAGTTTGTCTTGAGATTATTGAAAGTTACAAATTGTTAAATAAAATACTTGGGTTTAGTTTAATTTTGTTTAATAATACTTTTTTGTTCCCAAAGTTAACATTGTTCAACAAAAAAAAAAGAAAAAATGTGTAGTTTGGTATCTTAAAAGATTTTTTTTTAAGATCTAGAATTAAGAAAATAAATGCAATTGGGTAGGGGACGAACTGGATGTACTATGACCCTCTATTTATAGAAAATTGCAAATATCAATTGTATTTTAACAAAAATGTTTTTATTTATAAATTTTATAAAAATAATTACTATTATGTTATAAAAAAAATTTCAATTACCCACAGCTTTTTATTATAATATTATATTTAGAATTTTAAGTATACAAAGATAACGGTATACAAGTAAAAAATTTGCAAGTTTTTTTTATTTTTAACTAGTTGAAAAGTCTTAATTATATATAACAATTATGGAAAGAGAATATAAAAGATTTCAAGGAGCAACAATGTATTTTCTTAAACACTAGATTTCATAAAACTTTTTTGAATAATGATACCTATATCAAAGAAAATTAAAATTAGAAACTTACTAAAAGTTAGATTTTAAAGAACAATTGACTGAATAATCTAAAAAAAAAATTTGCTAAAACTTATTTAACTTATATTGTTGTTGCGTGCTTACAAGAAAAAAAACTGTTAGCAACCTTATAGGTAATTGAACTACCAAGTCAATGTAAATTATATAATACACTTTCATAACTAGCACATTAAATTAAATTTTAAGACACCCTTTTCATAAGTATGGAAAAATAAACAATTACAAGACTTAGTATACAATTATAATTAAATACATTAAGTTCAGGAGAGCAATAAACGAATTTTAAATGTTAGAGATTCAAAAATGCATCATTACCGCGCGAATAATTCGGACGTGGTAATTATGCGAGTAGTCAACTTGATAATAACATTTTCACGTATTTTTCTCGGCCAAACTAAAATGAAAAAAATATTGTTTGTACGAACTTACTTACACCCCACGGTAGTTAAGCTTAAATTATAATGAATGAAATAATTTGAAAAGGTAGCCTGGTAATAAAGCCCGTGGTAATTAAAGCAATAAAGGTACGCGACTTATTTTAAGAAGAAAATGCTTTGATTTAAACTTCGTAATTAAAGTCCGTTATCCGCTGGTTGCTGGTCCTTCATCTCAGGATTGCCATTGCAGTCTGAAAAATTCTCTCTGTTCCCAGTTTTTCATGGCTTTATCTCTGACATTTTATTTTTTGCATGGTAATGATATCAAAATGAGTGGGCTATGTTTGGAAAAAACATAAACATACTTCACTGTTAACAAAAATTTAAAAAAATATGATTTAGTATGCTTAAGTTATCCTTTAAGAGTAGAAATAAATTCCACTACAATTTGCCGTAAGTTAGGAAAGAAAAAATACACGTTTACTAGAAAACTGAGAATAGCACAGTGCGTGGTAATGACATTTTAGCACCTTAAGTAATTATAAAATCAGATCATTCTTTAATATTTTTATTTTTAACATTTTATTATGAAGAAATGTTTCTTCTCCGTATAGCAGTGAGAAAAAATTCTGGTCATAATTAACTAATTCAGCAAAACTTGCATTAGACTTACTAAAACTTGCCCGTAAAATGAGAATCACCCTGCATTGTGAAGCTGATCCGCCGAACCGATATAGGAGAAGCGATATTATGCTTGTGTTTTTTTTTTGTTAATAAAGTCATACGTCGATGGTCAAATTCAAAGATGTTGTAAGTAGCAACTTAGTCCTTACAGCACTAAAACTGAGGCCTAAAAACGTGCCTGATTTTAAGAAATTTTTTTATGATGAAGTTTTACTTAAAATGCAATGGAAGCGCGCTACTGAGAAAAATATAAAAAAAAAGTCTGCATTCCCTAAAATTGTTATTTCAGTATTTCTTGTGTGCTGAGATTAATTACAAATATTTTGTATGAATCTTGTATGAAATTTAATCTACCACAAGATTGGTTATTATTCATTTTGCGCTACAAAATATTTATTAAGACGAAACCGCTGAATATCTAACTTTTAGCGCTTTCTTGACATTTTTCAGTACTTTACTCTATCTCATTAGTTGTTCTGAATTTCAAAAAAATGTCACTTTTAAAACATGCAGGAAATTTAACGTTCTTCAAAATGTGCATGTCAAAGTTTTAACTAAAATGAACTGTAAGCGAGTTACTCAAACTCTGAAAAAAGTGACGAATTCGTCAACCTATAAAATTTGATTGCAACAGATCTAAGGTGGCAGACTTTCATATTTCAAGTGAATAGTGGGATTAGTTTCGGCCTACACGATCAAAAAATTTCTTAAAATCGGACACGTTTTTTTTGCCTCAGCTCCCGCTTAAGGGAATAATGGTTCGCCTACAGTGGTTTGGTACGCCGAAACTTTGTTCCCATGTGTATAGTGGGCTTTACAGTTGGAAAACGTCTAATTTAATCAAACATATCTGTTTGAAAATAGTGTTATAATAACATCAAAGTAGCCTAATATACAAAATACTAAAAATAATTTATGAATAAGAATTTTATTACTCGAAACTATAAACACTTACGACAGCTGTGAGATTGACCATAGATGTATTTGGAGAGAATCTGATAGAAAAAAATAGCTAACGTTATACATTGCTATTAGGAAAAAAAATACAGCATCCACTTTTCAGAAAAGTAGTTCTTGGCATTCTATGTACGCTCAACCGGGTGTATATACATTCGAATTAGTATCATGTTCCAAAATTATTTGTCGAAAGAAAAACACCTAAAGACGCCTCAGCCTTAGCTGCTGAAGCAGTGTTACTGATTTTCCACTGTTGTCGCCTGTAATGGAGATATTATACGAAGGTAATAAATACCAGCTATTGTCAGCTAGCACCGCTACTTCTCTGGCTCAACCCCTCCTCATAAATTTGGTAGGATTATTGTCGTTTCTGTTTTCACTCAGCTTGGTAGGATTTACACGATATATGGTCTGCATATCGGCAAAACCGCGTGGGCGTTTCTGGAAATTAGGAATGGAATTTGTGAAAAATGAGTTGCAGTTTAAAACTTGGAGACAGAAATGTGAAAGCAAACAGGAAATTAAACATTCATTATGAATAGCCTCCACCAACCGTAATTTACAAAAAGATATTTAACCAGACTAAAATATAAAAATAATTTGTCTAATTTATTACGTTTAGATGTTTAATTGAAAATTAAGAGTGAAAAAAGAACTGGACTGAAATTTGAAGGTTAAAAAAAATAAGAAACACGTGTATATTTGAATTGAGATTTGACGGCGAGATAACTAGAATAATTTATACACTTACAGTATTTCAATTGAAATTGTGCGTTAAAGAAAGATTTTTACTACAATAAAGCATTAATATATTTGTTTTTGTCAATCTGGTGATTGTTAACATTCACCAAGTCGTTTAGAGTCCTCTACCAAATCCGAAATATTGTCCAGGTATCTTCATTTCTCAATTCATCACTCAAGTCGACATTCGCCATTGCCAGACGATTAATGTTGAAAAAATTAAGGAGAACCGTGTCCTGTTTAATTAAACTAAAAAATATTAGACATGTCTTATATCCCAAAATAGATATTAAAAAATAGATTTACCAGGATGCGCTTACTAAAAAAATATTTGTTCAATTTACAAAGAAAATATTTATGATTAGTTAAGAAACGAATCTTATAAAGCTACAAGTGATGTTATTATACGATAAAATTTAAATTATCATCATTAAGATTATTTTTTGAAGAAACATGCCGCACCGACCGCTTCCTCCCTTCCGTCGGTGTGAAGTGGAGGCAATAACTCTATGGCCTAGGAACGCCTAAACTTTAAATCTGATCCTATATAATGTTTGATACATATAATGTCCTAGAGGGTCTAGTGGTAAATCCGGTTTAAATACCACCCAAAAAAAGAAAGTGTATTATTTTGACTCCTTCCTTAAATGCAAAAATATACCAGTATATTTAAGAAATGAAAATCGAAAATTGTTTATTTTATAAAAATTGCCGTGCATAATACTAGCATATGCTACGATTGTATTATTCAAGTATGTTCCTCGTTGTTTTGCTCATTATTTGTTCAAGCATCCTCTTGTCCGATATAACTTACTGTTATTGGAATTAATTTTTTATTTATATCACCATTATTAATTTGAAAAATAAATGTTGTCATTTCGATCAGTACTGGATAGATTATAGATTTATAGATACTTCATACATTTTTTTAATATTATTATTGCACTAATTCCATCAAATACAATATTTTATTTAAGTCTTAAGGCTTTACATACGTTTTAGATTTTTTTCAACATCCTTCACCATCCTAATCTACATTTGTTTAACATAACTTATTATTTTGACAACTTGCTACCTAGCAAAAAACATCTTTGGTGTCTTTTTTTTAACTTTGTAATCCACGCGACTTTCGGTCTTCATAATGTTTGTTCTTTTGACAATTATTCTGGCTCTGATTATTTTATAGAGAAACACAGTTGGATTTCTTCAAGATTCATGAAAATTAAAAATGATATAGCAGTACATAAATTCGATTTTATAATTATAAATTATTATTACTTATATGATTCTTGAAAATTTTCTAAAATTATAGATAACATTGAGCCACAATCATTGCAAAACTTGTAGATCTAAATAAGAAATCGAAGTGTAAAGCTGTCCACACTTTTCGACTTTGGTTTTTGGCGCATTGGCCTTAAACAGTGTTAGGCAAATTTTACGCAGAAAAAAAAAATGATAAATGATGAAATTTATTCTATTATTCATTTAATAAATTTGTTTATAATTTTTCAGTACTAATCACATAAAAACAATTATTTGGCATCGCATGGCTCACGTCATGTCGAATCGAAAGTCGAACAAACAATCGAACAGTGTGGACATTAAAATAGACATGAGAACTCACTCGAAAAGGCACTGGTATCAAATTCATCAGGTTACTTACTACTTTCGTATAGTAAAATAAATTCATTGTAAATATTACGAGTTAGTATGTTAAATTACATAACATTTGCCATCACAGTCTTTGATTCGTTTTTGTTGGAGTTCGATTCTTCCTGGTGCTCATCAAAAGCGTGATGAGCACCAGTACAATGGAACTTGAGTGGCCGAGAAATGGGTCCCAGTCGATCACTGTTGACGAGAAGCGATTTGAACACGCAAACATATTTTATTCCTGACTTAGAGGAAGTTATTGAATCTGTCTTTTCCTTTTAAAAAGGGTTTAAATATTTAACATAGAGCCACGAATATTTCTGGCATATTTTTCTATGATCATATAGTCTTGTATTTAGCATTACTTCCGAAGTTAACCATTTGGAGACAAAAAAAAAAATATTGCCGGTTATCGTTAAGCCTTCAAGTATAGTATTTTAAGATATGCCCACACTGGTCGATTTCCGATGCGCTTTCGTCTTCGGCATCACTACCTAATCCCTTATACCTTGAAAATATGAGTTCCTTTTGATAAATTATTTCTTTATTATCACTATCTATTTCATTCGTCACATTTTACTTCCTTGTACGAAGTAAAGGAAGTATCGTTATCGCGAAAATTTTTGAATTACAGATTTCGACGGAAATATCCATTTTGACCATCCCTGAATCCATTTTGACTAGTTTCGTCGTGGCGTCTGTACGTACGTTCGTAAGTTCGTATTTCGCATAACTCAAAAACCGTTAGCTGTAGAAAGTTACGATTTTGTATTTAGGATTGGAGTAAAATCTAGTTGTGAACCTCTCTTTTTGGTCACTGCTTGATTACCGGAAGTGGTACTTTACTTGAAGGTCATAATTTCCATCAAAAATTATATTAAAACATTATACAAAACTTCTCAAATTTAGTATTTATAATTTATATATTGATTTAAATAACATACTAGAGTTTGGTCTAAATTGGAAAACCGGAAGCGGTACTTTACTTGAAGGTCATATTAGACTTTCATCAAAAATTATATTAAAGTATAATGTAAAACATCTCAAATTTGGCAAATAGGACTTTTATATCGATATAAATGTATTTAATAGATTTTTGTTAAAATTCGTGAGTCGAAAAGGGTACTTTACTTGAAGACCATAATAAGCTTACATCAAAAATTATATTTAAATTAAAAGAGAAATCATATGTTTCAGTAATAAAGGTTACTAACGCAATTTGGTTTTTAATCCAATTAAACATTTTTATTACTTGTTTTAAGTGTTAAAATAGAATGTAAAATACTGGTTTTCCTCCCCATTTTTTATTGTTTTATTGTTGTCACGGAACATGGAGAAATATCTTGGAAACTAACTAGTCCTTTTCCTTCAGTAGGTATGTCCCTACTGAAGGAAAACGACATATAATAACGGAATGAGACCTGCAGTAACAAGAGTGTGTGTGTCAATAGATGGATGTCGGGACACCGAGTGTCAATTATCGGAAACTAGTAACCAAATTCAGTATCACTTTTTGAGCCACGGATTTATAATTTAATAGGCGTACAAGGAAGTCATTTTTTTTTTTTTTAAACAAATAATTCATTTGTATATCGAAACTTTTCCAAAACAATGCATTGTTTGTTTGGTTGTTTGTTACTTGACATGATATTTCATCCATATAAATTTAAATAATTTAAATTTAAAAAATAAAGGTTTGCTTATAGTGTTATTTCCATTAGACATTCAATATATTTAGCATTACTTTCTAATTTTAATTAATCGAATTTATTTATTATTGAGATTTTTTAAAAATAGAGACAAAACCTTTAATTTTATCTAGAGTATCTCAAATAGCAGTAAATAACTAACTAGCCGACGTATCAGGACTAAAAAACCTAAGCTGACATAAATCCTGGGCAGAAATAGCATATTTCACATCAGCAGAAACACTGAAGAAATAGATGTAACACATTACCTAAAAACATATATTGACGTAAAAGGGACGAGGTAACATTAAATATATTATTAATGAAATTGTTTGTTACCATATTTTTACCGAATAAAGGTATTCTTTTTGTTTTTTATCGCAATAATTAATAATTTCGGTTAAATAAAATTAGAAAGACATGCCAAATATATTAATTGTGTAATGAAAATTACACTATTTATAAGTAAACCTGTATATTCCCTGTTTAAAAATAGGCTGTATTTGGCTGAAATATCCTCTCAAGTAAAAAAAATAACAATATTTCGTTATCGGATAATTTCGCAATAAAAATGAAGTATTTGTTTAAAAAAATAAAAAATCGACGAATAAAGAATTTATAATAGGAACCCAAATTTTCAAGGTATGTAGAAAACGATAGTGCATCGAAAATAGACCAGTGTTGATATAGCCTTAAATTCATTTCATTGTCTCATACCGGAACAAGTTTTGAGAGATAAAGGCGGGTAGCTTATGCCACTCTTTGACTAAAGCTAAATCTTATTTTTAACCTAGCCACCAGTCGATAAGGCATTAATAGTTTAACTTGATCTTCCACATATTGGCTGGAAAATCACAAAAAAAAAGAAAAAGCCTGAAGTCTCCTAGCAAATAACTAACCAGTTAACGTTTCAGTATTTCCGCCATCTCCAGTACATGATAAGACAAGATCACATAAATGCATACCAAAAACAGAATTTTATATTAAGAGTACAAAAAGCATGTTTGACCAGAATCATTAATCATGATTAACCAGAAACTCCAAAAAGAAAAAAAAACATCAACTAGCGACTAGTGTTAAAAAATAATAAAAAAATAACCATCAACTCGTGACTACTAAAAAAAATAACCATCAACCAGAGACTCCACAAAAACATCAACTAGTGACTCCTAAAAAAAAAAATAACCAACTAGTGACTACTAAAAAAAAAAAAAAAAAAAACTAGTGACTACTAAGAAAAAAAAATTATCAACACTAGTGACTCCTAAAAAAATAAAATAAAATAACCATCAACTAGTAACTCTTAAAAGATGAAATAATAAATAACCATCAACTAGCTGACTGAACATCACACGAAGATATCTCAGCAAATAACTCTTAATTGACAAATCTTATTTTTTACTGTTGATATGAAATGTGCTGTCTTTGGTATGCAATTTATGTTACCTTGTCTTTTTTTGTCCTGATGGATGTTGCCTGAATTGGCGAAACTTTGACAGGTAAGTTATAATCGTATCCTGTTAATATTAATGTAATACATTATTGTATATTTGTTTATTTTATTATTATATATTATTATTTATTGGTCATACATGATGTTCTTATCTTCCGAATCATTTTTCTTTTCAGGTTCGAGAGTGGACAAACACTGGTTCGTGGTGAGGGACACCTCTGTGAAGACGGAGCGGCTGCTCACCCTGATCCCCCGAAGCCAAGCTTGTCCTATCCGGACGGACTCCTCGAACAGGAGTATCGTCTTGGACCTCTTGACGAACCTCCAGCACCCATACATCTACCCTGTCCTCGATCTAGAGTTCAGGGAAACGGCGGGAGAGGTTTACATACTCCTCGTCATACCTTACAATTCCAAGGGCAGCCTGAAGGACCTCATTTATAAGGTATGAATTTTTATCATTTATCTCATATTTCAATTTATTTACTATTTAATTCGAATATGGAGAAATGCTTAGATTCAACACCTATGGTACACGGATTTAATCCGTGTCTCCAATCTTTATTGCGGAGATGGCCATTTTTTCGTTATTTGGTTATTCGAATTTAGGCTATTAAATATCTAACACTGGGGGTCGGGGTGGCCGAGCGGGTTAACGCACTTACTCGCAAACCCAAAGGTTGTGAGTTCGAATCCCCGCACCGGTATGAATTTAATTTGATTAAATAAAATAATTCAAGCAATTTATACCGCCCTTCCACCCCGGGTATGTGAGGCCCGTCAGCCTATTTGGAGGCAACTCACAAAAAGGCCGGGCGTAGGAGTGATGAACCTACCCCGTGTACCTAAATTGAGAATCGCGGTGTGGTCTTCTATGTATGAAGACTTATGTACGACATCGCGTGGCCAAGGATCTCCACGGTCTACAGTGCCAACAGAAAAAAAAAATATCTAACACTGCGGTTATCAGTATTCATGATAACTATATTTAGCATAGTAAAATGCTCATCTTAACTATCAGTTATTTAAGTAGTTACAGCTGTAAAACATTACTCTGTCATGCTTGTTCTCAAATTCATTGTTTCCGACTTTAATGTAATCATGAATACATTCTGTTATGTTTCTGGAACGTTTTTCGTGTCCTTGTAGGTTTCAGAATAAGATAAGGCCACGGAATCTAACTATCCCTGAATAGTTAACTCCAAAGCTTAATGGTAGTACATACATATTTGTTTGACTTGGTATAGTTATGGTATACATTTAGAAATGAAGAGTATAGATTCAGAAAATGAAAATAAACAATTATTCGAATTAAAATGTATTCAATATTGTCCATTACTGATATATGTGTGTGTGTAATGTATGTGTATATGTCTTTGTTGTAGAGACTTTTTAGATCATGAAGTAGGTAAATTTATATATAAGATTTTTATTTTCATTTTGCACTTGTCGAGTTATAAATATGTTTTTGTTTTTTCGATGTGATAAAAAATCTTATTTGTAATGTTACTTTATGATTTAAAATGTCTTTAAAAGACAAGTTGGAAAAATTTTGCTCAGAGCCAAGATGTTATTCTTTACCTTTAATCACTTTTTCAGTCGGTGTGGTCAGAGGACTGGGGGGACAAGTACGGGCAGCGGTCAGAGGGGCTGCCGGGGACCCAGGTCCAGAGGCTGGGCAGGCAGATCCTCGAAGCACTCTTCTTCCTCAAGGAGCGGGGCTTCCCTTCGTCTTCACACCTCCACTCGGGCAATATCATCATACAGAATGGTGTAGCGAGGTAACCTAACAAAGATATTTTTACTTCATTTTAATAATCTATTATACACATCCTCAACTTTATGGTTACTTCGATAGTTTGACTTATAGCTTGTCATAAAGGAATCTTTATAGGAACGGACAACACCAAAATGAACATGCTCATTTTAACGGTTGATTATAATTTTTAAGTGTATGTCAAATGCTAAGAGAGCTGGCGTGCGGTATTATGACATAAAACATATCGCGAAGAGCTTATATAATTCGAGAGTATCATCGTGGGCTCCTTAATGGCAGAAGTACGTGTCAATTGCATCGTTATAAATTTTAGAATGAGAATATCATGGTGATAAGTTGAAATTTTGTTCAGACATCCGTAATCAAGATGGCGGCCAAAACGGCTGCTAAAATATTTTAATACCTTATAGTTGAACTATAATAACGAAATTAGAATAAAAATATATTTATTTTAGTTCATATGATGAAGACAGAATATTGGGAAAACCTAATTATGAACACATGTTCAGTCTGCATAATCTACGTGGATTCGATATTCGCAAAATAATTTGCACAAAGTAAGTCGAGTTAGGTATCATTTCTAATAGTTTTTTTCGTTATGGGTCGAATGAGACTACTCCGACGGAGATACAATTAATAGTTTAGAAATTATTACTAATTTTAGGTAAACAACAGAAAATTTACATTTCACATCCTGCTGAACTATATACAGGGTGCCCCGTAAGTCACGGAAAATATTTAAAGAGATCATAGTAGAAACCAAAGACCAAAAAATAAATTTATGCTGATCTATGGTCCGATTTCACAAAGAAAAGTAGGAAATTTAAGTTTTGTTTTTTTTAAGTATAGTAATGTGATTTACTTTTGTTAAATAGAAAGCGATCGCTCAAAAACTATTTAAGGTAATTAAGTTGACAAAATTCACTTTAAAAAGTTGCCTTATCCAAATCCTAGAGTATCGAAACTTTTAGTATGATCAATATTGAAAAGTTTTAATTATATTTTTTAAATAACTATTTACTTGTCAATGTTCAGAGTCCCCTATTGGGCTACTGATACCCCACTTCTAGAACCACCTCTACTTTTATGAACATTTAATTTGATTTAATCGATTAATGAAGTCGAGGTTTCGTGATTGGTTTATAATAGGCTTCAGATATGCCAAAATCAGTGGTGTGGAGTTATTTTTTCAATATTTTTTTTTTCTAATAACTTCATTACTTCCATTGACAGCTATTTCATCCGCGTATGCAAGGATCTTATGTTTCCTTCCGACGTGTACCCATGCACCATATGTTGATGTTGCTCTTATCACTTTCTCAAGCGCTAAGTTGAACAGCGTCGGCGAGAGTGCATCTGATGTCTAAAAATATTTATTTAATTTTGGTTTTAAACACGTCTATTTCACGTCTCTACAAGTTAGAAATATTCGGTAATGCTAAGGTTCGTTAATTAGTTAAGTTACGCTTAGTAGGTTTTAAGATATTTATTATTTTATAATCTACTTGATGATCGCCCGTCATTTGCTCAGAATATTAAATAAGTATTAGTTAAAAGAGATTATCACCCTCTAAATGCATCAAAAGACTTTAGAAAGCGATATTAGGGTAGTTACCCCGATTACACCTCCTTAATCACTAAACATCGGGATGAAACATTCTTTCCCTAATCAGCTTTTAAGGAACACCTCTGCCTTATTACTATCCTCTGGCTTCGGGGCAAGTGTGAAATAGATATTAATCGCACTTCCTGTGCTAATAATTATTCATTGATCAAAGTGCATGACGACTATCAAGAATAAAGTTTGCAAATATGCAGTTGCAAATTACAATTTATGTTAGTTTCGTAAATATTTAAAAAAGTTGTATTTTTTCATAGATTCTTTCTAAACTAATTAGAATTATTAAACTCTCTTTATATTAAAATATCAAAAGAATGTGACGGGGCAGTAATATGTTAAAGAAGCTATAGTTTATTGCATTGGTATGGAAACTATAAAAACTTGTCTGTTCCCGTTTTTACTTCCTTGTACGAAGTAAAGGAAGTATTGTAATCGCGAAAATTTTCGGTTTTCAGATTTCAACGGAAATATCCCTTTTGATCATCCCTGAATCCATTTTGACTAGTTTCGTCGTGGCGTCTGTACGTACGTAAGTTCGTATCTCGCATAACTCAAAAACAGTTACCCTTAGAAAGTTGAAATTTTGTATTTAGAATTGTCCTAAAATCTAGTTGTGAACCTCCCATTTTGGTCACTGCTTAATCACCGGAAATGGTACTTTACTTGATGGTCATAATTGATTTCCATCAAAAATTATATTAAAATACTATGAGAAACTTCTCAAATTTAGTATTTGTAACTTATATACTGATATAAATAACATACTGGATTTTGGTCTAAATTGGAAAACCGGAAGCGGTACTTTACTTGGAGGTCATATTAGACTTTCATCAAAAATTATATTAAAATATTATGTAAAACATCTCAAATGTGGTAAATAGGACTTTTATATCGATACAAATGCATTTACTAGATTACTGAGATTCGTGAGCCAAACAGGGTACTTTACTTGAAGCTCATAATAAGCTTACATCAAAAATTATATTTAAATTAAAAGAGAAATCATATGTTTTGGTAATAAAGGTAACAAACGCAATTTGTTTTCCAATCCAATTAAACCTTTTTACTACTTGTTTTAAGTGTTAAAATTTAGTGTAAAATACTAGTTTTTCTCCCCATTTGTGAGATGAACAAGTCTGCAGCATGAGAATAAGATATTAGTTATCTGGGTTTTTCCGCTTAAAATGTCGAATCTGTCGATTTCTAATGCTTTATCCAGTGATATTGACAGTTTTATTGTTGCCACAGAACATGAAGAAATATCTTGGAAACTAGTTACCTACTGAAGGAAAACGACATATAATAATGGAATGAGACCTCCAGTAACAAGAGTGTGAGCTTTTGTGTGTGTGTTTGTCAATAGATGGATGTCGGGACGCCGAGTGTCATTTTTACTGCAATCTTCGGAAACTAGTAACCAAATTCAGTATCACTTTTTGAGCCACGGATTTATAATTTAATAGGCGTACAAGGAAGTCATGTGTTGCCCACATCAGATATTTTTTATTAGTATTTTTTATTAAAAAATATCCAATATTATAGTAATATAAAAAGCATAATGTAAAATCGTTATGCTTTAGTGCCTCTTGATGTGAAACGGAGTAACTATTTAAATATCATCTACAAGTAATTGATATAAATACGTGATATTTGTATTTTGTATAGCTAAAAACAGATAATTTATTCATTATTGCATTATATTTTGTCAAATAATTCTTGCTGTGGATTCACAGTATTTTTTTTATGGTTCTTAGCATCATTAATTGATGATTTATACCAATTTGAAAATATGTGGCCCATCTCTCCCGTATACATTTATATTTTACGAGTGGGTCGGTTTTAATCACTGAGAAAAAATACAGAACATAATATTTATTTACTTTACCTTAATTTATTTATTAATTATTTAGTCTTATTTATTCCTCCCCATTTCCAAGGATCCGGGTCAAAAAAGTTGTATTGACTCTTCTAAGCTGCGGGTGTTTGACACGGGACAGGTTATACAGTACCCGCAATACTGAATGGCTTTAGGGGCACCTACTCTACTCCGAAAAGTTAAAATGGCCTAACTCCCAATTATTTTTCTAAATACATTAGAAAGCCATAAAACCAATTATTATGATCCATCCATTGAATGTAGGGCTTTCTAATGTCTGGAAAATGTGTAATTTTTAGAATAATTCAGATACAGTACAGAAATGTATTCAGAAAAATCATTTAGAGTTAGGGCCTTTTAAGTATATCAAGACACTACTATGATATCATTCAATGTTCTGTGCCTACTACGAACGTAAGTTTTTTTTATTTTATTTTATAGATGTTTGAATCGAGGTGCTATTGTAATGCAAAACGTAGCACGTCCTCGAGATTACTTTCAAAGTTTGCTTTGGTTACAGAAACCATATTTTAATAATATATGTAATATTCTGTGGTTATTTCATAGTTTTGAAGAGTGTCGGTTATCATACTTAAAAAATAAAATTAAAAAATAAACAAGAGAAAGTTGAAGCTTCTCAATAAAAAAATATGAACTATTTACAATTCATTTACCCTATTTAAATGAGTATGGAAAAAATGTGCTAATTGTATAAATCAATTTTTTTTAAATATACCTGTACTAGTATATGATGGGTCTTATGTTCAGTACTTGGTAAGGATGTACAATTTCTTCACCAGCGGTAATACAAGAAGGTGGTTTGGTGAGCATTTATATCCGACCAAAGATATTCTTCACCCCAAATAAAGATAACTCCAACTTACGACGAATGTGTGTTTCCCAGAAGAGTCTCTTCATGACTCCTGAGTTGATCCAGTCCTGATATAACAGAATAAATAAATTATGTCCCTCAATGATGTGTCAAGAAAAATACATTTGCGCATTCGTAAGCGAAAGTAGTGGATGCAGCTTAGTAAAAATAATACTGAACTATTTGTACACTAATCCCTATCTTTCCCTCAGTTTTGAGTCAAGAATGATTTTCGAAATATAAACGTGTCATGGAAAATATGTTTTCGCAAGTATAAGTGAAATTAGTGGATGGAATTAATAATAACAACTAATAATAAAACGGTTGTATATTATTCTTCATCTTAGCTCCAGCTTTAGGCCAAATCTGACGAGCCGTTTTTGGAATATGGGTGTGTCAAGAAAAACGCAATTGCACAATCGGTGGATGAAATTTGATAAAATTTATACGGAACCATCTAGGTATCAACTAACATAATCCCTGTAAATTTAATCAAAATTGGATTAAAGGTAGTAGGTATTATTCACGTTATATGGATTTCCCTACAGAATAAGGGAACGCCCGAAGGCTTACCGGCCTTTTTACCTCTTCTCAGTCGTCAGCTCGGTCTTGGAACTCACGATTGTTACTAATCCTAGACCGTTTATCAGTGCTGAAAACCATCCACGGCAGTCGGCTCGACCCTTGGCAAAGGAGCTTCAAATGCACTGCTGAGAGTGCGCAGGGATGTAGAAGAGAAGGTGGAGAAGTATGTCTTATTAGTCCTTTCGATATATCCTCTGCTTTCGACAATGTTTGGTGGCCCAGCACAGTCCTAGTTCGAAACTTCCAGCAACCTATACTCTCTCGTAAGCAGATACCTCAATAACAGGAGTTAGTGTCAGGGATTGCTTGTTATACAAGCTCATGGAAAAAATATTGACCTCTAGTCTGATGGAAGAAGTGAATTATTTCTCGTTCAGGCAGTTCATCTGCGGATGGAGAAATGTGGTGGGTCTTTCGCATTTCATACTAGGAAGGGTACATCCACCAGTCATCGGCGAGCCACCGTCCGCGGAAGAAAAATCAGCCAGGAGACCGGATCAACAAGACCACTGCGGAGACGACACTAGACGGATGCAGCGGACCAGGAGGGCTGAGCCGTCGCTCGGACAGATGCGGAGTACCATGAGGGCTGGTCACGCAGTCTGATAGTAGATAATGTGCAACCAAGAAACCGCGCACCGGGCTGCACCAAAGAAAACCGTTCCCATAATTAAACCTTTCCAAATAAACTGTAAAATAAGAAATTATAAATAAAGAACATATCTATTGGCAGCAGTGGCAGAGGTGTATTCTCCACATAATATCATATTGCTGCCAAAAATTTTGTATGACAAAAAAAAAAATTGACTGCAGACACCGGACCAGGTTTGTTCTTAGAAGTCTAAAACGTAAAACACGAGAGGAAATTTTCAATTCGAAAGGCAAAATTCTTTTTAATTTCCTGCATGGCTACAATGCTTCCCACCCTTAGGCAGTGATTAAGCAAAATTAAGAACTCTTAATATATAGAACTCTTATAATTCTTTGATCATATTTAAATTAATATAGAAAAAAGTGCTAAAAATATAACTAAAGGTCGAATACATAATTTACTAATTAAGCGCATTTTATTGTTATTTTTAAAATAATGTGAATAATTCAACTTTAGCAAATTGCATTTCTACCAAGGTGAAGATTTTTTTTTATTCAAGATATAATAAAATAATTAAAATTAAGGACAGAAACAAAATTTTAGTCATAAAAAATCAATGAATTTGTATTTCCTTATACTTACTTAATTGATTTTTAAAACGAAAAAAATAACAACATTACTCAATTAATTTTAAAAAATTCTCATCTTATTGTTTGAAGCTCCGTACGAAAGATTTATACCTCCTAAGTTAGAACCGCAACAGTATAAATTGGTGAAGTTGTGCAGAAGCATTCCTTGGAGTGAAAGGAATTACTAATAAAGCCATCGGGCTAGCAACTATCTAATTACTTGGAGGACACTTTCAGCTCTTAACTTTCCATGATCGATACCCTTAACTTCCAGAGCTATCGGGTTTATTTAAGTCCTGGGACTTTAGTAAGCTTAGGGAAGAAGTGAGATAATTTGAATTATAGGACGTAAAAGAGTGCATTAGCATTTTCTCATTAATAAAGAGTGTTCTTTTTGACGTCCAAAAAAAAAAAAAAAAATACATATAAGAAATTAATTGATGCGTATTTTAATTCTTTGTCGGTGAAATCGATTTCAATAATTATTTTTATATAAATGCGTTGTGTGTCCTATTTCATAATAAAGT
The DNA here is from genome assembly GCA_948150685.1 of Rhaphigaster nebulosa. Classification (NCBI taxonomy): domain Eukaryota; kingdom Metazoa; phylum Arthropoda; class Insecta; order Hemiptera; family Pentatomidae; genus Rhaphigaster; species Rhaphigaster nebulosa. The sequence continues at coordinate 65,409,035 of OX411309.1, read as the reverse complement.
ACTAGTATTAGTGGAAACGTTCGTTTATTGCCATTAGATATAATAATTGTATTATTTTTTTTTTAATTTAATGTTTTTTAATAAACCTAACTATTTTAAATATTATCGTGTTTCAGCATTTCACAGTGTAAGTCATAGGCGTAGTAAGTCAAAGGCCAACTTGTACTTGTACTTTTGCTCTTTATTATGAGACAGGGCGTGTCTATAAAGTTAAATACAAGATATGTTATATAGTTGTTATATTTTGTTAGACCATTGTTATAATGTTGAAAGTTTCAATTTGAAAAACAACTGTAAGGAAACTGTTTTATAATTTATTTCCAGTTGATATAGGTAGATTACCAAAACACATTTTCGATTCTTATATAATATTTTATTTCATTGAGAGTATCTTTCGGTGCCCAGCACCATATTCATCTCTTTCGAATCATTATTCCGTCATAAGGGGGAAGAGGTGGAGGGAGGGCTTGCTATTTGGAACATTAGCCCATCGTCTAAAAATTAATTTTATATCATTTACCCAGACCAGCATGAGAAAGAGAACATACCCGACCCCTTGCGTACTCGCAATGAAATAAAATAATATCTAAGAATCGAGACTATGTTTTGGTGGCCGATCTATAACAACACAAAATTTAAAATAGTTGTATTAAAAAAAAATGGAATAAAATTGTTATTATCTTATGACGACAAGTAACCTGTAAACTCTATATCCTGAAACTTTCCACTTGTACTTGATCTTTTATTCGGAAATAGTACCCTGTAGGGATCAAGTATTAGTCTCAGGATATAGATTTTTCATATTATGTTATACACTTAGCTGGAATTATAATGGGCTGTAGAGTAGAGTGAAGTGCGAGCATAAAATAGAAAGAAAGATTGGATGACAATATAATCGATGATAGAAGAAGAATCAATAGGCTGAACGTAGAGCTTCTGGTGTTTATATGTTCTTTCCTTTTCCACTCTTAATTTTAATTAGCTGTCTTATGTTGGTACAGTAACCAATGAAGTCGCCATCTATTGCCAACGCATTGTACTAGGCTTCCATTCTTCGACAGAGTACCCATCTGTCGGACAATGTCCTAGACTACGGAAGGGTATGTACGGCTATATAACGGAAAACATTTTCAACTATGTCCTCCATGTGGGTTCTCCGAATTTCTAGAGCTGGTGGCATCGTGTATTACCCAGAGCGGTCTTTGTTAACTTGCTGGTAATATAATCCCGTTTCTGAAATTCTGATTCCTGATTAGCGCCTTTAGATCAAATTGAAGCTTCCTCTCACTCCACTCTTATTTTCCAAGTCAATTGTAACCTTTTCCAAATCAGGTATCACCTTTTCCATTTCAGGACTAATTGCCTTACTAAATGGAAACTAATAATTAAGAAGAATTTAGAATTAAGAATTATTTAACTAATATTATGCTGTTATAATCTGAAATTATACCTCCGTTTTGAAGGTTTTTGAAGGCGTGATCTTTAATTGTGTTTTATGAGTTTTAATGGAACAATTACTGGAGGACGTGTAAACTGGATCGTTTCTCTAAAGTAACGTAGTGGATTTTTTTTTGCTTACTTCGGGAATCGATATAATCATTGCATTCCATATAAAGTAAGTTCGTTTTGTGTAGCTATACTGAGTGTGGTTTGATCAAAAAATCCTTTCAGTTAGGCTATGGTTTAGACTTTTGATATAAATATTAGACTGGAAAGTTTAGAGAGATCCCCAAAATATCAGATTATAGTTGCTTAAATACTTAAGGCAAAGGAATCATGTTAATCGATTTTTTTTATCGTCAAATTCGGAAGGTAATAAACCACGCACACTTGTTGGTCCGGACCAACACTTTTTTTCATTCTAATGTGGATGGTACCTATTTATTTAACATTATAGTCTCTAATTCACGAATAACTGAACCTATGAAACCTGAATAATGGTATATAAACTGTTCGTTTAAACGTATTTCCTAATTCCCGGAAGATCCGTGACTAACAACTGAGCTGTTAAGAGAATTTATTGCCGTTGGATTGTATTCCACCGATAGATAGCGTGTCTAAAGCATCCGACACAGGCTAAATTGCTCAAATACAAAATGATAGTTGGTGCCTTTGTATTTGAAAATTGTTTTAGCCTCATATGTTTATTTTTATGTAATTCTGTTTGTAGTTTCTATTGTGGTTATCAATGGTTTTTTCTTTTATTTAATTATAATTTGGAAAACAAACAATTTTTTATAAAAAATGATTTTTCAATTTTTTTTTTTTATATTTAATATGATTTAAAGAAAATCCTTTAAATCGCAACATATTATTATGAATATATGAGTGATTCTGTAATGGTCAGGATTTTTCACTTGTTGGTTGGAAAATTAATGAATATTCTCAATATTCAATTTTTATGTCGTTATTGACTTGGCTTATGCCTATAAACCAACGACATATATTTATTTTTACTAGGATCCTTAGGTGAAATAGCCTTTGTAAAAGATGAAGATAATATAATACATGAAGACAACGTCTTCTTATTCTTTCAATTTAAAAAATAACTTGGAAAAAGCCAGTGGCCTAACGTGGCCAGATATTTTCTCCGATAAATTGGGACACCCTGTTTGTTGGTGGTGAGGAGAGGGGAGGGAGAAGGGGATAAGTAAAATGCATATCGTCAGTAATCTTTTTAATTAGAGATTGATCAATTATTTGCCGCTTCTATATTTTTTGTATTTATTGAAAACTAGTTTCGAATGTTATACATTCACCTTCAGCTCTAAAAATACACAAAAATTCAAAAATAAGCAATTTAAATTATGAATTATTGTTATAAAACATTTGTGAATTATGAATTTAATAAGAACAAGAAATCGAATACATGTTGGTGCTCACCAAGGTTTAAGAAGATTATATCAAACAGAAAAGTTTGTACTGGTTTGTCCTCGCACTGAACTAGCAATGAAAGAAAGGTGGTGTGTTTATAGGGAATTGGTTTAAGGGTCGGGGTTTTCCAGTAATTCCGGTGAATAATTGTTTTTTTTCTGTTATAGATGGGAATAAATTGAAGATTGGACTATTGGAGATATTTATTTGATCATTTAAGCAAAAATCTGGATTGGATTTGAAGGATTTTATTATTTCAAGTGCTTCATATATATATAATTTGAGGCTGTTTTCAACGTGATGTATTAATTTAATTGCTGGTTCTTTGATGAATTTGTAGGTTTTTTCATTTGAATGAATTGCAAAGTTGGAATTCTCTGTCTTATTATTTATGCACGTATATGTTCCTTTAATTTCTGATTTAGTGATCTTCCATTTTTTTTCCGTGTATTTGGCTGCATAATCATTAACATTTAGTTCGTATGTTACGCTTTTTTGGAAAGGGTCTATTCTGTCTTTAGGAGAAGGGAAATATGAGGGGTTTTTCTGTTTTAAAGGCAGGGTTTAATTCTATTTTTTTCAATTAATTTCCGACTTTGGTGGATATAGGGCCGTAATATGGAATCAAGACTTCATGCGGATGTTAACTGAGTAATCTTTTTGTATTAATTATTTAAAATTAAAAATTCGATTGCTATTTGCGTCAATTAGTGCAATCTACATTTTTATATTTCTTACATATAATAACTAGCATCTCCCATTGGTCGAAATTCTACCAAAAATACAATATTATATCCCTTTTTTGATTTATTTATAAAATTAAAATTAGCAGAAAACGTTTGGAATCCGATCTTCTACTATTGTTTGATTGTAAATTGGTATTATAAATTCGAATTAATTAAAGTTCAAAATAGAATCAGTTCATCCGTTCAAAAGATAATCGTGACTCAGAAAGACACATAAACTGATAAGCGTAGAAACATTGAAAACCGCACATGGAAAATTTGACCGGATTGCAATACAACAAAACTTATATTAACCGTCACTTGTTTATCCGTCAGTTTATGTTAACCACCAGTACAGTAGAACACAAAAAAATTTAGGACATTTAACCCATGATGTGAGAATTTAAAAACAAAATATTAACATATTAGTAGAAAAATATAAACGTAACGTACAGTAATATTAACAATGGTTTAATAACATGCGAACCAAATACTATCAGACAAAAAAAAATTGAGAAAGCCAAATCTAGTTTTTTAAAAAGACAACTATGGTAGGTGCATAGTTAAGTAAGTTAATTACATATATTCGTTGGCTCAAAATCTCGGAATAATAATTCGACAGGAAGTGTAGAAAGAATAGGGGGCTTTAAGGAAATTATAAACTACAATAATAAATTTTAATGTGTTTCAGTTGTGACTTAGACGCTATGAAGAAACTCACAATTTATTCACAGATCTGAAGCTATTTTTATGGGTTTATAGTATTGAATATGCAGTTTTCCAATTGAATTCTATTTAAGATTAAGGTATATTTCTAATGGTGTTTCTGTAATCCGTCAATGCGCTTAACCGTCTCGTATTTGGTCCCGGCGTTGACGGTTAATCGTTAAGTTTTACAGTACTTCTCTAACCTAGGAGCAATAGGTTTAAAGATATAGCTACACTGCTCAATTCGCTTTAGACGCTATGAAGAAACTCAAAATTTATTCACAGATTTGAAGCTATTTTTTATGGATTTATAGATAGATAGATAGATAGATAAAAGAACTTTATTCTGGGACTAGGTCCCTTAAGAATAACATGAAGGAACAAATAAAACAGTAACATTATCTGGCCATAAGACTATAGAATACTGACCAATTAATTTTTACAATATCTTCTGTAAAATAAATAAGCAAACAAATAAGTTTTTCTTATCGAAAAATATAATTAATTTGAACAAAACAAAAAAAAAGAGAAAAAAAACAAAACAAGAAAAAAGTAAAAAAAAATCAGAGAAAATGAAAAATACAAAAATAATGAATTGATTAGCAAAGTTTGTACATTAAAAAACTATTATTCACTTCTGGTCCTGATTATTCACTTATAGTATTGATTATGCAGTTTTCCACTTGAATTCTATTTAAGATTAAGGTATATTTCTAATGTTGTTTCTGTAATCCGTCAATGCGCTTAACCGTCTCGTATTTGGTCTCGGAGTTGACGGTTAAGCGTTAAGTTTTACAGTACTTCTCTAACCTAGGAGCAATAGGTTTAAAGATATAGCTACACTGCTCAATTCGCTTTATTTTTGCTGAAAATGATCCGATTTTGATGATAAGAAGTTTTCTACTACGGAGTGAAGTATATTAACAGAATTTTTGTATTCAAAGCTGTCAGATTTGGTTTTAGCACGCTGAAAATCCTTGTATTCAAATTTTTGGACGAATTTAAAAATTAAAATTTTGCCCTTCAAATTTTCTAAAGATTCAAAAAATGGCGATAAATAAGGAACTCTTTGAACGATTCAAACCAAATCTTGTTCGTCGGAAAGGGTTCTAAACTATGCGATTTGCTTTAACCGTGTTGTTCCTACGTGTTTTAGAACAATCGTTATTCGCAAAAATCATAAATTTTGTAAATGTATGGAAAGAAAAAACTCTCGTCTTTCTAACGAGTCCGAATATCGGATACACTGAAGAGGAGATAAGGAGCCTCAAATTGAAACGTAATTTCGTATCTTACTAATTTTGAGTAACCTCGGAATTGAAAAAAAGTTCTGTATTTGTCTCCTATAATATTCTCAGCGTTAAGCACTGAATCAAAATCTACCATCATTTTTTATTAGGAAAAATTTACAAGACTGTAAATGTAAATTTAATCATTTAAACACTTTCTTACAATATTAATAATGTATACACTTCACGCTGTATTTCATTGGAGCTGTGCTCCTAGCACACAGCTCCTATGAAATATAGTCCAATAATGGTCTATAATTATCGTTGAACGACTCTAATTACTGAATAGTTGAACGATCATCGTGATAGTCGCACCGAGGAAAACGTACCTTTAAATTTATATGACTAAAAACAAATATTTTTTTTATTTTTAGTCTTATAGAATTTGAAAAGTAAATGTTTTGCTGGAAAAAAAATGTCGATATAATTGTTCAAACTCGAGCAGTTTCAGCGTGCTTTATTATTTATTTCTCAACTCTTAGGGCCCACATTAGATGGTTTTTGTTTTGTTTTATAGGAATTTAATTACCTTTCTAATGAGCATTTGGCGTGTATCTCAAAAACGAGCGTAGTACATGTAAGGATAGTTAAGGAGGCTTAAATGAGGAGACTTGAGGCAAGTTTCATTAAAACCTTCCGAGCCATTTAGGCGTTACACCCAATGGAAGAAATGGTTTTTCTGCTATTGTACAGCCGCTATAGCGCACAGAGTGTGGTATACAGGCACAACGGGCCCAAACTCTCCAAAACAAAAAAGAAATTAACGAAATCGGTCCAAAAGTTCAAGAGTTAATCATGAAAAAGTCAGAAACAGAGCCAAACTGCCTTAACGGAAAAACAAATGAACAATTTTTGTATTGTGCACATCTACACGACAATACCTATGTAATGGTATATCTACGAGTATTTTCCAACTACTTTGCATACAGACGGAGTAATCGGTACGATAAAAAAACTGCTAATATGATTATTTCTTTAAGACGTGGTGTGGAAGGCACTCATATGCCTATTTGTTGTGAGTTTTGTGATAACTAACACCATGTACGGGGAAAGAGGACAATTACCCATTTTTGGTGGATCTTGCATAATCGATTGTACTGTCACAGGTGCTCTTCACCACTTTATTAACCTGGACACCTTGATAGAGCATTCTACTGAACAATCAATGTATAGTTTTTCCCTTCGTACTGTGTACCAATGCATACGGGAACTAGGCAGGAAAAAAAATGGAACTGACAAAATGAAAAGTACAAGGCAATAAAGCAAACATGAAGATATTTAAAGCAAGCCAGTTTTTACAAATGTAGTCAGGGGCGGACTCGTACTGCCACTCACAGGTATGGCAGATAATGCTGCCCCCTCCAGCTATCTAGGGAAATTTTTTTAACATTGTGTTTACTTTCTTTTTCATTTGGCAAACTTTAGTACTTGCACTTCTTATTAATTGAGCTGTTTTTTATAGTTATAAATTCGTTTTTTTAATTTAAAATTATAATATCACTCATATTTTGCTGCCCCCAGCAAGTGCCTAGTCTACCTGTGCATAAATCCACCACTGAATGTAGTTAGAGCATAGTAAAATATATAAAGCAAAATTAAGTTGAAATCCAAATTTAAAAAAAAAAAAAATACATTAAAAGGCATTAACTAGCATGTTTTGTTTTTTGGCTTTTCTACTTAAATACTGCCAAATTTTCAGCATTATCAAACAGGATTATAAGGTATGATATTAAAATTGGATGTACTCACAATTCAACCTCTATTCACAGTTTATTTTCACATTCGCACAATTGCTAAAGATTCTATGACTGGGTAGAGAAGGGTGGATTCTTCATCTGGTTTTATTCATTTTATAGATATCACACTGTATCAAAATTCACTCATATAATGTTAGAATGAAAACTGTCCTGTGTTTTAGCTTTTATATTTAGAAAATACTTTTATTTCATACCATTCTTTTGTCTGTTGCAGGTTGAGTGGTCTTGAAAATGTCCTTTTTGGTTATACTTCTCGCATCTATCCCATCATTGCTAAAGCTTTTCGTTCTGAATCTTCAGTTGTAGATGTGATTCTCTTTGGTAATTTCTGAATTATTTATTAATTAAAATATAAGTTTCTTTAAAATATTTTTGCAAATTTCTTTTCCTATAATTACAATCCAATGGAAGAAGAGTTTTTTAAACATTTACATGGAACATGAACCTTGCCATACTTCATCTGTATTATTCATAAAACAATTAAACATAATAATAATAATATGAACTAATTATGAAATTATGAACTAATTATGAATATAATATATAATGAATATGATATATATATATATATATATATATATATATATATATATATATATATATATATATATATATATATATATATATAATGAATATAATATATATGAATAAAATTATGAACTAATTATGAAATATTATAAACATAATAATAATATTAACTTTGTAGGACAGTGGGTCATATTCTTCCCACTGGAGAAGCTGTATTAAAAAATACCGCGGATAGTCTTGGTTTGCTTTTATAGAACTGCTAGATATAGGGAAAAATAAAAATTTGTCACTTGAACCAACATGTAAAGGGCACTAGCTAATTTTAATTTAAGTGTGTTAGTTGTGTCCCACCGTTCATTTTAGACCTTAGTTGTGATTACAGTACGGCACAATTTATTGAGCAACCTGTTGTTCTTGTGACTTTTTTTGCTGTAAATGGGTATGAATTCTTCAATCTGATATATCATTTAACTAAAAATTATTACAATCACACATTTTTCATTCTGCTGAGATTTTATTAAATTATGTTGGTGAATGTTGCGTAAATTTTTAAAAAATTATATATTCTTCAGTTCTTTTTTATTAGTTTGTATTTCTGTTATGAGTATTCTAGAACTAATTTTTAATGTTTTATTATTTTGTCATGTTTCAAAGGGATAAAAAAAAGGTTAAAGGTTATAGAACCTAGTATTCGTTTATCAGCAATTCTTTCTTGTTTCAAATGCATTAATTTTAAGAATCTTTTTTTAGGCAATAGAGCTAGGGATTTTTTTTTTTTTTTAGGATGAATTCGCATCCTGTAATTTGTTTTTATTTTTAAGAAACTAACAAACTGACAGACTTGAGACCACTATTTTTTTTTTTTTTTATCTGAGAATAAGTAGTTCTGTTTTTTAGAAGTTTAATTTTTGAGACTTATAATATGATCATTGTATAGCATTTCCAAGTCAGTAGTAACCTTTTCCATATCAATTGTCACCTTTTTCATTTCAATTGTAACTTTTTCCATTTCAAATGTAACCTTTTCCATTTCAATTGTAGCCCTTTCCAAATCAATTGTCATCTTTTCCGATTCAATTGTAACCTATTCCAATTCAAATGGAACTTTTTCCATTTCAATTGTAACCCAACTGGATATGAATTAATTCAATATTATTTATTTTATTATTGAAAAATAATTTTTTTAATTGCATTAATGACTTTTGATATAATTTCGGCATATTCTTTCGACATTTGTTTTTGTTTATTAGATAATTGATTTAAGTGCTAATTTCAAGTTCAAATTTTTTAAATAAAATTGTTTATTTATTTTTAATTATTTATTATTTTTTATTTATTTAGTGACAGGGGAGGGTGAATTTCTTCGATTGGGTGATCATTTATTAGGTTTTCGAATTTGTTAATGTCAAATTTAACACCGAAATTAGAGCAATCCACATGATAATTAGAGCAATCTGGGATGATAGATTAAATTTATTGCAGAGAAAGAAAACTCGTAATATGAAGGCAAGGTGATTAAGATAGACAGGGCATATAGTTCTTCATACGACCATAAACATCAGATCAGTTGGTACATGGAGACATAAAACCAGGTGTATGAGGGCAATGAAAAAATATACTGCGGAGCTAAATGCAGAAAATTGGAAAATTATAGTAACCGATGTGATTCTAGAACAAATTATTTATAATTAGTGACATTGTAAATACTTCTACTGATTAAGTATTTTATATATTTAATTGATCACAAAATAAAATCTTTTTAATTTACTGATTGATTGTTTTTTTAGGTCATGTGCTTTTTGAAATGTGCGCTGGTTATGAACTTACTGTAGCTGTACCCACTCCGGCCAATTTACTTGATATTGTAAATTATCCTCAGGTACTTACTTAAAATTTACTTTTCCACATTGCAATGTTTAGTAATAATGTTATTTGATGTTTATGTCTATGATACTCATGATACAAATATTTGGTGATATGTAAAAGAGGAAAATCAAAATAAAATTTTATATATGAAGACTTTCTTTTTCTGATGTCATGAATAATTTTTTTTATATTTTTTTCCTGGAAACATAGTGAATTTGGCTTCTGTAATTTGTTTATATATTCAAAAGATACATTGAACTGATTGTTATTACATTTTTGGTTAGTGGTGGCTGTGATTTTATACGACTAGAATCTCTTTGACATATCCACTATAAAAGGGCTAAAGTTTGTTGAATCAATATAAATTAATGTCTTGGTCAACTATATTTCTGTCCTAATTTATTTATTATCTCCCTCATCAGCTGATGAAAGCATTGCCTGGATAAAAATGGAAAGAAATGCATGCAATTGCTGTTTCAATCTCTTCTGCTACATGCGTATTTAGTATTTAATTATTTAAAGTCTACAGGTTTATTATTTTAAACATCAATATCATTGTGGCAATTCCCTTTCCTGCTATCTCTAGAAGGGTTCAACTTTCAATTTAGTTTAAGTTGTGGCTCCTATGCTGTGATTTAATATTAAAAATATAAAATGTATTACAATTATTAATTAATTTTATACTATATTATTTATTTATCATAAAACATCATTGTAATACTGTAAAATGTTGTACCTGGTTTTTAGTAATGAAAAATAAATGAAGCCCTAACTGTGCCCATTAAGAGGAAAATAACAATAAATTGACCGAATGTTCCCCAGACTCTTATCATCTCAGTTATTATAATGATGATTTATTGTTTATATTTCATAAATTTCTTTCTTTTTAGTTTTGTTTTCTCCGAAAATAATAGACTTTTGCACTGTATTAAAGATCATCCGATAGGGTGGGAATGCATTTTATATCCATTTCATAACCGTTTAAACACGATTATAGTAATTACGGAGATGTCTGATTTATACCTACATTTTTTTTCCCCACTACATTTGGGTCCTTCCAGTGGTCCTTTTTAAAACTAATGAGCTGAAATTCGGAATGTATGGTTGCTTTCTAGCCAGTCAAAATGTTGGTGTGCTAACCTGTTTTTTTGTGGTTTTTAAGGTTTTGTGCACCTCTACAGCCATTTAGCAATTGAGTTAGAGGGTTGAAAATTTGTATGTGAATTTAATTAGTGTTAAAAAAGTGCCAGCCTTTTGAGGGTCTCAACTTTTTTCTCACCTCCTAGCCCACTTTTTTGTAGGTTTTGCACATTTCTTCAAAATTGTGTTAGAGGATTGAATATTTATATGTGAATTGAGTTGGTGTTAGAAAAGTGCCTTTTAGAGTTCTCAACTCGTTCTCCTACCCTCACCATTTTGATATTTTCAATTTTGTATTTTAGTGAAAACACGACCTTAGTGACAGAACTCTGCAGCTTATCCTTTTTTTTATTATTGCAGGTAGTTGAAGTTTTGGAATTTATATTCAACAACCCCAAACAAAGGGTTCCGTCCATAGAAGAGCTTCTCCTATGTGAATTCTTCCGGAATATTGATTTAAGGGAAATGAGAGCTACTTCTTTGCCAGTGAGTTTATTTATTTTTTTTTTTTTAATAATAGTTGATGTATTATATGAATTTTTTATTTATATAAAAAAAAATGAAAGATATTGGAATGATCTAGGGTTTTAGATTTAGAATCATATAAGAATTCTGAAAACAAAAACAAATTTTATTAAAAATTACTATAATTTTCCTCCTTTTTTTTTTAAATTTTGTCTTAATAAATTGTTCATTTTTCTTCTTTTACTGAAGAATAAGATTTTGACCTATCTATTGAATACAAGCTTCATCATTTGGGGGTAGGGTTGGGGTCTTTTAATATGGTTTGAACAAAAAGAATCATTTGATTGAAAAATAAAAAAATAAATAAATAAGAAAGAAAATAAGTCAAAATCTAAGTTTCAGTTTTCCAATTATTAACTATCAGCAATTATATTAAAAAATGCTTGTTTATAGAAGAATATACATCAAATAATACAATAAATATATTGAAATACATTCTATGGGTAATATATTTTTGGTTTGGAGGTAAAAGTGATTAACTAAATTTTTGTGAAGAAGAAAGTTTGTTCCTATCTATCTATGCCTGAACTAAATTTGCACTTCAATTTGGCATATATGTGAAATTATTAGTTAGTTAGTGATAATTTCAAATTTTTTTCAATATTGAAGCTTAAATTTGGTTCAGGCACTATTTCCACCAAACCGAAGATATATAGTATTTAAATAATAAATGCTTTAAATATGTTTGGAATCAAGTCTATGTACTTATTTATACCTAGTAAAGTCCATAAGTTTCCAGCCTGCCTTCAATCTCCTATTTCAAGCAGGCTGAGACTTGCCCCCCGTGCATGTCTATGCCTGCACTCTCCATACCATCGCCTGCACTTCCTTACAGTCCCTATCTAGTAAGAGAAAGTCTGGATGAGGACCCACATCCTGGTCACCCATTGGAAGCTGTCACTTCTGAAACAATCCAACCTGTGGAAGCTGAATTGCTGTCTGATCAGAGGCTGTAGACCAAAAAAATAGCAGCCAAGATATGGGCTTTCAAAAACAAGTGTTCTGAGGATTATTAAAGAACATTTGCATATGAGCAAGATGGCTTCCAAAAATTCTTTCGACTACTCAAAATGAGGAACGTGTTCGCTGCTGCAATGAATATTGATGTGGGTATAATGCCCACCCAAAAAATTTCTTGGTTTCAATTGTAACTGGGGATGAGACAATGGTTCTAATACCCACTCAGCAAAAGGGAGTCCATGGAATGGAGAAGGTCAGGAGAAGCACCTCCGCTAAAGGCAAAAAGTCATGTTGTCAACAAATAAGGTAAGTAATGGCCAGCATTTATTGTGATTGTAGAGGAATACTGCTGATTGATTTCAAGGAAAGGAACACCACAGTGAATGCTGAGTATTATGCAGCCCTACTTCACCGCTTACGAGACGCCATTAAAGAGAAAAGGCTGGGGAATTTTAGCACAGGTGTTCGGCTTCTTCACGACAATGCCCCTCTCCACACAGCTTTCCAAGTTCGCTGTGAAATTCTGCGGATTCCGAGAAACTTCCCATCCATCCTCTTTCCATCCTCCATCCAACCGAGAAACTTTCCATCCATATAGTTCAGACTTTGCCCCTAGAGACTTCTATCTTTTCTCAAAGTTAAAATCTGACCTTCGTTGAAGGAGATTTAACACTGATGAAGAGGTTTAAGCAGTGGTGGAAGAACATTTTTCTAACAAAGAAGAAAAAATGTTTTTGTGTGTAGAACTTAGAGGAGAATATTGAAAAACAATAATACCAGTTGTTTGTTTTCACCTCCCCTTCTTCCTCAGAACGGAAACTTATGAACCTTACTATATATCTTATTTTAAATAAATTATTGCCTATTTAACCAACTTTATTTTGTTTCATAACAGTACATAAATGATATTTTATTAAAAATGTCTATGTCCAGCAGGTGTATCATGCCCATTTGACAGCTTCTACTCTTGCTTTACTTACAGAAGTCAAGAGACAACAGAAAACTAGAAGGTATTCATAATGAATGAATTACTAGTCATCATTTTCTTATTATATATTAACATTTTGTTTAAATAGGTAGCTTGAAAAAATAATGAAATAAATTTAGGTTTTTGAATTATAATCATTTTATGTGTTTTAATTACTATACTTTTTCTCTTAAATTATATTTTCTTCATTCAATCCTTTAAGTAAATAGATAGCATGACAGAAAGTAGAAAAAGTAGAGAAAAAATAGAGAGGATGGAAGGAAGAGAAAATAAAAATGGAAAAATATTTAAAGTTGAAAAGAAAATGATAATAATGTGAATGGATATGCTATGCTTTTGGGTTATATCGCTTCATAAATAAAGTTTTTTTTTCTATTATTTACAGGGGAAGAAGATCACATTCTACTTCAACTGATAATACCTCACCTGCTCCATCTCACAGGGAACACAGGTAAGGTTAACGTTAATGGTATTTTTTTATTTTTTTTGTAATCTTAGCTACTAATTCGTGTCCTATTTCTGCTTAACTGAAATGCACTCACAGCACTAATTTTAACACTGCTTTCGAACTTGCAAATGTTAGGAAACGAACACACACAAGAAGTATCACACCGCGTTGAGCACTCTCTCAGAGAAAAAAAAAGAAATATATATTTTCTTTACTATTGAATAGACTAAAATGGGTTTTCGTTTTATCTGCTTCCAGATATAATGAAGCAGGCTGTTTGGATGATAGACTAAATGAGGGATTTGATTCTAGAGGAGCTTCTAAATTTGAGTGGGAAACAAGAGTTTGAGCAACTTTGTTACACACATTCTTATTTTTTAATTATAATACTCGATTCTTTCTCCAAATTGCTTTAATCATATACGAACAGCAGTTAAAAATTGTACTCTGCAACATTTCAAATACATTACATTCATTTCAATTCCTTTTTAAATTAAAAACAATAAGCCTTACAAATAATATGTACTCTACACTAGCTAAGTATAGGGTATAGAAGACATAATTATGTACAATAAAAGGATAAAAGCTAAGAATAAATATTTTAGTCTTTTGGCTGGAATCTGTTTCCAGCCCTTCATGTGTTCAAATGTCAAGTGACCTAATATAAAGAAAATTTGTTACTACATTGCTCAGCAAAATTAGCGCTTAAGTTTGTGCTTAGTGGATATTCAATCAGTGTTAAATGGGATGAAACTAATTTTCAGAATTCATGGTTATTTGATTAATTAATAATTAATTTGTTATAATTAATATTAATATAATATTAATATTAATAATATTTTTATTATAATTAATTAATAATTAGTGTTAAATGGGATGAAACTAATTTTCAGAATTCATGGTTATTTGATTAATTAATAATTTAAAAACCACTTTCTAAGTTTTTTCTTCGGCTTATGTTGTGATTGTATTTAGAATGTGAATTAATGACAAATCTAAAAATTTACTTGCAACTTATCGTTGTTGTTATGTGCGTAAACTTTTTTATTTTTCTTTATAGCTCTTTCAGTTAATGAATCAGCAAAAATATTTGTGCATTGTAATCAATCACTTTGATGTTACTTGCCAGAATGTTTTAATCTTAATTGATAGGATTAGTCTATATGTTTGTTCTAGAAATCTATTCTTTTAAGAAATGTGATAATGGTCTACCGATTGAATAATTATTTCACAAAATTTTAAATTAGATTGAAGTGTAAGTTTGAACCGGAGTTAAAACAAAAAATATTTATTATCACATACAATATTTAATAAGTAACAATATTAAAAAACAAAACAATATATGTAAATAAAAAAAAAATACATATATAAGTAATGATAATCTGTGGTTTCAGATCTTCTATCAACTGATCATAATGAGGTTAAAATGTTGATAAAGATAATCATTGGGAAATCATCCAGTTTACCATCACAATTAACAGATTGGCAATCCTGCTCTCAGTGATTTCTCTAGTTTTTAAAGCTCTCCTCAGATTTAATTAAATTAGTTGATGTTTGCAATCATTTTGTGAATCTTTTTAATAGAATTTAGGGATGGGAAATTTATGTTTCAAAATATTACTATTTAGGATCAAGCTATTTATAATATTCAAATAACTGAACGAATTTGAGTAATTAAGATTTCAAAATGGCAACATCTTTTGTTTAATTATTTGAATCTTTCATATTTTTTTCTGATTCACAACCTGTAAGCTACATTGCGAATTGAAATCCTGTTGTCAGATCTAAATATTAAATCTGATGGATTTCTTATTTAAATTTCTTATTTTCATTCAGAATTTAAAAAATAAACCTATTCTTGAAATGCCTACCAAGGATAAAATTGTTTTTAGTTTTCAAAACAAATTCCTAATTTTATTATTTATATTTTATTATTACTTCATTCATAATTGTTTGTTTGGTTTATTTGTGTAAGAAGCATATAATTTTAAGCGGAATAAGATAACTTTTAGCAATTTTTTATTTGTTGAAAACATTAATAAACGAATAATCAATATATTAGTTTAATAATTAATGTTATGCATATTTTTTATTTAGTAATATAATTTTATTACCAGATAAAACTTTTTTTTATACCGAAAATCCGGTTTCTTGGATCAGATTTCAAAACTTGATTTTCAGATTTTGGTACGAAAATCTGAATATCTGAATTTGAGATTTCGTGAAATCCTATAGTCAGATAATCTGGAATTCAGATTTATTTTTCAGTCCTAGTTTAGAAACTTTTCTTGTACTGCAATCAATATATTTTTGTCAAACATTTTTGGAAACTTTGTGTTTTTTTTTTATTTTGTTTTTTTAACTAAATCAATTATCTTTTTTGAATACTCACTAAATAAAAAAAGACTGGTTAGGCTATAATTTTGCTGATTGGTGTAGTACAATAGACTTACATAACATAATATAGAGCACTACCGTATTTTAAAAACTGTACCTATACAAAATAAATAGCTCATGTATTCATTATAGTAATGATACATATCTTGTATAGATTATATTTTTATGATATTTAAGATATAAATGTTGCTAATAAAAAAAGAAATTATGAATATTGCGCAAATATATACAAGTAATTATTATTTGTTAAATGTAAATTATATATATATATTAAATATTTATATCATAATAGCTTTTATTTGTATACCTGTATTGTAAAATTTACTGTTTTATAAATTTGTATATTTTAGCATTTAATTGTGAAATGTATTTATAAATCTACAATTAAAGGATAGTTAAATATTTTAATTTTCTTTTTTTTTATTAATTTGATATGAAAGTATCCCAACTAAGTATTTCAATTGTAGAAGCGCTGTTCTTTAGAGATTTATTTTGTCCTTGTTTAGTGTGTAAAGGACTAAAAGAAATAGGTGAAATAGGGTAGACCGTAACAATTGAAATAGCAGACATTATCTAAAAGCTGATAAATTAAAAAAAAAAAAATCAACAAGTTATGTAGCATTAGGGTTAGTATATACGTAGCAGATGAGAGATTAGTTAAAAGATAAATACACACACAATTAACTATTAGAAAGCTTTTTTCCTAGTGCTTCTTGATTTAAATAGTTCATAGATTTAGCTAAAATAAATAGTGCTACTATTAGTAAAGGATCTGAATTGCTAATCACTGTAGAGTTTAATGTTTTATCTTTCTTTGTTGTTTTTTTTCTTGTGTTTTCCACAATGAACCTGCATGTTAAAATCATCTAACTATGCTTGCATTTGTAATGGATTTCTTTTAAATTATTAAACAAGCTGGAGTTCATGACATGAAAATTCTAAAATGATCATTTTTTTCGCATGGAAAATAAATGATTTTAGCATGGTATTAAATAAGAGAAAAATAATATGGAACAAAAGTCAATAAAAATGTGCCACTAACATTACATTTTAAAAATAAAAAAAGGAGAAGAAAAATAACCACAACCCTTTAGCTATGCATGTTTAACGCTCTTTTTCTGCACCAGCCGCAGTACTGATGATGATTGGGAGATATGGTGTGCATGAAGGTAAAATATAATATGTATATTCATTATATGATGTTTTAAGCAAAACTATAAGATAAATTATTATATTTCTATATTTTATTATTAATATTATTTTCTTCCTTCACTATACTAATTTTAGTACCTGATGGACACCGGTTTTAAATTTTATAGTTTTATTGGAAAAAGTATGCATCCTGAAGAAATTCCTGTGTAAAAATGATTATATACTATTAGATTTATCTATTATAGAATAACTGACGAATTTATTTTTTTATCAATATTGAAGTTATTTAATAAAAGACTATCTTATTATTATAGTCTAGGATTAGAATGGTGGAAGGGCAGGCTCAAAGAACATATTAGGGCTTTTTTGTTTAGGGTTAATTTCTGGGTCAGATCCATTCAGCGTCATTAGAATAAGTATAGTTATAATTACAGAAGTAGCTGATAACGATATCAAGTTTGCAATGAAATGAATCAACAAGGTGGGTAATCTATTTGGTAAGCCCTATATATGCTATGGCACTGTCGAGTGAGGAACATCTTTCTAATTATATATTATCATCCTAAAACTACTCTTTGGAAACAGCTTTGAAAATTTCTATTTTTATAAATATCAAGATTTTAATATTCAATTTATACATACTCCACTTTTTGTTATTCCTATCATTATTTCTAATGGGGTTTTTCAAACCTGCTTTATTCAGGAAAGTACAGCATGATATTGAAACCAACTAAGAGTTATTGAGCGACCAATATAATTACTAAGAGGTGGAGATAAATATTGCCAAGATTGATTTAAAGAACCTTTATTTTTTCACATTTTATTTGTTCAAGCTGCAAAATAAATCTGTCTTAATATTTAAATAAAATTCAGTAAACCTCATTATAGTATAGGTATTTTTTTCATATTATCATTCCCACTTTTTTCAGTAATTTTCATTACATTTATAAAGGATGGTTCTTATTATACCTAAAACCTGTTGAGAACTTTTATGATCTTTTCATATAATTGTTAAATATTCTCACTTTAAGTTATTATACTTAAATACTTTATAGTTATTTATAGTTTTATCGTGATTTCTTGCCCAATATATAATAATAATTTTAAAAAATATGTTACATGGTTTTATCAGATCTTTTCTTGGAACAGACACAACAAAATGTTTTGGGAATGAACCTGTAAACTATCGCCTGTACGCTCTCTTTTATTCATTTTTTTTTTCCAAATTTATTTAAATTACTGTACATTGGCAAACTACTTATGCATCCTTATTATTTTTAAAGAAAATATTGCTATATTAAAATATTGCCTTAGCATTTCCATCCAACAACA
This sequence comes from Rhaphigaster nebulosa, assembly GCA_948150685.1. Taxonomy (NCBI): domain Eukaryota; kingdom Metazoa; phylum Arthropoda; class Insecta; order Hemiptera; family Pentatomidae; genus Rhaphigaster; species Rhaphigaster nebulosa. Next base: position 65,390,346 of record OX411309.1, on the reverse strand, counting down.
ACAACCATTCATACAATTGAAATTGTGATACTTATTTCCATGAAATGCTCTTAACAATCTATGGCTTTTTTTTATGAAACTTAAGAGGTAAATAGTGCTTTGTTGAAAATCATGCAGAATGCAAAAATATGGATAAAATTTCTAATAGGGCTTGGATATAGGCAGTAAAATACGACCAGATCCATTGTATAACGATAACTTGACAGCCTTTGGAGTTTTGTTTGTTTTCTTAAGTAGTCTTCGATTGTATTTTAATGATCAACACTAGATCTATGAAAAATGTATGGATAACATTTTTTATTCCCTGATGGATACTTTAACATAATGGAAAATGAATTATAGTAGATATTTATGTAAACAAATCAATAAAATTGGCACACAATATGTGTATATTAAAAATTTAATGATTTTTGGTGATTTTATTTAATACTCATCTTAAATAATTTGTGAGGGTCCAGATCCAAAATGAGAAAAGCTTTAAATTTATATTGAATATGTACCATTCATGCTTATATTTTTTTAAATGATGAAAAACCTATTATTTTTTAAATATATTAAAGTTTTGCCACAGAAATCATCTCATTTTTTCAAGACTATTGTACTAAATGTTTTAGAGTTATTTTTAATTAAAAAAGGATGTCTAAATCATGAAAAGTTTTTAGAAATGAAAGTTACTTCAATTAACTGTAGAATAGTATATATATCTTATAAAACTTTTTCTGCAGAATTTTTGAGTTTAAGACAATCTAAATTAATTGCTAAAAAAAATGTGATAAATAAAACAAATTAAAATGGATGGTAATTGAGATTAAAAGCATTTGAGGGAGCAAGTATGTAGTGATGCAGACCAACTTTTTTTTTTAACCAATTGGCTGTTTGTTTCATGTTGTTGCTTATGTGGGCCTGTATTGAACGTAATTGTTGCTTTTTTAATCACTTAAATTGTTAACATTTATTATCAACTAATATTATATTACCTACTACAGAAAATATTTATGTTTCATTTTATTCAGTAGACTCCCAATAATTTGTGATTGATGGTATTGTAACATTAATTTACATTGATTTTTGGTTAAAATTGGTTTAACAAATAAAATTGGATTAAGATTTATTAAATAATTAATAATACGTTGTCTTTGTCACGCTATGCAAAGAAATAGGATAAATAAGTTATGAAAAAATTATATTCATTTTTTATTTTTGTATTATCAAATTTAATATCTTTCCAGGTCCGTTTTAATAAAAATAGCAAACTATATGAATCTGTCTATATCCAAAATAATTATGGTTTTAATTTTGTTTAAATGCACTAATTTGGGCTATAGATACTTGGTTATGATAACAATTTAATTTACAAGAGTAGTACCTACTGGGTAGAGAATGTGACGGCCGAGTACATTGGGGCGAGGGTCCCAGAGTGCCCAGTTCAGAACGTTGTGGGTTCGATTCCCATCTGGGTCAGTTAATATTTATTTTGTGGCGATCTGCGAAATGAATCTTGGCACTCCCAGTCTGGTTGCGTACACAGTGGTGACGTAAAGGTAGCCGTCAGGGTTTGGCAAAAATGACCATAAGGTCTACTTGCTGAATTCCTTCTCTGTCTGAAACAAAAACATCGTATAGCAACAAAAGAGAAGGCTATGTTGCTAGTAACCAATATGACAGTATGAGGCGGAGGCGGTGGCGGTGGAGGTCTGGCAAAATGAAGTTGAGAGGCATCCCACGATCTTTTGGAGATTCTCTAGGCCTTTTTAATTTTTTTAATGGAGGCCTTCAGAGTTGTTATACCTTAAGAGTTAAAATTTAGTAGTTTAAATCCATGCAATACTGCTGTTTTCAATCTTAGAACAGATCTACCTTGTACAATTGTCCTTACTATTCCATTTTGGAATAGTTGTAATCATTTTCATATGACTTTAATTTGTGAATATTAAGTTGCCAAATAAAGCACAGCCAGGCAAAATTTGGTTTGGTATAGAGTCATCTTGATTCACCATGTTTTGTCTAGACTTGCTTCCGATGCTCACAAAACTTAAAAAAGTAAATAAATTATCGGGAGTCTACTGTAATTCTTACTCTGCCTTAATGAACGACCAACATTTTGTGCATTTTATTCATTCATAAGTCAAATAGTTTCTAATTTCTAATTGAATTTTTTTTTCAATTTTCTGGTCATAAATAACTCAAATTTATTATTTGATTTAAATTATTTATTTTATTAACTCTATGATTGAATAATTTACCCCAAAAAAGTTTTGTACTCAAATTACAAACCATGATAAAAAAAAATTATTTTTATTGATAGTTATAATTTTTCTCTTTTTAAGTCAAGACCGTACTTGCAGAAAGTTGTTTTTAAAAATTTTCATTTTCCATATTAAGCTTATTGATAAAATTTTTAGAGTTCCGTTGTTCAATTATAGGTTAACCATATATTCTATGTTAATACATTAATGAATTTATTTGAAATTGAAATTGCAGAAAATAATCACCAAGCCTGATTTCTCTACAATGTATTTGTTACCAGCTTTTATGTACAACAAAACCGGAGATAACTACCCTGATTGGCACCTGTTTTATTGTAGGTAGTGTTTTAACATAAGTAATTTAGCATACAGTGCATAATGGCTTATTTAATTGTTAATTACATATAATTTTTAAAATGATGATAGATTTCTTCATTGTCAATTCAGACTTTTTTATCTATGCATTAGGAATATGCTGCAAACAGAATAATTTTAAATAATGTTTTCTCTTTTTAAAAAAATTACATCTTACTCAAATGAAATCATCCTGTACTGTTTACAATTTAAGACATCATCAATACCTCATCTATAGGGCCCGAATTTCGTGCAGTAAAAAACTTGTATAACGTGCAATAAAAACGCCAAAACGTGAAAAAATGTGCAACAAAAATTATAATCCTGCCATTCACTGAAAAAAAATTGAATCTACCTATTTTGTTTTCTTGCATAAATTAATGTTTTTCATCATAGAGCTAGTTTTAGGTAGGTTGGAACACTTATTTGAGGATTTATGGCTATTTTTCGGACGAATTCACGTAATTTACGCACTGTGACAAAACGTTTTTTATTGCACACAGTTATGCATTGCAAGCTCGAGTGAAACAATCCCATCATTCTTCCTAAATATCGATAACTCAATCCTTGTCGAAAAAATTGAACAATTCATCTTTGCAGGTAGAATTTAATTCTTTAGATTTACGACCCATTTTGGTGGAATTATCTTTTAATTCCGATCAAATGGCCCATTTTGTTTTTGTATTTGAATGAGTGCTAGATATGTATGAGCTGATAACAAACTAACTAGTTATTATCACGAAAACTGTTACTGTTTTTGAATAATTATTTTGCACGGCCAATTTAATTTTTTTTTTTTGTTGAATAGATTGTACGGGTTATTAATTTCCTTCACTTGTAAAAATTAATGCGGAATGTTGTTTGTTACCATATCCATCAGTTAATTTATGTCCAAAAAATTATAAATCAGTATGGACTTTCAAAGCGCAATAGTTGATTTACAACATGTTTTTATCTGCTCATACACTAATAAGGAATTGTGAAAGTACAATTAAAAATTACAACCGAACAAAAAATAAATTTCATCAACAGATTTTCATAAGTTTCAGCATTGAGTCAAAAAAAAAAAATATGTGATTATTTATTTTATAACACTCCCCATATAATAAAGAGGATCGTTAGCGGCACTGTATTAAATATTTGTTAATTAGTGTTTTTTATGTCATATTGCACAAACAAAATGACTTCATAATACTTTTTTAAGCTATTTAAATGAGATATTAACTTGTGTTTGAAGCTATTTTTTTAATTTGTTTCAACTCATTGACTCTTAACTCATAAAGATATTAGGTAAAAACTACTTTAAAAAAAATAGAGATGCTCATAGGAACAAAGATATATTAACTGGTATCCAATTTACTAAAAGAAGATATAAACTTAATCTAACCAGACAACACGAAGATTGGTACAACAATTTATTGGGAGGGGAACGAGGACAAAATCTAAAATTTCCCAACAATTTTGAATGGATTTTCCAACAATAATTGTCTTTTCTATTCAAGCATATCATAGTGTCAGAAAAAAGCATTGAGCCAGAAAAAAAATATGTGTTTATTTATTTTATAACACGCCCCATATAATAAAGAGGATCGTTAGCGGCAAAGTATTAAATATTTGTTAATTAGTATTTTTTATGTCAGACTGCACAAGCAAACTGACTTAATAATCCTTTTTTAAGCTATTTAAATGAGATATTTAACTTGTGTTTGAAGCTATTTTTTTAATTTGTTTCAACTTTAGGATTGACTCTGTTAACTCATAAAGATATTAGGTAAAAACTACTTTAATAAAAAACAGAGATGCTCATAGGAACAAAGATATATTAACTGGTATCCAATTTACTAAAGGAAGATACATACTTAACCTAACCAGACAACACGAAGATTGGTACAACAATTTATTGGGAGGGGAACGAGGACAAAATCTAAAATTTCCCAACAATTTTGAGCGGATTTTCCAACAATAATTGTCTTTTCTATTCAAGCATATCATAGTATCGATATAAACCTAATTTCTCAACTTAAAAGGTTAAAAAGAATGAACATATTTGAAATTTTATGACTCACGACAATTCCTAAAGATATTTAGATATTGAATTTCAGCCAAATCATCGTTAACCTTTGTGTTGTATCATCAGAATGTCTTTAAATAACAATCTAAAGAAATTGTAAACTTTTTTTTTTTAAATCTGTAAAAAGAAGTAACAAAAAGAAGAAAATTAAATCAAAACCGTAAAAAAACCAAACATATATTTCCATTATGCGTTTTGGATATTGTAATTACGCTATATATCGACGTGTTTTTTTTAATAAGGCTTAAGCACCAAAAATTGGAGATTTGGGTTTTAACTTATTATAGGACGTAAACGCCACCTCTATCGATTCCCAATCGCAATATATCGAGAGAAAAAAATTGGAAATGGTCTAAAAATCGACTTTTGATGATGTGGGCACCAAATTACGACTCTCAGTCGACGCTCTGGCCTTAACATTGATGAATCTAATATTACTGGTGAACAATTTAAGCATTATTTTAACCCGTTGTTGAATCCTATGATATAAGCTCCTCAAATGTTTTATGCTGCACCAAAGTGGGAAGATGCTGAGCTTGATAAGGAAACCGGTTTGGTTGAATTGAAAATCACATTTGCAAAGGCAAATAATTATAAGGCGCCAGAATTCGACTCTGTACCTTTTGAATACTTAAAATAAAATTAAGAATCTTACAGAGCTTGTATTCAGATTCTAAAGCAACTGTATATCATAAAGAAGGACTAACGACTATTATGAAATCTCGGATTAAGACAGAGCTGTCTGCTTGACCCTTTACTATTTGCTCAGTTTCTAAACAATTACATAAAAATCTGGGCGAAGGGCTTGAAGTTTCAGGAGTTAATATGTTAGTTGCTTGTATGAGAACGATGTAGTAGTGCTGGGCCTCCTCTCCGCTAAAATCATAAAAAATGATGTCACCTGGAGGTGTCCTATGACGTTTTGGAAAAATGTAAAAGATTTTTTTTTTTAAATCAGTTCCTTTCCCAAGATACGCACCATATTATATTCTAGTACTCTCATAAACTGGAAATACATTTTTATTATGTTTTGAGAGCTCTGGAGATGCCTGACTTCCGCTTACCCCACATCCTAGCGAAAGAAGTGATAAAAAGGAAAGTTTACTGGTACCGGAAAGTTTGTCTTATCTACAAATTCGTCATATCCAGCGATATAAGCGAAAAACATTTTGGGAGGTAGATCTGTTCTCTAGAAGAATTATTTAGTTTTTTAAAAGGTGCTAACTGAAAAGCCTTAAGTAATTATGTTCAACAAGCCATGACCTATTTTTAATGCTTTTAAATTGTTGACTTGTTAAGTTTTATAGGTTATATTGTCATAATATTTATATGTTATGAATTTAGTGAAAAATGTAAATATTGAAACATGATTGTTTATTAAAAGAATGACAAGCAGACCTTGACAGATGGATTTTTCCATTGTCTAAGTGTTTTAAGATATATATATGTTTATTTTATTTTATGTCACTAACACGTTTTCATTCATTCAATAATAATAATAAGAAGAAAGCCCTGAGGCAGGGATGCCCACAGGAGGAGGGGAAGACTACGACTTGTTAAGATTTACGCAAAATGCGTCGTAAAAGTTCAACCAACAAGACCGTTCTCTTTTAATTTTCAAATTTAAATAGACAAAATGTTTTGCATTTTATGTCCATAAAATATTTCTCTACTATCAAACTTTTTAAAAGCATATCTTGTTCTTACATGCTATAAATGGATGTGAGATAATTCCCTCCTCTTCGATCAATATAAACGGAACCCTGTGAAAGAACTTTCCAAAAACCCCGATCTTGCTCCAATCTTGAATGTTTTCCAAAAATCCTAGGTTACTTATCAGATCATAGAACAAGCGGGAGATCGATTTCTGGATTCATTATATGAGCATGTTCGTATGCAGAGGGTCTTGCCTCCCTTCCCCAAAAGATCAAAAGGATAATTATTAAATTGTTAGAAAGATAAAAAGAGAAAATTATGTTAGAAAAAAAGGGTGGGGAGACTATTTTTTCTTCAAAACTTGAACTTAATTTTTAAAATTGTTCAATCTAATGGTTTTCAATTTATCGATATCAGTATAGTTTTAGGACTTGCGATGCCTTTTGAAAGCCATTACTAACTTCGAGTTGTAATGGAAGCCTTAGCTTCAACTAAAACTGGCCATGACGTTATTGAGATATCAACAATTTTAACGAACAGAAATATTATGGATTATGTAAAATTTTTATCTCCATGATATCGTCAGGGAACCAATCAGCTCTCACATGAACTTCTATATCATTGGTACATGTGCTGAAATTACGATAATTAAAAACGTAGCATGATAACCTGAAAATAAAACGTGCTGAATTCTTATCTAGACAGCACCGAAAGAGCCAAATTCGCTTCAGATTTTCAAAAAACTTCTCGGAAAGGGATATGATATAACGAGCTAAACTCTGATCCTTAAACGTTCAAAACCTTGACTATTCGCCCCAGATCATGAAACATATAACGAACTGAATTCTGCCACATAAATCCTCAAAACACCCAAATTTTCATCCGATTTTTTAAAATTCTGTTGAAGCGAGCGTCGTTAAAGCTAAATAGTCTGCTCTAGAAATCTTTAGAACACGTAAATCTTCATCCGTTTTTCATCATTTTTCTTGGAAGAAGCGTCATGATTACCAGCCGAATTCTCCTCCAAAAAGCTATTTTAGCCCGATTTTTTTTTTAAAGTTCTATTAAAACGGTTGAAATTATAAAGAATTGAATTCTGGCTCCTGGAATCAAAACACATATTCTCGCCAGACTTAAACAATTTTTCTTGAAATCGGTAATATAATAATTCGTGGAATTCTGCTCTAAAGCACCCCAAAACACTCAAATTTGCGTCCGATCCTGAATCATTGTCTTGAATAAAGGCAAAATTACGTAAATTACCTATATTTCAGATATATCAGCTATATTTCTCTAGAACCGGCCCTTTCCTAAAAAAATTTCTGCATACAATCTTGTATATGATTATAGTGAGAGGATTGCACCCTTTACGAACTAACTCAGATTCGTATCGTACAAGAGGTCAGGACTCATAGTCTCGTCCTAAGAAGCAGAACTACGACCCTCGAGAGCTGTAGCCACTCAGTGCAGTTTGATGGTGTACCATCAGGCTCAGCAATGTATAGTGGTGGAGAAACGTGCGGAAGAATGTGGCTGGAAGGGAACCAGAAACGATCTTGAACCAATCACCACTGATTTCCCTGCATAACTTAAGTTGGTGACGTGCAGGTACACAAAAACCTGCTCAAAAAATTGTGGCTGCAGGTAGGCAGGTCTTGGTTCTTGCAGAAATGTGTTGGTGGACAGAGACGAATACGATATCGTCGACATGGACCTGCAGGCGGAACTGGGTTTTGACTTCTCTGGCCTTTAGCCTTGCACATCAGATCAAGAACCTTTGGAAGAGGAAGACCCTTGTGGGCGGAACATAGGCCGGGAGGTTACGCTGGAAGATGGGAAACCCTTTTCCCTCTACATAACTTCAGATAGATACCTTGTCAAATATATATTGTCCCCTACGACCCACACGATCTGAATCGCATTTCAAGCAATAAATGCTACGTAAGATGATGGGATTCGATTGATGAATGAAGAAAATTTCTCGCGGTTCAAGGAAATCATACATGGCTGGAAGGCGACGGTGGGACTACTTCATTACAATCCACGTAATTAAAATATAATAGGTTCAGTAACGGGAAGACCGTCGGAAGATGGAGGCCACTCTGCATGGAAGATGAGAAATCATGTATAAATGATTGGAAAATTGACATCAGTACTATACGGATTGCATCATTACTGCCAAATTCCCTATAGCCATAAGGCGAGGTTGGGAAGAAAATAAATTTTAAAAAAGTACATTGTCAAATAAACGATCTTGAACATTTTTTTTTAACACTTTGATTTGTTTAACATTCTTACAATTGCGTGCATGATTCGTAAGTTGATCCTTAATTCAATAACAAAAGGTTATTATCAGATGCTTACCTACTAAAAGGTTCTTCCTTAAGTTGTGTACCTATGGCATAATCTTTTCCAAATATAATTCCTGACTACCTGTATCGATAAATAACCCACTAATTCGATCCTTATTTATTCCTTCTGTCCTGTATGCAATTGACGACTCTATGGAATACTCGGCGATGATGGAGGATGGGCTAAGGAACTGCATTCAACTGACTAATTTGACCGACATTTTAACTTTTTACAAACAAAAACCTATAAATATAAGCCAGAGTGTGAATGGTAAAACTCCTCACTTCCATTTTTTCACTTTGTGATATAGGTTAGTAGCTTTTCAATCCACTGGTTGTTGGATGAAGAGAGTTTTGTAACTGTTGATTTTTAAACGTAAGAAAATAAAGTAAGCGATCAGTTTAAACATATTTAGACTCTTCAATCAGTGAGTAATAATAGCCATTGCTATCTCGATTTTATTAAAAAATGGAAGTAAAGAGTTTTGCAGTTCACTACCTCAAGTTTATTTTCATCATTGGCCTTTATATTTTTCATCAATATCCCTTTTACTTTGATTTTAAACACTTGCTTCCTTCGAAGTGTACATAGTTGATATGTACTTTTCATGTATTTAATGTATGTTTCATGAAGTTTAATAGCATATTTGGTCAAAAGTAGAATAACTTCGATAGTTTTTATGGAAATCGGACGTTAAGAGCCATAAATCGTTTTTTGCCACTGTTTTATACTTTTTCAGCGCGCTTTAGCGGCTTAACGGTTGATCGTAAAGACATTTTTATGGAAGTAAAATGTATAAATTTTGTCTACTTTAATTTCGTGTAAGGTGGTCTTCTCGAAAGAAATAATTGTTTCCGAGATATAGGCAAAAAAGAAAATAAAAATATATATTTTGAAGTCTTTTGCAGCAAAAAACAAGGTTCTGCTCAAAATATCCGTCAGCAAAGCTCAAATAGGATGTTCATGAATAATAATAATAAAGGATTCACATTAAAGAGCAGTAGCGGTAAGTTTGGAGGGAGAGATGGGTGCGTCCTCGACTAAGGGGGGATGCGTCATTGACTTAAGGGGGGGTGGGCACCTCTGCCCTGAGGTTCAATGCCAATGCATCAATGATGACTTCGTGCATGTCCCGTTTAACAGAACCCAGCTAAAACCCAAATCTTCAAAATGAAGCTTAAAACAATCTTCCTCGCAGAACTGTACCTACTCATCGATTCAATACTGATTACCTACATACCGATTTCTTCAATTGTCAGTTATCTTTCAAATATTCATTACTTCAATTATGCTTTGCTGGGCGCAGCTCTAGCAATTCCGCGTTGTGAAGCCATTGGAAGTCGTCATCCTTTTTGGATTCGAATGTTATACACAATTTTAAAAAACTTTACTGCATTATTTTCTTATTATCAGTGGCTACTTCTTCGAAGAAAACATTCTAGATTCTTACATTTAAGTTTCCGTACATTATGCGTAAGCTGAGTAGATTCACTTCAAAAAGATAAACTGCATTTCCTATTTTTACCTTGCTCTCATTTCTTCTATCTATTGTAAACCTCAGTTACTTAGACTTTTCTATATATCAAATGCAGTATTTATTGTTTTAATGTATTCATCAGTAAAGAAAAAAAAAAACATTCAATGGTGTCCATAAATCTAGTATTGATCATAAAATACAACTATATTAAAAAATAACAAATATCACTCATTTAAATTTTACCGAAACCCTGGAGATAAAATTGCCTTCTAGTTATCCGGGTTATTTCCTGGTTGCCCGGAAAAAAAATTCAGGATTTCATGTTTTCTTTATATTAAACCTGTTTACGTTTGAGAGATTATTCTTTTTTATGGATGTCAACACTTATTAATCCTTTTCCAAAGAAATAATGTTTTTTATCTTCTGCAGCATTTCAATAATTGGAAATTATTCAGTCTTTAGTAAGATGTCAAAGCGTGATTTTCTCATAATTTCGTTTTATGAATCTAAACTCGGTCGAAACGGGACCCAAACGGCCCGAAACATTGATGAATATTTTTCCTTAAAATCTTGAAATTATTTTTTTATTTTTTAATATATTATTTTTATCTTTTTGGGGGAAAGTCCTCTGGGTCATTTCATAGATTCATTTTTGAAATTGATTTCCAAATTACATGTTTATTCTCTAAATCATATTAATAAAATTGCGGCGTTTCAGGAGCAAATTTCCTCATCTTCAAACACAATTTTCTATAAAATAATATCTATATAATCTATATATATTTCTATTTCTATATAATAATATCTTTAAAATGGTCCTAAATTATAAAAATGTGAATAAATCTATATCACAAAATTCTTCTTTCTATATTAATATTCTACATGAGTGTGTCCTGTTTTTTTCTTATAAAAGACAAAAACAAAACTAAGAAATGAGCATTCATGTTTAGAGGGTTTTTGTTTATTTTTGTTCAGAATGAACTATAAAAGAATGGTAAAAAATTATGTCTGAATTTCTTGTTATTAAAATTCAGTAAAGATGGCTAAACTTTAATTGATTTTTGAAACAACATTTATGCATATTCATTCAATGCTCATCTATTTATTTTTCTTGTTTAAAATGGGCTTAGAAATCACCATAAAATTAGTATTAATATTAAATTGCATGTGTACATTATTATGTAACTAATGCTGAAATGTTATAGTGATTCTGAAGAAGCCAAAGAAAGTGGTGAAGAATCAGAAGAAGATGTTACAGGAGGATCGCATGAAGACTCAGACACGGATACTGGACAAGAATTTGTTGTGAGTAAGATGAAGTTTATCCTCTTCTTAAATATATTTTCATCATTAACAGAAGCTATTAGTATTAAAAATTAATTAGCTTCATGGGAGCAAAGTAATATAATTGGTAAAGCATTGGGTTTCTACGGCCCAACGTTCCCAGTTCAAATCCTGACTGGCACTCGAAATTTTCTTAAGACTGAAAATAGGTGTAGATCAGGATTGGGACCATGGTTTAATAGATGCTTCTGGCATAGCATACTTTACTGTAAGTATGCCTTTGGGTCCATCAAAGCGGCCTCTCTGTAATCATTTTCATAACGCACTGGGCTTACCCGACCTTAAAACTTTTATCTTACTACTCCTCTTTGTGTAAGATTAGGAATTGCAATTTACTGAGGAAGCGTGTAGATTATTTTCATGGTGTCTTAAGGGAAAAGATCCTTAATTCCTGTATTAATTTTATCTTAAAAAGGCATTGTAGTCAGACAGTTCGGCAGTAAATGTAATTACGGGGGAAGAAAAAAAATATGATGGATGGTTGACTGAGTAGTATATCAGGATTATAGACTTTTAAAACAAAGTTGTTTTGGATGGTGCACATGTTTGTATCGAAACTTCTGTTTGTAACTTTCACTGATTACCTCACAATCTATGATTCTACATTACTCTCAGTTATGATGAAAAGCGGAAAAGGTAAACAAAATGTAAATGTATAATTTAAAAGCAGAAAAAATATATGTATGTATGGAGCATTTAATATTTTTGTTTAAAAAAATGAAGATTAGTCAGATATTAATGAATGAAATAAGATTAAATTTGGTTTAATAAACTGACAATTTAATAATCATTTGTAAATCTCTGAATATTAAAACAAATTCAAAATGGACCTCCAAATAACAAAACTAATAATGTGATTAGATCTCTCACTACATTGCGTCTGCTAGTGGACATGTTTCATGCACTGGAAGACTGGTAACTTGGTCTTAAGTTTGATTGATTTATTTATTTTTTACCTAACAGACTTTTTTATTTAAAAACATATTAAAAATAAATATAAAATTAATAGATGTGGACTTTTTTACTTCCTTGTACGGAATAAAGGAAGTATTGTAACGGCGAAAATTTTCGGTTTTTATATATCAACGCAAATATCCAGTTTGACCATCCCTGAATCCATTTTGACTTCTTTTGTCGTGACGTCTGTCCTTCCGTATCTCGCATAACTCAAAAATGGTTAGCCCTTGAAAGTTAAAATTTTGTATTTAGGATTGTTTTAAATCTAGTTCTGAACTTCCCTTTCTGGTCACTGCATGATTACCGAAAGTGATACTTTACTTGAAGGTCATCATTGATTTTCATCAAATATTTGAATAAAAGATAATGCAAAACTTTTCAAATATGGTATATAAGACTTAAATATTAATCTAAATAGCATACATTTTGGTGAAAATTGGCAAAAGGGAAGTGATAATTTACTTGAAGGTCATATTAGACTTTCATCAAAAATTATAGTTAAGTATAATGTAAAATATCTCAAATTTGGTAAATTAGATTTTTATATCAATATAAATAATAAATAGATTTTGGTTGAAATTGAAGAGCCAAAAGTGGTACTTTACTTGAAGGTCATAATAAACTTAGATCAAAAGATATATTGACATTTAATACAGAGACCATATGGTTCGGTTATAAACACGATTTTTTTTCCACTCTAATTAAACAATGTTATTACTTCTTTTAAGTGTTAAAATTGAGTGTAAAATACTTTTTTTGCTATCCATTTTTGAGATGAACAAGTCTGCAGCAGCAGAATAAGATAAGTTAAGAGGGTTCTTCCACTTAAAATTTTGAAACGTCGATTTCCAATGCTTTATGTAGTAACATAGACAGTTCTAATCTTGTCAAGGAACACTAAGAAGTCTCTGGGAAACTTGTTACCTACTGAAAAAAAATGACATATAATAATAAGAGCTTGTGTGTGTGTGTGTGTGTGTGTGTCAATAGATGGATATCGCGAGGCCGAGATATTTGCTACAATTAAAATTTTACTATGTTCAATTGGGATGGACAAAATTGCTCTTCTTATTTCCTTAATTACTGATTACTCAATAGAAAGAGTGATCAGTTCATCGCTCATCTCTAATTCTTATAGCAGCCAATTTCTACTAGCTGACTAAAAGCACTGTTGATCTTCGCATAAGTATATCCTAAACAGCATCTATAAAGACACCTTTCTTTGCAACTTGTGATTTAATTGGTTTGCTGTTTTATCTTAGGAACATCGTCATCTGAGCCTCCACCTCTACCAAAACCTGAGCCCAGTGAAACTAGAAGACGAAGACCTGCTAAGATAGCAAGTGCAGAATGACGGGGGATCACTCCTTCCGACTTTATTAACAAAAAACATTATACAACAGATTAAAAACCTGCTTGCTAAATGTATTAAAAAACTAATTGCGTTTCTGATGAACTTGTCATCATGATATATGCCTAGTGTGGACAAAATTCCTCTAAAACCTGATGTCTAAATTAAATAATTTTAGTCTTAATTATAAAACTGATTACTTGACAATTTAACTCGAGGAGTTTTTATCTCTTATTCTTATTAGAACTCAAAATAAATTTATATTATACTACGTCTTTCTAATTTGTTTTCTTATAATAAACAATAAAATTGTATATATACATTACTATATGATGTACATAATGGCACCTGGCTAAAGTTTAGTTCATAAGGATAATATATATTTTTTTTTAACATCTTTTTATAGATATGTAAAGCTCGTTCAGTATGATTAAACCATAATTTATTAATATCGGTATTCTTTCTGTAAAATAAGATAGATTATAATGAAATAAAGTAGTTAAATTAATATTTTGATGCCTGTGGTAAGGTTTGATTATAGAATTGTTCTTATGAATTCTGATGAATATGTCAATATTTTAGTAACTAGAAAATTGTCATTTTATATTCTTTTATAAACACCAAAGAAACGATTTATCGAATCCTCGAGTTCTTGTTCACATGATTCAAATGGACTTTATGGCATGAGCATAAAAGATATGACACATAACGAATTCATTAGCTCTTGTTATATTAAATATTATTTATGTTTAACTTTATATCATAAAGATGAATTTAAAATGTTATGAATTGAAAACTGAACAAGCTGAAATTCTTCCAAATTTAATAGGTTCATATATCGTCGATGCAATGCCAAAGCAGCATATCTGAAAATTTGTGGAACTGAGAGCATTGGATTTGAAATGTGATTGCAGAAGTAAGGTAGCTAATTTCTTAATTAAATTGGTCATATTTTAAATACTTAAATAGTGACATCATATATTCAATTAGGTATTTAAAAAAAAAAACAAATATCAAAATAACAAAATTTGCAGATACACCACTTTGGCATTGCGCCGATGATATGACGTCTAGCAGTATAGAAAGTTAAGAATGAAAATTAAAACACAAGCTTGTGCTATATGGTGTATAAATTATCCCACTATATTGCTTTATTCTTTTTCATAAATATTTTTGGATACATAAAATGTGTCGAGCGAGTTAAGGAAAAGATTTTAAAGTATTATTACCCCTTGATTGGGTAAGTGCCATTATTGTTAATTTGGATCATTCTTTAGGAAAAGTAATTAACTTAATATAAAATTTAACAATTATGATTGAGAAACATTGTACAATACAGAAGTGATATCAGGTGTCATTGTAGAGCTTATAAGAACTAGAATGTTCCCTGATTAGGTTCCAAAAAGTTGCTATCATCCTCAAAATATTGGTGTATTAGATTATATAAAATCTATAAAGATGCTTTTCTTTAAATTTGATGAAGATTCTATAGTAAATCTAAATATTTGTTTACATTGGTTTATTTATTTATGTATATAAAAGGATAATATTATGTTACTAATAAATATTTCATGGCTCATTAATCATACTTAAAGAAAAATTACTGAATAGAAGGAAATGAAATATTTTGTATTCAAATCTCAATCTTACTTTTATCAAACGTCTTGTAACATCTATAGTAAACAAAAACTAGACATTCCAGTCAACTTGCTAAGTTCTTCCTACATCTCTTATATGGCCAGATAATAGGACGTAACAGGACAAAGCTGATGGTTTGCCATAAGTCCATCAAGGTTCCATAAACTTCAACTGAGTGGAGACTGGCCAGTCAGTTCCTTTTCCCAATCAGTGTCCCCCTGTGGAACCCCAGTAAAAGGAGAGCAACACTCCATTGTTAAATTTTGAACACATAAGTTTTCATCCGTTGCAGTCCTCTTCTATGCAAGAATATGATTACCTAATTAGTTATTTTAGCATTAGCTGCCCTTATTAGCAGCTACAATCCTATCAATTTACTTTTTAAATAGGAAGGCTATCTTTATAAAATTATTTACCCTTCCTTATAATGTCGTATCCCATTTCCCCTACTTCCCTTTACCCTTACTAGAGGTGTATATATTTTTTTTTCTCAGTATTTCCATTAGGTCCAATCATGGGATTGATTCCTCTAAGGTTTTTAAATCATTACGTTATAATTATCCATAAAACTTCATTATGCCTGGGAGGTACCTGTTAAATCATTAGACCTGTTTCATTGGAATGCTGGTCCATATTTGTTTTTCTGTAATACTCAGGAATATGTAATCAACTACTAATACAGTTTATGAGGTTATAGACAGAAATTTTATGGAACCTAACGCCTTGTACCTTAAAAGTTTTTCTCATTAAAATATTTATTTTTCATTCATAATAAATGTAGAAATAATGCTCTTTCAGGCATCTGTTCATGATTATAAAAGTAAAAGATATACTAATTTTATTTTATTTTTCTGAAAACATGAAATTGATGTACAAAGAGTTAAAAAATTAATTTAAACAGAAAAAGTTCATTCTGATTGTTTTTTATGATGGGAGATTATTTCTTATGGTATAATTATTATATATTAAATAGCTTACGATGCAATTAATGAATAAATATTGCCTTATCAATTTTGAGAAAAACTGTTAAGACCATGCGACTTTATTTTGATACATGTCAATTTATTAAACTTGATTTTTTAAATCCAATATATTAGTTAAGCTTTTATATTGTAGATAGATTTTATCACAGCCTAAAAAAAAAGAAGAGATATATGCAGTAATTACTAAACAAACATAATTCTGCCTACTGTTTAGAATTATTCTTTTCCAATTCCTGTGCAAACACTCATTCTGCCTTCTGAAGCTTTAATAAAACATAATTATTGTACTATATATTATTAATGTTTAAGCAATAATAAATTGTAAAAATGAAATGCTCAGAATATCGGTGTCATCTTGTGATAGGCAAAGGAGTAAGTGCAGAAAATGTAAAATAAGGTTAAGACCGAGTGATTATCTTGAACTGATCATTAAATATGTCCTCTTCTATTTCATTGAAATAAATTATAACTATGGATAATTGCATTGTCAGTGCATCACTCATTAAATACATCATAATTTAAAAGGTTTCATTGTTGAGAAATACTCATTGTAATTATTTCGATTCTGATACCTACTTAAAAACTAAGTTGTGTTTATAGGAACTATAAGTTATAATGCAGTAAAACATTCAACATTATTTAAATGCTTTCTTAAAGATAAAAAAATTTATGACATTGTATAAAATGTTTTTTTGCTTAATCATGGTTTGGAATTCAACACATTTAAGTGTTATTTCAAGATCATTTAATTTAAGGTTGTTATAAATTTTTTTATCAACCTGGTTAAAATCTTGGCTTGGCATATTAAATTTTCCCTTGATAGCAAAATGAGGGAGCTTTGTCGGTGTGGAGACTGTGGTTTGACGTTTCTTGAGTCCACAAAATCTCTAAACAATAAGTAATTAAGAAGGTAGAGGTCTAATGTCCTGCAAGATCTAATCCTGCTAGGAAATAGAGATTAGGATTTGATCCTCTAATACAAATATTACAACTCACGCATGCTATCTTACCTCTAGTTACACTGGTTCCTATTTTGCATCACCAGACAAGATACAGCAAGAGGTTACAGTACTTACTGTAGCGGAACAGATTAATTTATTTATTTTAATGATAATTAATAAATTTTATCTGACCTATAAATATAAATAATTAAAAACCATATTTACATATTTGTTGTACAGAACAACGCATCTGAGAGTTTACCAGTTCCAAATCTCTTATTTTAACAGTAATGTGTTTGAATAGTGTAAAAAATTAAAAACTGATGCTTTCATAGTTATGACATATTTAAATGATTATAATAATTTTATATTATACATCCAAACGCTAAATTTTTAAGGCTAGTTAAGTCAAATCGCACTAGTATTTTAAAATAAAAATTCAATGTAATTTATAAGATCGGAAAAGATACTTTTTAATCTTAATTAATATTCAGTGAAATTTAATAATCAATAACAAGTTTTCAACGCTATTTGAATAAGAAGAATTATCAGAAGAAAATAATTCCGTAGAAATAAATGTGGCAAGTGTGAAAATTACAAAAAACAAAATAAGTAGTTTCACAGCCCCTAGCAATAGTTGATGGAAACCACCTAATACGATAGATACAAGGCATCTTGAATCCATTCAGTAGATTTGCTACAATTTACAGAGAATAATCAAGGAGTAAGCTGTGTAAACTTTTAACAATTTATTTTTAAAGGTAATCACTCAGTCTTAATTTTTCAAATGCGATTAAGAAGTGTATGTGGGAAAAACAGTAGCCAAATAACAATGTTGGATCCAGGGAAACCACTTAAGTACATGGACTGATAAAGAGGATTTTAAAAATATTAGAGGCTATAAAAACTTTTTATTTGTATGTAACTGAACTAGTAATGTTAAGGATTGCACTAAATATAGATTCAAATTAAATAATACCTTTTATAAGGCTATAATAGATTTTACATGCCTATTAGATTATAATTCTTTCCTTTAGCTATTACCTAAGCTTTCCGTCCAGATTTATTTTTCATAAATTTATTTTCATGTAATCGTCCAATTTGATGACACTTATCATATGAATAAATCAAGAGAATACAGAAGCATATAAAGAAAATACCTATGTAATTTTCAATTATTGTACTAAATTGTAAACGATGTTGCTAATTTATACATATTTAACTATTATAAATTCACTGTCTACATTTAATTTTTTTAAGGGATAAGGCACTAAAAAAAAGCTTCCATATATTTATTGATCCTGCAATAATTACTTCTTAAAAGTTTACAAATTCTTTTATATAAATGTAGAATTACTACATTAGACTGCTATTTTAAAATATAAAGTTTAGGTGCTAAAATATTTGTAAATTGTACATTTTTTTAAATTTCATGAGCTATTATATGATTATGTTTTTTTATGCTATTCTGAAAAGATAAATGCCTTAATAAAGAGTTAATTACAGATATCAGTTTATACAGCTTTAAATATTATCCTCCCAAAATTTTTATGTTTTCAGAGCTGGAGGTGATTCTTCATCTGAGTCAAATTCTGCATTCACATCTTTTACCCAATTTCCATCCTTGTCCTTAATCCATCCTGATCTATATAGGAAAATAAAATTATATATTAATATATATTATTTTAATTAGATTGCAAT
The DNA here is from genome assembly GCA_948150685.1 of Rhaphigaster nebulosa. Classification (NCBI taxonomy): domain Eukaryota; kingdom Metazoa; phylum Arthropoda; class Insecta; order Hemiptera; family Pentatomidae; genus Rhaphigaster; species Rhaphigaster nebulosa. The sequence goes on along the minus strand of OX411309.1, from coordinate 65,371,275 downwards.
ATATTTATCAAAATTTCAGACTTAAATTGTTTTTAACAATATATTGTGATCAATCAATAAGATTGCTAAAGACTATAGAAACTTTCAAATACTTCAGTGTAATCTTTTTCTTTATTCAGATGACGATTCAGCCATTCATAGATGACGAAACATCAACTGAACAAAGAATCGTGGACAATATACCGTTTGGGGAAACACATTTTTTTTACCTTTTAATAATCAAATATATTAATAAAAATTAATTTATAGCATTCCAAAACAATTAAGAATAAAATAAATATGAATAAAGTAAAGAGGAGTATGACTGAAATAGCTTACAAATTGAATGATAAATCAGTATTCGAAGGCAAAGATTTTGAACGCTTATTAACATTTTCTTTCAAAGGTTCTACACTGCCAGTAACTTCTTTAACTTCAGTAACAGATGTGTTCTGTTCAGTTCTTGATAGCTGTCCATAATTATCTCTTTTCTTTTCCACAATACTTTCAAGCGATCTTTTCCTGTGTAAAGTCTTCAGATACCTACGTACTTGTGAAGCACTTGATCGTGCAGGAGAGGATTCTAAAAAATTAAAAATGTATATTAAAATAAATTTTACAGATTCTGACCAAAATTTGTAAAAGAAAAGAAAATTAGAAACTGTGACAAAAAACAACAATAATGATCATATTTAAAAAAATGATGATTGTAACAAGAATCATAATTTCAATTTTAAGAAAAATATAAAATGGGTGAATCAAGGATGAATAACATCTAAAATATTATGAAACAACTCATTACATAATCAGTATAATAATAAGTTAAAACTAACTTTTTCTTTAAAATTCCAAAGTAAAGGCAGCCGTTGACTTTGGCACATAATTGGTTCCTCGAAATGTGAATGCTAAATGTTTGAAAGTAGTAGTATGTAAAAAAAAATGAACTAAAAACTATGTTTTAAAGTATTCATTAATCAATATGTATACATAATGAAGTTGAGGAATATTTTCTTGACAAATCTGTCAGGGAATAGATGAACTTCATAATGTAAATATATACCTAAGAGAATAAAAATTATATATAAACACTATTGTTTCTATGATTGTTCATGTGGAGCATGTTACCTGAAAACAATGTTGAGAAAAGTAGTATTGTAAGAAAAGAAAAAAAACCTGTAACACTGCAACCCACGAAGGGTCTTGGGTTCAGTACTTGGTAAGGACTGTACTGTTTCTAAGCCAATGGTTGTGCAAGGAGGTGATTTGGCTGAGATCACGCTCAACCACTTTTTCAGTTTTTTCAACCACAACCAGTTTTCCTCCCAATTAAGGGTACCCACTTTATAGAGGCTGGGTGATACCAAGGAGAGTCTCCCGATCCCACAGGGTCGATCCGTCGCTGATAACAGAATAAATAATTATCTGCCACAGCCGACCTCGAACCCGGGCCTGGGAGCATGGTAACATAGTGGCTTAACACTGAGCTACTGCACTCCTAAGAGAATTCTAAGAGCTGTTCATAATTAAATGAATTATTATTATATCATTGGTTTGGAGGTAAAAGTGATTAACTGCAATTTTTGTGTGATTTCTACCTGGGCCTGAACCAAATTTTATTAGCTTTATTAGCTACAAAATTATCAATAATTAACTAATTGTTATTAATAATTTTACACTTTAATCAATACTAAGGTATAAATTTGGTTCAGACACGAGTAGATAACAATAAATCTCATCTTCGTTAAAATTACAGTTGATCACTTTTACCTCCAAACCGACGATATATTATTTTTTTTTATGTAGACTTTTAGGTAGACTGTTTTTTTTATTATTTAATAAAAAGAATCATTATTATACCGAATCTCACTTTCTTTATTGTATTACGTCAAGATGTAGCTTTTGGCACATTGCATGCACTTTGTATGTGATCAAGAAGAAGGTCCCCTCTCATTTAACAATCCCAAACCGCAGTAAAATTATTAACCCACAATGTCCGATAGAGAAAATAATGTTTGAAGAATTTAGACGAGATTTAAATAAAGAATCAAAAATTATAAGATGAAGATGAAATGGCACAACAATGCGTCAAAACCTACTTCTAGTCGAGATACAATAAAGAAACTAAGACTAGATATAATAGTGATTCCTTTTTTTTTTTTCTTTCTTTTTTTTTTTAAGACTACTATTCAAAGCAGGACATTTACTTACCCCACGGCAAATCCTGCAGACAACTATGCACATTGCCTAAAAGTGGGGTTGTTCTGCCAAAAGCGGGAGGTCTGATCACATTAGCTATGTCCCAAATCTGATAAATATAGAAGGATGGGAACAGTGATTTTTTCATGAATTGTAAAGAGTAAAGGTTCTGTTTCAGCTAATTCAATATATACAATTTCATAACCGTTGAGCAGTGTTGAAATCAAGACCCATGAACACAAAATAAATCTTTAAACCACTATAGTAGATAAGTATATATTGAACAAATTTTCAGAAAACTTTAACTCTAATCCTCAGTTAAATTAAGATTGGCTGACTAACAAATGTTTCAACAGTAACTTAAAGATATGTATAGATTTGATCATTAATAAAGATAAATTCTAAAAAGAAAAAGAGAGGATACGAATTTACAATTTACCTGATACTGTTAATAGGAGTCCTGGCTTTTGATGTTTAAATATAGGAAGCTCTAAACTTTTTCGACGACCATATTCACTATGATGATCCCTTCCGCCAAGTGTTCGAGAGCATATTATTGACTGCATTGACATTTCTGACCCAAGAGCTTTCACAGCATCTAACTGCTGTTTTTTTAATGCTTCATACTCTAATTCTTGTTTGTGCTTTATATACCTACTAAGTTCTGAAAATATAAAATAATATCTGAAAATCTCTAACAACTATGAACATATAAAAACTATACCAATTTTTACCAGAAAATAATAAACAATATATAAGTAATGATTTTAAAGTAAAATTATCCAACCTAAGAGATGTTTTTTCCCCTTTCTATGTTTTCCTAGCATAGCCACTGTGTCAAATATAGGTCGATGAAGACAAATCAAACAAGTGAATCTGAAGAATAATACAATATATTAATGGGTTGAAATGGATGAATATATTTTATACGCAAAAATACAGTAGCTCATTCACCTTCCATTGCTTAAAAGTTTTGCCTCGTCTTCTGGTATATAGTTGCCTAACAGTTCTGAGACTCTCTGGTGCTAAGTGCCAACAAAAAAAATTTGGTGAAAATGTCTAGAAATTTCAACATTCATGCAATCAATAATAGACAGATGTAATAAAAAATAAATTGATCACATTAATTATTCAATGTTCGATGAAACAATAGGACATAGGTTTCCAATTCTACGGTATCAGAAAATTAAAGCACCAGCCAATTGACCACTCTTCGAGTGACCAACATAGTTTGACCATTAAATAAAGACTTTTAACCAGTTTTTAAAATACATTGGATATTGAGAAGGCGATCCTATTATATGTATATAAAGAGGCAAGAAAAGCATTTTGATTTATTAATTTCACTTTCTCAATTATCAAGTGTGGAGGAAATATAGTAATTAGTCAAAACCTTTTTATTTTTAAAGATCTCATTCAATTTAAAATTAGAGTTTGTAGAAAAACATATAATTAGAAATAATTTTTTTGCCATTGCCGAACTGCAGCATGTCCTTTTACTATGCACAATCTTCTCTGCTCTGAGGCAAAACCTAAATATGGGTACAACAATGGAAGAAATCCTCTAGGATGATGCTAAATTTTACAACATGGTCTAATCCATGTAACATCATAAGCCAATGATCCTCAGGGGTAGAAGTGGAATAAATAAATAAAAATAGTAAAGTGGAATGATGCTCATTAAACTTGTCTTATGGATGTTTGTTTTCAAAATTTAAATTAATTGTTTAAAAAAGAAAATAGATAAACAATTAAAATTAATAGATAGCACCTTTTCTTTTATAAATATTTTAAATGAATGTCATAAAAATGAAAATTAATAGCTCAGCTCTATGTTCTAATATATATCTTTTAAATGAATATCATAAAAATAAAAATTAATAGCTTAGCTCACTATTCAGAATTTCAATGATCTTAATATTTAGAAATATATATTACTAGTATATTATACCAAAACAGAATCATGATACACAATTTGAATTATAACACAAAATGTTAATAATAAAACCCAAATGAAAGACATAACTATCTACCTAAAATGTTTGATTTGATAAAAATTGATATAATGGCAAGTTTCTAGTTATAACCATATTTTAAAGTACAATAGGAAAATAAACCCTTAGTTATTGCAATGTATATGAATTCAGAGGATATGACATAATATTAGTGAAGAATATAAGAATGACTTTTTCATGAATGAAAAAACATAAAAAATTGGTTTCGAGGCATAAACATGCATGAAAGTAAATGTAAAAGAAAAAAAGGTAACAGTTTATAGCTAGTTAAAAATCAAATTCAAGAAAGACATAAATCTAATCAAGGAAAAATTCAACAGGACAAAATGCAGACTTTAAATTAAAATATTTAATACTTTAATTAAAAACTAAAAATCTCATTGAATAAATTCTTAGTATAAAAAATCATTTAAACTACATTAAAAAATCCTCTTTCTTGACATAAGAGAAGGACTAAAAATCTGGGTCAATGAGCCACTTTTAAAACCTTGACCAGCAGTCTTTCGAAAAAAATTAACAAATTAGAATTTTAAGCCAATGTATTTGTTGAATCGTTTCAGTAAAATATAACTGAGCTTTTGATTCAATTGTTATTATAATTACATGGCATGGCATGTTAGCATAATAGGTTTCACAGTTACATAATGTGGAACAATAATTATACCTACAAATACTAACATAGAAAATTACTAAACAACTATAAACATACCTTCAATTTGTTGAGGAGACTTAAATCGTCCCCGTCGCGTTTAAAAGACATGGTTATGCTGCTTTTAAAAATACACAAACAGCATAAACAAACCCGCGTTTAAAAACCAATTGAGGAAGGTAGCAATCGTGTTTTAGCAGCTTGTCCAACATTGCAGCGGCAATAAGAAAAATGTAAATTATTAAAGTTGTCAAACTAACGTTTTTACAACGCTAATTTAAATGGAATATTTCTTTTGTTATCATGTAAAGTTAAAATGCGAAATGTGAAGCAAATATATTGAAAAAAAATGTGTTGGCAGAACTGTAGTCCCTCACCTCGGCGCGGTTATGAATCCAGTTGAAGCTCAGCCGGTACTTTAACTCGAGGTGTACTTCTCTGTAAAAAAAAAGTATTGTTATTAGAAATAGTTGTTACGTTAAGAAGAAAAGTAGTTTGGTTCCGAGTTTCCTTTTAGCAACCTAAAGGTTTGTTTTATTTTATTATTATTTATTTTACAAACAGTTTTTGCTTTTTGAAAAGTCTATGAATTGGTGGTCACTTTTGTAAAGTTCTCCTTGAATTCTATGAACATATATTGAATTATTTTCAGTCTTTTGGTTCTTTAAATTGGAATTGTTAGTGTATTGTCACAGAATTCGGTTTAAAAACTTGATTGATTGAATACTACGTAATTATGTGAAGGATTTTACTATGAAGTCTCAACTGAATATTTCTTCGATTTTGAATTCTGATCAGAAAGTTAATTCGTATAAAACTACAGAAGCATATATTGAACTACTAAAAATATTAGTTTTTAAAAAAATTCATTTTAAAAATCCTTTCTAAAAAAAATATTTTCACAGAATATTTGTTTAATTTTGATTTCTGATCAATAAATACTGAAGCATTGATCTTCCTTTTATATATACCTATAACTTCTTTTTTTTTTTCAATAACTTTGAATTTTCATTTAAAAAATCTTATATATATATATATATATATATATATATATATATATATATATATATATATATATATATATATAAAAAGAAAATCAAAAAGACTTTTCATCAAATTAGTAAAATTCTCAATGCAATCATTTTTATTAACACTCATACTATTTCTTTATATCTAATCTATTTATGTCTTAAATTAATATGTTTTTAAATATTTCTGTTAATTAATTTCTTTCTATCATAAAAATAGTTGTCAGAAATTATTTAAGTTAAGATGGCAATATATTAAAGTATTTTCTCATAAGAAATCAACGAAAGCAGATTTAAAATAATATTTTCAAAATTTATTTTTTGGTAATTTTTTTTTAATTATTTATTTACTTTCAATAATTCATAAAAACCCATTCTGTATTTTGAAAAAAATTATATAAATATATGGATATATAAATAATGACATTAAAAGATATGCAGCTACTAGTTATTACTCGTAAAATCTCTATGTATTCATTAATCGTATTTTTCCCGAAAATATTAGGCTTTAGCCCCGGTATCGAAGGTCATCGGAGGGGTGTGGGGTGCGTTTTAAATCCGTTTCATTGCTCCTAGAACAATGTTCTGGGAGTTTCGGGGATGTCTGATATTTATAATTTCGGGATGTCCAAAATGTTTTTAAGGTTTTTAAAGTTTCAAGTCTCTCAAAATTGATTTTGGGGGTTGAAAAATTGTATTTAAATTATATATGGGGTCTCAACTTTTTTCTCCCACCCCACCACTTTGATTTTTTCTATTTAGTATTTTAGTGAAAATAAGACCTTAGCTGCTCATGCATTTGTTTTTTTTACTAACACTCTTACCTTACTTTTCTAACTGTAAAGAACTAAGTATAATTGATTTTATCTTGTTATACACACATCCTTATGGCAATAATAGAAAAATTTTCAATTTCAGGACATTTATTACATTTAAAAAACATATTTTACACTAAGGTCTAGCGGTAGTTGAGCTAGAAAGTTCTACAAAGTATTTTGTTTTGTCTGCAATATTCATTGCGTGCGGATTTGAAATAATATTTACAACCGATTGTACTTTTTTTTTAAATATATTTTTTGTAACTTTGTTTAAAAATTTTTGTTTTAACAAAGTTTTTTTTAAATATTTTTAAATATCTACTAAAATGTTTGAATAATTTAGGGGATCTTTTTCGGTTGGATTTTCGTATGTTTTATGTCAGAAATGAATAACGATTTTCTTTTAGTTGACATCCGCATGATGGTATAGAAGAATCAATCTTATTAGGGATTGATAAATTATTTGCCACTTCTATAAATTTGTTTTATTGAAAACTAGTTTCGAATGTTATACATTTATCCTCAGTTCTAAAAACACACAAAAAATTCAAAAATAAGCAACTGCTTATTGTGTTTTTAGAACTGAGGATGAATGTATAACATTCGAAACTAGTTTTCAATAAAACAAATTTATAGAAGTGGCAAATAATTTATCAATCCCTAATTAGATTTTCTTTTAGTTCCAAAATCTTATATGATTTTGTTTCCATAAATTAAATTATTCGCTATGCAAAATTAAAGTAGGTTAGCTATCAGATATCTTAGTTTACAATTATACAATTCCAATAAATAATTATAAGTGGCATATGTAAATAAACAATAAATCATATCATTAATTTATTTAACCACTGCATGCCTAAAATGATCTTGTATCTTTATATTACTAGGAATTATATCTGGTGTAATTACCAAGTCCTTTTATTTATTGCACAAAAAAAAGTGATAACTACTAGATTTATAATTCATAAATTTTTGACAGATGAATATCCTGTTGTCTATAGCTTAAACTTTTTTTTTATCTTAAGCAATAGAAATAATTACCTTTTACTATTCTTTTCAATAAGATTTTTGGATGAAGTGATATCTTCCTGCTCGAATTACCTTAGGTCGAGAATTTGATGTAAATTGTAAATTTACACGTTTTAAGCAAGGTCGGAACTAGGATTTTTGCCAGGATTAGGCAAGCTTTATTTTAAGTTGGCCCCCTCCCCCTCTAATATAAGTCAATAGTTTCATAAGATTATCTCAGATAATATATTTCGAAATAAATATCCTTATCTCACAGCATCGACAAAATTAAGATCTAAACAGTCAAAAAGCAGCAAAAAATATTTTTTATTTAGCATGAAAAAAAAAATTTCGCTTGAATTTTGCCGTCCTCTCAATTCTGCCGCTCGGGGAAAGTATCCCATTACCCCCTCCCCTTCCAGTTCCAGGCCTTGTTTTAACTTCCTCTTAGTTCTGGAAAGTTAATTTTTAAAAAATGTCATTCTGTCATTATAGTAGACCCTTATTTATTAAGTAATTGACCTTTTTAGAGGTATATAACTGTTAATTCAAAGTCAATTTAGATAGTACAAACGATATCAACTTTTAAAGCGGGATGGCTAAGTGCATTAGGGCGAAGGCCCAAGACTGGCGAAATCGAAGAAGTGTGGGTTCGATTCCCATCTGATCAGCTAATATTTTTTTACTTATCGATCTTACGAAATTAATCATGTCCCAGAACAGCGTAACAACCTGTATGAGGACGGTGGGCAAGTTTTAAAACCTTCCGAAGCCCGGATCATCCGGAACATTTTTGTTTTATTATGAAAATTAATTTCTTGCCTATAACATACTTTTTTATAGCAGGTTGCTTTAAGTTTCGTAGAATAGTGTTAAGAGTATACAGTTACATATAAGAGTTACATGCATAATTTAAATAAATTAAATGTATGTAAATTCTTTTCCCACTAAAGCAATGTTAAGTCACTAATAACTATTATTATTTTTTAATTTTAGAAATTAATATGTCACGAACTGTAATGATTCAATCACACATAGAGCTTCTTTATGCTTTAAAACTATTTTATAACATGAGTATGATGTTATCTGCTTATATCATTTCGAAGTTTGGTTATCTAATTGGTTGAATTCACTAAAATTCCTATTCGAGTTTTGCTTTTGATTCACCTTGGAACTTAAGATCTGAGTTAGATGTAATGTCAAAATCCTGGCAGTTCAACAGATGAGCAACAGGTGTTCAGAAAGAGAGATGTTCGATCAAGGGCATATGAACATTGTGGACTACTTTTGATTTCTTTCTGTATTAAGAAGTTTTAGAAATATATTGCTACCGGAATAATAAAAATTATAAGAATGTATATGAACGTATATGGATATGCGTAAATATGTAAATAATACATAATAATACTGCAATTGCCTCTTGTTTCGGTTGTAATTGTGTAATTCTTCTTCTTATTTGTCTATCTTCTTATTTATTATCTTTTTATTCAGAATTTTTTAAATGTGATCTTAAAATAAATCATAGGATTTCATTTTAAAGGAAAATTAATAAATATCAGATATATATTCCCTTAAATGTGAATATATATATATATATATATATATATATATATATATATATATATATATATATATATATATATATATATATATATATATTTATAAAACAGTAAATAAATTAATTATGAAATAAGATTCTCTACAAAATAAAAGGAAGATTACGGATAGATTTTAAAAAACTGGATATTTATTGGCCAATTCAGTTCTTACACTTCAATCATGACTGCCGTATGTGCACTGCAATTAATTTATTGTGGTAATAAATAACGACTATTTATTTATTGCAGCAATAAATGACTGTTATAATAAAAACATGAAAAAATTCCAATGACATATCAAACGGAATATATGAGAAAAAATTAATAATATTATTTTTCCAGGGTACCAGTTTCCTCACATAATTTAATTAAAATACTCAAAAATAAATAGGGATATATGTGAAAAAAAAATTATTGTTATTTATTATTGTTTCTAATTATTTTATTATATCAACAACAAGTTTTTTAAAATGCAAAACAGTGCGAAGTAAACATTGACCGATTTGAACTATCTTAAGAATAATCCAATCGGGATTCATATGTGTATTTGTTTATATTCTTTGTTTTTCTTTTAAATTTGTGTTAGTTTTTAATCAGCCTGTTTTTTTTTTAAGAATGAAAAGGCAACATATTTCATTGGGAAAACAGAAATAATGGTTAGTTTGAGCTTCCGTGGTTTTCTTTTAAGTCATGTAGCGCAAACTCAAATCGTTGTTTCGCGAGCTTAAATTGTCAAAGGGAAACAGAAAGTATCGGTATGAAATCAGTTACTAGTTACTACTACTAGGAAAGATAGGAATTTTATCGAATTGGCAGAATCAAAAATCCGTTTTTGACAGCAATGCTGCCAACAACTTTTGACAGTTTGGCCAACAACTTCAACTTCGACCTTCCCACTGTGGTTAGAATAGGTTGTTAAACTATAGAAATAATCTGTCCTGATTGCCTCAACAGGAGTAGAAAAGGACTTTTACAAACAGCAATAAAAAAAAAAAAAAGCTTCAAATTGAAATCGAGCCGTCAATATACGAACAAACGGTCAGAAATTGGTACCACTAAGAGGCTTTCGGATGGGACAAATCTATAAACATTGCTCCGGTGATAGTCTAGTAGAAGTGAAGTCATGGTATGGGTCGGAATATACTTTGGTGGCCGACCAGCCATTCACATTATCGATGGGACACTGACAGCACAGTGATACTATGAGAAAATTATCAGTGAGTACTTACCATCTGCCAGCTACTTGCTTGCCTTAGATTTTATGTTTCTCGATGATAATGCACGGACCACATCGAGGAAGAATCGCTTTTGATAGGCAAGTCAATTTAGAAATAAGGCATCTCCCCTTGCCTTCATGTTCTCCAGAATTAAACTCAATTGAGCAAACTCAATCGGCCCGAAGTCTGCAACCTTTCGGTCGCAGAACTGCAGGACGTTTTACCTAGGATTTGGCAGACAATTTCTATGGAAAATATCGATAGCATCATAAACAGTATGGGAAGGAGATGCAGGGATACAAAGAGGTCACTTTGCATGATATTAAAAAATAAAAATCACATTAAATTAACTGTAAAATTAATATTAAAATATCTGATGTGGACAACACATGACTTCCTTGTACGCCTATAAAACTATAAATCGGTGGTTCAATGGGGAGGTAAACACTGATTTTACACTCAATTTTAACACTTAAAACAAGTAATAAAAATGTTTAATTGGATTGGAAACCAAATTGCGTTTGCAATCTTTATTACCGAAACATATGATTTATTTATTTAATTTAAATATAATTTTTGATATAAGCTTATTATGACCTTCAAGTGAAGTATTCTTTTCGGCTCACCAATTTTAACCAAAATATAGTAAATACATTCATATCGATATAAAAGTCCTAATTACCAAATTTGAGATGTTTTACATTACATTTTAATATAATTTTTGATGAAACTCTAATATGACCTTCAAGTAAAGTACCGCTTCCGGTTTTCCAATTTAGACCAAAATCTAATATATTATTTAAATCAATAGATAAGTTATAAATACTAAATTTGAGAAGTTTTGCATAGTATTTTAATATAATTTTTGATGGAAATCAATTATGATCTTCAAGTAAAGTACCACTTCCGGTATTCAAGCAGTGACCGAAAAGGGAGATTCACAACTAGATTTTAGGACAATCCTAAATACAAAATTTCAACATTCTACGGCTAACCGTTTTTAAGTTATGCGAGATTCGAACGTACGTACGTACAGAGGCCGCGACGAAACTAGTCAAAATGGATTCAGAGATGGCCAAAATGGATATTTCCGTTGAAATCTGAAAACCGAAAATTTTCGCGATTACAATACTTCCTTTACTTCGTACTAGGAAGTAAAAAATAATAATAAACTAACCAATGTTTTTCGTCATCTTATTGGTATTATAATTTTTAACACAACAGAGTTATACATCATACCCCTATTCATTTTTGAGTAGCCAAGTTCAATTTACATCCAACAGCAGTTCTGAAACAAAATAAAAAATAAAACCTTGAATCTAATCTGCTTGTTTTCAAAACTATCGCAAGTCTATCAACTCTTGCATCATGGAAGTAGGATATATTTGAAGGACCATTCCTAAACAAAAAAGCTGGCAGGAGAATAGCTACTACTTTTCATGATAAGATACCATAGAAGATTAACATTGAATTTACTTTCTCTGACAGTATTGTTATAAAGATGATTGACACCAATTATTGTATATTTATTATAGTAAATGTATATTATAGTAATATTGTTTAACTAGTTGATGTTCCCGTTGTTGTGCCCTTATGAATTAAATTGACTTAATCGTTACTTTAAAAGATTTGATAAACTATTTTAATTTTTTTTGGTTTTTGTACAGCTTATATTTTATTTTTTCATCTGTTTGTCCAAAATTTATATTTCATTTCTTTAATATCCTAATTAATGTCGAGGTTAATGTATGAGTATATATATATATACCGTCGATATATTACCTTCTGATTACATGTCCTACCCATCTCTGCCTACTTGCTTTGACACAGTTTCTTCTTAACTCTCTCAGGTCGGCACTCTCGCGGCGATCATCTTGGGACAAGCTTCAAATTTCTGCTCCATTGGCTGCTACTGCTTAATTTCTTTGATGAACTTGAGAGATTTCTTGTATTAAGTATTTTTCTCCTGTTCCTTTCTCGAAACATTATCATTTGAACGGTAATCAAATTATCTGAACTGTAAAACCAAAACGATATGTAAAGCCCTGCGAATGGACAGGCCAGATATTTTTGAAAAATTACTATTTGGAAATAATAAACTAATGTGTAATAATTAGTAGCTTTTAGCTGTTTAAATATCACCATTCTCAGATATCTTAATGTTAAATCACTTCAGTACATTTTGAACAATTTTGCGTGATGTTAAAATTTTATGTAGATTGATGTTAAATATTTATTTGGAGTGATGTTATATCTTTATTTGGAGTGATGCTGTATCTTTTTGGAAGTAATTCCAAAAATTCGATTTTTCACATCCGTTATCTATACGTGGTCGAGACGATAAATTTATTTAAAATGGCTGATAAACGATTCTGTAACTTGTAAAATTTGTTAATTTTTTTTTAAAAACAATTTTTAATAAAGAAACAAACAAAGATGTTTATTTTTATTGATTTTTGTTATATTATTATACAAAGAGCCTGATATTCATTAATAAATTCTACAAAACATTCATCGTTATTCTCATTAAATCCCTTCTTTGACATTTTATTAAACGAAAACAAGCGGAAACCGTCGCGACCGTGGCAGTATGACTCCTGGAACGGCCAGAGACGCAGAAGTATTGGCATGGCGGCATACCTAAACTGCCGGGCAGTACCAGCGAAATATTTGTCTATCAATTAAGTCAAAGCAGTAGTTAACTGCCAGCAATCATTGCCAGCAGCAACCGCGGGCAGTACCTGCGAATGCCTATCTTTACCGTTGAATCTGCTCCTGTAAACATTACCGATTAATACTGAGGTAGTTAGCTTTAGGATAGTTGTCTGTATCTGTCAGAATAATTAAGCTTAATTTTATGGAAGAAGTTAGTATGTACCTTATAAGGTTATTCTGCGAAATAGTTTGTCCTTTAAAAAATAATCTAAAATCTTTTTAAAGTAAATTAAAAGTACTTCAATTTATATTTCTCACAGTCCACGGGACCCCTACGAGACTCGGGTTCTATTACCCATCCGTACGACAGTTGTCTACATTACCTATACGGTTAATATAGTTTCATTTGGCTGCATTTTTTCAGTCATCCAACCATAAGACAAAATGTAAAAACATTGTCTGAGTATTGAATGACTGAAAAATGAAGTTGAATGATTGCAAAAGAGTTGGATGATAAAAAAATTCAATTTTTAAAAATTTTGGGTTACGCCATTTTACCTTAACACTTTTCATATACAACAAAGGTAAGGAACCAATTAAACATATGTTTAAAATTTTAATAAGACTTTATGAAAGAAAGTTATTAAAAAAAAAATCAAAATAATATATAATTGCTAATATATAATCAAATATAATATCTAATATATAATGCTAAATATAATGAAACTGATAGATGCTTCGCCTTCGTATGCATAAGTGTTGGGCAAAACGTATTTCAATTGTATTTACAATTACGGTACTTACGTTTTTAACGGGAGACCATTGTTGTGAGTTATAGCCTACACACTTATTATTACTGATTTAATTGGATCACAATTGTCGACTAAGTTCGCTCAAGAGATATACAAACCCCCAACGGATCCTTTTCAGTTGAGGCCGGGTCCTAAATTCAGTTTATGGTGTCAGGTTATAACCTCAGGTATATAGTCGACCTTGAATTTCGTAAGTACCACAATTAGTTACCAATTACTGTTATTTGGAATTGCAGAAATAAAATTACAATTAAAAATAATTATTATTTCAATTACTTAATGTTTTCTGCATATAATTAACTTAATGTTCATTTAATTAATTACTGTCCAACGCTGCCAAAAAGTTGTTGAGTGAAAATGCGGCCGGGTTTTGTTTGATTACTCAATTATTATGTTACTTGTAATTCAACTACTGCAGTTACAATTCCATGCAATTTATATTGTTATGATTTAAATCACGGGTAATTGTAATTATAAGTGCAATTACTCAGCGCTAAGAAGTAATTGTATTTGTAATAGCAATTACTCACTGTCAAGAAGTAATTGTAATTGAGAGCCTCAACTATAATTACAATAATTGAGAGCCTCAAGTGTAATTACAGTAATTGAAATGAGTAATTGTATTTGCTTAACACAATTACAGTAATTATAATTGAAGGTGTAATTAGACACTCATGTAATTAATTACTGCCCAACTCTGATATTTTTGGCCTACGTTTTTACATATTTGAAATCTACAGTCACACGAGTCAATAATTTTTAAGTTGCATTCCTTCATTTAGTAAACATCATCAAAATTACCTTAATAATTGGAAATTTTGGGAATTATACTTCCAAAATGGTAGTAGGTTTCTTTTTCATCAGTTCTGGGGAAGTCCTTCTAATGTCTAATTTAAATATTTTGATAGGGCTTCATTACCAATTCTAATCTACGTTTGGTTAAGGTTTCGTTCTTGTATCAAGCCTGCAGATGTTGGAGTATTTGAAGTAAATGTCTCCAGGTCTATTTCATGAAAATTGATTAGAGAAAGTTTTCAATGGAATTTAGAGGATTTTTATATTATCATTTCCTCAACTATTCAAGGCAAAGACAGGGAGGGGAGCAAAGTGGCCACTTTGCAATTAAAAGTTGAGTTTTATTATATCTTTCGAGGGCGATAGAAAGGTCATTTATCCAAATTTCAGTTTTAGAGGAGATACAATTGAATGTTTAGGCAGTTTATTATAAATCGTAATTTCTCCCGATTCCTTTTCATGAAATTTAATAATCTTCCGCTTCCTTTAAATTTTATGTAAAGGAATCGGCATTAATGACTACTATATAAACTGCCTAAACATTCAATTGGCTCTCCTCTAAAACTGATATTTTGGACATTTGATCTTTTCAACGCCTTCGACCATTATATATTGTTTTCTCTCGTTATTTTCACCCTCTGTTCTCTAAGCACAACTAGTTCACCTCAACTAACGCAAATTTCATCGAAAACGGCCGAGTCGTTCTCAAACAACCTCTCCCTCACCCTTACAAACTGGTTCAGAATATACAGTTCAAAGAGCATAATGAGACATAACAAAGAAGTAATGGAATGTTTGGATTACCAAAACATTTTCCTTATGTATAACAATAATGGATTGGGAACTTCCAGGATAGAAACTGTAGAACCGGGCAATTATTAAGAATAAATAATAAGGATTCGATGAAAAAAAGTTGTCCTACAAACAATCAAATTATGTCGGATTGAAGATATCAAGATAGCAGGATGATTTTGCTATTGGGAACACTGATGTAATATCACGTGTTATTGGTCGCATAGTCAATAGACCCTTTAGCAATTTTTTTATCATCTTATATAATGAATTCGATCGAATAAATCGAATAAAAAGATTTAATCATCAGCTGAGAAGAAAAAATTCTATTTCTCAATACGAAAAATCTCACGACAGTTTAGCATTACTGAATCTTAATCCCATCTGATTTTATTTCAAATAAGACACTAAATATTTTATTTAAAAACTATACAAAGAAGTTGGTTCGTGTTACCGACCAACTCATTTGATAGTAGTCCAGTCAGCAGGGGGTTCGAAAAGGGCGATCTCAAAAAAATCATATAAGTTTTCGTCTGAACGGTTCTACATGGTTTTTGGAGGTGCTGAATCCGATTCCGGGTTTTTCAACCTCTTACCTAATCCGCGTTTTTCAGACAACGCAAAAAAAAAACGCGAAAAATTGCACTTTTTCATTTTTTTCTTGTATCTCTAAAACTATCAAATCTAGAACAAAACAATCTATACACAGAATTAAAGATAAGAAAATTTCCTACAAATTTGATACCCGCACATTTTTTCACTCATTGCACGGTTTAGGCGATAGAGCGTGTTGCAATATCGGAATAATCCGCCAACTGTCTAAAAGATGATTTCATCTCTGATTACTTCTTTAAAAAAAAAAAAAATTGTGTTGCCTAGATAAAAAAAAAGGTGCAAATTAACAAACTGGTTTATTATTTTCAAATAGTTTTATATCAAACATATCTGGTATGTCCGTCCACACGACTTCCAAGGATCATCCTGGGGTATGATCCACAAATCGGCCAAGTAATCTCGGAGAAAAGCCGCATATGGGGGATTTTTAAAAATTTAATTTTTGGATCCGAAGTATCTTTAAACGTAAAACCTCAAATTTTGAGGGGAGGAGGTTAAAATTGGTTTTGATTTTTCCTTTTTCGATTACGAACATTCATTTACGAAAATAAAAAACTAAACTGAGATGAGTGTTGTAAGAGTGCTTATTCAAGTAATGATAAGTATTATTTAAGTTTATAGGTAATTTCGATTTAAGGCGAATCCGTTAGCACTCAGATGGTCCAGACTGCTGGTCGTCATATCGTCGGGCGGGATATCTACCCCCTTGTGAAAGATCTATCTAAAATCTATCTACAAAATTAAAGATAAGAAATTTTCCCACAAAGATATGTACACATGTTTTCGTTCTTTGTACAGTTTATGCGTCAGAACGCGTTAAAATGTCGCAATAATCCGTCCAAGTTCTAAGTTTTGGTTTTATTATTATTAAACAATGAAAATAAAATGCCTGGATCAGATTATATTTATGGATGTGGACGTGAACTTGGAGAGATTGAGGATATCACGTAAAAAACACTCGATTAAATCATGTTAGCACGATGTAAAATTATTTTACCTGGTCATTAAACTGCTTTTTGCGGTGAAAGAATTTGCCATATGATTCATAATTTTTGAGTTATGCGCGAATAAAATTCTATTTTCTGCTTTTTGGGGGGAATGCGCTATGCAGGTAAATTAAAAGTGCTTTTGGGGGAAGATTTTAGGAAAGTTTCATCAAAATCGTTAGAGATTTGTTATAGATAATCGTTTTTTTTTTTTTTTTAAATAAGCTACATAATCGGTTCATCCGTTGAAGAGATAATCGTGGAGCAGGAATAAAGACCTGTGGCTGAAAATCCTTTTTTGGAAGCATTAATTGCTAAAACGCATAGATCCGTTGAAAACTGCGCATCGGAATTTAACCTAGTAGCGGTAGGACAGTAAAATGACTGTAATATCTAATACCTCGTATGTTTGCTAATGATGGTCCAATTTTGTTTTTGCGATGGAGGAATCATCCAATCCCAATCAGGAGGGGTTTCCCCCATCACTTAACAGTACTAGATCGAGAAAAACTAAACATGCTAATGGAAACATCGTCTCAAAAAACGGTTACTGAGCCAGTAAATATTAATCGTTACTCGGACGAATCATAGGATGTCCGAAAACGAGTCATGTTTCTCAATACCTTAAAGAGGAACGCGAGTTAGAAAATACGTCTAAGATTTGCTTTAAGGTTCAGCAACCTTTGGCAGAGTTCCATTTCAGTGCGAGGTCGTGGGTGATTGCAAGTCCTCTTGCTATTCTTATTTGCTAAATATAACAAACCTCGGTCAGGGTCATTCATTATAAAAAAGAACTTATTCATAAGCGTAGCTTACCAAATGTATTGGGGAGGGAGAAATAACCTGGGGAGTAGGTAGTTCCTCTTCCTCCCTCTTCAGTAGATGCCTAACTGCACTACAATAGCAGGTAATTACTACCCATGTGTAAAAGTTGTAAAAACAAAATTTAATTTTAATCAATATTTAATGCTATTTTTAAGGTATCCGATTGGTAAAATAATTATTTGTTATTGTACTTCTTAGTATTCCATTTTCAAATATTATTTGGGGGATACAGAGAGGGGAGCCGGTTGTATCTAGGGAAGGAAACCCCCTCCTCACTGAAGATATTTGTCTATGCCCATGTACTTCATGAGTTCTCTGCTTTTCCATTATTACTTCAAATAATTTTTAATAGTCAAAATAATAAATAATATTTATTCAGTTATTTTATACCTGTCCCAAAAAATATGATGATACTTATGAAGGATCATCGAATCATCGGGTTCAGTAGTTGGCATCGAAGTAGTTTCTTGACTTACATATACAAAGAGATGGTGCGGTAACCATTCATACTCTACCAGGCGGATATTATTTTTGCTTTAGTAAAAATTTTCATGCATACCCACTCATTGAAATTTTACGTATTTTAGTATATAAGGCATTTCATGGTGCTTTTTGCATATTAGGGGTTCAATATATGAGGATGGGAGATTAACTTTTTCATTCTAAGAGTTAAAAAGTTTTCTCTTCCATCCTAAGAGTTAAAGACTTTTCCATCCTCCCAGGGTTCAATGTCCGTATGTACTCTTCTAGGGCAGGAAGGGCGTGCTTTTTCTGCGGAGTGCCTACCAACCTATTCTAGCCAGAGTGAGAAGCTCAACATTTATTTCGTGGGTCCGCCACGAAATAAATTTCAACCCGCCCAGGCCGTATTCGAACCGGCACTGTTTCTGATTCGAGAATGATAAGGTGACGCCTTAACCCGCTCAGCCACCACGGCTTATTGAGGTTTTTTGTTTTTAGTTCGATTCACCTAATACTATGAATATAAATTTGGCAATGAATTAAAGTGTAAACTTTCAGCAGAACCAGAGAATTTTCTACCGACGCCACTTACAATCCACGTATAACATCTCATTAAATCTGTAAGAATGTTGATTCTGATAAACACGATGTTTTCAACTAACGTTATCAAACACGGTATTCCTTTCAGACGGAAAAGCTTATGGGCATCTGCATAGCGACCTCGTTCTCATTTCTCATCGGCGAGTTATTAGGGGTGTTAGAGGAAGATATGGGAACCGATAAAGAATGTGAAAAGAAACATTGAAGAATCGGCTTAAGCTTCAACTTACCGCTTTAGTTTTAAATCTAGCTGAACCAATTTTCTTTTATATATATTAGGTTTTATCGCATGAAGTATCAGTTCTGGGGACGAAATTAATAGAATGTGAGTTAATACCTGCAATAATAAATTATTTATTCGTTAATTAGTGGATTAGCAATTAAAGCGATACATGAGTTTTGAAGTTGGAGTATGGGCCAATCTCCTACACGATTAATGCAAAACCTCCAAAGCTTAAAAGCTGATAGGAACTTTTCACCCCTTTTGAAAACCTTGTAAAATTTTCTATAACGTCGTGACGTTTTTAAAACTGATGGCGAGATACAAAATGCCTTTCAGGAGACTCTGAGGCCGTATTAATAGAAGTTGACCACTGAAAGGATTGTATGGAAGCCATGAAGAATACAAATTTTGATTAATAAAATAAGAATAATACATTTTATCCTTTTACGTTTAATTAAAGCTATCATGGTGTATTTCTTTCTTGAAAACTCCATTATTATGAGAAATATTATTCAAAGTAATATTATCTTCATTTTTAATAATTAATATTTTAGTTTTCTTTCGATAAACCAAAAAAAATTATGATTAAATGGAAGTAGAAACAAAAAATCAACAGCTTATGGTAACAACATTATGCTTTATATTTGACCCAACAAGATCTTTAAATTACTTTCATAATTGATTGTGTACATTTTTAGGATTATTATTAATTCCTCTGAGAACACCACTCTACTATTGATCAGTTGGCTCGTCTTACAGATTTACAACTAAAGCCTTCTTCGAACGAAACACACAAATATTTTTGTTAGTCATAAAATTCGCATTCGAATTCTGTTTGTCATGTTGGAATTAGGATAAACTTAATTTTTCTCGTTCGTTTATATTCAACAGACAATTTTATATTCAAATAATAAGGCACTTGCTGGCCTTCCACAATGTTCCCGTCTATCCCCAATATATTTTCTCTTATCCGATTTCTTAACTCACTCTGAAGTTCTTAACACCGTTTTATAAATTGAATACAAATACATTTCAAGAAGATTAATTGCTTTAAGACAAACATCCTTGCTATAGTTTTTTTTAAATATTAATATTTAATATTAATTTTAAACTACAAGAGTACATCATCCCTACAGCTCAACTTCGAAAATTAAATTTTACAGGAAAGCGTGTTTTTTCTTTTTGGTTTATCGTTTCATAATATGAATGAAATAAAACAAATTGTTTGGATAAATTTCCATGTTTAGAGTTAAGTATTGTAAACAGCGATAAGCTATTTCTATATTATATCCGCAGTGGTCTGAACTATCTCAGATGATACAAAACAGAAAAATCCAAATTTGGAGACACGATAGTTCTGCTCTGAAGTGGCGATGTGAGAGAAAAATTATAATTTAATCGATGCAATATTAAATATTTCTAAGTTCATTTTTTTAAAAAGCGTAAAATATTCCAACTCCATCATTCAGCGATGGCAGATTACAACGGCCTGCCCCCTTTACTATGACTACCGTTTGGAAGGAAATGACGTATTCGGTATCGGTTTCCTTTCTGTAGCGCCAAAACTATTCCCGACAGTGGATTCGCTGAATTATTTTGAGGATCTCACTATACCGACTCTCTTGATAAAATGTATGAATCTTTATTTAAATTTTATCAGTTGATCCAATTTACTGCAAATAAAGAATGGACAGTGCGGAAGCTTTATAAATCTAAAAAAAATTATATTTTTATATGAGCATCTTAAATATCATCTGAATTGACAATTGCTATATTAGCACTCAGCTATGCGTAACCCAGTATCCGTTGTTTGTTAAAAAAAAAGAAAAGAAAAACATGATTTAAATTTTAATCATATAGGTAACGAATTATCGCCTGATCTTCTTTCCTCGATTAAAAAAAATGTGCCCGAACTGAACAATGAGGATCAACATCCGGAAGTAGATCTATTTGTCTAGGAAGACTGGAGGAGAGTGATCGCTGCGTTAAATTAAAATTCTGTTACGATGAGTGAGGTCCCAGCTATGTTAAAACATTTTTTTAACGTTTAGTTTGTTTAAGATTATTATTTAAGTTTTTTATCTATCTTTTGTAATAATTGTTATCTATAATACAGGCCAACGATGAAAAAACTTTTGTACTGAAAATACCTTATTCTTATAGTTTTTTAGGGTGCTGAATCCAAATGTGATATTAAATAAGCTGTATCACCCACAATTTCTTCACATTTTATAGTTAAATTTATTAAATTAAACGATTTTTTAAGAATTGAACAACTTCACAGGCCAACGATGAAAAAACTTTTGTACTGAAAATACCTTATTCCTATAGTTTTTAGGATGCTGAATCCAAATGTGATATTAAATAAGCTGTATCACCCACAATTTCTTCACATTTTATAGTTACATTTATTAAATTAAGTGAATTTTAAAGAATTGAACAGCTTTCAGTCTTAGGCCTCATGAAACAATTCGTAAAGGCTTTACCTAAAGATGGGCCATGTTTCAAGTATCTTTGCCAAAAGTTTCCACGCCTTTCAGAAGCTAAACTAAAACAAGGCGTCTTTGTCGGAACTGACATTAGAAAAATGATGTTTGATGTTAACTTTGAATCCACAATGACCTTAAATGAGAAAGAAGCATGGGCATCATTCATGCAAGTCGTTACAAAGTTCTTGGGAAATGAAAAAGACCCAGAGTATGTTTCTATTGTAACTAATATGTTACAGAAGTTTAAAAAGTTGGGATGTTTGAAGAGCCTGAAACCTACGGAAAACTATTGGTGATACAAAAAAACCAAGGCCAGATTTAGATTCAGCACATAAAAATCTATAAAGATCAACTATTAAAGTTAAAAAAGTTTTCAAAAAAATTTTTTTTGTTGGCCAGTGTAATTAATATCCTGAAATTAACAAAACAAACCATCCATAATATAATAATAATAATAATAATAATAGTATTATTATATTGTGGATGGTTTGTTTTGTTAATTTCAGGTTATCATAATTTTAGAGGAGGATCCTTTCCATTGTAATTTGAATTATACTTCTATTCAATTTTAAAGTAATGCAATAAAGTTTGGTTTTGTATATTATAATTATTTAAGGTTAAATTTAAAGAAAAAAAGGGATTCGAGTATTTTTTTGTAAAGCTATTGTTTTAATTCAGTGAATGATTTAAATAAATTTTTCGTCTTTTTTTTTTTTTAAACAACGTGGAGCCCAATATTCCGTGGTTATATATTTACAAATATGGTTATATATATATATATATATATATATATATATATATATATATATATATATATAAAAATATTAATATATATATATATATATATATATATATATATATATATATATATATATATATATATATATATATATACATATATAATAGTAATATTTTTTTCCATCATTTATTATTCTTTGGTTACTTTATTTTATTTATTTATTCATTTTTGTAATATTCTAATTATTGTTTATTTGATTTTGTTCCTATTTTTTCCCCATTTTTTATTTAATCCAACTATTTCGGAACCTACTCCCTTCTCGACTGAACTTGGCAATTTGTTGTGCTGCTATTAATACAGTATTAACAACTCTGACCAGTACTCGGCAATAACACTACGACGTAGTCCGAAACGACCTTCATAGCATCGGATATTTAAGTTAGTATTATTTAATCATTTTATAACTCATTTAAGTAAAGACAAAAAATACGATATTATTAAAAGAAATATATTATTAAAAATACGAGCGTTGATTTTTCGGTTCAAAAAATTTATTAATGTTTGAGTTTTTGGTATGCTTCAATTTATCTAAATTTGCCCATTTTTGAACACAACACCCAGGCATTCGTTTCCTTGAATAGTTTAGAGAATATCGCGTTCTGAAAATTCCAAAAAATTGCCACTTTCTTGGGCGAGGGAATTATTCTAGGAAATGTATATGAGAAAGGGAGATTCTCCTACACCGAAATATGGTTGATAACATTGAAAAAGTGGATTATATATTGCGGATTATATAGAATTATCTAAAATATGTAGCCTATCAGTTGCGAAATGAGAAAGCAATGGGGTAATCAACAATTTATAATTAGTATAAAAATATGCACCTCAAATTAATAGGTAGTGTAATAGTCGAAGATACGAGAAAAAATTTGATGACTTGTTTGAAGAAAACTTCAAGTCATATTTCCATATAATGTGCATCCTCAGTATTCAATTTGCACTTGTCTGCCAACTCAAAGCGGGTGAGTTTCAATGTAATCCATCGAAAAAGTCCAACTTACGACCAAAAGTTATAAGGTTATGAATCATTGATTATTACAATATCAACTTTTAAGTAACAACAATTATCAAATTCAATATTTAGGTAAAAAATTTTACCTAAATATTGGATTTTATTCATAAACATATACATATACTCGTATGTGCATATACCAAAGTTATATGTTTAATATTTGATATTATTGATAATTCAAGGATTACACTTGAATAGAATGGACTTAGACATTCTACAGACATCCATTGACAGGACAAATAAAGCAAGGATCAGATGTAGTATTTCAACCTTGGCCTGATGCCATCTCTACCGGTGCTTGGAATCTCTTCGGTATCAGATCAGTTATTCGATATTTATCAAAAATATTTTTGGAAAATTTTCAGATGACGAGACTTATACCAAATACCTAGGAACATCAGAACATCCCAAATGCTATAGGACTATTTGTATCTCACTTAGTCAGTAACTGTTGTAGAATAAATATATATCTCAAAATTCAAAATTGTTGGAAAATCATATTTATTTTTTTTTATGTAATTAGGGATTGATCAATTATTTGCCACTTCTATAAATTTTTTTTATTGAAAACTAGTTTAGAATGTTATACATTCATTCTCAGTTCTTAAAACACACAAAAAATTCAAAAATAAGCAATTCAAAATATAGTTGGTATTATTATACATATTAAATTATATAAATCAGTATTATAAAAGATTTATGAATTATGAATTTAATTAAGACAAGAAATCAAATACATGTTGGTACTCACCAAGGTTTAAATGGATTATGTATATCTTTAATACATATATACAATATATGCAATATATATTTTGTACATATATACATATATATATATATATATATATATATATATATATATATATATATATATATATATATATATATTTAATAAATTAAATATATATAAAGCACTTGAAATAATAAAATCCTTCATTCCAATCCAGATTTTTGCTTAAATGACCAAATAAATATCTCGAATAGTCCAATCTTAAATTTATTCCCATCTATAACTAAAAAAACAATTACTCACCGGCCTTACTGGGAAAACCCTGACCCTTAAACCGTTTACCTAAAAACACCCTGTCTATCTCTCGTTCATTGCCAGTGCAATGCGAGAAGAAACCAGTACAAACTTTTCTGTTTGATATAATCCATTTAAACCTTGATGAGTACCAACATGTATTTGATTTCTTTTCTTAATTAAATTCATAATTTATAAATCTTTTATAATACTGATTTATATAATTTAATATGTATAATAATACCAACTATATTTTGAATTGCTTATTTTTGAATTTTTTGTGTGTTTTTAGAACTGAGGATAAATGTATAACATTCGAAACTAGTTTTCAATAAAACAAAATTATAGAAGTGGCAAATAATTTATCAATCCCTAATTAGATTAATCCTTCTATACCATCATTGGGATTTCAACTAATTTTGTTTTCAACAATTTTGAATATCTTCTCATTAAAACACACTAAACATTCCTAATACCTTTGATTTAAAATTATGAGTTTACCTATCTTTATTCTACAAGAGGCGCGAAAACATATACATAACGTTTTATATATAAGTAAAAATAACATTTAATAACATAATTAATAACTTTTTGAACAGTTTCAAGTAATTCTTGGATGCGAATGAAATGGAAGAGACGAAAAGGCCATCGTGCGAAGACGAGTCAGTGTCACTTCTCGTTACTTCAACTCCTTCCACTATATGACAAATATTTAAATCAAATAAATAATTTAGGTAAAAAAATGCATTTTACAAAGGGGAATTTTATTGATGAAATCATTAAATTATTATTCTGGCGAATTAATCCTGACATTTTCGAAGCAGGATATTTTTTATTATTGATGTTCCTTAATCACAAAATTAGTTTTGAAAAACTGAAATAATTTTTTAGTCAACAATACTGGATTAAAATTTACTTTGTTTGTTACAGGTATGGCCTTCCTGTGAGTTGTATCAATTGATAAAAGCAGTATTGACTCAGCAGGTATTCAATAATATTTGCTAGTATTAATTCTGAATGGTCTCACTACCATTCCTGAGCTGATCTACATCAAATTTATCGCAAATTAATCCGTTATAAGATAATGGTAATCCTAAATGTTCGAAATATAGCGACCACCTGGAACTGTTTGCTGTTTACTGTTTATAATAATAATAATGATTATTGGATCGTAAATATATTAATTGTAAAATTTACCAGAATATTATTATCTAAGGTACACTTTAACGGACACATATACAGTAAATGTAAATAATTCAATTTTATCACCAATGTTACCAAGTCGTTAAGACTGATACTTAAATTTTTGAATCTTCTGTTAAAGCTATCTATCTTATTGAATAATTGTTTGTAGACTTACAAGAGATTACAAACAAGGAATTTTCAATTCCTAATGCCCGGTATGGAAAATATCTTTAACACGAAAACATTCAAATATATTTCTGTACATCAGAGATTGAAAAATCGGATGTCCACTTTCTTGAAAATGAATATTGTACTGATCTTTATGTGTTCTCTTTATTGGTATAAAGCATAGTTGGAGAACCTTTTTACCATTAGATCTTCTAGCATTTTTCTCTCAGACTCCCTCTCATTCCGTAAAAAGGGTTTGAGGTATACTATAAAGTATGTATATATATATATATATATATATATATATATATATATATATATATATATATTATAGATATATAGATCCAATCGGTAGTTTTTGACTTGGAAGATTTGCTGGATTTTATCTGAAGTATCCAGTTTTATACCATTCTTCTAGGCAAGTGGTGTACAGAGTGAACAGGACGAGAAGCCATCATTTTGTGAAACCGCATTTTAAAGATATAACATTTTGATGAAACCTAAAACGTTAAGTTTGTACCTTACTTATATTATGACTCTAATGCATATCCCTTAAGTATTGTCCAATATAGCTATTGAAAAACATTTTATATGAATTAAATATCCATAAAACCGCATTTAGCTCTATCTTTGAAAAAAAAATCGCTTTTACCCTTGCCTTCTCACTCCCTCAAATTTCATCCACTTGTGTTGTGTGAAGTGTTAACAGTTGTGATGTCAGTTTTATATACCGTTTAAATGAAAGGGCCTTGGATACTGCCTCGAGGAACACCAGTGGGCTGAGGAAAGATATTTAGTTAAATTAAATAGTTAAATAGTTAAATTAAATAAATAGTTAAATTAAAAAAATTAACTTGAGAGACCTAAGGGTTTAATATGAACCTCCTAACAATAGCAATAACAATATTTCTCATTTGTATAACAATATCCGTATATATCTGCACATCTGAGGTAAATTGTTGTAAGTCCAATTTTGCTTAATTTGATTTTATTACCATATTTGCATAATTCTGACAACATTTCCCGAGTATAATTTTCGTTAATAAGCTAAAAGGGTAGTGAAATAGGCAATACTTCAAAAATAAAGAACGAGCACTTTCTATGATAAGTCATACTGAACTTTTTGATCTCCTATAAAACTTTGAAAATGATACGACAGTAAACCTCTCAGAAACAGATGTTTACAATGCAGAATGCTTTAGTGAAACTCACGCCTAAAAAACAAGCAAGCCAAAATTGTTATTCTCTGTTGTATTTATTTTTGTGCGATTCAAAATCGTAATGGTGGGGAATTAATTAGCACAATTCGGAAATTAAATAGCTTGCATCCTTCTTGTAGGCCGATCATTAAGAGTGGTTCAGCCTTAGGTCGCATTGTGTAAGCGATGCCACTCAACTCAAAATAAATCAAAAACTTATTCTGTTCTATCATTTTTCCATCCATACACTGTCCCCGTAAAGGCGCTCTCAGCCCACCACTTTCCTATTTGAATGCATTCAAGATATTGTGTTGGCAATGTTGATGGTGAAAGTAGGCTGTTCGTGCCTACTTTCGATGCAGTTTACACGTATATCGCTTATAGAAGAGTTAGTTCATGATTTAATATTCAATTTCTTGTCCTGAGTGCGTGATGCAGTTCATTGGTAGTATGTGTTGACATTGTCATAGGTTGTATGCAAATCAGTGAGAAGAAATATATGTTATGGATTAAGAAGAAATGTGTAATTCCACCATCAGAATTACCGTTGTCAATCGTTTATGATAGTGGTTGTGAAAAATAAATAATTAATTCCAGTTATTATAAATTATTATGACTTTGGCAGATCAGTCATTGTAAGCAACTTGGAAGAATCATTATCTGAGTCTATACTGAGTTTGGTGCACTATGATGTCATTCGTTATAAAATAACTTTTTAGTTTTCCTATGAAATCCTTCTACAATATTGAAACGGCAAGGAATTGCTCGTGGAATCCAATTACTTCAACAGTTATTTCGCAAAACCCTCCAAAGTTCAACATCCAATTTATTACAAAAAGCTGAAATTCATTACCACTATAAGACCTATTTGGACATTCGCAATTGAGCTTTGGGACTCCACCGAATCAACGAAATCCTTCCGAATCCAATCCTTGCTCTCCACAATCCTTCGAAGAATCATTTATGTTCCTTATCTTGCCACAAACAAAATTATCCAGAGTTGCAGATTTGGGACTCAAGTAGACATAACTTTATTTATTACACACTCCATACAGTTTGTGAACTATTATCCCACTCTATTCCTGATATTCCTTCAAGATGATTGTGGCATAAAGAACTAGGCCCATAGAGTAGAACGGAAGACCAGCGAAAGATGATTGATTTAAAATTAACAGAAAGAACATGTTATATAAGGAAACAGTATAAAAATAGATTTATTCACGATTGGGTGAATTTTTGCTTGGTACTTGTTTGCTAAAACTCTGTATAGGAGGTGAAAGAAGAGGAATAAATATGAACCAGGATAAGAGTAGGGTAAACATAATGCTGTAAACCTAGAGATCAGGGACGGACGCAGACATTTTTTTTCGGTGAAAGAGGAAATTTAATAAGAAATAATAACCTAATTACCAGGATAACCTATGTCTATAATCGTCAAATTTGGCGTAATGTTAAAATTACCAAAAATTTTACACAAAATACATAATTTTGTTGGTGGGTATAACTTTATATTTTTTCTTAAATTTTTGGGGGAGAGAGGATAAATCCCCTGATCCCACTCTCTTGCATATGCCACTGGTAGAGATTGCAAAGTAATGAGGGAAGTGAAGGCACGGAAAAGTAGAAATATAAGTAAGAAACGAAAGTTGGC
Source organism: Rhaphigaster nebulosa (assembly GCA_948150685.1). Classification (NCBI taxonomy): domain Eukaryota; kingdom Metazoa; phylum Arthropoda; class Insecta; order Hemiptera; family Pentatomidae; genus Rhaphigaster; species Rhaphigaster nebulosa. The sequence goes on along the minus strand of OX411309.1, from coordinate 65,342,475 downwards.
AATTACGGCGCTTGCAAAAAAAATAATATTGGCATGATGGAGATGATGGAGAACGGAAAACTGCATGTAGACAAGCCAGGATAAGAATCGTATCTGTCCGACGCGTTTGAATCATAGAGAGGGGGTGCAAAGGCGCGGTAAAAGGCCCAATAAAATCGATTAATCGAATGATCTCTGACTAGCCATTCTCAAAAATACTGAATCGCATACATGACAAAATAAAGACCATTTTTTTCTTAGCAGTAACTGATACAAAGATGCCCATTGCAGGATAGTAATACAAGTGCTACCAAAGGATGGTTTTTCATAAGACATTTTCATTAAAAAAAAAAAAATAAATTTACGTATTGTGTCTTAGTCTTAGTGACAGTTGTAAATCTCAGTAAAAAAATTAATAAAAACTTTTGTTTCGTAATCAACAAAAATTTTCCCACAATATCACAATCAATGTTTTTGCAAAAAGTACTTCAGTGCTATTCCTGTATGTTTATGTTAAACAGTTCATGAATAAATATAAAATCAACAATGGTATCTATAATTTATTAATGATTAGTTATGCATTCATTTTAATTTTTAGCAATTATTTCGATTGTCGTTTATTCTTGTGTTTAGCTTCTCTTGAGGTCAACATTTCTGTGTTATTATTATTTATATTACTGGTCTCTCTTCGTCCAAAACCGTTATGTTTAAAAGAAAAAATTGATTTTTCATAAAATTTAGACTGATTTTTAAATTTTTTTTTAATTAGCAAACGATCTTTATCAATAATTTTGAAGTTATGGTAATTTACAAGATTTCATAAAAAAGTACTAAATGGTAATATCTTTTTCTTTTATTTTGCGTGAGCCTTGCCATAACCTTAACTTATAATAATACTGGAGCTTATGGTAATTTTTTTATTTAAATTACATAAACTTATTATTTTCTACATTTTGTCGGAAGCTCCTTGAACCATCGGATTTTTTTTTGTAATTTTAACATGTTATTTTGTATATAATATTTAATAAGCACTTACATAACTGGGATTAACTCTTTTTCTGACTAATATTCAAACACTGATTAATATTAAAAATACAAAAACTATTTTTTACACTATTTAATTTTAAAATGTTATTTAGTATTTTCATGTTATGACTGATAAATCGGTTTCAGCATTTAACTTGTATAATACGACCTTGCGCCTTCCTTCGAAAAAGTTTCCTTCAAAAAATGCGATAACAAAAAATTTAAGAGGTAAAGAAGTGTTCTTACGTTTCAACGCATGGTTCGTACCTAGATCATCACGTGTTTCGTGACGTGATGAACTTCTTAATGGCTTTATGTTGTGTGCGCGCGTGGAAATCTGAGTCATGATGCATTTTTATTGTTTAATGTTATGTTATCTTCTTGTCCTTGGCCTTAGGGCAAATTATAATTCCGTTTAATTTATATATACAAGTCTTTAATCAAGAAATCCCGTATACACGTGTGAATTATTGCTCATTAGTGTCGGTTGGCCTTATTTACTCGAAACCCATTCTATAGAATAAAATGTAAATCAAGTTTTAAATTTTACATCATTTTCTCTTTTAATCAAAGTGCTCGAGGTGAAAATATCAAATTTAGAAGATGGAGGTGGTATCAAAAGAACATAATACATTGTAATATTTGATTGTAGGAGAAGCTTAGTTGGTGGGTGCGGTCAATGAAGAAACACAAATAAGAAAACATATTTAATTGTGTGCCGACGTTTTGGCCCAAGTTTTATGCCATCATCAGGACAGAGAAGGGTGGAGTCAAGCGTCGAGTTTAGTAATTGCAATATTTAATATGGTATGGTCCATTTGTTTGTTGGATTGGAATATCTATATCATTAACTACTTTAGGTGACACCTACATTCTTATGCCTCCCACCGAACATAACTCTTTTTTTTATCATATACTCTATTTTTTTTTCAAATGGATCTATAGAGTATAGGTCTTCCGTCTAAGAATTACTTTGCTTATGGAAAAATTTAACTTGAAGAAAAATTAATTTTTATATGATTTGATTTCTATTAACGGCTATTTTAGCAGTAAAAGTTAGTTGTTTCTTTAAGCAGCTTCGATTATTTAATATTTAGTTGGAATTAAGGAAAAAGGTGTGACCTGTTGTTTTATTTAAGTTCAAAACATATTTATATTATTTCTAATGATAGATTGATAAGGATGCTGTCTAATATAGTAACCCAATGCATTTGGGCAGCATTTGTAAATAAAGCATTTCTCTTTCAAAGCAGCAGTTCATAAATAACTAGATACGTATTCTGATTACAGGCGCGTAGCCAGATTACAGGCACGTGGCTTCAGCCCCCTCCTAAATTATTATTATGTTTTTTAATTTACTTTATAAAATCAATATTTGTGCATGGAAAATAAATGAATCGCTCATTTCGAAAAGAGATTAACTCCTTTTGAATAATAATCAAGCCGAATCGTCAAAGCCAAACCGGAAGCAAAAATTATTAGGATTGTGAAATTATTAGGCTTCTACGAAGTAAAATCTTGGCTATGTGCCTGTCTGCTTAGTAACACATTTATACAATGCACGGACTTCAATGCACGTTCTTAAGAATAAAAGGTCCAGAGTGAGATACATCCAGTATGCTGACGGTTCTACCTAACCTGGGGAAGGAGAATTGGTCATTGGTGATTGTTGCTAAGCGGTCAGCCATCCATGTAGTTGGTAATCAACCTCAGCTGTACTTAACTTCAGTATCCATAGCAACGCCACTTATCCCTTTTGGCTTTCTCCTGAAGTATAAAATTTAATATTAATATTTATAAAATGTTATATCTGAATATTTTATTTACAATTTATGGTTTCATACTAATTGGGAAAATGCCTAATTAATAAAATATTTTATTTTCAGACAAAAGCGTAATTTTGAAAAATACATTTTCAGTATTTTAGTCTGTTGGTTTAGGCGCCAAATTTCAATATTCAGATTCAATTTTGTCGTGAATTGGTTTTAATATTTCAATATTTATAACTTGTTAGTAATTTAATTTATGGTGCATTACATGAACTATATCTACGCTTGATAGTGAATATAATTGAAAACCTTTCCATGAATCTTTAGAAGAACTCCTATCAATTCATCACCTTGAGGACTAATTTAGAATAGGGTATGCAAACAATTAGTTAATGGCAATAAAGGGGAAAGCATCAGGTGTACATAGCCTAATCTCATCTCCAACCTGCCATAAGGTCTCTTGTCATGAAACCAGGTCATGCTACTACGTACCTCATATTCATGATTATCAGCAGAACTTACTATAATCATTTAAGTTATCATGTGGATTTTAAAGGTATATAAACGTTTATTAAATAACTTTAAATTGGTCAGGTCACTGTTTAACATTGCAATAAAATTTTTTTTTTAAATCTCCGAATTGTTTTAGTAGTGACGAATTAATTCTTATTACATTATGAGTGGGCGGAGGAGGGGGCGTCCCGAGGACGGTTTTAATCACTGTGATAAAAAAAATTATTGAAATTTATTTATTCAACTTCGTTTCAATAAAAAACATGAGAAACAGATTACAGTAAGCATTATATACAGTGCAAAAACATAATTAAACAAAATGACAATACAGATGAAAATAACAGGTCATCCCGTGAATGGGGGTGTAGGACTACTTAGAGGGTGTAGAATGTTTGTAGGCTTCTCAGAGCGTCCTACCGCGTTGGATCGTGACTGGAGCTATCGTCCTACAAACTCCACTTGTTTACTACTACGTGATTAGTATGTCATTAATTGTTATCAATATTTGTTTACTATTAGTCAAGAACTGCCGTATAGGGTGTTTCTTTCTAGATTGTTTTTTTTTACTGTGTTTTTTTATGATTAGAATGATTTTTTCACCTACTACTAAATGCGTTCATCATTTTTATCTAATTAGAGACTAATAATTAAAATGATTTGAAAAAAATTGGTTTGAAAGCACACCTTCAGCTTTTTTTTTATTGCTTTATTTTACACGTATTTTCCAAACATGCAGTGTAATTAGCTAATGAAGATATATTCTTATGTCCAAAATACCTTACTATAACGTTACCGTGATGTTCTATTGATGGGACTGATTCAAATATTAAATAAATAATGTGATTAAAACTGAATGGCGACAATTTTGAACTAATAATTTTAGATCCTATTGGTGTTAATTAAATATTCATCTCTAATTTATCTTGTTTTAAGTTTGTAATAATTAATTTGACCCGATATTTCAACTAGTATTACTAATTTAAATGATATCGAATTAAAAGAATATGAAATTGTATAAGTCTTTTAAATAAAAACATATATTACAACTATAAACCTTAAGTACATTTTTATCATTTGTCCTAATCTTATATTAGAGGGATGATTTTGTTATCCATTCTCAAGTAATTTTTATAATCCTTCATATTTATTTCATTTAACATTTTCAAATCACTGTATTTTTTTTTTTATTAATAAACAATCCTTTCTCCTAAGTTTTAATATATGAACAATTTATCAACAAAAGCTTAAAAAAATAATTTCTGAAATGGTAGAGACCAATTAAAATAATTTAAGAATAAAATGAAGGCATCATAAACCAACCAATATAATATTTGCCAATTTTATTTCGTAGCCATAACAGATAACAAATTATTTTATCAGAAAATTATTTTTAATGTTTTTATTTTTGTTTAGCCAATATTTCGACGCACAAGGAATAACTTCATCAGAACCTTCTTTCTTTTTCATTTTTTCCAATGACGCCATAACAAGACAAATTGTCGACATTTTTTTATTTTTTAAAACATTGATAAGATATGAGTACTGGTTAAAATAGCTGGTCGGATCCCTTGAAGGACCGTGACTGTGGAGTAATGACTGTACCAACATAAGTTGGACCGTGAATGGGTAGCTTAAGCAACATTTTGCAACAGGCACCCTTCTAAAAATCGGTAAATAGCCTATTTTCTCATGTATGCGAGTTTTATATATTTGCCCTTTTACCAATAGTCGATAAATTTCGAATCTCTAGCCGGCTTGTTGTAATTTTTATTATTAAAAGTAATATTACATTACTTTTAATTTTTGTCCCCCATTTGTGTTGGACCTCTGGTCGGTGTGACCTTCTCACCCACGCGACGGCTCTGGTAATTTTTAACCCCTATTTTTTAAGGTTATTAAGTATACAATAAAATATCCTTTTATAAAAAATGACCTAACAACTAAATTTAATAAGTAGTTTACGAGTTGGAGATTACACAACGATTACAGACATCTGCGTATGCACGCATGCTAGCTTTTTATTATAAGAGTATGATTATTATTTCAGTATACCAGAAAATTAAGGGTAATGAAATACTTCCTAAACACTTAAAAGCTCACCAATTACTGATTTCCTGTACAGTAATTGGGTGATAAAAAAAGAGGAAGCTATTATTAGTAATTACATAATTGTTAATGCAGTCGTCAATATAAAAATGAAAGTAATATTAATTTTAACGAATTTTGAATCATAAAATTAATATAAATAATTCATTGTTCGTAAAAATTCTGTGAATTAATTCGAAAATAACTAATCATTGAAATATATCTATATTTTTTTAATAAAAGTTCTTTTACGATATTCTTTATACATTTGATGAGCGCATATTTAGACATGAAGGGGAAAAAAGTAGATACATTTGCGAATTGTAAATATCGCACATGTGTTTGTTGACCGTGGAATTCGATCAAGGTTAATCGGTGAATGTTTTACATCAGTACTGTGTTGCCTCGACATTGAACTGTTTCCTTTTTTTTCCTTTTTGATTCATGTAGGCTCTGATGAAGTTAAGCCTTGTGCGTCGAAATATTGGCTAAACAAAAATAAAAACATTAAAAATAATTTTCTGATAAAATAATTAGTTATCGGGTATGGCTACGAAATAAAATTGGCAAATATTATATTGGTTGGTTTATGATGCCTTTGTTTTATTCTTAAATTATTTTAATTGGTCTCTACCATTTTAGAAATTATTTTTTTAAGCTTTTGTTGATAAATGGGAATGTTCATATATTAAAATTAAATTTAATGAAAAAAATCTTTTGGATTAAAGCATTTCGAGGATTTTTAGAAATTTTATATAACTGATTCACGATATTTGAATTTGTTGAAATCCAACTTTGTCCAGGCCTTGCAGCGGCCAAAGCACTTACAAGAAGAAAGTAAAGGAGCAAGTTTGTATAATCCCATTGTCTGCAAGAGATTGCTGATTTATTTCCCAACTTTCACATTTCTCTTTCGATAGCACTTTTCCTCTGCCATCGATTGTCGAAATGGCATGAATGGAGGTGCAATAAACTCCGCAGATTCTATCTTTGCGATCATCTTTGTGATAAAGAAGGGAGGGATTTGATAAAAAGAAGAAAGTGACTTTGCATCGAACTACCTGTAGATAATGATTAGAAATTATTTTATTTTTTGTTATCAATTATAAATAATTATACACTGACCTTGATGATATCATCGTTATTTAAATGGACGGTAAGGTTTTATAACTTGGTCAGCTTAGATATGCTCATAAGATGCGTTCATACCTTAGCCGAACCTTGGCAATTGAAATGTGTTAAGAGGGTAGTTTTGCTTGGCTCGGCTTGGCTTGACTGTGTTTGAGTCCAATCCGGTTTGAGTCCAATTGCCGAAATCGCCACATAAGCGCTATTGTTGCTTTCACGTATCTTATATTTTAATTGTTTGTTTATAAAATAAAAATAGTTTAAACCGAAATTAACATAGCAGAAACAGTAGCCTGTGGATAGGTTAGGTTGCTAAGCTTCTGCAAACACCTTTGCCGTTTGGTTTGGCTTTTGACTTGCCAAGGCTTGGCAAAACTGTGAACGCAACTTAAGAACGACATTCTGCGCCTAGTGCTCCCTCTTTCTCTTTCTTAACGTCATTTCATTATCTTTTTTTGGGACTCCTACTTATTCTCATGAAACAGCTATCTCATTCTTCCCTTCTGGTTGCAAGAAACGATACCTATTTCAGATATTTCAGGACCTTGAGGTACTTGTTTATCTCATTTTTCCATAAGAATTTCCTTCTTTGGTATTGTTTTTAACTTATAACTTTACATAATTATGAAAAATGTTAATAATTTACATAATTATGATTAAAAATGAATATTTGTGTTATTTATTCAAGGTTACTAATTATCATTTCAAAAAGCACTTTCAACATTTCGTGGAATATTTTTATAATAGACAAATCGATGCTATATATATATGCATAATGAAAGGCATTTTCTTGGATCCATCCAAGGGGGAATTACGGACGTCCTTTTTAAACTTTTTCGAAAATCATATATAACTAGATTGTTCTTAGTACATTCTAAAGACACTACTTTTTAAAGTCTCTCTTACACGGTCAATATTGTTAAGTCAATATCGAATTTCGTCAATATATTGACCGTCTGAGGGGTATATTGTAACAATAAATTGGCATGGGTGATATATATATATATATATATATATATATATATATATATATATATATATATATCGTAATATTAGTAAAATAAGTAATAGATAAATTAGTAAATCTTTCTATTATGTTTAAAATTTATCACTTTAATAAGAAATAATAAATCGTCAAAAAAAAAATTGTTTAGCTTTTATTAACTTTAAATTAAAGAACAGAAAGTTCAGTATTTCACTGATTTATTTAGTTGAGGTATTTAACTCGAAATAATCTATCAACCCTCCCTCTTTCCGCAAAATCACAGCATAGCTTTTATTTCATTTTATTTATTTCGTAAAAATGAAAAATAAATTCATTTTTCGTTCCGGAACAGACATCTCACAATTTCGCCCACGACATCGATGGGAAAAAAGGCTCCCTTGATATTATTAACCGTGGCAAAGGAATGTACAGTAGCGTATGGAGAGAAAGGGAATATATCCCCCCTTCCATCCCTCCCGAAATTTTAGAGAAAATATGATGTTCATACCTACCTTCATAAGTGTTGTATTTTTAATAAAAATTTTGATCAAATTTTCATTCTTATCCTTAAACACGTCCAATTTGGCGTTTATAGACACTTCAGTGATTACTTGTCTTCTTCTAATTAAATCGCTCCCTCTATAAAAATTTAAATCCCCCTGAAAAAAAAATCTGGGAACGTATATATATATATATATATATATATATATATATATATATATATATATATATATATATATATATATATACCCAGGCCGTTCCCAGATTATTTTTCAGGGGGATTTAAATTTTTATAGAGGGAGCGATTTAATTAGAAGAAGACAAGTAATCACTGAAGTGTCTATAAACGCCAAATTGGGCGTGTTTAAGGATAAGAATGAAAATTTGATCAAAATTTTTATTAAAAATACAACACTTATGAAGGTGGGTATGAACATAATATTTTCTCTAAAATTTCGGGAGGGATGGAAGGGGGGATATATTCCCTTTTTCTCCATACGCTACTGTACATTCCTTTACCACGGTTAATAATGTCAAGGGAGCCGTTTTTACCATTGATGTTTTGGGCGAAATTGTGAGATGTCTGTTAATCTGAATAAATAAAAGCTGGGCCTTGTTAAAAATAAACAAATTATCAGATTAGTTCAATTTACAAAATCAAATTGTGCTAACAGACGCAGATGGACGCAACTACAATCTGTTTTAATATTTTATTAGGAGTCTGGTCATAATAAAAAAAAAAAATATTTTAGACCTGCGGTTGACTACATTTGGAAGATGTCTTCCGCAAAATATGTATTTTTTTTTGGTACTTATTTGGTATATTACTATTGAATTGAAAAAAAAAAATATATTTTTCAAGTAGTGTTTTGTTTGGTGTAGCTGTTGTTGATTATAAAGGAATATCGCGCCAAGAAAATAATAATATAACAATAATGCCGATAATATTTTCCTTAAAAATCGATAGTAGTTAATGAATGAATTTAAACGTCATTTTACAAGTGTATAAATTAAAATATTTCCCATTAAATTAGTAAAATATTTTAGGTAACTACTATATTTATCAATAGTGAAAACAGAATGGTTTTCCAATACCTTGAAGAAACAGTTTTTTTCTCCTTCCAACCACTGTGCGCCGCGATACCTGGCCAAACTAAATTTTGTTATACAACCAGGAATGCTGTTGCATTTTTAACCGATTTCAAAAAAGGAGTTTATCAGTGAACATCCCGAACGGTCACTTTATGTCATTTTATGTTTTCGATTTTACACGTTTTTAAATTTTCTCGAAAAAGGCTATAATGATGTTGGTGAAACTTGCCTTAAGTCTTTTCCTTAAAGCCCTTTAACTTTTCGTATTTCGTACTTCACTGAGGAAATGCTGGGAAAAAATGTTATTGCGAAAATTAAATTTTATCTGCGCATAGCTCAAAAAGTATTCATTTTTTGTTAAATTATGTTTAATTTCATATGAATGGTGAATAAATTCTCTTAAAAAAAAAATTAACTAAATCGGGCCAGTTATTAGCAATGATTTAGCATATTGAACTAAAACAGCTTAGTTACTTTTATATTATTTAATGAAAACTAAATGCTTCCATGGAAACTAAGTGGAGAATTATGAAACTTATTTTTAGCTTGACGAATTGAAATTATGAAGTGCACAGAAATGTCGTACTGCAATTGTATAAAAAACTATGTTATTGAATTTTTGTGAGAAAATACGTGAAGAAGTGCCATGCTGCTGAAAATATTAAAGTGATTATGGGAACTCTTTATAATTATTTTAAAAAATGAATTATTGGTATAGAGTAATATGGGAAAGTTGAGTTAATGCATGCATCGCACTAGATTTTTTGATGATATTTCAGGTGCAAATGATAAACATGTTCATAAATCGTAAACAGGAACTGCGGCTGTGAACATTGAAGCTCCCTTTAGCATTACTTCCTGGAAGCTGGAAGCTGGCCCATTGTCCTGGATATTATTATATCATTATAATGACTGTATAGGCCTCGATCTAACTATGCTTTAATTTAATATGACAGAAAAAAAAAAATTGTTAAAGCCGGAAGCATGTCTGTCTGAAGCCATCATTACTGCTGAGATAAAGAATAGAACAGGTTATAGATGATTACCCTATTTTTAAAGAGCAATTTATTGTTGGATTATTGAAAAAATAAAAAAAGATTCTATTATATGTTGAAGATTTCATTGGTGAAGGTAATATGAGCAACGTTTTATCTTCTTGTTTTTCTAGCTTGTTGACGATTCCAATAATCAATCCTGCTTGTTTTCTGTTCTTGGCTGTACTGCGTTATTTGGCAGACACTACTACATAATATTATAATCAATTATATTCTTAGAATCGTTTTTTTAATTTTTTTTTTTTTTACTTTACATTACAAATACGTGCCAGCTGGTTTGGTCTAAAATGATCCCAAAATTTCTATTTTTAAGATGGACTATTGTACATATCAAAATGGTACAGGAATCTGTGGTTTTATGAGGTGACTTGAATATATTATCCTACATTTTGTTCTCGACAATCCAATTTGGTTGAATTTATGTTGTATTAATGATTCCTTTAAATTTGAAATAATTGATATTTTCGAAAAGAGATGTGAAAATGAAAACGATTATATGCAGGTACAGTATTAGCTGTAGAAAGCAAATTAATGTAGAACACCACGGAAAATAGTAAATTCTTCATTCGGTTATTCTGAAACCTTTTCTTCTTGTCCGCATGGCAATTTCTTCTTCGCCTAGGTCTTTTGTGATTTAGAAAAAAAAAAGACCTTTCTTCAATGGTAATAATAAGAAAAGTCCTGAAGGACATCAATAAATCCTCTGGTTGGAGATAAAACTGATCAACTGACATTTTTAAAAAGATTTCTTTCTATCTACCTGTGCTTGAAACAAATTTACGCTTTAGTGTTGACAGGTTCTCTGTTAGGGGATTTACTAATATCTGATAATCTATTTACTAATCGATTTACTAAGATCAGATAACTAAAATATCTGATATTTTCAGGCGAGCTCCTAAAGGTAAGAGCTCTAATTGTTTCTAGTCGTTTAGGATTCAAGAAAATAGAAATATTAGTGATACTGTTTTGTTTAGGATGAATAAATTTGAAAACAATTTAGATTAGAGCCATTTATTCCCATTAATGTTAAAGTTACAAGGCGTGTGATTATTAGATAATCGAGGATATTTTTATTGATAGTATGCTCATAATCATTACAACTAGATAATCGAACTTAATGCAAGATAAATCTAGAAACGTAAGAAAAAAATCGACATGAGATCAGAATATCAATGTTATTCATAATTATTTTAACTTGATAACCCTATAATCGATCTTAATAATAGAGAAATGTAAAAAATAATCGTATCTGGACTATGTCTGTACCATGGAACAAAAAGAGCCGTCGTACATTGGAAATTTGAATGACCGCACGAAAATTATTAATTCAAGGTTGGACGATGGTCCTTATGCGCATCTATACAGTTCCTCCAAATTGAGTTAGAAAATCTCTCATTAGTAAAACTATTCTTGACAAGCAGTGCGACGATTCTCTTCACAAGTAATGAGAACACCGTCCTTCAAAAATTACAGGCTATTCCGCACAACAAGGTTTTTCCTCACTACCTCATCGAGTATAGTGGTCCTAAATGCAGAGATATACCCGTTGATATCTTAGAGGGTTGGTTATATTTAGCATCCTTAGATAATTCATCATGGAGCATTACAGATCAAGGCTAGGCTATTGTATGAATCGTGTGGGTGGCTTCTTATGTGCTAATAAAATTTAAATAATTCTATAATAGCTCGACTGTAGATAAATTATTAAGTGTAGCTTGTCTTTGATTAATTATGAAATATTTATATTACCGTATTATTCAGATATCTATATTCATTTTATAAACTTGTGCATATATTTTAAAAATATTAAATGCCAACGAAAATTGTTCCGGTCTCGTAATTTTTAATGTAGGAAGTATTCCATCATTTAGTTAGAAATAAAATAAAATAAATACTAAACAGTAAATAGCTTTTCTTTTTTTTATTTATTAATTAATTTATACTATTCAAGAGGTGACAACTGACAAATATGCTGTATAACAATTATCAATATAGTATGTTGGTCTAACAACAGATTATAATCCACAAATATTTCCTTATATTCTGTCGTTTAGTTATAGGTACGATTTCTTCTGTAATTGGCAAATTTTACTGTTTTTTTTCTTTTATATATATATATATATATATATATATATATATATATATATATATATATATATATATATATATATATATAATACGAATCAATTATATTAATTTCAATCATATGTATATATATTATTGATAAGTTTGCTAGTTTGTATCCACCGATTTCTACATTTAGAATATTTGATCTCAACTGTGTAAACAAGCCGATGTGTTCAAAGCTAGATTATTATCAAAACCTACCATCTCTTGCTAGAAAATGGGTTTCTTAGTAATTATGTCTGAGTAATTGTTATTCTGAGTAATTGCACAGCAGGAACCGCAAGTCAACCATTTGACTTGCGGTTCCTGCTGTGCTAGATTGAGTTCTTATAGTAAAATTGTTTTGTTGTCCATCATGCCAAGAATGATACTTTTTAACTTTTCTGATCCATTCTGATCTTATAATCTTGAGTTTATTATTTTATTAACTTATAATTTTTCTCTTAGAGAAATAAATTTTCTGCGTATACTTACTGCGTTCAAGGATGTAATAAGTTAATGTTGTCGTTTTTATCGTTATATTTTTGTGCATATCTCGTTCAAGTGACTAGTTTATAGTTATCAGTAAAACCGCAAATATGTTTTCTTGGTTATTGAAATTTGGGGAATCCGATTGAAATATAGTTCAGAATATTTTAGTAATAAATTAAAATTTCGTTAGATTGATTATCAAGGCAATCTCGTTAGTTAGCGCACATATTTCATTTTTTTAAATTTGATTAGTTGTATGAATTTGTTGCTAATATAAACATGTATATAATCTCATGTTCAATTTTCCACTATAATTTATAAATTTGTTTTTCGTTTTCGCCTAATTTGTTGAAAGCCATCGGTATTCTTTTGGCGAAAGCAAACGCTATAATAATTTAATTGTAAGATATTTACCTATTGATCATATTTATATTAACCAAGGTCACCCATTGGTCGAAATTCTACCAAAATAGATATAAAATTGCAACTCATTAAAAGAACCAACCCTGGTTGCTATAGGAAATTTGTCCCGATTATAATACTTTCAATTTTGTTTAATTACATTTCAAATGATCGAACAATAATTGCATACTTTTTGAGCTAGGCACAAATAAAGTATCGATTTCGTCATAACTTTTTTCCTGTTTTGACCATCCGTTCAAGAGCTAATCTTTATAGACAGGCACAAGGACCTTAAAGATCTAAGAAGATTTACCTATCGTGACAGCAACTACGTGATACTTTTTTTTTTTGGCACATCTACTCTACGATACCTATCCAATGAAATATCTATTTTATTTCTGTATGCATACAAGCGGAGTAATCGGTACGATAAAAAAGAACTGCTTGCCTATTAATGTGTAGATTATACCAATATCATTATTGGCAACCATAATTATTTATCAGTAAAGCATATTAATTTTTATCATTTAAAACAAGTGAACATGTTAATTTTTATTAATTTTTGTATATACCCAGTTCCAAATGGATATTGAAAAAAATTAACAAGAAGTAGGCAAACACTCAAAACTAATAAATTTTGACTCATAAAAGTTTATTTTTGATTTTATATTAAAATTAAATCTTGATTATCGGATGGCAATCATGTAAATTAATGCTGTAACGTCTCTTATATGAACATTAAACTGTTGATATTTATGGATTATTACCATCAATACCCATTTGCTCGTAAAATTCATTTAAGGATGTTAATTCATATTAACATATATTCAGGTAATATTTTTCTACGGAAATTACATCCTTTACGTAAAAAAGAGTATTGTCGGTTCTAAGGCTAGGTACCTGATGAAATTATTTGCTCAAATATTGATCTTCTCTCAAATAATCTTTATACATTATTATATTATAAATTTATACTACATTTGCACGTTTCATGTTATAATTCATACTCTTTTCCAAGATTATATATGGCCACTATCAACTCGCAATAATTTATTCCGTAGCCTTTGCACCTACCAATTGACCCAAACATCGTGTTTCTCTGACCCCTGTTATGGGAGGGATACCAGTAGGCTGTAGGTGGTGGTGTCCAGTGCAACCAGCTCTGTCTTCGATTTTTTCAGCCATGGTTCCAGGTTAGTTGTGTTTAATATGCATACTGCATATGCATACGTAAATGTTTTTGACAATATTTCACTGCTCTACCTTGGAAAATCCTATATAGATTTATTTAAATTAGTTGGTTTTTTTTTTTTATTTCTAGTAGTCCTTGAAAACAGACCCCCAAAGCTTTTACGAAAAAACATTTTTCGTTTGGATTAAACTATTTTTAGTGTTGTTCGAAAATATGTTTAATTATGTACGACATTTTTTTTCCTCCAATTTTCTTTAGGTTTTCTTGTAATCTTCCAAAGCTTAAAATTTATACAGAGCCAAAGGTTATATCTAAAACCTTTTTCTCGACAAAAATCACTTTCTTCATTATAAGTAACGAACATAAAATAAAAAATAAAAAAGTATTATTTTCAATCATACTTTTTAAAAAATAAATTTTCATATAGAATAAATACACACACACACACACACACACACACACATATATATATATATATATATATATATATATATATATATATATATATATTATTTTTTATTTATTTTTTTTCTTCTCGATCTTATTATTTTAATTTTATTAATATCGATTGCCATCTTCAAAGGTGTTGTAAGTACCAATTTGTTCATTACAGCACTAAGAGTTGGAAACTATTTTGTCTGCATTACAACTCTGTATTAAACTAGTGTTATAATAACATCATTAAAGATAATTAATGAATGAGGAATTACCGGATGCGGTCAATCTTGAAGTTTTTTTCTTTTTTTCTAATCGATACTATGAAATTTGCACTTACAACATATGTAAGGCTGACCATTGATATTAACATCGCCGAAATATGTTAATTATATTTTATATCATACAATACTCCATATTGTTCGATATAAAATTTTTAGCTCTAAAAATTAAAGAAAGAAATAATAATTTTCAGAGGTCTAAAATGTTTCTGTAGTGGACATAATAATTTTATTTTTTATCAATTTTTTTTATCCAGTAAAACATCTTCATTTATTAGCAGCGAACGATGCTGAAAATATTCTAGAAAAAATTCACAAAACGCAAAATAGTGTTTCATCATGTTCGTCAATCGTATATTCTTTTTTTTTTTTAATTGACCCTAAAGCGATAAAAAAATGATTAATAAAAAAATAACAACATGAAATAGAGAAAAAGGTAAATCGATCATGTGGCGCTACCTACATATTGGATTTCTACGGGCACAACATACTTTATATATCTTATTGGCTATATATGTATGCAATGAAGAAATATATAATACAATTTCAATATGTTCATTATACCAATGAAAACATGAATTATCAACAGCCTATCTCAAAAGTTGGGTTCTAGTATCAATAATATCATGCATTATAATATTGATTTTACAATTTTTTTTTTTGAAACAGCTCGAAAAATTTTGATTAAGCTCGTTATATCAGTGTACAATTAAATGGCCTTTAATATGAGCTAGGTATTATCCCTGTTGAAATAGATTGGCAGGGCTTAAATGCCGAATTTTCAAAGCGGCTCCTCTAAAGTATCTTTCATTTTGTTCGTTTGAAATAATTAAGCACCTTTCATTGTTTGTAGTAATAAATAACGGATAAATATAAATTATGAAAGAATTTGATAATTAACTAAAGAAGAAAATAGGATAAATATTTTCCCAGGAGTGGTACCAGCTAATATAGACGTATAAAATGGCGTTTGAAAACTAAATATTTTAGAAAAATTGATATCAGACATAAGTCTTATCTACATAACATCATCTTACAAAGTTGTAGAAGAAAAGGGAGATTGACAAAAAACGTATAAACATAAGTGATTGTTGTAGTTAATAATTTATACTTTTATATTAAATGGATACTAAATGTTTCCATGGAAACTTAAGTGGTAACTAAATGAAAGCTTTTTGAATTTCACTAGCCCTACTTGAGCAGAAATTAATTTCTACTCAAAAGTAGGGTGGTAATTCACTGTAGTATGATCCGTGCACCAAACAGATTTTTTCTGTTATCATACACCATAAGGTTTTGCTACTTATTTATTTATTAAAATTTTTTAATGTTATTTGAATTATTGCTGTATGCTACTAGACAATTAAATGCTCCTTATCAATCTCAAGGTAGACATCAGTGATATTAGATTGTCGATTATTATTCATTAGCTACGCAGGACCTTTGAATAATAATCATTGTATTCAAGAACCATTGTTGTCTTGTAAATCGAAGGATCTGGGTTAAGGACCCAAATAAATCGAACTAGCTGGAATGTTCCGACCCGAGCAGGCCGCTTCTGGAACCGACCCTCAAAAACAACAGCTGATTAGTGTTAATTAACATATGTCAATATTTAATGCAGCGAGGATAATTAACGTTGTCATTCAATCATTCAATACCCATGATGTCAGGAGCTGCTTCGTCATTGCCTTTGGTATTAATTGGACTCCACATGCACGATAAATTCTATGAAGGCCCCGTACCACGTAAGCTTGGCTTATTAGGAATATGTTGTCAGCAATTTTTTTAATAAAAGATTTTCATGTTAATAAAAAACTGTAGACAATTGAAGTCCTTTGCATGATTGTCTTTTCGGTTGGATATACATATTATGAACAACAGTAGTATGCTGCAGCGCTTAAAGAAAATTTAATGTTGTAAATTTAATGTTTTTTTATTCAAAATTTGTGTTTACTTAAACATTTTTGAATAAATAAAAGTGTGGTGAATCATAATTTGAAATAAAATAGTGTCTCATTTATTCACACACCGACTAGTAAAATTCTTTGGTCATCTCTTTAAGATAAGTAAATAAACTACCTTATTACTAAATTAACAACTCATTTAAGAAATTTAAATTTTATTTACAAACTATCATTAGGCTAATAATTTCCTCAGATGAATTTTATTTCTAAAAATATTAAGAAATACTTAACTTATTTGAGTATTCTTATAGTATTAACTTTCTTAGTATTCTTATAAAATTCAAAATGTTTGTGGAAATATCCTCATCAAAATTTAAATGAAAATTTACTATAATAATTGAAATTTATTACAATAAACAATCAATTATAAGGAAATATCTTATGATATACGATAAGGAAAAATCCCGTATATATATATATATATATATATATATATATATATATATATATATATATATATATATATATATATATATATAAAATCCAATATATATTGCTTTAAGTAAAGCAAAGCCATGAAGAAATAGGAATTATGATGTTTCTTTATAATAAACGTTTTGACGTTTATTGTAAGTTATATATAAATTGTATGATATAATAATTTCAAGACAAAGGCAAGGTATGATATTAACCTTTTCTTTCGCAGTGAAAAAAATTCATGATATGATTTTTATTTATTTTTTTTATTTTTATTTTTTTTTCCTAACTCCTATATTTATATACAGAATGATTTTTATGTTCAGCATCGAGGAATAAAAGCCAATGTTATTGTCAATGTTTATCGAGTATGAATTTAAAGTTTTTAGAATATTTTGGATACTGATGTTCATTATTTTGTTATCGAAGATAGTTACGATGAAAATTATATAGATTTTTTTTTTATCGACGCACTAACGTATCGATTTTTTTTATTATTTTTTGATTTCTTCAATATTGAGATCCACTTTCATGTTTTCGGGGTCGCTCTTATTGAAAATACAACCGATTTTACGGTCCCTCGCTCACACATCGATTTACTTAAACATTTCTAAAATTAATAGTATATTAAAAAAACTGCACCTCTAATAGTCCAATAACAACGAACTTGGAATTAATATCGAAGAAATTTGAAATGGAAAATGCATAACGATTGATTAGTAGAAAAATGGAAAAGTACTCTAACCAAATCGACGGCTGAGAACGTTTTGTAATGAGGCATAAATTTTAATTGCTTTTTGTTCTTCACTAACGTTGTGTTTATATATTCGCTTGAAAACTACTTAAATCACAAATGTAATTAGAGTGTTGGCCATCTCTAAAAATAAATCGATTAATAAATAAAAATATGAAATCAATTAGAGACTTAATCGCAACAAAATATAGGTTTTATTCTAAATTTCTAGTCGTTTACGACAACGTTTTTTTTAAACTTAATTGTTTATTTGTTCTTATTTCAAAAACTTTTATCATGATTTTTTATAATATAAACTTAGCATAGCACTCATTAACATTTTATAAATTCGTTTGGACTTAGTTTTATCTCCATGCATTATCCTCAACGTTGAGGATACTTACCAAAAATTATAAGATTTTTATCATTTCTTTTCAAATTTTTAAAACAGTAAAAATGTTATTTCATTTAACTTTACTTCTATTAAACATATTAGCGAAAGTCGTCATAACTTTTGAATATGAAATATGAAAAGATTTGATTATTAACTTAAAATGTAAATAAAGAAGGAGATTTGAATATTTTAGTCAAAATATTCCCCTGAATTTTATTATTATAATAAAGTAATATCATTTCCCCAAATATTCTCCATGATACTACGAGATGTTTCAAAAATTAAATAAATCGTACCTCAGCAATAATAAATTGTGGGCTATAATTAATTACAGAAACAAATATTCCTAGAAATCTCACTGATATTCATACTCTCATATTTATTAAAAATGATAATTTCGGGTTCAAACATAATAACAATAAATTAATAAATAAAATATTTATTTGAAAATTTCTACAAATACCCATTGGCAAATTTTGTATGTGAGTTCATCTTTGGGAAACCTCCTCTTAGGGATTGGGATTGTAACATAGATGGAGAAACCTACCAGTGAAGGCACTATCTTTTATTGTATGTACTAGATCCTGTGGTAGTGTCTGTCAGTAATGTTTGCACCAGTAAGCTTGGATGTCCAGCAAATGAGTCATGAAAATTTTTGTAGTGTTGCTTAATTAGGTCAGTCACGAGTGGTATGTCGAGGTCTTTGTGTAATGATTTGTTAGTAATATAGAAGAGACAATGAGTTATATAACGGAGACATTTTGACTGGAAGACTTGAATGTTCTGTAAGTATGAGTTTTTGCATGAGTACCTGAGTGGCTTTAAATTCATAAGGATTTAAGATACATGTTGTATATAATAATGTTGTTAGTTAGTGATGTACATAGTTGTATTTATAGTATGTATATAAGTTAAGTCCTGGAGGCCAACAATATTAACGTTAATCCTAAAGAGCCTTTATGCAAACAAACCAAAACTATATATGTAGGATTACTAAAGGAATAAAGCAGTTATCATTCCGAGTTCGTTGTGTTAATTACTAAACCTCTTCTTTCTTTTCAACTTTTTCGCTCGATAAACTCTAAGTGGTGCCGAAACCCGGGACAACGAGCGTGCGGGAAACCGGTGAGAGGTAAGCCGATTATTTTTTTTTTTTTTGTGAGAAGCGCTTTGTTTGTTTTTAAGGTCGTGTTGAGACATGGCGACTGATGGAATATTGAAGCCGACAGTGCTGCAGGTTCCAGCAGAAGCTCCTGCGGTACCCAGAGCAGAAGTTCCTGCGTTGCCTAGGGACACCTTGGCGGAAGCGCACGCAAATACTTTAGCATGGATGAAGCTAAGGGTGGTGACAGCACAGGGCTTACGGAAGGCAATCTCAGACCTTGAAAGGTTCAATGGAGAAATTGGAGAATTGAACCATTTCCTTAAAGGAGGAGATCGTATAATGAACAGGATAGAGGTTACAACAGCAGAGAACGTATTTGACCCCAGAGATGCGGATTTGTTGAAGGCAGAGCTAGTGTGTCGCGTGAAGCGGCATGTATTAAACTTTATTCAGGTGGATGAAGAAACTCCCTGGCACATCATCAAGGAGAGATTGAAGAAGGCCTATGGAGGAGGAAGATGGACACCTGAAGAGGACCTCGTTCAGCTGTTTTGAGAAGGTAAACACCCGCGGCAGAGCAATGGAAAATACGCGGGTGAGTTGCTGGTGAAGTTTAATAGGATCACCGAAAAGATGCGTGAGACGGCGAGCGTCGCAGAAGTGGAATTCAAAATGTCATTTGTATCCACCTTACTAAAAATACAGTTGGCGAGAGAAATAGGAAAGAAGGAAGGGCTACCCCGGGAGAAGAATTTTATCGAATGCGCCCAGGAAATGATGGACGCTAGTGCAAGGGATGAGGAAGCACGGCCAGAGCCAGAAGAGTTAGGGTGGAATCGGGTCTCGTATCGAAGACCAAGGCCCGCACCGGCAGTCTGGAGGAAGAAGGAGACGGAATTCCATAGGAGGGAGAAGATAGGAAGTGATAGGCAGAGACCAAGCGTGAGATAACGAGGTGAGCAGAACAGAAGAGAAGAACGGCGATGCCATGGTTGCGGGAAGCCTGGGCACCTGGTTGCTCAGTGCCCTCGCACGGAGTGCTTTGAGTGCGGCACAGAAGGACACATTGCCAGGCATTGTCCTTATACGTACTCCCTGGTAGGTGAACGCCCATAGAATTTTGCGAAGACATAGGGCGACCCCAGTGTCGACAGAGACTTCAGAGACAGATGAAGAAGGACCGGCGAGCAGTGAAGGCGAAGGAGACAGGACTAGTCGCAGGAGTGGACGACGACTACGAGTAAAGATAGGGAGGAAGCAGCTGGCAGAAGACTGAGGGGCGACCGCACAATAGTGAACTGCTGTGTGAGAGGAGGATGCGGCGGTTTGCCTATTATCCAGGTGGAGCGAGGAGTCAGGTGCCTTGTGGATACTGGGAGCTTCGGCACAATCCTGAGTCGGAAGGCGGTGGAGAAGTTGGCGGTTCTAAAAGGGACACTCCAGGTACAGGTATGTTCATGTAAATTAACTACTATGGGTGGCCCTTGTACAGTAGAGGAGAAGGTGATGATGGAACTGGGGGCGTGGTTTAGAACAGGGACCAAATTAAGAGTTCAAGTGGTGGAGAATATGTTGTGGGGTTATGAAGGGATAATCGGGTATGATATTTTAAATCGACTAGGAACTCGTGCGAAATAAGGATGGTAGATGGTCCATTAAGATAGGGGGTAAGACGTATAAGTGTTACGGGAGGGTGAGAGACGCGAGGGTGTGTGTAGGCGCGGTGAACCAGGCGGAGGATTGGAGGGTACGGATCCGGCGGGACTTTAACGATATTTTTCACAAGGAGGGCGAGCGGTTAGGCGCGACGGGAGAAACCGTTCACGAAATACCGTTAAAGGAAGAGCGTGCAACATATGTAAAGGAAAGGCGATACCCGCAGGCGTTGAGGCAGCACATAAGGGAAGAGATAAGAAGTCTTAAAGAGCAAGGGCTAAGCGAAATATTACATTTTCAAGCCAATTTTGTAGTAGATTTAAACGATTCTGAACGTTGTGGGAAGCTGTGATCGGGTTAGTATTGGTCGAAAGGATTACGGTATCGTCCGCATATGTTGCGAGTAGCTTGTCTGGTGTCTGTGGAATGTCGGCAGTGTATATAGAGTACCGAACTGGACCAAAAATTGTGCCACCATCAAACATAATAATTCGAAAATTCTGCACCACATAAACAAGGGAAGTTATTCTTGTGTTTCACTTTGAGAGGCGCTTATCACAAGTAGCCTAATAAAACGGCCAACCCTAATCCATCTTATCAGCTGCTATCAGTCAGCAATTTACTCTAGTGTGTTAAAACACCATCGACTCCCTTAAGCTCGCCTTACACGATCAATATTATTGTGTTAATATTATTGAAGCAATATTATTTAACGCGTCATACGTATACATCACACCTGTCAATATTATTGTTACAATATACCACTCATACTGTCAATATATTGATGGATTCGATATTGACTCAATAATATTGACATGTATGGATGAATTAACACAGTGGTCTACTCAAAATATAATTTTCAACAGCATCTTTCCTATATCAAGCGATAGTATTCACTCATTAAACTTGATAGAAAGATTGTTAGTAGTTGTTAAATTTTATCATTCTATTTTGTCGAGGTTTGAAACTTCTACGTAATTTGTCCTTGTGCATGAGAAAGTCTATGTATCATAAGGTATTATTTCTAAATCGTCTAAAGACGCGACAAATTCCCACAATTAAAATATAAATTTCTGCGCCAGTCGTGAAAATTAGATGAGTTATATAATATAAAATAATAAAAAAATAGAACTCAATGTATGGTGGAAACGGTAACAGAATAGTCAAATCATTAATTTCTTTTAGGAAATAATGTAAAGTACTAAAAATCAATTCAATTCAAACTCAAACCATCAACAAAGTTAGTATATATAAAGAATTTAGAAGCATTTAAGTATGAACCTAAAGATGACAAGAAAGAACATAGTGTGTAATTTATGAACATAAATTGCATATAAAGTTAGAATAAATAATTTAAACATAAATGCTGTGCGATTGAATATTCAATGAGAAACTAAAATCAGGATAATGACATTGCTCAATATTCATTGATAGATTTGAAATAACGATACAGTTGTTTAATAGTAGGTACACGAATTTTAGATTTAAATGATTATTAAAATAAGCAAACTTATTCAGAAAACTATAGATTTTTGCTATTACTAATTTAAATAAATAACTTCAACATATCTGAAGCCCATAAAATTTAAATATACAAACAGATGCATATTGAGCTGTTGGATCTCTCAGCTAATGTCAATTACCTATATTTTGATTTGTAAGTCAAACTTCTATTCTCAGGTCTTCAAATCATTACTCCATGACCGTATTCCTTCGCTTTCTATATAAATTAATTTCCAAGAGAACAGGAATGAGATTATCTAATCTGCATATTGACTCGGATTATTTGAATGAGTATTGACTCCTGCTGTTGCCAGTGGGCCATTCTTTTACGTACATGCCATTCTTCAATCCTAACAATGTTGAAATATAGAAAGCCTCAGGTTGATATCCTTTCGGACCCTCTTTTAGAATTTCATAGAATCAGATATTGTTTAACTTATTTTTTTACCTTTTGGATCTAAAAAGGCATATGGGCATTCTCATGAGACTTGTTAAACTCGCGTCTTTTGAATTCGAGGTTGTTTTCACATGCCTCTGATTATTACGGAGTTGGCACCAATTTTCTTATATATTATTGGTAAGTATACCTATCATTAGTAAATGGTGACTGGCCAAAATATTTATATTTAAAGTTAATTTCAAGTTCGAAATTCTCAACTAAGTCACTGTCCATGTTGGCATGCATTAATGAAAAAAAAATCGTAGCTGAAATTGAAAATTGCACTTATGAAGCAAAAGTATGCCATTTTTAAAATATCTGATGTGTACAACACATCACTTCCTTGTAGGCCTATTAAACTATAAATCGGTGGCTCAAAAAGTGGTCCTCAATTTGGTTACTAGTTTCCGAAGATTGCAGTATCTAAAAAAGACACTCGGCGTCGCGACATCCATCTATTGACACACACACACACAAGCTCTTGTTCCTGGATGTCTCATTCCGTTAATATGTGTCGTTTTATTTCAGTAGGTAACTAGTTTCCAAGAGATTTCTTCGTGTTCCGTGACAACATTAGAACAATCAATTTCACTAGATAAAGCATTGGAAATCGACGATTTCAACATTTTAAGCGGAAGAACCCACTTAACTTATATCTTATTCTCTTGTTGCAGACTTGTTCATATCACAAATAGGGAGGAAAACAAGTATTTTACACTCAATTTTAACACTTAAAACAAGTAATAAAAATGTTTAGCTAGAGTGGAAGAAAAATCGTGTTATATAACATATAACATATAACTTATATAACAAATTTCATCCGAAGTAATAGTGATAAGTTATAGGAGCTCTCGTTTCATTATTCTCCGGAGAAATAAGTTGTTGGTGATCCATTTTAACCGCAATTTACTTTAAATCTAAATAGTTTGGCCATTCACTATTTACTAATGATAGGTTCACTCACTAATAATATACACGAGTATTGGAGTCAACTCTATAATAATTAGAGGCATGCAAAAACTGTCCATGTCAACTCAAGGATCTAAATCAGAAGAACATCCTCCACACCTCTGACTGAAAATATTGTCATTCCTTCATCTGTTAATCCAATGTTCTTGAAAAAAAAAAAAAAAAAGAAGAAGAACATGAACAACCATTAATATCATGAAAGAATATTCTTCATACAAGGGAAATAGTGAATCAGCCACAAAAGGAACAGAGAGTTATTTTTCCGAATTTTCTCCTTATCGTTCTTCATATTATTCGTATTTCATATCTTTTCTATAAGAGCTTCCTTTTAACGTCCATTCTCTAACTTCTCAGTCTCTGTACTCATTCCGAATCCAGACTATGGCTAAACCTTTGTCATCCTCTCATGGAATACTTCTCTGGAGTTATAATGATCCGCTCCAAAGCAAAAACGAACTAGAAATTCGTCCAAAAGAACAGTTCATTAACTTTATTCCTTTGATGAGAGAAACTTATTTAACTGCTAGACAAACACTGAAGGCCTGAGGATATGAAAGAACATAGATGGAGGTACTTAAATGATTGTAGATACATTTTTAGCATTACTAAGGCTGTGCCCTGAGTGGGGAGCGGCAGCGGGGACTGGCGTGCAGCGTTATCAATTCTAAGATTGATATTAATGCACCTGTCCTGGGTCAGATAGGCGGGGATCATGCTGATAACTGTCTGGTGTAGCAAGCAGCGTGCAACTCAAGCCAGTTTGTCCTTATAAAGCGTTTGCAGAGCGTGTAAATTGAATTGAAGAGCAAATATGTATTGTTATTCACTTTATGAATTATTTAATAATTATAATTATTAAATAATTAATAGCATTGCCAAGTCATATTTAATCGTTTCCAAGAAAAACTCAACCTTTTTTTAATTCCATAAATTAATATAAATCATGTTTACATAATTAGGTTGTTAATGGTTATTTAAATTATCTATTGTGTTTTTAAACAGCGTGGCTTGTTTTCGTGTGAGTATTTTTCTTATAAAATACTCAGAGGATCTAAAACTTGATATTATTTCTTCTTATTAGGCTACTTCTTTATCAAAGTCTTCTGATATTTTAGACGTCTTTGTCACTTGTTTCTCATCACTGCCACATTCCAATGTGATGGTGCAGCTAATGTTTGTTTTAATCATGCCAATACTGACTGACAAGTAATTTGACGTTTTAAGGTTTCGTAAGTTAGTGAACTACGTAGGGTTTTATTCATCACGTGCTTCTTGAGTTTTGCTAGTCATTTACTTCCTTATTTTGACCATCATTAGCGTCTTTATTCTTTCCAGTCTCAGACTACCAGTCCACTCTACCATTATTTACACAAGATAGATGTAAATAATGATAGGGATCAGACACGAATTCAGAATTGAACATAAATCTATCTACGATCTATGAGCACCTGTTTTTTTCTCCCTAATTTCGAAACACGTCAATGGTATTGCTGCAAATCAGAACATACGAAGAAAATAACGAAACTAGGGCTGACTTTAGGAGATTTTTTTAAAGAGATTTTTAAGAGTTTCATAAAATATCAACTGTGTATGCTTAGCGATATCGATCAGTAATTTATTATTGTTATTATCTGATTATAAAATGATGATTGCGCATCGTTCAAGCAACAGTTCCTGTCTATAACTATCTTCTTTCTGATTGGCTTCCAACGGGCGGGCCTACAGCAGTGGGTCAAGGCTGCAGGGCGAATGCGTATCTCGGGTCATTGACTTTGCCAAGACGGACTCTATACGGACCCATAATATTGCCAATTTTTTATTTTAAAATTTTATTTTATATTATATATTTTATATATATATATATATATATATATATATATATATATATATATATATATATATATAAGCGGTATTAATTTTTAAAGCATACACGATGTCCTCAAATTACGTCTTGGTTTAACTTAATTATGCAAGTGTTAATAATTTTAAAATGGTATTTAAAGTGATATCAGATATAAAGAAATTCTGTAGTAAGCCACTTAAAAATATGATCATATGATCAAAATAAATTATTTTTTTATATAACACAATTCTCCAAATCCATATGAATGAAAACATTGTCTATGATTCGCAGATTTAGATTGATGATTGTGAAATTTATTATCGTACTTTTTTTTTTTTTTTTTTTAACAAGAAAAGTCCAATTATATGGAGATAATTTGATCTTGAAGGGTGACTATTATGAAATCTCAAGATTGACTTCACCGATTTAATTTATTCAAATATAATTAGAGGTGCATTGTTGGTATATTAGCAATGTGGCAGTTTTAGAATAAGTATATGCAGGGACGTCGCAATGGAAGGGATAGGGAGTGTCACACACCTCTCCCTTCCTCGTCACTCCGTCACATTATCACCCCTCTCCCTTATTAATTATGAATACCAAAAAGTATTAGATTTCAGAACCTCTAAATAAATTTTAGTTTTCAGAACCTCTTTCTAAATGCGAAAAATGGGGTAAAACATTTTACTCGAAGAATTGCTAAAATTTAAAACGAATACCAATACCTGGATACCAACACCAATGCCAGCAAATTGGGATTTTATTGATGTAGTGTTGTGTTTGAATAGAAAAGAAAATGATCGTTGGAAAATCCGGTACAAATGGTTGGAAATTTTAGATTTTGTCCCTCCCGTCCTCAATAAATTGTTATACCAACGTTCCTAAGCATATGTATGATTTTGATTTTGACTTATTAGTTATTTTATGAATTAACTTTTTATGTTCTAAATATTAATATATCTTTTCCTATTAGCAAATCTGAAACACAGTAAGCACAAGAGCTATTTTTAATCCTTAATCTTATCTGTAAGATAAAAGTACACATTTTGCAATTTCCCTTTTTAAAGTTTTAGCTTCAGAAGTATTGTTAGGTCCTTCATTAAAAAAAAAATGTCAATTTTTTTTATTACCATTAGATATTTATATAATAATTAATTCATATATTGCCTGTTAGATATTATATTATTGATATATTGATATATATTATTTTTTGCCTCTTTTGATAACTTCAATAAAAATTACTTTCCCATCAACTAGCTACTGCATAGCTCATTTGAATTAAATATTGAATTAATTCGGAAGGGCATTAGATGCTTAACAGAAAACTGATATCTTGCATTAGTGGCACTTCAAGTGAAGGTGTAAACAGTAAAAATAAATAAATGCATTTAATTTCTTTGTATATTTTCTGTGCATTTTAAATTTATCAGTTTGATCATAAATTTAATAAATCTCTTATTAAATAAGAACAATAATTTTTTTCCCCTGCTTATTCTTCTGAATTTCTTTTTTTCCGATTTGTACCTATTAATGATTTGTGTTTTAAAGTATTTATTTACTTACTTATAATAATTAATAATATTTAATACGCCAGCTATTCGTTTACTATAATTTCATCTATCTTTTTTGTTTTTTACAATTTAATTATAGCATTTTTAGGGTTATTTAAGTAACGTATAAACAAAAAAAATATTTAAGAGTTTGAAATTTAATATTGACCCATGGTCGATTCTGCCCAGGAAAGCATTTCGCGTTTTTTTAAGTAATGTGTTTTGTTGAAGAGGAAGCAATCACTCAAAAACTATTCAAGGTAATTAAATTCAGATTGCACTTAATTTTCAAGTAAAATAGACAACATTTTCTTCACGAAATGTATTTTGGGTTAATTAAATCCATTGTAAGGGGGCATTCGAGAGGATCAATAGGGAAAAATTTTATTTTTTAAAAATCATTTTGTTATTGTGGATGTTTTTCTCAGCCCTCTGTCTCAATCCCCCCCAAAACGTGGAGTATCTATAGCTCAATAGGAGGCTGAGAAAAATGTTCACAAGTAAAGAGTGATTTAAAAAATAAATAATGTTTTGCTATCGGTCCCCCCGAATGTCTCCTTAGAATAGATTTTGTTATGCCAAAGTATATTTCGTAAAGAAAATTTTAACTACGATACGAGCACGATGGTGCGAACTTAATCACCTTGTATAGTTTTTGAGTGACTGCTTCCTATGAACAGAAGACGTGACTTGTACTTAAAAAAAAAAACACGAAACATAGATTTCCTGCTTTTCTGAGTGGAATAGAGTCAATATGAATTTTTTTGTTGCTCTTGAGGTCTATTATCACATCTTTAAATATTTTCTGTGACTTACGAGACACCTATATATAGTCCAGCCACAAAATGTAATTTTTCTGTATTTTTTACATGAAATCAGTAATAATTTCTCATTTGATTGCATTGTCATGGGATTGGCCTCATTCGATTCAGAAGCAAAGAAACTATATGAAACGATATCTTACTCGACTTTATTTGTCCGGAATATTCTGTCGTCCATTTCGCCTCCCCCCCCCCCCCCCCCCCCACTTCCTCCCTAGTCAGGGTTGTTCCTCGGATGTTTGCGCGGACTCTGCAGATTTTGATGTTCCTGAATGAAAAAAATGTTCATTTTTGGGTTATTTTTCCTGAACTATTATTAAAAAAAAAAAATCACAAGAATATATATTTACGTGAGACTAATATTTGCACTAACTATTTAGCGATCTAGCCTAGTGCACTAATTGTAAATTGACTGTCCATAATGTTCTCATCTATCCCTCTCATTGTCAGTGCGAATTTGGTTTTAGGTCACTGCCTAATGTAGGTGTAGGTAGGGCACTTTCTTGTAGAGCCTTAACCTGTTTGCCAACGCGAAGTCTATATTTGAAACCACTAGTAGGTGATTTAAATTAGAATTTGCGATTGTCTTTTCGCAGATCAATACTGCAAATCGTTGTAATAAATTTAACGTAAATTATATAAATTTCGACAAGTATGATTAAAATTTCAGAAAGAGAGCAAAACGTAAAAAAAAAAAAAATAAATAAAAAAGTTCACCGAAAATAAATTCACAAATACTTCAGTTATCCCATAAATAAGAACTGTGGACTAAATAACTAACTTCAGAAAGTATTTTGGAGTTACTGTTCACATTCTATGTTTTATAAAAATAACTAAATTGGAGCTATCCGTATTATACACAAGTTAACCCCCCTCCCTCCCCGAGTAACACAATTCTAATTTTTGAAGAAATTTTTTGACACCTGTACCGTACAATGTATTCCAGTGTGAAACTGTCTGGAATATTTAGAAACGGAACCGGAAATATTAGAGGGAATTTTCGAATGTATATTGATTTTTTTCTCTAGCAAAAACGTGCCTGGTGTCCTTTCGGAATCCCCGTGGTATCAGACGTGGACTTTTCTGTTTTGATTATTTATTTAAAAAATACTTTTTAATGAATTCGCAAATATATTCCTATATAAAAAATATTTTTCATAATAATTCTTCAGAAATAACTAGATAAATAATTAAAGACCACACAAAGTTTCTTGGCAATATTAGATAAAAAAAAAAATAATTTCGAAATGATTAAATTACTGTTGATTATTTAGTTGTACACTATAATATAATAATCCATAACCATATTAAACAATATATCACAAGGATTTATTGTATTATGAATTAAAATAGCTAATTAATTTAATAAAATATTTCTTATTTATTTATTTTTTTTTACCCATGCACTCATTATTTACCAGTTGCAAGATTTAAGAAATAGTGGATATTCGGATTTCAAGACATAAATATGAAAAAAATAATTACTTTTATGAAAGAGCTCAGAATCTAAGAAGAAAAAAAAGTTGCAAATGCGTAGTCAAAATGAAAACCACACTTAAAAGTGAAATTTATTATCAGCACCCGAAATCATAAGGAAGTCCCAGGTTTTAACTTCTATTCATTAATGGGAAGCTGAAGATGGAAAAAATAGTTTGTGGTCACAAAGAACCTCCATGGTTCTCAACGTTTCGTTAGTAAGACCCGTCGTACTCGAATGGTTAAGCAGACTAGAGATTAACAAATTTTGTCGTAAACCATTATTAATTATCTGATATTGATGTATTTTTCCTGATCGTCTAATTTTGGTTAAAATAATTCGTGTTTACAAAAATTTTCAGACAAAAATAATTTTTTTTTTTTTTTTATCATAGCAAACAAATATCCAGGTAATTACCAAAACATTCCCGATTTCTTTGCTAAAATTAATTTGGCTGCATAGTATAAGATTTGATGTGGTTACTTTACAGATAAAGTTCGAATTAATCTTAAGCAAATTAAAGAATGGTATGATATTTATTAGAGTTGTTTTTAAGGATAAATATCATAATAACATTATCATTGATCATGAAATATTTGTTATGAGAATTATGGATGAAAATTCCTTACGAAAGAAAACTACTTGTTCGTAAAAATCATTGTTTCTACTTCTTTCTTTTTAAATTGAAATAGGCAATAAATAATCATTGGTCCATTTTAATGATTTTCATCATGAAGTTTTGACCAAATTTAAATTTCTTAGAAATATCAATTATTTCATGTATGAAATGTACAACGAAAAACAACGACAGTACATTATTTCCTTTTTGGTGTTTAAAATAGACAGAATGTAAGAGCTCTTCACAAAGTGAGTGCTAAATAGATGTTATCTGCTTTCTTAGTAAATTACCGACTCTCGTTAATTGTTTATTTTTACCACCTTGGTTAAACATTTAATTCAGATCTTCACTAATCGTCAAATTGTGGCATTCCTCAATTTTTTCTATAACTATCCTTTTCCTATTTTCTGTATTTATTTTAATGCTTGTTTGACTTTGAAGAAACATTAGTAGTGATGTTTCTTTTTCATCATGTTTCAATTATGATTTGGAAAAGTAATATTTAGAAAATCAAATATCTGTATCCTTCCAACATGATGAACGTTTCACTGAGACAACTGATCTTTGAATTATCTTAATGCTAACAAATGATGATAGCTTAGCAAGAACTAATTTTCTCTAATGGAGATGTAAATGAGAGTGGCGACTGAGAGAATCAATTTGTAGAATCAATCATGGGCGCCATCACCATGAGTTCTTCGTCTGATTGGAGGATTTACTGATGGCAATTGAATGGTAACGTTGCTAATTATTCTTATTAACTCATAGTATACTAATGGTACCGTTAATGGTTAGCGGAGAAAGTCTGAATAACTAAATGGAACCTTTTTGTTTTTCTAATACAATCCAAAAGGACTGGCCATGAAGGAACTGTTATGTTCCTCGATTCTATCACAGTCAAGTAGGTTATCTGAAGAGCCCAAGGATGAAACGGGGAGGCTTATATTCTTTTTCTGAAAAGAGGTTAAAAACATCTGAACATATTGTCAGATCGTTCAGTAGAATAAGATGGTAAAAATAAATAGCCGGAAATCGGTTTGTTAGAAACGTTTGAAGAATACCTATAGATGAAAGTAGGAGCTCCAAACCCGAAATGCATTACGGGTGGCATTTCTCCTTTCTTCCGCTGAATCTTCATATCTTAGTAACGGTTTTATTATCAGCCACGCGACCAATCATGAAATGTCTTTTGACTCTGCAGTGGCCTGTAAATTATCCAATAATCACATCTTTTTTATGTAACCACTTAGTTCTAGAAAAGAAGGTTTTTTATTTAATTACTTAGCTTGTCTTAGGTCAGCTCCATTCCCTTGATTCCCTCCATTCCTTGCTTGCTTCTCTCCAAGTCCAATCGTGCCTGATGAAAGTCCATGCCACAAAAGAGGAAATGCAACTCCCTGCCTTTTTAGCTACTCTGCTTTCTCATCACCTACACTTCGTTGGTGACCAAGGAGCAATACTTGTCTTAAACTTTTAGAGCAAGCAAGGGCCTAATTATAACAAGAACAAAATGGTGATAAATTATTTTACAGTTTTAAAATTTATTTTAGTATTAGGATGGTAATTTTGAATTTTGCGTTTGTGGACTGTTCCCTTTTCCTTTTTTTTTCCTGAGACATCACCGTGGTTTTACTATGAATTATTCTTATTCCTTTCTACAGCTAAGAATCTTCTTAAAAATTGTCCACAAGTGTTTTCCTCATTTTCGCCTCAAAGGAATGAGTGAATGTTGAGGAACTAATCCTGGACTTCATAGTCCCTACATTTGATTTGTTTTTATGCTACAAAACATCCTTCAGATCATAGTTCGGTTTCAAATTAGTGCCTCCAAACCCTTTAAATCCGGAAAAATTGTTTGCATTTGTTTGGTTTAGATTTTTTGTTTACCGAATTTTCGGGCGCCAAATACTCATCTAAAAATGAATTCATTGAATGAATTGTTCAAATTATGAGATTTTTTTTTGTAATATATAATTGGTACTAAAATATCTGTAATTTTTGGAAATAAATTTATAATCTTATCATTACATTAGATTTAAATTATCGCATAACAATGTCCTGTTTGAACTAGCTTGTTGACCCTCTCTATTTGCAAAACAAGGTGAAGAGATCATGGTCAGTTGCGGTCCCTAGAAATTTATTCACAGCACCTCCTTCCACTTAAAGACTATCAAAAAAAAAAAAAAATGCTATAGTTTGAGATTTTCATAAAATTTAGTTATTATTGTTGCGAATATATCGTCGGTGTAACGCCTAAGTGACGCATTTGAAAATTTGTGGAACTGAGAACACTGGGTTTCAATTATGGCTGCAAAAGTAAGGTTGCTAATTTCTTTAATTAAATTGGTAATTTTTTGCATCATTAATTAGTGGCGTCATGCATTCAGTTAGGTATTTTTTGCATTGCAAAGGAAATAGAAAACCACAAGTTAAAATGCTACATAACCGCAAAATTTGCAGATACGCCATGATTATAATATATTGTTTTTCTAACACTATGAAATACTATATATATATATATATATATATATATATATATATATATATATATATATATATATATATATATATAGTATATAAATTATATTTTATTTTTTGTTTCATTTAGAGATCCTTTCTCCCTTTGATTACACATCCTCTTTTGTTTAGGCGTAGATTTGAATCTGGAATCATTCTTGTTAACTAATATCGAGAAGGAGTAAACTCGACTATTCTTTAAAAGGAGATAACCCTAAAATGGGCGAAACATTTATATTTCATACACAAATATAATATTTATTTACAAAAATATTTTTTTTAAAATATATACATTTCGGGAGGAGGAAGGGCTGAAGCCCCTCCTCCAATGGCTACTTACCGGGATTCTAGCTCAAAACCTTCGTGTTGTTAGAATACGAAGTCAAAAACCTATCAAGGACGAAAGCGATATTCCTCCAAAGCCTGGAACCTTACACAGATCTGGTATCAGAAACTGGTTATCCGATGACAAATACTAAAATAGCACACTTTCCTTGCCAAGTGTTACTGGCAAGTACGATGCAATTTTCTTGTCAGTGTTACTGCTAAATACGATTTATGTTCAATCTGTGTAGTTAATGCACAAGTGTTCGATGTAATTTATGTATTAATCCTCAAAGAACTATAGAACAGACTGTTGTGCAAAAACATAGCAAGGATGATTGATGAGAAGGTGAGAGTAGTTTGGCGTGGATAACCATCCTGGCAGATCGTTGATGCTTACAAACAGTAGTTGGCGTGTGTACGCTATACCCTGAGGCGTAAATAGCACGTGCCAAGGTGGCAAATGATACGGGCCTCGGTCCACGGGGAGTCCTAAAATTGGCCTTTATACAGTATCAAATTATATTAATATTGTATTGTAAATCAATTATTAATTGAGGAACATTCTGTCAAAAGTGGACATCTCCATTTCCACTTTTGTTTGCAAAGTTACAGTAAAAACATTTGTTCCGCCATTCTTGATTGAAAAAACAAGCTTTCTATTATTTTTTTCTAAGGGGTAAAAACGCATTTTACAAGAGTGGGCATCTAGCATTAAGTAAAGCTTTGGGATACCTATCAGAATTCGTCGAAATTTGTTTTGATCGGAAGGGGAAATATCTACTTTTGATAGAAAGCTCCTCAATTATCATCGCATCTTTATGTACAACACACAGCCACATTTTCCAATTTGAGCAAGGAACTTAAGTTGCCCCAAAACTTCGATGTCACGGTCCTCCGAATTCATAGTTGCGCCACTGGCTGTACTCGAACTTATGTTAGTAAGTTCGTACACGTATTATTTATTTATTTCCTTCAAACAGTAAGCTTGTGAGAAGGCCGTTTATATGTTGTATGTTTCATACAGCGAAGTGTTTTACTTGCATTCATCATACAGTCGACTCTGTGCATTATTTGTTATCGTTAATAATAACATTAGTAACATTTGAAAAGAGTAAAAAAATTATTGAAAATTACAATAAATCAAAACCAAAATAAAAAAACAATAAATTAAAATAAAGCAAATGTAAAATTATTTTGTAAAAGGTCTACATTCTAATTATGCGAATTAGTACACATAAGTACATTCATAGTGATAGTAAAATTGATACTAACAATAGGAGAGTATTGTTAACACATAAAAATAAGTAGTAGTAATAGATACCAAGCCGTTTTTATTATTATTATCATCTGATTCTGCTATTTGGATTACACTATAAAAATATGTGATTGTAATAATAATAGCAATAGTAATATATTAAAAATAATATCAAATAAATAGTATTACCATGCGACTAAATACAATAATATTGATACGAGTGAAACTGTTGTTTCACTGTTGTTTCACAATTAATAACGATGATTGAAGGTAAGTAACTGTAATATTTATGATAAAACAAAGTATAAAATAAAAATATAAAGACAAAACTCTGAAATTGTAGGTTTGAATGTTTCTAGTCTTTTGTTTATTTCAACAATCTCCTTAATTACTTCTTTGGCATATTTTTTTTGAAAAGATCATTGTATTTATTGATCGAAAAAACTAACAATTAAAATTAATAATACTAAAGATTTACAGCCATATTTTTTCATTACATTAACAAAAATACTGATAAAAAAAACATTTAAACTTACCTATATTAAACTACAGTAAATCATGGACTAATGCATATTTAATGCTATAGAAATTCGGGCAGTATATCATTTTAAAATAGATTATATCACAATTATGGCTTACAATCAAAAATAATTTGTACCTCCAGTGACTGAAAATTGTAATGGATCATATGAATATAGCAGCAAGATCAAAGATTCAAAGGTTTTATTATTTTTTAAAAATACATTGAATGAAAATGAATATTAATGCAATTAGCGTTTTTCTTATTATTTTCTAAATTCTTCAAAGTTTCTGATTTTTTCCTTATTATCATTTATGTGTACCTACTTTTCCCACAAAAATCCTTGTGCTTTAATGTAATTAGCGTTTTTTTTATTATTTTTCTAACCAAATTCTATATAACATGCGTAGGTTCTGGTTTATAAAATTTTACATCTTATAAAATTGTTTCTGCATCAGAACTTTGTTTAAAATAATTTATAAGGCATGTTGAGTTCGTTTAAATACTGATGGCAATGTGATTGACTCTAAACAGGCATTGGACACGGAGGAGCCCAGGAGAAGGGGTCATGGCACTTTCTTTGGGGGAAAGGGAGAGGGGAAGAGGAGAGGAGTCACATTTTTACGGGGTTATGAAATTTTGGTGGGAACCATATTTTTGTGCGGTTTCAATTTGGAGGAACATTCAAACCAGGAAACAATGAAAACAAATGGAACAAACCGCAGCAAGTTAAATAAACTACAATTTCTATAATTCTACTCTCACTGTTTATAAGAAGAAATTTTAATAGTTTAACGTCATATGGCTAGTTGATGTTTAAAGCCTCTGAGTTAAACATAAAAACACTAAAGGATTCATGAGAGTGGAGCTTTCGGACTGAGACCCTCAGAGATTTTATTGAATTGGTCCATTTTTTTTTTTTTATCCGATTGATCTGAGCTAAATAATTACACAATTACAATATATTATATTTTTAAATAATAACGCATAACTAAAAAAACTTTGTTAATGTGGTTAATTAGCTATTTTTTAGCCATTAACCTTCCTCAAAACAATTAAGTCTGGCTCCGGTACTACATACGGATATGTGGCAGTAGTCAATTTTGAAGTTCGTTATATTAATTTTATTACTATTTATTATACTTCTATATTTCTAATAAGTAATATAAAGTTGTCTTTTTTTTGTAGAAAATTGTATCATGACACCATAGTCCTAATTAACCAAATACTTTCGTTTTATTTTTTTTTTAATTTCAATTTGGATCTGGTAGACGCTCGTAGGTCTATTAGAGATACTAGGGGGGCTTGGTAGGCGCTAGATCTACACCCGTGCATTTGGGGGGCATTTAGTAATTTAAGAGAGGGGGGGCATGCGCCATCGCCCTTGCAGAGGAATGGGCACCCCTGATTGGCCATGTAATGCGTAGCCTTCGAAGAATGACCGAAAGCATTTGTTAATAGTTGCTAGTTTATAGTTCATTAAGCAGATATATTCACCGCTAAATGAGCGAAGTCTATAATTATCCGTGAGTGTTTGGATAAGATTACTCCGCCTCGGCGCCGAGTTGATTCACCAGGACAAGCCCCCAGTGACGTAGGAATGACGTAGCTGTTTACCAAGGGACGAGGTCGACCCGCTTGCCTTGGCGCGCTATGTTGTTTCATCTCTAACCCAATCAGCTTCTTGTATCCGCTGATATAGTTCGAATATTATCTTCCAGTATACAAAAATAAATTTTTGGATCGGACACCCAGCGTAAAATCGAACGATTTGAAATGAGAACAGAAGCTATTTGAGGAACGCAAGTTACGTCAGATGTAACGAGCCCAATTACGATTTAATAACAGTTTACGCTAGGCATGTCATTTGCCTTGGCACAGTTTAATGCTCTTAAATAACATGTTATTTAAATTAATTTGTCATACTCGTTCTCACTGATTAATAAAAAATATCATTCTCATATGATAATTTTACTAGTAATGGTCAAAATCTCCAACAGAACGAAACGTATTATTTTTATAATATTTATAATGTTTACCCATTTATCATACTATTTAATCGATTAATCTAATTCTACATTTATTTATTTTTCTCGATTTATATTATTTATTCAGTAATCTTCGATTGAAATTTTAAAATATTGCAACATATTATTTAAGTATAACCAAGATTTTACTTTTTTTAAAAGTATAATACTTATTTATCAAAATGTGTATAATGTTTATTACAAATTAATGTCAAAATAAATTGTCGTGAATAAATTATTTTTTTTTCCTTCGATAAATTTAATGAAATATTCTGAACATTTTTCCTAATTCTTTACTTGCTTATGGACGTAAGCCATAAAAAAATATAAATAAATCACCAGACATTACTATTCAGTTGGCATTCGAATGTTTTTGGTTTATTATTTTCAATATTTCAATTATTCAATTGTAATAGACATTTTTTTTTTTTAACATCTCTCAAAATTATCTTTTTACGTTTTATACATACATTACATATATTGTGATGAATATATAGCCGATAAGTTGCTTTTATAGATATAGATTTGGAAATATTTAAATATAACGTAATAACAATTTATTTATATATATATATATATATATATATATATATATATATTACATATATATTTTTATATATGATTATATAACAGTTTTATTATGTAAAGAAAATATTGTTTGCTTATGAAATGATTGATAGATGTTCACCTATGACGCAAATGATCGATATTGAGATCGAGGAATACGACGATAACATGAATATTAACCCTGTCAAAAACACATGGCGATAGTTGTGACATACGATTATTCAGGGCAGTCACAGATAAGATACGAAACAGCTGCTGGCTGGGGTGAGAAAATATTTAGGTATTATTTATTCCTGGTGGATATTCATATTTAAAGTATTCAAGACGGGAATTGGTATGACGATGCTGTTAATTAGTTCATTAATTTGTATTAATATAATATTTTTGGCAGTAGCGGATCCAGGATTTAATTTTGTGGGACTATCACCGGGGGTCTGAGTATTGAAATACCTTTGAAAAACAGAGGGCTCCTCCACGGGAAATTTATGAAGATTGCTGATCAAAACTGTGCTTTTTTACACCAACTGAAGCTGTGAAATCGAATCATTAAAAATTCTGTTTCAAATTTGTTGTTTTTTCATTAATTACAGAGATATTTTTGTTATGCGTTTTGATTTACAAAGAAAAAATATTATAATTGTTTCATTATTTTGGTGAGATCATTCACAGAAACAAAAATGGACCAAAGTAAAAAAAAATTAATTGTTTTGTTTTGAGAGCGCTTCAGCCCGAAAGTCCTCTCTTGAATCCGCTAGTGGTTTTAGGGTTGATGCTTTGTTCTCTACTTTTAGTTAAGTATGTTGTTTAATATAAATATAAATTATAACCATATAAATATAAGTTAAAAAATAAATACAATTATTCCAAGGGTCAGCAAGTTATATGGTCTAGAGGCACGACAAGCTGAGCCGTAAGGCATACAGATGGGTAAAGCTGTCGATTTTATTAACAATTAAATCTGCTACTGTTAATGTTTAA
Source organism: Rhaphigaster nebulosa (assembly GCA_948150685.1). Lineage (NCBI taxonomy): Eukaryota > Metazoa > Arthropoda > Insecta > Hemiptera > Pentatomidae > Rhaphigaster > Rhaphigaster nebulosa. The sequence goes on along the minus strand of OX411309.1, from coordinate 65,303,750 downwards.
CGACGGTTAAATATGGCAAGTACTTCTATTTCACGAAAAGTTGCTTTTTGTTGGTATTATGGTTGTGTTTTGAACATATAGATCGCCCAGTCAAGTAAGGTGAAAAATAGGAATGAAAGATACTGAACTAAAAATTTGCATGAACCTTTATTATGACCTGTTAGCAAAAAAGTGTCTCGTGTTTGCATCCCAACTTATTAAAGATAAAAATAAGCTTTTATAAATATCTCGTTTATTTGCACCTCGTTAGATGTTATTGTAAAACTTGTAGAATATTAAATTCTCTACAAGTTTAGTATTACTCCATTTTTTGCATGATCGGCCGTTCTCTAGATTTAATACGGAGGGAAGGGAAAGGGGCGAGGGGGAGGGGAGGAGAACTGGACCAAAGTAGGGGACTTATTTTAGGAGAAAATTCGAATGTGAATTACGAAAATATAGTACGTTCTAAGTAAAATAAGCCTGTATGCCGTTCCAAAGCCGCTATCTTAAAAAAATAACGACATTTTATTCAAGTGAACGTCTAAAATTTTCGCTCATTTTTCATTTCGTGCTCAATATCTTGAAGACTACGAACCACACGAAAGCCTTATGAATGCCTGCCTTTTTTAAAGAAAATTAGATTTTCTACTATTTGTGCCCTAATAGAGCTCTTAACGTTAGCTAGTTACCGAAATATAGTATCTAAAAAAAAAAAGTCTAAAACAATCACTACATTGTGAATTTTTGTTATATGTTGTGAATATATTGTTGTAGGCAACATCAATGGGAACTGTTCTTTCTACGAAGATAATTATTATAATCTACATTATGGCGCATTTAACTGGCTCTTATTTGAGTGGCAATAGACATCTGTACGTCTAATAGTTTCTGTGAAAAAGTATTTCACGTTTTTTCACGTTCAAGTACACACGTTTTTTGCATTACGTAAAATAAGATATCTTGGGAAATATGTGACGTACAGATGTTTATTACTACCCAAATATGAGCTATTTGCATGCACCAGAAAGTAGTTTATAATAATTCTCTACGTAGGAAGAATTGTTCCCATAATATTTGCCAAAATAGATTCACTAAATGGCGATCTCTCGTTTTTGGAATTTTTTTTTTGTTACTAGATCTTGGAAACTACTTAACGTCAATAGCTCTTTAAGTCAGCTAAATTAGGGCTCAAATTTTAGGAAATCTAATTTTCTTATAAAAAAAAAAGGTATGCTTTTCGCGTGGTTCGCAGTCTTTAGTGAGTATACGCAGTGAGTACATAATAAAGAATAAGAGAAATGTTTAAGTTTTTACTTGAATAAAATGTCGCCTTTTTTTAAGGTTTTTGAGGTTTCGGCAAACAAGGCTGATTTAACTTGAAATGTCCTATATTTTCGTAATTCACATTCAAACCTTCTCATAAAATGAGCGCCCAACTTTGCCTCTGCTTCTCCCCTATTCGCGTAATAGCCAGAGAACGGTTGATCATGCAAAAAAGGAAAATTATTAAGTTGAAACTTACGGAGAATTTAATTTTATACAAATTTCACAATAACATATTGGGACGCATAAAAACTGATATTTACAAAAATCTGATTTTTTTCATTTTTTTTTTAACCTTTAATAACTCCAGAAGCCAACACGTGATTTTATGAGATTTTTTAGTCAACTGTTAGAAAGTCATGATAAAGGTTCATGGACATGTTTAGCTTAGTATCTTCTATTCCGAGGTTGAACCCTTATTTGACTGGGCTAATATTTTAAATATAAATATGTATTTACTTTTTAGGTTGCAAAGAGTGTTTGAATCGCTAGTAAAAATATATAAATTATTTTTTTATTCCGTTTCGTTTCATTTTAAAAAAAACATGGGAAAATATCATAGGAACCTGTAACGATTTTGCTTGAACTATTTAAAATCCTGTTAAATACAACTAATCAAATCTTGAAGAATTACAAAAACTAAAAATAATAAGACAAATATAGGAAAGTAAAGAGACTCACTAATACGTTTACACTATGCATATATAACACACATGCGACAATTCACCTTATCACCAAAATCACACTCGTAATATATTTAAGATTTTTTCTTGAAGCCATGTTCAAGGAACGGGGTTGGAACGACAATAAATTCATAGTGGCAATAAAGGTGTCCAAAAAGCAATAAATTTCACTTTTATCAGTTAATAAACGTTTTTTTTTTCCTTTGAAACCCCCTTTGTCTCTTTTTTAATAAAATAAGTTTTAATAAACGTTAGCTTAATAACTTGAAGAAAGCTTGCTTTCAAGGGTATGGCGGACCCCTACCAACCTACGCACGCAAGCTGTTTTTTATATACATGGTAACAATAAATAAAAGATATCTATAGGAAGACTATCGCCGCGACGTTTATTTATTTAAGAATGAAAATGAACTATTTTCTTTTTCGTTCCACATTCAATGTGCTTTTAAAAGCATATCTCTACATTTTAAACTAAAATAAATTTCACCGAAACTTCCTCTTATCGACAGTGTTGTTAATGCAGTATACTTCAATGACTTATTACCATAAGTTTATTGTTTTGAAATGAAAGTTAATTTTTATTATATTTATGCAGAAAATTAAAATATTTTAACATCTGCCATATTCCCTCTTAACAAACATTGTTCAAAAATAATGAAAACAATTTGAATGAGTTCTCGTTTTGTCATTATGTAATGTTCAGATATTCTTGAAACCTATTATTTATAAATAATTCAACGAAAAATCACAGAGGCATTTAAATTTTCACTAAAAACAATGGCGACAAAATTATGCTTATTTAACTATTTTTTTATATAAAAAATGATTGGTATATATGAAAATTTAAATACAGTTGTTAAAAGGGAAAATACATGCATAAAAAATGAAAATTAATCATCTTTGGTTGGTGTGCGGACCGATTGTTTTAATATTGTTCGCAAAAAATAAAGCATAATGTATTACTTCCCCTATCTGTATATGAAATGTATAGTAAGGGGAAATATTGTGATCGTGAAATATTTCTAATTCGAGTTCTCAACGGAAATACACGTTTTAAGGTCCTCTGAGTCTAAATAACCAAGCCTCGCAAACTTAAATAGCTGGAATGTTACTGCACCTTTTTCGTCAAAATGGACTAATCGGAAATGACACTTTACATAATTGATTTTAAACTTGTTTGCAATTTTCTCGAAAATGGTTCTAACGATTTTGCCGAAACTTGTCTTAAGTTTTCTCCTTAAAGCCCTCTAACATTTTATACATTTAGATATTTATACCTTAAACATTTTATAACGAGAAACTTCGGAGAAAAAACTTATGACGAAAAGAAAATTTTATTTTCGCATAACTCAAAAAATATGAATTTTATCGTGTTATATATGAAATCATATGAAAGGTAATTAAATTCTCTACAATTTTTTTTTTAAATGTAAATGCTAAATAATTTGCAAAGATATGACGTATCTTTTAGGGACTACAAGACTAGACCCTAGAATGAAAGTTTGTCTCAAACCTCATCGAATCTCCTCCCACCACTCTTCCATCCTGTTTACAAACCAAAAATATATAGTGCACAGAATTGTCGGTCGAAAGTTATTTCAAAAACAATTTTATTATTCTTTTGGAAGAGAAGCCGTGAAGAAGTGTCTGCTGGTGACTATATATATATATATATATATATATATATATATATATATATATATATATATATATATTTCAAGTATTATTTATGTAAACCCTTTTAAATTATTTTTTTAAATGATGTATGTTGCGTGATGTTGAGCGATAGCGCGCTAGGATTTTTTTTTGTTTTAGAAAATTATTTTTTCTTTTTAAGAAAATTTGCACCGTGCCGGAGAATCTATCCACGCTGTCCCTAGATCCGGAAAAGTTATTTTTATTATACGTTCTCCTTTTTATTTTTAGGAATAAGAAACGATTTCTACAGAACCTCTCAAAAAATTCTTTGGGGCCATCTTCACACATTTACCCGTTTATACGAGCTTTTTATATTTCTTCTCTTCATTTTGAAGAAGTATTGCTTACAGTGATAGTATAACGGCGTCTCAGACCTGCGTCAGCCTTTGGTAATTACAAGACTAGACAATTAGGCTAATTAGAGGTGTAGCGTAACTAGGAATAACAAGTAACACGTGGAAAACTTCAACTTTTAATACACTTCAAGTCCATTAACCTACTTTATAAAAATATTTTGTAAAAGTTCATATAGTTACAAAAAAAAAAATGGGATTGTGATGTAATCACTAAAAAAAAAGCTATTGTGTTGTATAACACATCTCTTAGCTGTTTCTATCTAACGCATCTGTTTACTGTTAATTCGCTTATAATCTTTAGATTCAAGGATGAACTATCGGCATTATGCATTGAAAATATTATTCATTTGATATATTTTTTATAACTTTTATTGGCTAGAGCTTCATAATCACATATAAAGAAATAAAAGTTATTTTTAATTTTATCTCGAAGCTCTTTCAATTAACATAAAACTCTCAGAAAAATTAAAATTTAAAGTATTTTATCCAAGAAGATCCTGAACCAGCTTCTTTTCAGCCTTCTTCGGCATTTTTTCAGTGTCATTTATGAGTTTGTCGTTCGTGGTATTTGTCATAAAAATCGTTGGTATGATGTTCTCTTATGTTGTCGAACTATGACAGAAAGAGTATGCTATTTTACAGGTTTTTACCCCATTCTATCCAGATTTCGACGAAGTTAAAAAATTCAACCATCACGTGCCACAGTCGAACAGTGGCGTTTATGGTTCGAGCATTCCAACGTGATATTTTAACGCGCTTGGAAACCTTCTCGTTATTTAGGTAACGCTTATCCATCTCGTCCTTGGTCCCAAGAGTGACGTTTGATTTAAGCTTTGCTGCTTTTTTCTTACCAAGGAACGGTAGTAAAACCTAAACGTAAAATGTTCAATGCGCTGTAACATTGCTAATAATGGTCCCATTTCGACCATTTTTTTGTTTCATAGAGAATTAATTATCTTTCAAATTTATTTGTGTAATCAACGAAAAATGTATCCTTTTCGAGTTATACTGAATTCAAATGTTCTAGTACATTTATGGGCAGTTAAAGGGCTTTAAGGGAAAAACTTCAGACTAGTTTCATTAAAATCTTTTGAACCGTTTTGTCGCTACGCTCTATGGAAGAAATGGTTTTCCGACAATTGCGCAGCCGCTATAACCCACAGGGTGCTCGATTTGGTTAACAGGCACAACGGGTTCAAACCATACAAAAGAAAAAAAAAGTAAAAAAATCGGCCAGCCGGTTCAGGATATCATTTTTTTTTTTATTTCTCGACCTACTTCAAGAAGGAATCGGTCATATTCTCAAACATGGATTTACCCGATACTCCTCCTTTAGAGGCCGTCGATAAGGAAAAACATGAAAATATCTCAAGTACATCCGATATCAGCTTAAGCAAATAAAATTAATGCATTTAAAAAGGATTATGACGGAACATTCCTGGGCTAATAAACTTCTGTCTAGTGCATATCCCAATTATCTGAGTTTCCTCAGGTTTAATCCTGGAAAGTCTGTTTTTAGAGCTGTATATTATTTTGTTTTTTTTATTATACAAAAGCACATCTTTTTTCATATAAACGTTTGCAAGATGAAGTCACCAGATTGCATATGGCAATGAGTTCAACGATGCCATGAAAAAGTTGCATTTAATAATAATAAAAGGCTTAGCGAAGCGTCCAAGGACACAGTAAAAATCCTTAAGATCAGCCTTAACGTAATTATCCTACCTACGTCTTTGTTGACCCTTCTGAAGCTTACTCGTCGATTCAGTACTAGCTAATTAACTTTTTAGTGACTCGTTCATTATTATGATCAACAAATTTGCAGGCCTATTTTAATTTCGATAAGTTAATAACTTCAGTTCCTTAAAATGCCGTTTAACCATTAGATTAGCCTAAATTTATCTGCTATGCTAAAGAAAGAGGCTGGAATGAGTTTGCTGATGAGTGGTTATAATAGTTTCGGTTCAGATAGGTATGTGTGGACTGGAATCTCGAGCAGATCAACCAACGTTGATTTAAGGATGTTCTTTGAAAATGTTGCTTGTTATTCGTCAATGGAAGAATTTGAATTGTAATAGACTAAATTAGTTCTTCGTTTAATCAAAAATTGATAAAGTTAAAAGTAAATTCATTGAAATTTAGGTTACAAATTATGAATTAAATGAAACTTGTAATGCGTTAAGCTATGGACAGAAACAATGCACGTACAATTGTGGCGAAAGTTTCTTTTTTTTTAATTATTTTTTTAATATTTTATAATTTTAAAAATGTCAAATGATACTCCATTTGATGTAGTGTTGCTTGTGGACCCACTCCAGTATGTGGTTGACCAGTAATAATTTTACCACTAATGCTGCTCTAAAAATTATAACTCTTTGGTGAAAGTAAGATCCATAAAATGGAAATAAATAAGGCACCATGAATTTAAATAATTGAAGAGCTAAAGGAATGAACGTTATGTGACATTACAGGAAAAGTAGGGATTTATGCTTGTAAGAATATTTTAAATACACCTTTCTACGTAGCACCTTCTTTAATTTTTTTTAACTTTCATACTTTTCACAAGTTAAAAATTGAATGATCCCTAATAAAATAGAAATAAAAAAATCATTAAATTCAATTTTTTTCAATTTAAATGTTTGTAATAAACATGTTCTTTCGTCCAACTCTTCAATTGTTTCGAACTAAAATGCGACATTAGAAAATTGTTTATTCTTAATAGTAAATGGTTTATATATAGAACTGAAATAGTAATGAATCCAATATTTACATTTTTCAATTTACACCATTATTTAAATATGCCTTATTATTTTTGATTCATTTAACTTTCTTTCAATAAATTTAAATGTATGATTTAGATGTATGTATATATATATATATATATATATATATATATATATATATATATATATATATATATATATATATATATATATATATATATATATATATATATCCGGTAAATATTATTGACTATGCAATCTGGACCCGGCATTCCCACCTTCTAATAACAGGATGTAAGATGATGAATCATTCATTGTATATTATAAAAGAAAGATGATTAAGTTAAGCTAAATAAATATTTTGAATAATATTAAAAAAATATTTCTTAATTTCATCAAACTGAAATTATTTATTCCCCACTTCCATTGTTCTGCCTAGCAGGCACTTAAAAAGCATTTAATTAGAGGAGACCGCTGGAAGTATCTATGAACGATATATATATATATATATATATATATATATATATATATATATATATATATATATATATCGTGAGACCGCTATATATATATCAGGAGACCGCTGGAAGTATCTACTTATATATATATATATATATATATATATATATATATATATATATATATATATATGTATAACGTTCGTAGATACTTCCAGCGGTCTCCTCTAATTAAATGCTTTTTAAGTGCCTGCTAGGCAGAACAATATCATGGAAGTGGGGAATAAATAATTTCAGTTTGATGAAATTAAGAAATATTTTTTTAATATTATTCAAAATATTTATTTAGCTTAACATAATCATCTTTCTTTTATAATATGCAATGAATGATTTGTCATCTTACATCCTGTTATTTGATGGTGGGAATGCCGGGTCCAGGTAGTACAGTCAATAATATTTACCGGACTTACGTATACTTTATGATATTGTTTGTTCCATTAATCTTATTGTTATATGTATTCAATAATTAACATATCGTCCCTACCATGTCCAACAATTGAATATGCAAAAATGTGGTTTTGGCATTTTTTTTTTTTACTGAAAGTTTTTTTTTTATATATGATAAACGTTTTAGGAAGTATAATCTCCTTTAAACAAATTCTTTATTCATTCAATATTATTTTCTCTCGGCGTTTCGACAAATCTGATCGTCATTCAAAATTTCGCACTACCACAATTATAAACTGTTATCCAATATCTACTATTACTCCAAATTATATATAAATGAACCTTGTATATAATTTCATTGAAAATTAGCCAACTCTCTGCCATGTCAATCAATATTTTCTATTATTAATAATTCCCCGTGCCTTTTTTTTATTGTCCAGTTGATTGCCCATCTTGAATTTTCCATCATGTCTTCTTGTATGCGTTTTATATTTTCATAAACTTAATTGTTTATTTGCCACTTATTTTTACTAACACTTTTTTATTGTAATTTTTTTATATAAAACATGAATTAATAACTACGTATTTGTATATAATGCGCAGTAATAGTGGATAGTGGAAGGCAGTGTATAATTGTTGTAGTTAGAAATTTCTTGAAACTTCAAAATAAAATAATGTTGAATGAATAAGGAATATGTTTGAAATTTAAGGTGATTATACTTCTTAAAAAGTTTATCTTATATCAAAAAAATATATTTAGCCTTGAAAAAAGAAAAGTCCTTATTTGTAATAATAACCATAATTAATAATTCGTCATTAACTAAATATCCTTGCAGCCTTGCAGCGCATACGAAGAATTTGTTTTCGGGGGTGGTGAAGGGGAGCATTTAATAAGGAGAATACAAGTAATTACTTAAGTGTCTATAATCGCCAAATTAGGCGTAAGTTTTAAGAATAAGAATGATAATTGGACCAAAAATTATTACTAAAAATACAAAACTTATGAAAATCATATTTTTTCAAAATTTTCGAGGGGGATATTACGTCTCTTGACTATATAATGTGCTGTGATGAGCCGCACATCGTAACCCTTCATGCCTCACAACTTATCTATTTATTATCTACATAGCTAATTCGGCTTGCTACAAATTTTGTATTGGCACAACTAGCAGGGGTTTGTCAATTGTCAATAACGATCTCTGTTTTATGATTTTATCTATATATATATATATATATATATATATATATATATATATATATATATATATATATATATATATATATATATATATTTCGAAAGTGATATTATGGAATCTAGGTCAATAAAAAAAAAAAAATAATCGACAATTTAAAAAATAAAGAAAAAAAGGCCATTAATACTCTTGGATTATATTTTCTATGATGCGTATTACGCTAGGATCACAACTAGCCGTAAATGTCTTATCAATCGTGCCCTCCACACTGTAATCCTCCTCTTCTAAATAATCCGGCTACATTTAATATTGTTCCGCTCAAGGTTTTAGGAACTATTCGCCTCTCCTTCATGTTGGATTGTAGCGGAAAAAAAAATCTGCTCGATTCCAACTGAAGAGTCCTCGGAAGAAAGGGGGAGAGTTGCACGTAAGTGAATTTACAGAAAATCAAGTTTTTAAGTTTGCAGCTCCTACTTTCTTCAGTCTACAGGTATTCTTAAAATTCTTCTAACAAACCGACCATCCACATTTCTTTTTTCCATGTTACAGAAAGATTTGAACATATTGATGTGTTAATTCCATTTTGGACAAAATGTGACCCTCCTGCTTTCTTCCAGGAACTCGTTTGCTATTGGAATCTACGTTGAAATAATATTTTTAATTCTCTGTTAATTTTTTTTCTTCTCTTTACTATATATAATCCAGGACGATCCTCTGAACTGGAAATTACCATCAGCGGGTTTCTCCCAAAATGGCGGACGATTAGTGATTTCATTCCAGTCGTTTGGGAAGATAGAGGAAACATATGTGAAGTATTTTGTAATCATTGTATTAAAGAAGAGGCTCCTAGAATTTATGTCACTGTGTACAACTTCCACTTTCCACTTTCAATATAACTGGGCGTACAACTACCTGAGCTTCGTCTTCATAAAAAAATACAATTGATTTACAAAAGTTTTTTAAACAAACAAAACAATATGTATATAACAGTAATATAACTGTATTATACAGTTAGTATAATAGTATAACAGTAATATAACTATATTACATAACAGTAATATAAATGTATTACTGCATATAACAGTAATACATTACATTACAGTACATGCACAGTAAATGTGCTAAACAAAATAAAAAATTGAAAATTAAGTCCAAAAATCCGAAATCAAACGTGAAATTGATATCACATAAAAACAGCAACAGTAAGATTAGCAATTCCAAAAAATCTACAGGTAAAAGTGTATTCATCAATAATAAGAAATTTGAGCAATATTTTTCTGTTGGAAGCATATTTTTATATTTTATAGTTTATATACAATGAAACATAGTATAGACGTAAATAACGCCAAGGCAACCGAGGCAATGGCAATAGCAATGGCGAGCGTCGCAGTACCGGTATTAAAAAATGTATACATCTTTTTATTAGTTAAGTTATTGAAAATTTTCAAAAAAATAAATAAACTCGATATTATTCGATATAAGAATAGTTATTAAGGGTAGCTAAAAATGTAGCGACAATAACTTTAATAGATCATTTGTGGTCTTCCCCGTCGTAATCGTAATTCATACAGCCCATAACGTGCCGTCAATTTCCGAACTTAAAATAATAATAAATTACTTGAGAAATGCTATGGCTTCTTCTAGACTAAGCAATCTGAGTATTTAAGTATTGAAAATGAAGGAACCCGAAAATTAAATTTAGAAAAAATAGTGGGAGCTTTTTTGGAGATCAACATCTGAAGAGGGGTAAATAAGAGTAAGCTTATTTCACAATAATTTATAAAATATTGTTTTCTATTAAAATAAAGATATTTCTAGTGTAAAATATTTCGAAGCGGGCGGGAAAAAAATACTGGCGTCCTCTGGATGTTCACCTCGGGGTGCATTCCACTTTATCATTATCAGTTAATTAATTAATCATTATTATTAATTGTAGCTCGTGTTTATCCGTCTTATAATTTATACATTTAAAAGTAATTTAAAAAAAAAAATTGTTATGACTCATTGAACGTGTTAAAATATAATTTTATTCATGACTTTTGTTTCCTTGATCGCGTACCATCTGGAACGTACCACGGGTTGGGAATCCCTGTTTATATATAATTAATAATATCAGATAGATAATTATCTTAAAATAATAAATAAACCACAGTGTTTTTACGATAGTTGAAGGTTTAATCGAATCATAAAATTTCTACCGTACTTATTTTCTTCAATCCATAAACCTTTAATCCAATGAAAATACTATAAGAAGCATCCATGTATAAAAAAAAGGATGAGGATAAAATAAACGAAATAAGAAATAATAATTTATAGCTTAAGGCCATTTAGCATGAGGAAATGTGATTGTTGGTTTTGACTTGAGGTTTCTAAAATCAAAAATAAAATTGTATTCACGAATCATTTGAAAAAATGCCTAATTATTTATTAAAATAAATTAATACACTTATTATAGGCTATTGTTAGGATATAAAAAAAAAAATCAGACAAAGGCTAAGTCCACCACAAACCCGCGAGTTTTTAAAGGCGTAGAATTTTGACGTTATCACCCTTTTTTAGATGTATTTTCCCGAAAATTATATAATATTGAGGGATGGGAGTGCATTTTATATTTGTTTCATAACCAATAGAACACGCTTATGGAAGTTCTGGAGATTCCTGATATATTCCCTCCTCCCCCACCCTCCTCAATATTTAGGAACTTCCAGCGACCGCCTTTTGGCCAATTGAGCATAAATTCGGTAAGTAGGGTTGTTTTCTGGGCAGAACCATGCCATAATAATGGGAATTAATTTCAATCAAAATTTCGGTTTCCATGAAATTCCGCGGTTTTCAAAGTTTTGGGCATCTGTACAGCCTCATCAAAGTCAGAGGGTTGAAAATTTATATGTAAATTGAGTCGGTATTAGGGAAGTGCCTTTTGGAGGTTTCAACTATTTTCTGGCACTCCCGGAGGTTTTTCGTGGTTATTAAAGATTTTCGCAGCTCTGTAACCTATGCAATTTGAATCAGAGAGCTTAAACCTGTTGTATTTCAAAGATAATTAAATTATGTATAAAACAACAGAAGATTCATCGAAATCGGACCACTATTAGCAGCGTTACGGTTTGTTTAACTTTTAACTTTTTTTTAAACTTAACTAGCTGTTTTTTTAATGTTTTCTCGAAAATAATAGACTATTGCAGTGTATCGAAGGTTATCGGAGAGGAGTGGGAGTGCATTTTTTATCTGTTTCATAACTCTTAGAACACGATTATGGAAGTTTTGGAGTCTCATCTCCCCCCGTCATTTTAATATTTTGTATTTTAGCGAAAATACGATTTTAGTGACGCAGCTCTCCTGCTCACGGTTGTTGTTTTTTTCTTTACTTATGGTTTAAATTGTCGGCATGAGATGTTCTGTCTCTATTTGTTAGTCTCCATTAGGATGATGAGGTAAGATTTGCTCAGTTATTTAGTCTGCGTTAATATGATTTGTAATTTGTAAGTCTGATAATGCCGAAATTGGTAAAATGTTATCCGGTTAAATATTAACTATTTTCTGGGGAACACCCCAACTGTTTAATATTTTATCTTAATCAGGCCGGTGCTTTCGTATGGCTCTGAAAGCTGGACAATTCCGAGGGCTCAGCCGTCGTATGTTTTAAAGACGAATTTTAAGAAGTATCTTCGGAGTAGTATGCATCAAATATGAATGGAGGCAGGGCACCAATGCCTAGATCAGAAAGATGTATGCCAAAGCTGATATTATGAAATTCATCAGGATCGGACGGCTGAGATGGGCTGGGCATATCGCAAGGATGAGACCTGATGAAATACCACGGAAGCTTCTTGAAGAACAGCTGTATGGAACAAGAAGAGTAGGCAGATCCAGATTGAGGTGGGTTGATGGTGTGGCAGTTGACGCGCTATCCCTCTTTATTGTCTATAATTGACGCGAAGCACCGGACAGAGATGACTGACGGGCCTAGCTGCAGGGGTCCCTGACTTTTCGAGATTTGTAGTGCCAGCGAGGAAGGAAGGAAATAATATTTTAATTACAACCAAGGAGAAGATGGTTTAGGGTACGGTCAGGAAAGATACATTTTCACTGTTGTAAAAATTGTTGTAGTATTCTGTGGCAGTATCTGAAACTGTTGGGATGTTCAAGTCCCTGAGTTGCAAGTCATTTATCACATAGAGTGGCGCGTCCTCAATGTCCTCAATTTTTCTCAATGTTTTGGACTGGAACGATTGAATTATTTGGATTTTTGAGTTTAGTAGCTCTATCCCGTATGCCTATAAAGGTATTATTAGAACTTTGCTGATGATAAGTCTATTAGTTAAAGATAATATGGAGCGTCTGTCAAGTAACCTGGATAATAGTCCAAATCATTTGCTGAGTTGTTTTCTTTTCAGTCTGATGTGGGTCCTCCATGTCAGTATCTTGTCCAGATGAAGTCCCAAACAGTACACGTTCTGAAATATAAGTTTGGCACATTGTTAAAATACACCGAGTTCATAAGCTATGATTGAGTGTGAAGACAATGAACAACTCTTGCTTCGACAGGTTTTATGCCCGATAATTTATTTCCTGCATTTGCTGTAAAGTGTTTGTCTGTCAGGTAAGAAAGGAACATTAAGTATAAGTTAAGCTTTTGATAAGGTATGGTGTATGGTATGGCATGAAGGATTGCTTTAAAAGCTCAAAATTTTGTTTCCTCGACTTATTACTTAATATTATTTTATTTTAAATAAAAAAATAAACTTTCACATGAATTAGTGTTTTTTGTTATATTTTTCATATTTCCTTATTTCCATTCAGGGTATATGGAAATATAAATATTCACACAGGTTATTATGTTATGTATTCTATTGTATATTACCTTAAAATATATACCTAAATATTATATTATTCATATTACCTTACTGAGTGTTCCTTTCCTTGTTTACGTATATCTAAGGTCGACTATATCTCCATTGTCATGTTTCTCCTATTACTGAGTTAGCATTCTCATTATATGTATATTAAACATATGCTTCTTTGTTAGAATTAAGGAGATTTTGAATATATTTGGTCTATGCTATAAAATAGAATATATTTTATGTAAAATAGATGATAAAATAATAAAATTAAAAAAAATAATCGGAAAAAGTTCTTACCATTAATGAAGTAGAGAATAAAGAAGGGAAGAGTCATCAAAACCACAGAAGAAATATTAAAAAATAAATATATGTTTGTTGATTTAAGGCGAAATGGTATTTATATAAATAAATGAAGACTAAAAATATTTCACCACTCACTGTTTTATTTCTACGTTACTTTCCCGCTTTAAGCCATCCTCAGGTATATTTCAAAGAAATAAGTTAGAATAAATAACAATGTAATTAATTATATTAAAGTCCAATCCGGACCAAGTAAAATTATACAAGGTAGGCAAAAACTTTAATTTTTTTTTTTTTTTTTTAAATAGGAAGTCACCTCTGTCATAATTACTTGTGCAAGTGACGCTCATAATAGCTCTGGGAGTGCCACTTGTACTAACTACTGTTGACAGAGCTGGGCTTCCTAATTTATTTTTAATTTTTTAAAGTTTTTGACTTTATACTAAATATGTATAATTTAACTTGGTCCGGATTGGACTTCAATGTAATTACATTGTTATGCATTTTAACTTATTTGTTTGAAATATGCCTGAGGATGGCTTAAAGGCCGAAATGTGGCATACAAATAAAAAAACCTGTGGTGAAATATTTTCAGCCTTCATTTATTTTAAAAATACATATATATTGCTTGTGATAACTACAAAATTTTGTTTTCTAATTTTCACTTTGTTTCTAATTTGTATTTATTTTTAACCCGCAACGCGACAGGTGCCAGTTATTGCTTTCTGGCTACAGGTTGGTCTCTCAGATCCAGTAACATTATTTGTCAACATTTTATAGAAAAAAAAAAAGATATACATATCATCCATTTAATATATTATGAAATTATCATTTTAACCAACATTTACTAAAAAGAACTGCTAATAATTTAATTTTTTTAGAGTACAACAGAGAATAAAAAATGAAATTAAATAACTATAAACTCTTATAAAAAACAAATAATGATTCAAAATGAAATTCTTATAATTATAACATAAACTTTAGATGAAATATTGCTCCAAACAGAACTTTTATGATTTATAAGATTAATCTATCCTTGTTTCCTTATTATTGTTAGTTCAAAATGACCAGTGTATACTTTAGCTGTACAGAGTTTCATTCAATTTGGAAATCGTTTTGCTCTGTTAGTTTTGCCTATACTGAAAATAATAATAAATTTGGAAAAAGCAAATATTTTATCAACATCCTTTCAGACAAAAACAATACCTTGTCCTGATACTTTTTTACACGGTATTATTGTAGTTCCTTTGACTTACACTTTCTTTTCACACTTTTTGGAGCATTCTAAGCACACATGTTTTTGCAATATACAGCCATGGCTTTCTGCCTTTTTTATACAAACATAGAAAACAACGCTGTTTCTTATCTATTTTGTCAATAAACAGCCTTTTAAATTCATCAATTCATTTAGAAATTTCAATAATTTATTCACGAAATCTGGCTCATTAGTGTGCAGTATTATTTTACAGTATTTTCGGCAATCTAGAAGGAAATTGAATAATTTTCTAAAATAATAATTAGTTGAAATAAATAAATAATAAATTAAATAAATTTTTGGTCTAAAATTTACGCTGAAATAATTTAGGAAATAACACATTCAACCAAAGAATACGTGGTTTTCAACGGAGATGAGACTGAGCAAAACACCGTGAAAGGTGAGTCTGAGAGACTCGGTATATTTCAAAAAGGGGTTTACTTACCGTAGGAAAGAATTGGTCAGAGTCCTGTCTCTTTGTAAACTATTCAAGGAACAACTAATAAGAATTTACAAAACCAGCGTTGGTACCTTAAAGACAAGGTGTTGCCAATATAAGAAAAATAAATATGTCTATGGGTTCCACCGACCAATTCACCTTTTGCGTTCTGGGTTAATGGTATAGTCGTAGAATAAACAAAGAATACGTATTACTTTGTTATTAGTATGCATTATTCAATTCTCACGTTAGGTTATCAACTTCTGCTATCATTAAGTTTCCTAACAACGAAACAGACCTTCTCTGTAATTAGGTCTGTTAAAAGTTAACCTTTTTTGTTAGTTCACTTGTTAATTTCAAAAAATAGCGGAACTCTCTTCACCAGACAACATATCACCGTACGATATCACATCGTTAAATACTTACTTTTAATACGTTTTTTGGATAGATTTTCTTATTTATAATATTTTTAAGATTCAATATTAATGTAGAAGAACGATATTTACTTGATTTGTCGTATAAACGCTGGCAGGAAAACACCGAACGTTCACAAACAACCTGCTCAACGTCAATGACAGAGCATTTTGCATTATTGACATTCACATAATGAAGCATAAGATATTTGTTTCAACAAAACTCAATGTCAGGTCACTCTAATTGTTGTTTCATTATGTTCCTTTGTTTAATTTATTTTTCTTCTTTTTGTTTTCTTAATTTAACTTTAAAATATTAGTCTTAACTTAGCTAATGAATGAATACACTACTCAATTAAAAATGTCTTCATTATTTGTTCATTATCATACGTTATTTGTTTTAAAAAATAGTTATTTTAATTCTTGCTCTTTATTCAGTTTCTGGGTTCAGATTACTAGAGCACATTATTTATTGATTTTATTAATGCCGGCAAGATTTATTGCTTTTCATTTTAGTGCGATTTATAATGTGATCATGTGATACCATTATCTTCTTTAATGAAGCCGCAAAACATTTTTAATTAAATTATTTTTCTTCTAATACTTAAAAAAAAAACTAGTATTTATCTATTTGTAAGTATTTAATTCTACCTAATGCTCTTCTAGCTCAGAAGTATTTATTTCTTCTTTATAAACACTTTTTTGAAAACTTAAGGACACCTTTATATCTAGTTGAACTGGCACTTCTTCTCCACCCATTGACAATATTTCCTAGGATCATACCTATACCAAACCATCAACACTCATCACTCTTCCTTTATCCACAGTCTCCTTCAATTTACTTCCGGATTTCACTCAAAGCAAACAAGAGCCCGCCTTTCTGACATTTATATCCTATCCCACAGAACTGTAATATTCAAACGTTCCTTTCTTGTTTGCTCCACCACCTGGAATTCTCTACCTCCTAATATCCTCCATGCTTCTTCCCCTTGCTCCGACGGTCGGTTCTGTATTTTTCCTTCAGAAAATAATCTTCATGATGACAATTTGAATTTTATGGCATAATGAAATCTATTAACACTTTATAAGACTTTTTCATAACTCATCATAGACATTTTCTTTGTTCCTTGAACAAATAACTTTTTTGCGTGCGCCATAACACCGGGAACAGTAAATCCGGCCCTGCTTCTGCCTACTCCTGCGCTTCCTATAAAACTACTGCTTTTACCAAATCCTTTATTAACTGTGCTAAGAATCAAATTAATTCCAATCCGCATTCCTAACTTTTTAAATGGTTGAAATAAAGAAAACTGAGTAACACCCACATTGGGAACCGATGAACTAGAATATTGTAGAAGTCAACACTGACCCTCAGCAAAGAGCGAGTGGCCATGATCTGGTACAGGTTTCTCCCCAGGTTTTATATTGTTTACAGGTTGGTTGACCTTGGCACATTTAGTTCGATCTAGTTTGATATATAAAAGTCCAAAATTATATTTAACATTATTTTTCCTTCGGAGTATTGGAGTTTCTAGAACATTTTAGGTTACGCGCCGTTTTCTTGATTCATTGTTAACTGCAAGTTGTACAATCAGCTACATTTATATTAGACACCTGCAAATCATCCTGCATATGAAGGTCACAACCGAGCTAGTTGCGGAACCAGTTATTTTATTTTTCAAGCTAATGTACCTTATCAGTTTTGATGACGATGCTGGACAAGGGATCTTGAGTTCTCACTTATTTAACGGCAGGTTCTTCTACGAATTCAAAAATTAAGGCTCCCTTTAAGCACCATTCAAATAGAATTTCGCCTAAAGTTTTTCACAGATAAACATTACATTCGCCTTGCAAATGAAAGTGGTTTTAATGGATTATGAAAATTAGATTTTGGAAGGAGTTACTGTCAGCACAAGAAGCCCTAGTCCAAGAGCTGGGAAACATGATCTTGGCCTCGAGTAACTTGTACAAGTTCCTTACAATTACCACGTATATGAGTCACATCTCAACATATGCATGTTTGTAGATGAAATGTATCAGTTTACTGAAGTACAGTTATGTTTATTGCATTTTAAATACCAGAAAATGTGCAGACACAAAGGCAGCTCTCGAGTGTGATTTTATCTTACACAAATAAAGGAAGATTCTATGCGCCATAGCTGGCAGGGTTCGCACAATGATTCATCAAACGTTGGGACGCAATCGTTCCAAGAAACGGAAACTGCCTTCTGGAAGTGGTTTTAACCTGAGCTAAAGATACTCTCAAATAAACACTGCATACTTTGGCGTACGCAGAGGGGGGACAGGAGGATAAATACTCCCCCTCCTGGTTTTTTTTTTTTTAAATATGATCTTCATAACTACTAACATAAATTTCGTATTTTTAATAATAATTGTTGATCCAATTTTCATTCTTATCCTTAAAACTTACGCCCAATTTGCCACTTACAGACACTTATGTGATTACTTGTCTTCTTCATATTAAATCCGCCAGAAAAAAATCGAATGCACCCCGAAAAAAAATTCTGAGTACTCGCCTGACTGTGTGTATTTACTTAACTTTTATTCTATTTATTTATATCTAAAACTGTTTATTGCTCTTCAACTCTTGGGTCATTTTTGCCCTGTACTGTATTTACAAAAAATTATAAATATTAACAATTAGGAAAGATAAGCGCAGTTAGCAAAAACTATAAAAATCTAATTAACTACAACATTTTAAAATTCTAATAAAATCCAAATTAATGTAAATAATTTAATAAATGGATAGTGAAAAGAATGATCTTCCTAATTTAAAATTTATTGACAGTTTCATCTCCAAATTATCAATGTTTTGGGGTTCTGCCCGATCGCCAGGACCCTACTGCAATATAATATGTAATGGTCATAAAATAAATAAATTTGAAATTATATAGGAACATTTTTGACATAAAAAATATATTTAATAATGAATCTGATTTACCTTATCATATGATACATACCCAAAATGAAAAGAACAGTCAAATGTTTGAAAAATTTTGCATTAAAAAGATGCCAATAAAAGCTGTAAACAAATACTTTGTCATTAAAAATTTCTTTTATAAAACCACCTCCACTTGGCTGTTCTATTTCAATTTTACTAAAGAATCGCTTCATGCTAAAAGGGGTTTTGTCACTATGAAAATAGTTAGACAACCCAGGTGTACGCACCCCGTTTAGCATGAAGCGATTCAAAAGGGTTCTGTAAAGGATTAACTTTATCTCCAAATCTTATATTTTGTTTATTTTTGTAATATTAATAATAGAATGATTGATTAAGAAATTAAAATCCCAAAACTTTGATAAATGGTGATGTAATTGTCAATAACTTTTAAATTCGGATGATTTTTCTTTTTACTATCCATTTACTGGTAAAATTATGGTGTTCCATTTAGAAATATTTATTATATAATAAATAATTTAGGAGTTATTAATTCTGATATATGACAAAATAAATAAGGAAATAATTAAATCAACTAAATGAAAATAAAATTTCTATTTGCTTTCTTAATATTATTTTTGTGTTGGTTTATTTCACTAGAAGTTAATAATATAATTATTATATTAATAATTATTATAAAAATGTAATGTTTAACATTATAAATTTTATTACAGTCGTTTTAAAACTGACAGATTAATAATTTTTGTTATATAGGAATTGTACTTTTAGGTTCTAAAAAAATGCTCAGCAAGAGTTGCCTGAGAACCAAAACCATATTTCTCTGGTGTGGAATAAGTATATATATCTTATCACTTGTGCAAGGTGTGAAAATATAATTGTTATAGAAGAAAACCCCCAAAAAACCACTAACTAATTTATCTTGTAACTTTCAGATGGAAGCAAAACATGATAATTCTGGTTTTATCTCCTTTCCCACACTTAAATCATGTTCTTTATAAGCTTTGTTTCACTTGAATCCTTAGAATAATTGTAGGGTTTCTTCATTATTAGAGCATGCTGGAAGGCCTTGTTGAGAAACAATACACACAAACATTTAAAGGACCTACAAAATGATTTTTTTTTATTATACAGATGCACATTTTCAAACAAATGATTTCCAAAAAGAACAACTGCTGATCTTGAGGAGGAATTTAGGGGGAATAGAAAAGTAATTTAAATGAAATGGGAATTATTGTATTTTAATCCATTGCTTTGTGTTGGTATCATCCTATCATTAAGAAGAAAGAAAAATAAAATTAAGTGTAAAGTGTCTTAAGAAAGGAAAAATAGGGAAGAAAGAAAATTGAGTTTAAGGAAGTGTCTTGCAGTTAAAGGAAAACAATGATTTGAGATAAATGCAGCTAACAATCATTTTAGACCAGCTGTTGGAGAGTAAAAAGCTGTTGGTATACATTTTATTAATATGTCCATATCACCACCAAACTTACTGACATCAAAATATTTTTACATAAAAAAGAATAAATATTGTTTACTTATAAACATGTTTATTATTTTATTCACATATTAATTTAACTACCGAAACTAAGTTTGATTGATAGACCCTTGTAAATACCATTATGATTTTATCTCGGCATGCACTCAAAGTGAAACACAGAAAACATTAGAGGACCACTTCTACTATTGTTGGTACTCAAGTAGTGGTCAAGTAATGTAATTACAAAGTTTGTTTTCATGATGTAAAGTTTGGGTAGGGCCAATCCATACTGTCATTGGTTTGTTAATCCGGGATATGTTTATATCTGGAAATAAACTTCTATATTTTAATCATATGTCATCTGATTTGTTTATACATTTTGCCTACCTGCCCTTTTGCCTTCGATGTTGTTATTGCTATTTTTTTTTTAATGCTAACTTCCTCTCTTAAACCCAATTCAGCTCGACACTTCTTGCATGACTATTTATTAATTATGAGCCAAGGCAAGAAAATCTTAGATTTTTTATGCAATCTTAAGGATGAAATTTATGTCCCAGATGAAAGAACTAAATGTAAGTTTGAAGTAAATACTTATATCCTTAGTTAGTTCTAATGTACAGTACAGTGGCGGATTCAGAAATTTTCTGATGGGGCGCACCTTTCAGGATTGACCATTCAATACCTCAAAGGCTAAAAGATTTAGGTTTTTCACACATCTTAATAATCAGTAATTGATTATCTCCTTTTAATTATTTTCAATATTTGACCATCCAAATTATTTGGTTATCTTCACAAATTTGCATAGCAATGCTTTGTCTCCCTCTTTGTCATCTAAATAATATCCCAAAATTGTTGGGTGAGTCAAGTATATAGTTTCTATTCTTATGAGACATGGTCAATTGAAACAAAGGAAAAAATGGCCCAATATTAATTTTGTCAAATTCCATCCTCTACTTTCTCTTATATCAGTATCAGAAATTCGATGGCCACGCTGATAATTCCCCCACTAAAAACTATCTCTGGATCTGTCACTGACTTAAGTGAGTAATATTAGGCCATAACTTAAGAGACTAAAATGATAAAACCTGTATCATGGATTATTTCCGAATCGAGTAACTTTTTCCTGCCCAACAACTGGCTCTTAAATGATTGTTCGCTGTATTTATCTCAAATCATTGTTTTCCTTTAACTGCAAGACACTTCCTTAAACTAAATTTTCTTTCTTCCCTATTTTTCCTTTCGTAAGACACTTTACACTTAATTTTATTTTTCTTTCTTTTTAATGATAATTTTTTTCGCTTTCTTTTTTCTTTCTCAAGGGTCTACCAATAATCCATTTCAGTGACCTATTTATAATGTTTATAGCCCAGATGTTTACTCCATTTGTCATTTATCTTATAATCAGTAAAATGCTTCTAAATTTATTTATTTTTGTTACTGGAATAGTATTTCTATTTCGTGGAATTGAGTTAAGCATGGTTATAATCGTTTCTTCTATTCACCATCTTTTTTAGTGTTTCCATGTTTCCATGTCTCAATATTATCCAGTTATTGACCCAAGATATTTTAACTGTTGCACTCTTTTCTCTTTTTGGATAAGGTTCTATCTTTGCTACTGGTTGTATAAATCTTTGTATAATATAAATGAAATGAAATAAAAATATTTTCGAAAAATTGCAATTACTTCTTTTTTAAATAAAAAATGCAGATGGCACTATTGTTACTAGTCCTTATTAATGAAGAATGTTTATAAAATATTTATTGTATTTATAAACCTCTAGCACCTACAGATTATTAACATTGATAAAAAAAAAGAAGATAATTATAGGATTGACAATAGTTATTTTTATAGCCTAAGACAATATTTTTTTACAAGTCACTAAATACAGGTAGATATATTGAAATACTAATATTAAAAAAAAAGTAAGTTTACCTTACAATAAGTCAAAAAAATTAATAATTGTTTGTTCTCTGTTTCAGCATATTTGAAATCACCAATGGCTGGCCGAGAGAAGGGATTGTTTGAAAAATTAAATGGTAATATACAATTAAAATATGTAATACATCAAACCAAAATGTTTTTTAAAATTCACTTCATGTATAAAACATTCTGCCTATGATTAAAACATTTGTCCCAAGGCAAATAATTTGTTTTCAAAGTTAAAAAATACACATAGATTGAAGGATTGAATTTGTTTTGGGATTCTTAACAATAAGCACTGTTATTAATTAGTTTAGATTGACAGTGAGATCACTGTTGAAATTGAATAACTATGTTTAATATTGTACTTTTCAGCTAAACGGATTCTGAAATAACTGCATCTCTTGGAAAAAGGAATAACATAATTAACCAATGACCCTGTCAAACTTTTGGCTAACTACTTTTATTCTTATTTTCCGTGTTATGGGAACATATCGATGCAGAAAAACATGCAAAATATAATATAGAGAAATGCATAGCATGTATATATAGGTACATTTAGTTCTGTAATACCTGGCATTAAGAGACCAAAAGTTACCTTCCAAGATCCAAACTAACTGTTAACAATACTTGTAATTCTCATGTCACAATAGAGAATATGTCATTATAAGACCACCTGTTGTATTACTGAAGATTTTTTAATTGACCTGGTTAATAGACCCAAGCACAAAAACTAATATAGTTGGTCAATATTACTGGGCCATTTAGTTTAATTAACTGGTCAAGCTCATGAAGTATTCAGTCCAATAAAATAGAATTGTGAATTTTAGTTTTTATAATCATTATCTGATCATATGCTTTATACTTTTTAATATATTAAGTCTACTTTATTTTTTTCCTATCTAATCACCTATGAATAATATTTCCCATCTTCAATTTTTTATTTTCATTTAAAACTGTTCCAAAGTCTAATTGCATTCTAAAAATCAGTCTTTTGAGGAATAAGCTTGTAATTCCATCATGTGATGTGTCCCCACCACATTCGTTCCTTTCTTATACGTGCATGCACAATGTAGAAGTCCCCTTTTAAAATCCACTGGTTGACTAAACCTGTCTTTCTTATCAGTCAAGTTAACTAAATTTTACACAAATAAATCATTTATGGGCTACAGTTATAGTATTAATTCATGATGCTTCACATTTGCTTAATCATTGGCTAATGTAAACAATTTAAAATCTTATTATAAATTGTTAAGAATTGATTATTTAAAGAATTTAACTATAATGTAAGGTGAGAACATTAAAGCATTATTTAAATCAATGGTTTTATATGAAAAATAATAGTTAAATGGGAGGGAATTTAAATGATTATTGAATTTATATATAACATAAATAAATTTAAAAAAATAATATCTTAAAGAAGATTAAGAGTGAAATAATAATTATTTTTTAATTTACTTTTATTTTCTTAGCTAGATTTGCAAATTTTACTTCAAATGATTTTCATTGCATTAGTAATTTTTTCCTATTTATATTTATTGTATTTTTTTTTTTATTTTTACCTAACTTTCAATAGCTTGTAGTTTTTTTTTTTAATTCACTTGGTTGTTCCACTCTCTGTTGTTGGCATCAGTCAGTGCTTCAATGCTTAACAGAAAAATCACCACTATAATGTAACATTTAATATTTTGACGTGCTAAAGGGTTGAAAATTATCAAGAAAATAAAAATTACTTGCAGTTATATTACTTTGATTAATTTGATCTTTGCATTAAATAATTTTTCTAATCGAGCAAATATCACATCAGCTGAATAAATACATTTCTTTGTTATATAATTTAACCTTTATTGTTTGAAATGTAAGAGAATATGCTTTACTCAATCTTTTATTTGCTGGAAAATTTATCGCATTTATCATATCTAGAATTTATAATTAAATACAAATTATTTTTAATTTTGTTTAATCAAAATTATAATCAGTTTTTTTTTTCCTCTGTAATTTCTTTGTGGAATAGGGTGGAGTGAAAATAA
Source organism: Rhaphigaster nebulosa (assembly GCA_948150685.1). Taxonomy (NCBI): domain Eukaryota; kingdom Metazoa; phylum Arthropoda; class Insecta; order Hemiptera; family Pentatomidae; genus Rhaphigaster; species Rhaphigaster nebulosa. Next base: position 65,279,291 of record OX411309.1, on the reverse strand, counting down.
TAAAATTTAAAACAAATTCAAAATATAATTTCTCCTGACATTAAAATAAAGAATATTGAAAAATCTTAGTCCTCATAATCTTCTGGTTGAAATACTGAACTGGCTTGAAGAACTGCTGTTTAGTGACAAGTTTGGAAGTTCCTTCCTAAATTGAATCTGGGCTCTGATGAATGCATCCTTTGTTTCTAGCCCATACACAGTTGCTATTGCTATATAGTCACAAGTTTTATGTCCTTTGAATGGCAGGAAAACCTGGCAATATTCAATTTAAAGCCAGTTTTGATTATTTCATGCAAGCCTGAATCAGACATCTTATGAGTGGCTGTCGGCTCTTGTAAGCCATTCCAGTTTATCATTAGGTATTACTCTGGATAGCATCAAATACAACAATTTTGCGTTTTTCTGGGAGAAATGAGTATTTTGCAATAACTCCACGTAGATGGAGAGGACCACGAGTGGCTTGTGGATTGTTTTTAATTTCAAACTAAAAGAGGGCATAAACCCTCATGATGAATTCAGCTAATAGGCTTAAATGTGCATCGTTATCACTAGTGGCAACGTATAAGTGTAAAATTAAAATTCTATTGGCTGCTCTAAGCCACTCTAAAATGAGACATTTTACCTACAGCTCATGAAATTTATGGTTGGCATTGTACAACTTACCATAGCTGGTTCTTGGTTATCAGGAATGTAATTTGTGTTTTAGGGATTTTTTTTTTCAGTCTATACTCTCCAAGGTCTCAAAATAATATTTTCTTCATGTCAACTTATGAAATAACGTCCAATAATAGCGCAATAGGCTCAGCTTACATATACAGTTAAAATTAAAAACAAGATCTACAACCTCAAGACATTTAAATTTCGTCAAAAAATGTTTAGTGAGTAGGTTTTAGTGATATTAGTAATTACGCTAAGCTTGTCAGATTTCTGAAAATTTCGCTCCACCCTATTGAGGAATGAATAAGCATGGAAACACTTTTTTGGTCTCCGTAAGACATGAACATCTACTATATGTACCTTTCAGTGGATTCCTCTTAATCCTGGAGTTTTTTGTAGAAATTCAGCTGTACTGTAGAACTCCACTTGAAGATTTCTGTTTAAGTGCCTAAATAAACTTTCAGTCTTCTGTTTCTGCTGATTCACCATATTTCGCCAACAGCAGTACCACCTTGGGCAAAACATGGTACTTTGACTGTTAGTAGTAGTTATGGTAGTGGAAGAAGTGCTCTTAAGCTCTAAAAAAAAATATAATAAACCTAACAAGTTCTATTAAATCGACAACTTACATGATCGTAAATAGCTTACAGCAGTATATTTTGTGCAGGTGTACTTATTTACATTAAATTTAAATTTTAATTTTTTATCCAAGGCAACCACTTCTTTATTTAACTAGCTACTCAGTTACCATCACAACAGGGGGATCTGAAATCGAACCTATAGGAACAGGTTTACTATTACATATTTTTATATAATTATTATTACATAGTTTTGTATAATTATTATTATATAGTTCAATAAAATTAGGAACTTTTACAAATTATTCTGTTATTTGATATTAGCAATAGTAATCAGATGATATATAGCGACTGAGATCATTGTTGCACGAACGATCTGAAAGATGGATTGAAAAAAACAAAATTTTCTTTCTATTTCTTAGAGTCTAAAAAAATTCTTAGAGGAAAGAAAGTTAAGTGAACATAAGTTAATACGAGGAACTGGAATGAGCATAATTTCTACTTTTATGCTGAAATGTTAATAAGAATGATATTGTTTAAGTTTTAAAAATGTTTATACCATTGAAATTTGTCCATTGTTAGTTTAATAAACAAGTTATAAATAAACAAGTTTCTTAATGGAAAAATATTAAATCCTTAATTTTATCATTCCAATGATACACGTCATATGCAATAGAGAATATAAAGAACGTGTACCTATATGGCGTTTCTCTTGATGTCTTACTGGTGCTGCTACAATAATTGTTAAGAGTGAAAAGTCTGGCAAGTATGCTAAGTATTACTGTTTGTCCTAGGTTGCTGCCTAAATCCTAACTCCCTAAGTTATTGACCCGTGACACAGAACAAGCTCCTGTCTATTCTAGATTTCATTATTAAAAAACACTTCATCCGTTGGTATGTCTAAAATAAATGTTTAAATATTGTAATAGAAAGAAATTGCCTATTGATAGAAGCACTGGTTGACTGGGAAGATTTTGAAAATTTACTGGATGAACAATTAATTACTATTTGTTGCTGAAAACTGCACCAGGAGTTGAAGATGCTGCTTGTTTTTTCAGGTTTAATGAGTAGCTTTTATAATGCAACCTCAACCCTTCCGATGAAAATAAACCGCCTTCTCTCAAAATATAACTTTTTATGTACCTAAGTGGAAAGAAAATATCATAGAAATATGATTTGATGAAACAGAAAATCTTATGCTGAAACAAAAATAGGATAAAATACTGACTGGGCGCCAAGAATCACCCTAATGTTATCATTTTACATTTGCTTCAGTCTATCCACATTTTTTTCAGTTCAATATTTTCAACTCTTTCAGTGATATCCTTTCTCTGTTAATCTTAAACTTTGAACTCTCATTGCTAGAAAAAAAAAATATTTACAGGTTAATAATGAAAAACAATTACAAAATTAAATAAACAAAATTTTGGATAGTATTGCAAAGATTATGGTGTAAATAGAAAGAAAAATATATTTTTTTAAAGATTTTGAGATCAGTTAAGTTCTGTGTTTATGTTGAGAAAAATATTTTTGTTTGGTTTTTTCTTTAAGCACATTGCTCTCAAGTTTAAAAAAAATAATACAAAATGTGTGTATCTTGTTACAAAATGTTTGTTATTATTATTTTCATGTCATTCTCAAGCTTTATGAAAAACAACTTGAAAAAAGATTCAATTTAATCCAAAATTCCATATTAATAAAATGTGACAAAATACATACCTTTTTTTTTAATCTTACTGACCAATTGGCCTATGAGAAAACAATTTTTTTCTTAAACATTAATAGCAGATACACATTTTAATTTGGTTACCTTTATAGACATGAGAAATAGCAGTTGAAAGATAGAAGCATAATAAAATTTGTTAAATCTTAAAATAATAGATGCAATGAACTTTTCATAAATATATTTAATCTTTGTTTTATCAGGAATAAAAACATATTTGTTGCGCAGAAATGATTATAAAAATAGAAAATCCAAGCTATCTTAGTAAATATCTAATCTATAAACATTAACAAAAAGTTTTATTTTTTATAATAAATAGATATGACAAATACTTAATTAAATTATCTTCTAGTGAAGCCTTAATCAATACTTAATAGGAACTCCAATAAATTTGTACATTAACAATTTATTTGGTTTTATTTCTTATATTGGATCAGGCAAGTAAATAATCATTGGTTCTTGAAGGTTGCATTAAAATTATTAAACATTAAAATCTCCATCTGCTCTTTCATCCTCAATGCTGGTAGGTGCTGCTGCTGTAGTGAAACCTATGAAGCTGTTGATAGATTATACTCCTAGTCTTCAATAATTATTTTAATATCCAATAAATCGGCCTTTTTAAAAAATTAACTGTTTTTTTTTTAATTTAAAAGATTGTTTTAAATACATGAAGCCACGTGCTCCAACGCCTTCCACCTTCCCTTCATTTTTCCGTGAAATGGAATGTTTTAAGGATAAGGAATTTCCAGAAAATTTAGAAGCATACGAATCTCCTCAGGATAGTCTGAAGAGTGAAATTGCCGGTTATGACGTAATTTCAGCCAAAATGTTTACATTTTTTTTCTGAAAGAGGTAAATTATCAAAAATGTGTGTCTTGCGAGATATTTTTTGGATCATCTCTATAAGTACAACATTTTGAGGTAAAAGTCTCTCTTGCTGCTTATGACGTAATTTTTTTTTTTAATCAAATTTAAATTTATCTTTCCAATCCACCAAAATATTTTATGTGAGACTCTTCTGGCAAGTCTGAAGATTGGTATAAACTATTTCACAAGCCTGCCGTGTATGATGTGATTTTAGTTAATTTCCAAAAATTGAACAAGCTAAAGTCATCCTGAGAAACTGCCAGACAAATATTTTCTTTGAACTAAATGGAAAGATCTTCCATATCTATTAATCAAACCTCCTATTGTTCTTGACACAGTTAAAAATTTGCTAGTTACCAATAAATTGAGCAGTTTATCACTGATATTGATAAAAAGTGATGTAAAAACTTAAAGAAACATACTATGAAGATTTTGCTAATCAAAAATCAAAAAAAGTATCTGCAAATGTTTAATTTATTTTTGGTACTTTTCAAATATTAAATAAAATAATGATTTTGTCTACTTGGTATGTTGTTTATTTCTTTTGATAATCCAAAGTTGTTCCGAAAATAAGATGGCCATGATGCTAACTCATTAGAAATCCAGTATTAGTGCTGATTTATTTCATTTTATAATTGTTTTGAGTATTTATATTGTATATAATAAATATAATAATATATAATATATAAATACTTTTGGAGATTTGATGTGTGAAAACTTCATGTTGTAGTTGATGTCATTGCAACTTTGTTATTCAATCCATATGTACAGTTTGTTTCATCACTATTACACTTCCTCTGTACAACCTACTTGTTTTAGTCTTTTTTTATTTATAATTTTCATACCTTATTACAACAGTTTTATTTGGATGTCATAAGATGATATGTGAACAAAGAGTCTCTCTTCTTCTTCTTCTTTTTTTTTTTAATAATATTAAATAGTTATAAACATTGTAAATCAGTTTTGACATCCAGTCTTCAACCACTTCAACAAGACTGTAGACTTAATTTAATAATAACAATTTTATTCTTATTTATGGAAGTATAGCTAGCCGATCAAAATGAAACTAAATTCCTATTTCTATTTTGACAAAATTTCCTATAGTGAGGAGATTAGGTTTTTCTATATATGTATTAACCTTTCTTTTCAGAAATCTTTAGTACTTTCTTTATCCTCCTAATGATGTTTTGGGATTTCCCATATCATTAAACTAGTTCAGGTGATCAGGAGTTCCAGTGAAAGTTTTTGCAACCAAAAATATTTTAAGTAAAGGCTAGTGTAAAACGTAACTAAATTCTTGAACAGATCTCTGATTGATGGAATACCAATCTGTAAACCCATGGAACTAAAAAGAGATTAGAGATCATCTCCGATTCCCATCGGGTTTCAATTTGCAAAATGTAAGGTCATTGCCACAAAACCGAATTCAGATAGAAAGTGTGACATTTTGCCGATTTAACAAATAATCACCGCAGAGCTGCCAATAAATAAAACGTTTTATCAATGTATTTAGCAAATAAAATATGATATTTCACAAGCGTCTGAAAGGACTCAGATATAGGTCATGAAGCTACACTGAGGACAACTATGTACTATCTTGGGCAACTTAATTAATCTTATTGCGATTATTATCAGTGATCGACTGATGATAATGGCTTCAGAAGGCTCTTGATTCAGATTTTTTTATTTTTAGAAGCATGATTACTAAAGTTTTCATCGGTTGTAGGGACCGTAGAATTTCTTAATGTTAAAGTTCTTCAATTAAAAAATTGTAGCCTAGAAGAAATCTTCAAGCAGAGCCGGTGGTTTAAGGTGGCCACTCACGGTCAAGTATGCTTGATCGATCATTCTGAAATCTTCTTTGGGTATAAACGGTTATATGCTTGATCAAGCACTAGTTTTTTCCTTGGGCAAGGTTTAGCTCGGAAGACGAACCACGCGCTTTTGCTGATTTTTGTCTTGCTCACAGGAGAAAAACATTTTTACATATTAATTTATTGAATTAACTAAAGATATAACTATATATCCATATATAGATTTTAAATTTTTATATTTTTTTTAAATAAATAAATTTATAATTTATTTATGTTTATAATCAAGTTATATATATAAATTATTCATTCTGTCAAGACTTTTGATAGTTTTTACGCAATACGAGTACTAAAAAGAAAATTAGCAGACCCCGAAGAAACGATTTCGACAAAACAACAGATTTCCTAAACAGATCCAATAGAAAACCCCGAGCTTTACAACGTAAATCTACGACATACGAATACCAAAAAGAAAAATTGCATATTCTTAAAGCAATGTCCCTGATTTATTATTATTTTTCTAATAATTTAACCACAAGTATCCTCTTAGGATAAGATAAGGATAAATGATAAATGTTAATTATTCACCAGTCTTTAATTAGCTTTTGATTTAGACACAACAAACTGTCATACTGCGTTGGCACGCAATAAAAAATAAGTTCTACCGATAATTATTCTAATTTTCCTTTTCTAATCAGTTAAAAATTGTGAACATACTCATTACCAGAAGATAAAAAAAAAAATATCATAACTTTCTCATCCTAAAAAAAAAACCTAAATCTAGAGGGAAAATCTCAGTCTCGTAACACAGGCTTGATCATGCACGCCACTGCGATACTAGGGATGTGAATATCGAAAAAAATCGATATATATATATATATATATATATATATATATATATATATATATATATATATCGATATATTGAACTACTATTTCGATATTCATTCAAATATATACTGTATCGATAGTTTTTGAATACATCGAAATAGTAGTTCAATATATCGAGAAAAATATATATCGATTTTCGATATATCGGACCTTTATTAGGCCTTTTAAAGAGACAAACAAATATCGGTATTTCTGCGCCGATATAATTATGATATTGTTTAATATCTTATGCAATATATACTCATTATATACATTAAAAGTATAATGACCAATGAAGGTATAATGATCATAATTATTTACATTAATTATTATGAGTCAATGTTCTGGATTTATTTATCTATGTAAAAACCTGAAGAAATGGATACTACTTGTTATGTTATTCACAGAAACTGTTACTGTCACTTTTTAAAGTACTTATACAGGGAGTTTATTTCCAGTCCTTCAGTAAGATATTTTGAATAATCGGTGAAATAATGACCCGGTGTTTATGTTTATCTGAAAAATAATTGAAATAATTCAATAATTGATCTTCCAACGAAGAAGCTACGTACTTCGTGTTTCACTATCAATAATTTTTATATCTCCATAACCAATTTTAGATTCATGCTTCGTTGAATTACAGAATATATTTTTAGTGTTTCCCAATTTTCGCATTTTGTGATTACTACGTACGTACCTTCTTTTTGTTAGTTATACAATGTATAAAGAGTTTAAATTATCAAACTTTTATCGGATAAGGATGTGATATGATGAGTTTTCTTTGTTTGTTTGAACTTTCATTTTTCGTAGATGTTAAAATTCGTACTTCATCTCTTTTATATTTTATATATAAGTTTTCAATTTTTTTTATGATATAATTTATAAATGATGAACCAAGAGATTTACTGTAATCATATTATAAATTGCTATTTAACCAATTAAAATTTTATTATCAATAAATATTGAGTTTCTCATTTCTATATAAGTTTAAATTTATTTATTATTAAATCTAATTTCAAATAATATGAAAATTCTCCGTGAGTTAAGGAAAAGTTGGTTTACGAGTAGACTAGATTTATAAAGACACAAACAACTTACTTCCGCAAAGAGATTAGTTTGAGAACTTTGACTGGAAAACCATGAAAAAAAAAAATGAATAAGAAATGAGTTATATACTAACTAAAAACCATATTTTCCCTAAATTTATACGAATTTAACTTGAACGTCAAACCGATTATCGTCAAACCCAACTCATTTTTTTTTTTTATTTCAAAACTAATAAATAATATAATTTTTCTTTGCAAAAGAAAAGAAAGGAACCCGGAATAGACATTGGTATATCCTCTTAGGCTATGTGTAGTTATAGATTTCACATTAAGTCATATTTTATCTTTATAAATTTGGACAGTTTTGATATATGAAAAAACAATAAGTAGTATGGCCTTGTTAAGAGAACACTGCAAATTATTGTACAATGGTTTATTTTTAATTATTATTATTATTATTTATTAGTTAAATTTATTGTTAAAATCATTATTAAAGTTATCTCGGAAGCATTATAACAAGGCTGTAAAAAAAAAATTGATTTTTCAAAAATTGTTTTTAGGCTTTGGTCTAGTGATTCAAAAACTTTATGAGGATTTTTCCTTGGTTTTCATAAATGGCCGAGATATGGGCGTAGGAAACATTTAATCGATCGCAATTTTGAACAATTCGTGAATGGTAATGTCGAGTGCCAAAGAACATTCTGACGTCGCATGTGACGTTGACACCACATCTAAAAAAAATCGGAGAAAAGCTGCGGGCGACGGACGGACGGATTTTTTGTTATTCGAATGTTGACTTCTACTTCAGATTTAACCTCAGATTTAGAGAGGGTTTAAAGAAAAAAAAAAATTCTTCCTCGATTACAAAGGCTTATCATTGAAAATAATAAACTAATAGTCTGCTACTAAGAAATCGGAGGAAAGATTTCAGCTGTGTTAGAGGAAGTTTGGTTTGAAGGAATTGCTTGACAATTTGAAGAGTTACCTGAATCTAGCAAAGCAAAATAATATTAAGCTTAATAAACTATCTTAAGCCATGTATTTTTCCCCATCTCCTGAGATTAACGATAGGTAATCTTAAGATTTAAAAAAAATATGAAAACTTGAAAATTGAAAGTATTTTCATATTTTGTGATTTATGTCTACTCATTTTAAACATTCTAAATTCTGTCTCAACCTGTTTAAAATTCTGTTAATGTTTACCCAAAGCAATCAGGCTTTATTTTATATATCATAATGATTTAATTATTTTTTAGAACGGTTAGTAATAACCAACCTCTCAAATATTTCACAAGGATTAGTGTCTTGAGTTTATTTTGTTATTATTATTTTAATACTTCTTTTCTGATGGGAATATATTTTAATTGAGGCATTTTTTGAGCTATAAGATTTAATTACTTTTTCTTTTATTTATTTAATATATAAGCTTACACACAAATATACATACGTGTATATATATATATATATATATATATATATATATATATATATATATATATATATATATATATATATATATATATATCACGCATTGTACATTTAAAAATTATTACTAAATTTATTATCGTTAAATATGGTTAATAGTTGAACTTTAATATAATAGTAGAATAGTAGTTCATGTAGATGCACTATCTTAACAAAATCAAACCATTCTTATATTCAAGTTCAATATAATTATTTTAAAAAATATTTATTAACTTTAAATTTTATAATGTTTAATTTAATAAGTAATTTAATCAGTCATTTGAACTCTCAGTTGAAGAAATGTTTAAAATTAAAAATGCTAAATTTGCAAAAAAAAATTTATTATTTTTTAATACATATGGATGGGTTCATTGATATGTATTAATTTATTAAAAATATATATATGTTTTTCAAAACCTTTCTTGACTTTCTATGTTAGCTATCTAATTAGAACTTCGTTGCAAATATTGCATTTTTAAAAAAACTTTTTTGTTAGATCATATTTTTGATCAAACGCTGTCAGTGTAAATTACTTAAATAATTCATATAAAAGTTAAATAACCGAAGAAAAATATTCAAACAACATTAATTAACATATTAAAAATTAAACGAGTTGGAATCATTTCACTTCTAAAAATTAGTGTGATGATGATTTTGTCTATGAATTATTTCATACACAAAAGCTGAATTTTTCAACCCATATTACCAACATGGAAACTAATAAACCGTTAAATTGAAATAAAATAATTATTTTAATCGTTAATATTAAAAACAATCAAGGCAATAGCAACAACAAACAGAGTAGCCTAAAAAAGTTTGATAATGTTATCTGTAGTTTACTATGAGGAAGTGACTAAAGCTATGATATATTTATGGAAGGAACGTCATCAAAAAGGTCTATTACAAATAATAATAAAAATAAAAACATAAAAACGATAATATGGAATTCAGCGCGGCGACCTTAAAGAGGGACTTCTGGACAGGCTACCCCCGCCATCTGGTGCAGTCCGGTATAGGAGCGAGAGTGTACTGGCTTTCACTCAGTCGGCGCTCGTCATGACGGAGGGTTCGTTGAAGGAGGCAGGGTATACCTCGGAACAGGGTTCGAAAGAGGAGGTACATCCCCCTCAAGAAGAACAGGACATGGAGAGTCATGTAGAAAAATTTACCGTCCAAGAGGAAGTACCTCCAGTGATCGATACTCTAGTGGAACAGAATGTAAAGGAACCCAAAACAGAAGATGTTAAGACTCCGGAGGAACCCAAAACGGAAGAGGTCAAGATTCGGGAGGCTGTATTAGAAACACCTGAAGACCGACAAGATGAAAAAATCACCGAAGAAAAGCCGAAACAAGAAATTGTGGGAGTGTTGAAATCTAATGGGAATATACCAAAAGTAGAAGTGCATTTGACTGAATCGGATGGGCCAAAAAAGCAAGATGTTTCAACTTCCGATGGAGATTTACATGAGGTTCCTCTGCACACCCAGACCGATACACAGATCACGATCAGTCCAGAAAAAACGGATCCTGAACATCCTGTGGCGAATGGAAAAGCAGATCCAACTGCAACACCAGCATCTGCAACTTCTGAGCCTAAAGGTAAGAGAGGGAATTGGGGGTATCACACTTATTTGTTCAAATTCAACAGTTATACCCGGACCAACGAACTTTTTTATTTATGTTGTCGTTTTATTTTTATTTTTGATTCAGCTCAACCCCACTTTGGACATAGATGAACGGTACAATTCACTGTTAGCAATATAAATATTCGACTAATATTTTCCACAAAATACTATCACGTTGAAGAAATAAGTATATATCTAACTCGTTAATATTTTAGTTTACTCTTTATCTATAATTAGTAATTGCCAAAGATGATTTACTTTTACTATCAACTGTCCTACAGCTTGACGTAGAGGATTATGATAGATGTTTATACACAAGTTCCATTGATATGTTTACAAGATGTAGCACTTGAACATGCCTTAATAATAAAAGGACATTTAGCTGCCTTCAATACCATCTTTACTCACTCACCACTCTGACGATTTTAATTTTTATTATTATAATTAAATGCTCGTAATAAGTTTTAGGAATAGGAAATATTATAAATAGGATTTTCCTTATATCCACATTTTTAATCTATTTTCGTTTTTATTCCTCTTTATAAAATTTTTCTTTGGGTCATCTGCAGCAACGAAAATAAAATAAAATTACATCCACCAATTATGGTCTTTATTATTACTTTTATTTCAATTCAGTAGTTTTGTTAATCAGCCAAATGTCATTTCAACAGTAAATTAATGATAATTATACCAGTAAGTTATTTTTACAATAAAAAATATATACATATTAGCATGTTTATTTGCGTCTACCTAATATAAAATTGAGCATTAGAACTTGAATTCTTTTATTAAATGGACGAGGTTTAACTTGGCAATGTAAGAATTAAAAATTAAAATTCCTTTTAAATATTCGTATTAACGATGGTAATGGTAAACTTAATTAACATTTTCTCGTCCATAAAAATAGTAGTTTATACTTTTCAAAATATGACTATCTACCTTTTCCTGAATTTCCACATTTGAAACTTTTTATCCTCTTGTTATAAGTAATCCACTACAAAAAATGCTGTACATGGTAAATTATATTCTGTATGGACGACACGAATTGGATTTCTATGTGCCGAATCGGATAATCTAACTGATAAACTAACAGATTTTCGTCTTACTATGGTAGTATATTGTTATTTTTCGCTTGGTATGCTATATAACAGTATCTCGTCGAACAATACAGGTGTAGATTCGATTCCGTTAACAATTAAGGATTTTTTTCTCGAATGAGTGAAGTCTGTAACGAGGGTATAGCTGAGTAGCTGCTTTTCAAAACAAGTAGCAAATCAGTTGACATCCGCGTGATGGTATAGAAGGATCAATCTAATTCCGACATTAACTAAATCAGAGATTAAAGGAACATATACGTACATATAATAATAACACAGATAATTCCAACTTTGCAATTCATTTAAATGAAAAAAACCCATAAATTCATCAAAGACTCAGGAGTTAAATTAATACATCACGTTGAAAACAGTCTCAAATTAAATATGTATATGAAGCACTTATACATTTTTGCTTTAATGATCAAATAAATATCTTCAGTAGTCCAATATTAAATTTATTCCCATCTATAACAGAAAAAAAAATTACTCACCGGAATTACTGGAAAAACCCCGACCGCTAAACCGTTTACCTATAAACAACCCACCTTTTTTCCATTGCTAGTTCAGTGCGAAAACGAACCAATACAAACTATTCTTTTTGATATAATCTTGATGAGTTCCAACAATAATTTGATTTCTTGTCTTATTTAATTTCATAATTCATAAATTTATATTACATTTAATTTAATATGCATAATAATACCAAACTGTATTACGAATTGCTTAGTTTTGAATTTTTATGTTTTTAAAACTGAAGATGAATGCATAAGATTCGAAACTAGTTTTAAATAAAAGCCAAATTATAGAAGCGGCAAATAATTTATCAATCTCTAATTAAGTAGCAGATCGGTTTCAAAAATTGAATATTTGGTTCGTTAGGAATATATATATATATATATATTTAGTAGAGCGCGAGTCACGTAGTTATACGTTTTGTATTGATAGGTGGTAAAATGATGGAAATAAAGCTTCATGGATTACTGATGTTTGTTGCCCTTTCTCGTACATAGCAATACCGCTCCAGCCATAATGCACGGGCATAAAACGCCCGACCACCTTGTGTTAATTACCAGGATAGACTTTGCTTAAATTTGATAGCTCATTGTATGCTACTTTTGCGCTTTTACACGCTCATCCTCTGTCTTTATCTCCTTACCTCTCTCTATCAGTGGCCTTGCAAGCAATATAATGATCTAAGAAGACCAGAAAGAGCATACAAGGATGTTTATGGTCTGTATTCTATACACCTTAAAGTTTTATAGCTTTGGAGGTATAGAGGTCCTTACGAAGTACAAGTCTGTTCTAAATTAATATCAGGTATACTTTTAATATCAGGAGGTATGGTAAATTATATACTGCATACTTATCATCAGAAGATTATTGTTCAGTAAATAAGTTTAAACCTAACTTGTCCATGGCTGTAATATCAGTATTTATTATAATCCTTATAATTGTTCTTTAATTTTTAAAATTATAATTAAAGTATTCATCTGCGATTGGAAATAGAAATCCTTGAATTTAAAGTATTAGTCAGATTTTGTCATTTGTCTCTTTCTTTTCCTTAAAGAATTCTTTAGTAATGGGTATTCCTGGAAAGGGAAATGATTGATCAACTAGTAGTTGATTATCATGTAGCTCCTGAGTTTCTTGCTAATTTACAAGATTTTAATGATTTTTTACTGCCTATGGCTCCATCTCGAAAATTTAAAAAACGATATATACACTCTAAAAGTTCTTAAGCTTTCGAGGGCTTAGGACGCTTATGAATTGTGGACAACGACAGAATGGCATTGTTTAAAACCCACAGAATCATAAAACTGTAAAACGATCTAATTGAGTAAAAAAAAATCTAATGAGCATACATTCTCTTGTCTTCTTATGGAAGTTGTAACTAAGCCAGAGTTGTACTCGTCCTGTCCATTCGCTTATGGAAATTTAAACCTGTTAAGGAGGGAGAAGGTTTATAGTGTCACATCTATGGAAGCATCCGTCAGTTTCTAGCCTAATGCATTATCTTCCTACATTTAAGGGAATCTTCAGTCTTGGCAATTGTCGAGAACTTAAGTAATGGAATCCTCTGTTCATGTTTAATTTTCTGGCTTCTTGGAATAGGCTCATACTATTTTTTATTATTAGTGTATTCCTAATTGAATAGCTGTTATAATTGTGGTGTTATAACTTATAGAAGTTTTTTTTTTTTTTTTAATATATTTCGTTAGAATAATTCTTCTTCGTCTTCTATCTGTACAACAGGCCCATGAAGCTGCCCTTGGCGTGATCAACAGCTGCCAACCATTTCTCTCCGGTAACATGGCCAAGCCACTTTAATCTTTGTATCTTGATAAAAGAGCAGATGTAGATTTCCTTGTTGAGTCTATACAGTTCGCTGTTTTTTTCTACGTCGCCAATGACCATTCTCGCATACGCGCCCTAGAATTCTCAGAATCACTCTTTCAAACTTGTCTAGCAGATTGGTGCTATTATTGTGGAGGGTCCACGTTTCTCCACCGTATGTGACTACTGATCTTATAAGGGTATTGCACAGCATAACTTTGTTGGTACGGCTTATTTGTTTACTTTTACTTAGTCCTGAGAAGGAGAAATGTGCTCTATTTTCTGCTGCAATTCACCTTCTCACCTCTTCTTCTTCTTCCAGGTAATCGTTAATAATAGAGCCAAGGTAATGGAAACTACTGATCATTTCCAAACTGTAAGGGCCTATCCCCCGTAGTGACTGCCTCTGAGCCTGCTGTTTTACTAATCGAGTTAGTTTACTTGATAATCCCAGCTCATGCATGGCCGATATGAGTTTACTCTTTACAATTGAGTCATAAGGTGCCCTAAAATCAATCAACAGCATCCATTTAGTCTCTTGATATTCTTCCATCTTCTCAGAGATCTGCCTCAGAACAGAAGATTCGATCAATAGTTGACCTATTGGGTCGGAAACCACGTTGATAGTCACCCGGTTTCTGTTCCACATATGGAAGAAGCCGATTGTAAAGGGTTATAGAGAAAATTTTATATACGGTGTTAAGCAAACTAATCCCTCGGTAGCTGCTGCATATCGTCGATTCTCCCTTCTTCTTGTAAACTGGCACAATAAGAACCTCACTCCATTCTTTAGGCAGTGTCTCCTCTTCACGTATTTGTGCTATCAGTTCCTGTAGTTCCCTGGCGACTTATTGATACCCTACTACAAACAATTTTGCTAGGAATCCATCATTACCCGGTAACCTGTTGTTTGGAGTTTTCCTAAGGTTTCTTCGATGTCCTCTAAATCGGGTGGAATGGTTTCCAAATCATTGGAATCCAGTGGTAATTGAACTTGGTCATATTGGGAGTTCTCATATTCTCTGGGATTCAGCATGTTTTCGAAATGTTGTCGCCATCTTTCTTGTACCTCTTCCTCCAGCATTAGCATTTTACCATGCCCATCTTTGATTAGGTTTCCTCTTCCCGTCTGTTCCTAGCGCAGTTCACCATTTTATAGAATTTGCGGGATCCATTGTTACTTATTGAGCTTTCAATTAGAATCATTATATTTTGCTATTAATTAATTTGAATTCTTGAACTTTTATAATTTCTCACAATTTTCGATACCAGACGAAAATAACAGTCAGTGATAGAAATGCCATAATAAATTGTGCATTTAAATTACAAATAAATATATAAAATTATTATTTTCAAGATTTCTAATTTAACTTGACCAGAATATCATTTTACTTATCAGTAACGTTATACTTATCAGTAGCGCATCCAGGATATAATTGTTTGTTTTTTTGGAGGAGGGGGTCTAAAATCGATCCTGGGGAAAGAGATACTTCATAACAACAGGAGGTTTTCTGCGTTTAATGCACCATTCGAATAATTAGAGATTTATTTTTTAAGATTTTGTTTTTAATAACAGTGATTACAAGAATAATAATTTTTTGGGAGGAAAATTTATATATTTTTTCTTGACACATGTTTACATTTAGTAGCTGAAGTAGTTTTTAACCATTATTCACAAAGACGCTACTGCCTTAATTGTATTTATTTATAAATATAGTTATAATTTAGTTTTTTTTTTTTTTTTTTTGGAGGTGGCTTCTCAAAGCCCTCTATGAATCTGCTAATGGTTCCCATGTTACTGCTAATAATAACTGACAATACAAGAAAATGTCTATGAATATAAAGAAAATTTACACTGTTTTTGGTTACTTATCAGACGTAACGATTTACTCATCACAGATACCAGTCCTAATATCTAATTTTATAAGCCAATGAACAGGCCGAGATGTTGGAGGTGATACGGCAGGGTCAGATGCCAAGGGGTTCCCAATTTTTTTCCAAATTGGGTTAATTGCCGAAATTTATACTAGATATCTAAATCTACTAATATCTAAAGTCTAAATATTTTATATAAATAATAAATAAACAACAATTAACAAATAAATAAACAATCTTACATTTCAAGGCGCCAAATTTTTTGGTCTAGAAATACTTTAAATAAAAATAAGTCAATATTTACATTTTATTGCTTGGAGTCCCTCATTTAATACGTATAATAATTGTTAGTTAATACGCAAGCTTTATGAGAATACATTTTTTTAAAAATATATTTTCAAGAGTTGATAATCTTGTTATTGACTTAATCTTTGTTTTCTTCTTTGTTTATTTATTTTTAAAGCATTAAATGTCCTGGGCTAAAAATTTAAATTTGTGGAATTTCTTAAACATCACGACTTAATTTCGTTAATTAATTAAGCTTTTAAATGTATGCTTAAATATACACTGCAACTCGTATTATAACATATTAATACGCTCCCAATAAATTTTGTTTATATATTTTATTTTATGTGGTTTTAGTACAAGCCCTATTAAATAACTAAATTAGATACAATAAATATATATTTAAGAAATTTGTTATATTAGGGATTTAAAAAAAATAAAAATATGATTGTCTTGATACTTTTTGTCCTTTAGTGAAAAAAATTTTAATGGTTATTCATAATACAGGGTTAAAGCAAAAAAACTGCTATTACATTGCATTCGAATTAGAGTCAGACAATTTTAACAATTTTGATTGTATGAGAATATTTTATAGTTTATTAAGGTTAAAGTGAACTACATTCTTTCTTATAATTTGATTCAGATTTAAAGTATTATGGACCAACGGTTCGTGGAAATTACCATATCCTCAAGGTCGTATATAATTAAAAATAAAATTAAAAATATTGCATTATTTACATCATTACAACAAATAGCAATATAAAGTTCCAACCAAACAACTATACCTTAATATTACAGGCTCGACATGTTACAGACACTTTCCTGTTTTGTTCCTTTGAAACTTTCTTCTATTTATTATCCATACCATGTTATATTTTGACATTATTTTTTATTCTAGTCAAAATACTCAAAACTTCACGGAACAATTCACAGCTAACATATTATTTTTCACCTTCACGCTCCTTATCTATTATCTATTATATTCCCCTTCTCTATACATATTGTTTTTTAACTAATATTGAAATTTTGCAATAAATTCTTACTAGTTCAGTTTTCATAAAATATTAATTTACTAAGTAATAATAATTTAAGTCATATACTTAATTTATTTATTATATCCGCATTGGGACTATTGATATTTTTGTATTATTCTTAAAGTTAACAGTATTTTTTATGGTTTTTGGTTATATATACTGCTTCGTGTTTCGTACATTGTTCTATTTTTTTTTTTTGTATTTTTTCTCTATTTAAAATTATTAAATATAGGATATTTTTCAAGGATTGTCGACTACTTAAGTTTCAATTTGAAGAAACCATGCACTAGATGTGTGGTATGTAATTATTTCGGGATATTTAGTTAAACTGTTGCTACCGATTTCCTGTCATTAGAAATCGTTCCTCCTTCTATTACAACAATCGCTTCTATCTAAAGATTGAAGGACCACAATTCCAGCGTGTAATGGTTCGGAAATTCTTCGTCAGTAGCCATTGGCCCTGAAGTTGTTCTCTAAATCATTATTGACGCCATATATTTTTTGAGAAAATTTATTGCTATTAGTGGAATAATAAATTAATTGAAATTACGCCTCATTATGTTCCTCATCCCTTTTCCTTGACCAAATATGGTATTTTTGAATGTCTCCGCATCACATTCAGTTTGTTATTCATCCTTTTAGGACTAACCTTACTCCAATGCCGTTGAGACTGTCGGAAAAAAACTGCTCTCGGGATTAAGGTATGAAACGGAATTAAATTAATCCATTACTAGTTTACTCCTTGGCTGTATATATTTTTTTTTTGTATCGGAGTAGCTATATTTCAGAGTTTTAGGTTAGGCTTAATCCATGACTTCATTAACTCATGACTTCAGTAGCTGGCCCTAATTGTGCTTAAGGTGACAAATATAATAATACTGATATACGCATTACTTTTAAATATTCCTACTTTATTTTAAGTCTTTAAATAACTAATTCTTTATTACCAAATGCTTAGTTTGGTATTGATTCTTTGGTAATCAAAACCTAACCTTTTAAACTTTAAACAAAAACAAATATCTTGTGTTTGATCTATCAAGTTGCTATTGTTCTTATTCGACGCTAAATCTAATTCTTTACCTCGTTATTTAAATTAGTTTCGATCCGTTTTTTTATGCAATGAGTCTTTTTTTCAAAAATTACCAAAAGGTATAAAACAACTTATTATTTTCATGGCTTTTGTGTGAAAACTGGTCAAGACTTCATGTTCTGACACATGTTCATTGGAACGTTTTGTTCATTCGTTAAATTTGCTGTAAAGCCACCAAGGGTTATTCTTTTATTTGGAGACATACTGCATATATAAAAGATGGTTATAAATCTTTGGATAATTCTACATTTTTTTTCAGATGTACATCACTAATTGTAAAAAAGTTATGAATAAAAATTAACTTCTACAACGACGCATCTTAAAATGTAGAAGGTTTGACACATACGTCAATCAGTTATCATCTGCTCTTCCTGTTTAAAAAATAGATATGTATAGAGTAGATGGGGGTAAAATTTTGCAATTTTGTTATTTTTTATATTTAGAACAATTGTTTATCAATTTCTCCAATATTCTGCATGATGTTTATACGATTCGATTTTCACTAAATCCTCTCCAAGAGCCATTTTCATTGGAGAATTATTAATAGAGATCAATTTCGCAATTTTTCTAAACTCTTCCAATGCGAACTTTTACCTCATTTCATAAGGAAAAGGTGAAAAAATTCATTTAAATTTTAACTTTCGTGTAAATTATGTATTTATTGTCAAAATAACCGTATTTTTCAGTCTCGTGGAATCGATATGTGTTGGGTGCTCGTTTGTAAAAAACTCCATCACAGCCATCATGATAAAAATAATTAATTTTGAAAACTTAAAAACTAAAAGAATCCTTTGTTTTCTCTTGTATCTCTAAGACAACGAAGTTACCTTTCTTGAGCAAGGGAGAGCCATCATCATCCTTATCTAATTCGGAGAAGCCCTCATCAAGGTCAGAGCTGCTGTTGCGGAGTACTTTCTTCTTATTGTAATTTTCGGTGAAGGTACATGTATTAAAACCTAGAATAGAATAAGATCTATTAATTTGGAATTAGCGATAATTCCAATTTTGGAATTATTTCATTCAAGTCTCGTTAGTATAGTAGTACTAATTGATTCATCCAACTATTGGGATGTTAGATGCTGAAGAGAGGGACGAAGTATGCCCAAAATGTCAAGAAATATATAGATTATCAAAGCTATTGATTTTTAATTGTGACCTTGAGGCAAAATAATGGAGAAAACCTTAAAATATTTTCTACCCATAAAATGTTAAACGGAATGTATTATTGGATTTGTGACCTTGCTGAGAATCTCATCGACTTTCCTTATGGTGTCCTACAATTTGAGCTGCTAAAAATTACTTATTCTTTTTTTTTTTTTTTGTGGAATTTTCTGATCTCTCAGTTATAAATAATCGCATAATTGCAATCCTACACACCAAAAGTTATAATATATGTCAATTTGAGATTTTTATTTTATTTTTTAAATATGTATACTCTTCAAAATGATGATAATTACTTTGATTGAAAGTTAATTTTTTCAAGAACGCTGAAAAATTAATCCCACAAAAAGGAACGAACAGTTTCGTTTTATTTGATTTGTTCTATAATTTGTATAAAATATTTTTTTTAAAAACTACGTTAAACAGCACTTTTATCAATTTTTTCAATTAAAATTTCGAGTGCTACGAAAATTTTGTAATGGTAAAAAATAGTTTTACACTATAGTTATACGTCGCTTATAATTTTAATTTATATTTTTTATATTTCGAGAAAAGTAAAATTATTTTCTTATATTTCGGATTAAAATTAATCACGAATTTTATTAACGGATAATTGTTTGCGAATTTTTATAACTATGCCAAATTTCTCAGATACTGGGTTCAATTATTATACTATCAAGGATTAAGAATTCACTACTTTTTACTAATGTTCTTATCATTTGATAGGGAGTATGATTACTAAAATAATAAGAATTTTTCGAATGGTTTGAAACTTGGCGGTTTCGTGATAGTTGAGATACTAATTTTGTGGAAGGACCGGTTTCTGGAATAGGAAAAATGTATCAAAGCTGTGAGGAGTTAGGTATAATTGATCGTCTTTAATTTATATAATTGGCGAAAAAATTAAACAGTAAAAAACCTTAAATGATAGTGAAAACAGCTACCGAATTCGAGTTTCGTTTGGTTAACTCCTACAATTTCTGTAGGATACAAATACTTTTTATTGTTTAAAATTGTATTTTCAATGGTTCTTAGCTTAATCATGAGATTTTGAAACTCCTTGACTTTATTTTTTTAATATAAATTGAGCTTTGTGTGTGTGTGCTTATTGGATTTGTTATTACGAATAAAGATGCTTAAGCTTACTAACGCTAAATAAAATAGTAATTTTTTATATAATTAGAAATAACTTCAGTATTTTATTATAACAGCGTCAACTACAAAAGGACCACCAGGGAGGTTTAAACCCTGACCCGGGGATTCAATTGAGGAAGTGTCAGACCACAACGGTACGCTTTGGTTAGCAGAAGTGGTTTTATTGGCAACAAACCTGTTTGTTTAAACAACAATTATACGCTTATATAAAAGATACATGTAATGCTGCTGAAAATTAGTAAAACAAATAAATACAAAGGTGAAAAACATGCTCATTGATGAATTAAATGATGGATTTTATCGCTAGATGTTTATAGTGCTTTTGATAACGTTTGGTGGGCATCAATATACCATATAAATAGTACAGAATCTTGCTGTAGCATGACGTAACCATTCTGTCGTTTAGATTATTAAATAAATAACTTGATCTCCTTTCAACTTTCATTTATTTAAATTTAAACTTAATAATTATAATTTTTAAAAAATGCATTTTTTGCAAATATATTCTGTCATTTAACCTTTTTTTTTTTATCTTAAAACATTTTTTTTTATTATTCAGAAACCATGTGCTTCATCGAGGATTCTTTTAAATCATTTTAAATAATTTTTCCAAAACCGTCATTTATCAATTTATATTTGTTTCGATATTTTTTGAAACTTTGTACAGGAAAAAAAACCCGGAAAACTTAGAACGTTTTCAGCTACGTGATATTTCTTCCTGGTTTTTGGTGATGGTTGATCATCCCTCTATCATTATTTGTAATCTAGATACAGTTATAAGATTTGATTAAAAGCTATGTATCCAAAAAAATCGTAAATGAAGTTATATCACCAAAATTATTTAATTCGTACTGTGTCTAAATGAAATAGGGGAAGGCGCAAAAAGGTGTGAATACTTAGACGAAAGTGGAGATACAATATGTTCGAGAAGTGCAGTGATAAACAATATAATAAAAAATGTTTAAAAACCGTAGCTTGAATAAATCGTAAAAATATTAGAACGATTCGAGAAATAAAACCATTCTTTGGCTTTTATTCTGTTTCACTCCGAACAAAGATTAACCACAAAAAGTAGCGATTGAATTCTAGCTGATCTGACACGAAATAATCTAGTCTATTAACTAATATTTTTTATTTTAAGTAACTTGATGTTCCTTTAATATTCCATAGCTTCCATAAATAAAGTCGTATCATGCTGGTATGATGTATATTATGTCTGATATCACAGCTATTATTTCTGATATTGTTTTCAGTGCTAAATATTGTTGTTGACCTTGTATTCATGTTTTGAGATGCTGACTGACCAATTTTTGTAATTAATTCTCTTCCTTAATCCCCGGTACGTCTGATATTTACTGCGACAGCTCTTTGCCTATTTTGCGAAGAACGTATGTTCTTGTCAGTTTTTATTTTTTAATTACTTCAGTTCCACACTTCTATTCAGCCGTCAATACTTCGTAATAAACTATCAGTTAAAACTATCTTGAAATTTTTCAAGATTTCCACTGGTATATTCGTGAGGTGAAGACCGGTTTTGTTTTTGGTTTTTTTTTTCTCGCTATTTATAAGTTGATCGTTTCTTGAGTTCACTACAGCGAAGAATTGTGTAATCTTTTTTTACCTTCGTAACTTTATTCCCTCCGCCTTGATTTAGTTATTCAACAATATGCATGTATATAGCGATCTCTGCTTTTAATTGTTCGTCGATATGATCTGTGTTTTAAAGAATCAGAAAGTTTTGTCACGCCCACTTACTTAAGAAATTTGATTGAAAAATGAATATTGGTTGATGTTACACCATCTTAAATTAGTTTTAATTCTCTTTAAGAAATATAGTTTGTCCTTACTAATATAGGTTTCTTTTGGTTGTGACTCTATAATCGGCTTCTGAGTGTTGTGTAGAATTACGTTTTTCCGACAAAAAATCACAGGAGTGATTAGGAGAGCAACAGGAAAAGAAAACTCTACTTCATTTTGTACGAAATTAAAGTTTAATGAAATTAGAAGTTTATCTAAAAGTGGGGTATCTGTAGTTAGAAAAACATTCACAAGTATAGAGTTATTTAAAATAAAATAAATAAAACTTTTGTCTATTGGTCACCTCCGAAAGTGCTCTTTACTACAATGGATTTAGTTAGGACAAACTTTATTTCTTAGAATTATGCCTACTTTAAGTTGGGGCGATTGAAACTTAATTATCTTGAATATTGTTTGAGCAATCACTTCCTATTCACCAAAAAACATGACTTACTTAAAAAAATATGAAACTTCAATTGCCTTCTTTTCTGGGTGGAATCGGGCCATGGGGTCTATATGAACATTTTGGTTGCTCTTGAGGTCTACTATCACCTCTTTAAATATATGCAGTGACGTACGGGGCACCCTGTACATTGTTCAGCCACAAAATGTGATTTGTCTGTTTTGTTTTTTGCCTGAAATCAATAATAACTTCTAAACTATTGACTGTATCGTCATGGGAATGGTCTCATTTGATTCAGAAATAAAAAGACTACAAAGGTACCCATTCACGGTCCAACATATTAGGACTACGTTGTAGGACTACAATTGGATTCATTCGTCCACTCACGGTCCTACAAGGGATCCGATCGGCTATTCTAGCCTGTACTAATCGCTTATCAATGTTTTAAAAAAAGAGGAAAATGTCGGTAATTTGTCTTGATATGGCGTTATCGGAAAAAAATAAGAAGAAAGTTTTGACGAAAAAAATGTTTATTAACTGAATAAATTACAATAATTTGAAAATGCTAAATGAAATTAATAGGAAGGATTATAAAAATTACTTAAGAATGGATAACAAAATCATCCCTCTAGTATAAGATAAGGATAAATGATAAAAAATGTACTGTGTTTAAAAAATGTATGTGTTTAAATCAAATGTTATAAATGTTAAGGTTTATATTTCTGTTATACGTTTTTATTTAAAAGGTTTATACATTTTCATATTACTTTAATTCCATATAACTTATATTAGTTATATTATTTGAAATATCTGTTCACATTAATGATTAAAAGTAAACTTAAAACAAGATAAATTACCTACATAAAAATAGGGCCAAAATTATTAGTTCAAAATTGTCGCCATACCTGTTTAATTACATTTTTTATTTAATATTTTAATTCAGTCCCAAAAATAGAACGTCTCATTGACGTTATAATAGGGGATTTTGGACATGAGGACATGAGTTCTACTATCAAGATGAAGTTATGACCAAAGTTTTATGAAGGTTCATATTTTAAATTAAAAAGTTTGCTTAGTCGATTTTGGCTTGTTTTTCCTGTACTAATGGAAGATCTATTATTTTAAAGAGTTTTTTTAACATTTGAAGAAAATGTTGAGTTTTTATTGTGAAAGCAATGCGATATTAACTACCTGAATAATTTCCACAGCTCTGAATAATGTTTCAATTTAGAATCACACACACACAAATTATCAAGATCATTGGTTTATTAAAATTACAAGTTTAATTTATCTAAATTAAACCACACATATTTTTATTAGTCAATGCAATCTCTTCTATCAACTGACCTTAGATATTTGGTACACCACAAAGATCCTGTTATATTGATATTGTCACTACCAGCAAACTGCAGATCCAATTCATATGTAATAAAACCAACATTTGTTCGTGTAATTTTGAATTTTCACACCCAGTAAATACAAACAGCTGAATTGAACATTAATATTCTTTTAAAAAATGTATATATATATTTTTTTGGATTATATTTTATATAATATTATATTATATAATTGTAAATAATATTTATATTATATTATAATTATAAATATTTAAATATGCTTTATATAAATATATAAAAAAAAACCAAAACCTGTACCACTACAACCCACGCTATATACAACCAATGCTTATTTGATAGTATTTTATTTATATTATTATATAATAATTATTATATATAAATTATTACTATATTATATATAATATTTTAATTTAATATATAATTTTATAGATATATATAATTTTTATAATATATATATATATATATATATATATATATATATATATATATATATATTATATTGGATTTTATACATATTCTTTTAAACATACATATCATTTTTATGAAGTTTATTCTTTAATTCCAAAACCATATTTTTCGTAACAAACAACCGGTTCCGCATAAATTTCGCTCTTATTCGTAAAAAAAAAAAAATCATTTTGGACAATTTTTTGTTGTATTTCTATCAGATTATGCTCTATAAATCACTTTTAAAAAATTTCTATTTTTAAAAATCCATTTAAATCAATTGTAAAGAAAATCGACTATCGTCAGTTTGTCACCCAACGTAATGTATACATACATATGAATATATATTTATGGTTCATTCTCATTGAGACTTGTTAATTTTACTCATTACGACTGTTCAGAGCAAGCTTATTAGATAATTTCTGAGTCCAGTTGAATATGATAGGAAACACAAAACTAATCCGATTCCATGGATGAAGAGATAAACAAATATTGGAACAAATAAAATGTGAAACATGTTAAAAGCTAAGTCCTTACTATTCGATTTTTGAGGCAACTTTCGATTCGGCTTGGCAAACATGAAAGAGAACGTGAGGCATGCGATGTCGAATAATATCTTATATTTGATTTCAGATCGAAAAATTATGAATAAGTTTATTCAATGAATAATAGAATAACGAATAAATGGGTTATTCATTATTTATTCTTCTGAATAAAATTTATCCAGCACTGGCCTGGGCCAATGCTACTATCAAAATCCAAATCAAAAATGCCTCGAGAGTATATTAGTGTAGGGCGTAGCTTTAGAACTAATAAATAAATGTTTGTTTAATTTGTATAGATAATTCCCTTGTTGTCTCAAAATAATCTTGAGAATGCTATTTTACCTTTTTGAAAAGCTGTGAGGTTTTTAGCTATGGTATATACATTAGCGCGTCCTACCTATTTTTTTTTTATTTTTTTTTTTACATAATATTAAATTGAAATAAGTGTATAATAGACTTAAATTTAGGACTCTGGCCCCAACCGCACGGCCATAGAGTTGGCAAACACATATAAACCGCCTTACACTAGATTGAGGAAAACTAACTGGACTAACAATATTACTGGTGAGCTCCATCAATAGATACGTTTAAACATGTCAGTACACACGACCCCAAATTATTCATCTCTTAAAATGCATCATATGCAAAAAAAGAAATCCAAACCACTCTAATCTAACCCTGAAATTAACACCAGATCTCATACAGCTTTAAAGAAAAATAGATTTAAATATGCATATCAAATTTTTCAATAGCCTCCATCACACGACGAACCTACTATTCAGGACTCAGACCCCAACAGGACGACCACAAAAGTGACCTCTCTGACTATTCTCTGAGATGGGCTGACACAAGACAACTAGTGAGCACTATCACTAGAAACTGACTCCTAATCCCTCAACTACCTTAAAAAATTCCTTGCTCCTCATATACCACTTACATTGCATCCAATGCAGTAGAAGAGTCATCCCATCCAACCCACTACCTTTATTCCCTGAATATCAAACCAATACCCGGCGGGGCTTTGAAATAAAAAATAGACTTAAATAAATTGTTTGCCTAATTATTTGTAAAATATCGAATTGAATAATACAGCTTTGTGACATTGTAATTATAATTTAAATTATTATTGTGGTTTTTAATAAGTTGTAATATCTATATTTATCTTAATATAGATAAATTCAAATCAGTATACGAATAATAATATTAATTTTTTATGAGTTTGAAGATCATAAAATTTTCCCCTTTCAATATTATGCCCAGCAATAGTGCCATAAAGCAAATATAAACGAAATTAATTATAAATGACCTTTCCGTGACTTGAAAACAATAAAAATAAATACTTTGTTCTGTAGTAAAAATGGAATTGGTTAATGTAAGTTCATGAAAATGAACAATATCTTACTAGACTACTTCCATTTTAGGACTGACCTTGGACATAAAAAAATCTGTAATTCCCTTGGTATGCCTTTTTTTAAATCTTTTCAGTTGGTTATCGTATTAACATAATTTTTAAGCTTCTTTCTTCATTCACTTCTCTTTGACACCACATTCTGTTTGTCCTTGTTGGCTTAGTTCCTGTTTGTTATTTTTATTTTTTTCCTTCTTCTCGCTTTAAAAATTGTGAAATACTTTCGCATGATCAGCCGCTTGTTCTGAACTAAGATTTCTATTAAGAAATCAATTAAAAAAAAAAAAAAAAAAAAAAAGGTTTCAGAATACATAACCTTCACTAAAATACACCAGTTCTTGTCTATCGGTATCTATGATATATGGTTCAGTTGTATGCTGAGGTCTAAAATGTTGCAATACTTAATTATTTTATTTCCTGATAAAAAACAAATATTGTGATTTTATTCCAACCTCTACTAGAATAGATTAGAATTGAATAGATGGATAGAATTTTTCGCGCCATGTTCGATTCTCTTAGAATATTGCGACGTAAGTTTATTTCTAGTGTTCTTTCATCCCTATAAAAATTGTTATCATCATATAAATACTTAAAAAGTGATGTTTGGGTATTTTTCACATGACTTGCAATATTGATGACACAACATGTTTACTATAAAAGTATAAATTATTTTACCAGTTTGAACAATCTTGTATGCACGTACTGGTTGTGTAAGCACAATTCAATGATCAAAACACGTTCATATTACCTAAATATATAAATTGTTTTAAAAATAATAAACCTAAAAACGTTGTCAACCCCTGCTTGTCTCCCTAGTGACTTCACCTGAAAGAAGGGTTTCCTATAAATTAGCAGAACGTATTTCTAATAATTTAATTATTACTTTGTACTCAGAATTGGTTGTAGTATTTTAAATATATACTCAACTACATACCTTATTCAAACATGCCATGTTATTCGAGCAAAAGCAACAAGATCGCAACATCGTTCTTGGAGAAGGGGAGAATATTAGAATATCAACAGCTGACAGTCTCCGTTCAACTTGGACCCTTTTGGTGTTGACAACCGTTTCGAGAGATTCAAGATAGCGAGGGTATTTTGTTACTGCGTCAGTCCTCTGCACTTGTCAGTTTACCACCAAATTAAATAATAATTTCAATTAATTTCAGATTCATTATTTAGTATTTAGAACAGTACTTGTTTGATATAGTTTTTTTTTATCGTGAAAAAATAATAAAAACCTTCATGTTGTCAGTCACCTGTCGTCCGTCAGTCAACGGTGCTAATCCACACAAGGGACTTATCCATCGTCAGGAGATTGATACTTAGGACTTACGAGGTATTGCAACTTAGTTCAGCGATGATATGTTATACTTTGCATTAGTAAAGTAAAAAGAAAGCCAGAAAGGGCTCTCAATTGAAATTTTTGGAAAATTTTCTTTTTATGTTTTTCAGGGCGCTGATTACTAATTTCAACTTTGCCATCTAAATTTTTTCAGTAAATATTTAAAAAAAAAAGCTAAACAAATTAATCTTTTTTCGATTTTTCTCGAAGGGTGTAGATAGATAGGTATATCCAGCCAGGATCTAGGCCGGGACTGAAAATTTTTGAAAAAAAATATAGACAGTATATAAACATAGAGTTATAAACATCAATATGTTCATATCTTCCAGTATAGTAAGATGGTAAAAATAAATAACCGAAAATGTGGATGGACGGTTTGTTTTGAAGCGTTTGATGAATACCTATACACGGAAGAAATTAGAAGCTTCTTTAAACTTGATTTTCTCGAAATGCAATAATCTTCATAAATACCTTCGTACATTTATATTTTATTCTGTCCATCATAATTTTCTCCATGATTCTTATACAATCTGTACAACAGGGGATATAAAATGATTTAACTACGGAATTTCTTTTTCTTTTTTTTTTTATGAATTTATGTATTCATGAATCGTAGACATAAGTTGAACTCGCCATAGCTGTTTACATGGTTTAAGTTAATCAAATTTAATGAATCGTTAAATTTTAAAATTTCTAAAAACCTAGGAGTCGGTATGATTTATACCTATTTTTCTTCCTATCCGATTTGTGGATTACAAATCTTTGTTAAATATTTATATATTTAAAAAATAAAAAGCTGTTATATGTTAGTTACTGAAGTTGTAAAATGCGTATGCACTCCAGGTTATCATGCTATGGAACAAAAATGTAGGTTATTTTTTAATATTTATATTGTTGTTTACCATGTAATATCAGTAACAAAGTATTACATACATACTTAAACCTAACCATGTTACTAGGTCACATTTTGACTTTCACATTTCTCAGCAAAAGCCATACTTACAATTTAATACAAAATTTCAAAAAAACGCTGAAAAGAATTCGGATGATGGATCACCTAGACCTTTTTGACATTCAGATCAGGAGTAGACCGCTTCGGAATATTAGGGTTCGGAATAGGGTTAGCTCAAATATTAAACATACACAGACTTGGAAAGGTTAGGTTTGAAATAAAAGACTAAGTTTAACCTTGGCTCAGCATTTGATCCTTAGTTATGATGCTATCCATCACAAGTTATTGATCGTGATCTTGGTGTTTAAATCTATGGAAAACTTGCTACATCGTCTAAATGACTACCACGTTCACGGACCCAGAACATGATCAATTGCTTATAACCTTATGTTCATATTATAATATTATTTTTATTTCTATTTATTTATGTTAGCTTACGCCTTATATTTTTCGTATTTCTTTTTAAATCCTTGCCGTTTCTTTTATTCAAATATAACCTACGAAATTACCCCACTAATGATCTACTTGTCTCAGAAACCGGAATGTTCTGTTCTGATTTCACCGCAACTAGTGATGATTATATGCGAAATAATGACTTCAGCTCACACCATCAGCGATTCACAGATAATTATTAACCATACGGTTTCCCGTTGTAATAAGGGGAACTGCATGATTACCTTTTATTGAGTTCGGAGCTCGGCTGGAAATCATCCTTTGGATAGGAGTTCCTTTCCAAGGAAGTTCACTAAATATAAAAGTTATGTTATCCTGTTGTATTCCTTAGCCATAGCATCATTATATTCAGTTCAGTGTTACTTTATTTAAAAAAAAAAAAATGCTCCCACAAATTTGAATTTAAAAATAAGTTCTTGCATCCCTTTCAAAAGAGCATGGTTCTTTATTTAAGAAAGTACATATGCATTGAAATTTAACGTATGTTTAAAAAAACAAATGAAAAAAAAAAAATTATCATTTTAATTTCAAAACACATAGTCAAAGTTCCTACTTAGAATATACGAAATCGTGCTACATTAACCAATTTCTTATAAATGTAGAGGAGTGATACGTCGATTTCATAGTTGGTAGCATAGAAGGGGAGCTTGGAAACATTAACGTAGCGTTTGCTAGTTTTTCTCAACGAAATCTTCAAATGGAAGTTTCTATAAAAAAATTAAGAACCTCTCTCACTCCTTCTGAGTGCTTTCTCTCACCGATCTAACTTAAAATTAACTTTGTCAACTTTTCTAAGAATTCTCAAGCTTGAATGTTTGTTACGCTATTAACAAAAGATAGCTGTTATCTTGACGTGTCCCAGACATGTAACAGAGTTGCTGTGTTTCATCTGCACTATTCTTGCTATGTTGGAAAAACATTTAGTTAATTTTAAAAATTATTTTAATACTAGCCTTTGTCTGTATTTTAGTCAACATTTAAATATTTCCTAGATATTGTTAAATTAATGAAAGAAGCACTCCCCTCTCCCTAAAAAAAAAGAGACGTTAAGATATTAGGTTGTTATTGAAAGATTCTAAAACAAAGCCAAGATAGATCGGGGCCCAATCAACTACTAGGCTCTCTAGCCTCAGACCTAGGAATAATTTCAATGGGCGCAAGCTAAAAAAATGTTTGTTTAATTAACAGAGAAAATGTTTATGATTATGATTATGAAGAAAAAAGTCTTATAAGATCACAAATGGTGTTATTATACGATCAAATTAACGTTATCATAAAGAATAATTTCTTGAGGAAAAACCGACCGCCTCCCTCCCCCTCCTATAGTAAGAAGGAGCGGCGAATGCTCTTGGGCCTAGTAGCGCCTAAACTTTAAATCCGACCTTTGTCAAGGTCTCTCGAATATCAGAGACGTTACCTTAATTATCACTTCTATCTATATAATATGGTAGTATAGATTCCTTTTCCGGCTCACAGGAGCGACGGATTGTGACGAATGAGTCGTCAAAATTTCTTTTCGGAAATTTCGCGGAGAAGTGACAAATTCCAATTTGTTTTTTAAATTCTTACTAGGGCTCAAATACGAGTGATGGAAAGACTAGGAGTTTTCAAAATTCTGACGATGATGAGTCGACGGATCGAGACTAAACAAGTCGCGTTTTAAATTTTTCTACGCGGTCAACAAGATCGCTTACGATCCTTTGCAACGTATTGGTCCAGCGTTTTAAAGCCTAAAACTTACAGTTTTTGAGATAAAG
Source organism: Rhaphigaster nebulosa (assembly GCA_948150685.1). NCBI lineage: Eukaryota > Metazoa > Arthropoda > Insecta > Hemiptera > Pentatomidae > Rhaphigaster > Rhaphigaster nebulosa. The sequence goes on along the minus strand of OX411309.1, from coordinate 65,248,153 downwards.
CACGATATAGGGTTGCACGGACCATATGCCAACTTACGTACGCGTCGTTGTCATGGCAACTTTATACCTGTAATCGCTGTTTTGGAAATAAAATGTCTTTATTAGGTTTCTACGAATGGTAGTCGAGATTACATATTTTTTCCCATGTCTAACCCTAAATCACTGTTGAATATGAATACTACACAGAGAAAATAGTAGGTTTGGCTGAATCTTATTCCTTAACTGTTAAACTGTTGGAATATTTTCCAGTGGGGCAAGCTAATTACTTATCAAGTATAAACAGTTACGTCACCATAGACATTATAAACTATCTTGCATCACCATATGTGATTGTTAAATTAACTTTCTTGGTAATATAGTGTTTATACGAATAAACATATTTCCCAAATATCTATTATAGCTATGCATATATTTATTAGCGATTAGAAATGAGAGTTCTCTCATCGGATATACCAGTATTATTAATTAACTTAATAATAATTAATAAATTAAATTGCTTCAATATAAAAAAAAATTAAAAAGGACGGGAGAAAATCAATATTGAACGAATTACTAAACGCATATCAAAGTACATATTAACATTAATTATTAAATATACTTCTTACTAAGAACTAGAGAATAATGAATTAAATTGCTTCACTTAAAAAATTAAATAAAGAAGGAAAAAAAATCACAATTGAATTAATAATGAATGAAACCTATCAAACTTATAAACCTTGTAGACATATTTTTATTTTTTTCATGTTTATTTAATTCTTTTTTGGGTAAAATATCGGTTTCAGATACTCAAATTTTAGTAGCGGTGTTAACGTTATATCTAGTTGAAACTCTATTTTAAAGGAGGGGGTAAAAAAAATATCGAGGCCCAATATCGATCTTTTTTTCTCGAAATTCATATCCCAACTCCACCATCCACTCAAGACCAAATGGAAGTCCACTATTTTTTTTATATTTTGGAGGGGAGAGGAGGCAAAGTTTAAATTATTTAATGTTCTTGCTATTGTAGAGACACTTATTTATATTCCATTAATTCTCAAAAATTATATTTATCTATATATTGAAATATTTGTATAATGTAATTATTATAAAATAGGTATTTACGTGCATACGTGAGCATGGATCACTAATTGTCGGTATATAATGGAATGATGAAGTAGAGAGATCGTCAGTGGAGCCCTTGAAACCGTCTTCACTCCAAGCACTCCAGTAGCTCCAATTTATTATTCTATTATTTGGAACGATCGTAAGTGGCCGCCTTTATAGTGCAATTATTAATGTACTTAATAAGACCGTTTTGTTATTTTTGAATAAAACTTTAAGCGATCAGTTAAAGAATGGCAGTTAATTTCATATGAATTTATTTTATTTATTTTGTTGTTTATTTTATTTGTTCGTTTATTTTATTTATTTTTTGTTTATTTTATTTTGCTTCTTTTTTTGTTTATTTATTTTTTTCCTATTTATTATTTTACTATTATTTAATTTTTTTATCTTCTTTTAATATGGTGTGAATGAATTTTTTGAGCCCTTTTATTATTTTCCTCGAAGACACAATGAAATATTTCTAAATAAAAATAGTAAAAAAAATTTCATTTGATAAAAAATGTCTATTTCTCATGTAATTGGTTTATATATTTTAATATATTATTATAAGGGACTTATTAAATGGAATTGATTATCATTTGAAAAAAATTAAAGTGAAAAATTTTTTTTTTAGGACTACTGAACGAAACTTTGATATGATTTAATGTAATTTATTAGTAATAGATAAAAAAATTACTGTTTTATAAATAGCACCAAGGTGGTTATTATAAAAATTCCATAAGTTTTAACCGAAACTTTAAAAGATAGTTTAATCCATAAAACTTCTTCTTAGTGTTTGGAGCGCCCTTTCGAACAATCAAATAGAACATTACAAATGTTATATTATATATTTTTTTTTAAATTAGAATTTTAATATAAAAACTATTGAATTTTCAATCTAACATCGAATATCTGACTTGTATTATTTCCTTTTTTTTTTTTTTTTTCATGAATTCAAAATTTTCCCTGGCATTGAGTAGTTTTCAGCATCCTTGGAAGAAAATCAACCGACATGCAAGTGCTTGATCATTCAAGCCTATGGACTAACAAATTATTCCAAGTTTTCCGCAATGTACCTACATTTCTTAGTATTACTGCCAATAGAAATTTCAATCATTCCCATGTCCTAACAACCACTCAATTACCTGGTAATTTCCAATAAGGGTAATCCAGTCCAAATTAGTGTTTAATAAATTGAAAACTATTAATTATAGAAATCATTAATTGATAATATTCAACTCGAAGGAAAGTATGCTCTCGCTTCCAAAATAATAACTTTGATGTGAGACGATATGCACGAATCGAAAAGAAATTATTTCCCTACCTGTTAGAAAGTACAGATATCTCTGGTCATATACTTCGATTTTAACTGCTATGTTTATATCCCAAACACCAATACATTTAATGTATTAAATTTTGTTATGAATTAGTGTTTTGGATGTTCTGCTTGGATGACAGTTTTAATTAATTACTCCAAGGAAATCAGTATGACAGACATGGTAACTTTATCGACACAGTCTACGATTGAGGTGAAAGGGTGTCAACCAATGACAAAGAAGGGGGAAAGTATAGCCAACACTGCGCTCCTGCAGTCCTATAGTGAAGGAACGGTAAGGCAATTTGTCCATCGGTATACTGGAACTGATGGGATGTGAAACAAATGATGCAGCCCTGCGGAAATCTGTTCCTTCAAGATGTTCTATCATTTGTTGGCATTAGAAAAAAGAAAAGTTACGACAAGAAAGTACATCTATGTCCTCAGTAATTATGAACTGGGCTCACTTCTAAAAATTCGGACTGGAAAACCACAAATGGATTCGATCTGGAATAGTCATTATGATCCGAGATCGAAATTATCATTCACATTGGGATGGATCTTCCCAGAGAAGGCGTGAAGGGAAGGCGTGGCGAGGAGATCACAATTCAATCTTTTAATATCTTTTAATAATTGCTGTTTTATTCATTTCGTACCTAGCCCATCTCTAGTTATACTGGGAGGCAGTATCGATTATTCTAATTATGCATAAGAGCACGCAATACTCCTAGCTTTGTAAAAGAAAAATACAATTACTTTATTGTAGTAAAAATAAATCGAAAATATTTATATAAGATTGCTGAGTAAATAAACAGAAACGGGGCGCCTTAATCTGACAGACACAACTAGCACAGCTTGAGCAGTGCTCCCACTGGATTAGGTTGAGAGGTTGAGGGGGGCTAGATTTCGCGTTGGAGGGGGTACGGTCTGCTGATTTGTGAACTATCCAGTTCGACGCTCAGAATCAAGGATGTTACAGATAATTTAGCGTGCAAAAGTTAATGTCATCTCCAATTCAAGTGTTATTTATTTTCACTGTATCAATAAACTTGTTGAAAGAAATAAATTACTCTTAATTTCGAAAGAAATATTATGCTGCAAATAATTATTCAACACCTTATAGTTGTTCGGAATGTGACTGCTTTACACTATAATATGACTGACTTAACCGAAGAAGTAAGATCACAAAAATGTAGGCGCCTCAACTTGTAACGGGTATTTTATGTCGCATTTTTGAGTTTGTTATTATGATTATTATTTATGTAAACATCCGTTGCCACTCTCCTAAAACCGCCACTGCTGGGAGATGGAGTGGTCAACACCACATTCTAAACTATACCCCGATTGAAGTGCAATCATCATCCAATTCAGTGGTTGGTAATTCACAGAATTGAATGAAGGAATAGGGATAAAAAAAAAATGTTTATTTTTGCAGACATTATCACACAAATGTTTTATGGATCGAAAAAGTTTTGATTTTTATGGAACTATACGGAAACATAAATGTACTTGTTTGTTCATATAAAACTTAATAATCGATATTGAAATATAAAAAAGAAAGATAAAAAAAAAAATCTAATGTGGACAACACATGACTTCCTTGTACGCCTATTAAACTATAAATCGGTGGCTCAAAAAGTGATCCTGAATTTCGTTACTAGTTGCCGAAGTAAGTATCTCAAAAACGACACTCGGCTTCGCGACATCCATATATTGAAACACACATTTCCGTTGAAATCTGAAAACCGAAAATTTTCGCGATTACAATACTTCCTTTACTTCGTACAAGGAAGTAAAAAGATTCTTATAAATCACTGATACGGAAAAAGATGACGACATATTTTGTAAAGTTGCTATCTTCAAAAAATTGTAGTATGCAGGAAACGACCTTGTACGTTCAGAGATGTCTGGATTTGTCATACAAGCCGATATTCTCATGGACATGAGAACTTGTGAGCTATTCCTTATTCCTTCTTTATTTAATTCAAAGGATGTTCCCAATGTTTTGAAAGGTTGACTTTTATGCTATTGATTATTTTTAAAACGTAATAATTCAGTTTCGATAGGGAAGTAACATTAATTCTAATTCGTAGGTTATGACTGTTCTCGATAGAGAGTTGAAACCCACCTAAGTTTTGACAATTTCTTCTGTAATTTTTTTCAAAGGTATTTATCTTGGCTGCACGAACGATATATATGAGCTAATAGATATATAAGAACTACACGCATAAAAAGATAGTGATTTAGTCTGCTGGACTGAAATTACGATCGCTAGAAATTATGACTTGTGTTTACACCTTGATTAATTTTCGCATCAACATTTTATAATTATTCTTTCTCTTAAAGAAGATCTTTGCACCCTTTTTCATTTTTAAATTTTTAATACGAATGAGTTGAACATGAAATAAAAATAATAGCTCTTCCTCGACAATTCTTAATTGCATTCAATTGGCTATTGAAGGAATCTCTTTAGATACTGGTTTCATTAATCAAGGTCATGTACAAAACTTGTGATCATCCTTCTCTAAAATATAGTAAATTCTAAATCGATAATTCTTGCAGAATTTAAATTTGTATGGAATGAACTCAAGCACTGGTACAGTTGGTAAGGCTTTTAATTCCATCGAAACCTTTTGGAAAATACTCTCAGAATCTTCTGAAATGAATCACTTGATTCCATAGTCTAAAATCGGTTAGATATTTTAAATTTTTAATTTCATGTTTCAATAGAAACTTTCGACTAATGAAAAATGAAATGGGAAAAAGACAAACGGACAAAAAAAAATCGCTTTAAGCACTTTGGCACTGAAACTTTCTGAAACTGGTCTTTTGCAAAGAGTAGTTCAGACCAGTTTTTATAGTAATTTCTCGATTCATTAGAACTCGAAACAATCAAGTGATGAAGTGATGAAGACAAGAGTGTTCAAAGATTTCGACTGCGGATAACATTTTTTGAAGTGGTTTTCGTTAGCATGTTTATTTATTTATATAGACATATAGACGCATTAATCACTGGCGATCGCCCCACTCCAACAGCTACACACCAAATGGAACTTGGAACGACCGGGGGAATGAATGCCTGTGTGGATTTTTTGGAGTGATATGGAGCGACTGGAATTCCATTGGTCCTAGACTCCATTAAGCCATGTCCGAAATCTTTCGGGGTACCCGGCAGTCAGGAGGGCCCGACTCTTAGCGGGACTTGAGTGTCCGGGAAAGAGTCTATCACAATTGTTTAAATGTGTCTTTATTTTATTTATTATATAAAGTGATAATTTGTTGCTAATATCGATAGTTACAACTTTTGAAATGTCATACTCCGCTGGCGTTAAAACCTGTCGGGCGCCCGACATTCCCCGTTCTCCGTCCAAATCTGATCAATACAACCGACTGCGTGTATAGAAAACCGATGGAGTGGAATGATGAACTGTACAATTTTTAGGCTCTGCTATAATAATAATAAAACTTTTCCGTCAGTATTATTGAAATATACAATATTGATTGTATAAAATATGTTACAAAAATATTGTTATGAATAATTTACAATTTTATGTATTTGTTAATAAATATAGATATTCATTAAAAGGGATTCAACATTTCTAGTAGATTTATATTTTCCAATATGCCTAAAATGTCGACTATTTTTTTAATTTATTTTTGTTGGGGGAGCGAGGGAGTAAAGATTGAATTATTCAATGCCATTGCTATTAAAGATTAATTATCAAAAGTTATATTAATCTGTACATTGAAATATTTATTGACTGTAAATAATGTAAATTACAAAATATAATTCATACGGAAATATTAATGCTAATGATTGGATTTGCACTATTACTCTGTCAGTAATCTGAACCAGTTTCGGTAAGCGAAGTCGTTAAGGCTTTCGGTACCGCTATCCGTTACCAAGTCTAACTGTGATGCAACGTTAATGGCGCTTGTGGTGCAACGATATTATGAGCTGAAGGATACCGTTCAATATAATTTCTAATATTTAAATATAATCGATTATTGATGGTCATAATTATAAATTTAGACGTGGTATGCATTTGTCCTAGAAAAGAAAATGAGAACTTCCTGTTTTCTTCTTACCGACGACTTTTAAAGATTTATTTTCATGTTTAAATATTTAGTAAGCTGTAGATTGCTTTACCAAAAGTGATAAAAAAAAAAAAAAAAAGAAATGAATACAAATGAACAAACACCCAAAAGGAGAGAAAAAATAATTGTTAAGATATAATTGGAAGGTTGCAAAAATAATAATCATATTTCTAATCAACCGACAACTAACCAGACGTATAAAAGTATTTGTGTGATATCATTTTTTGTTCTGTTTTTTTGCTCCAACTCAAAATTTTTTCAAAAGTTTCTGGTGGTAGTATCGGCTGTTCAGCCCAAACGACAGAAAAGCCTCTATACTATATTTTTTTAAATTCTGAATGTACTTAATTTTGAAAATTTTATAGTTTAAAATATTTTAAAGCTTTCTATTTCTAAAAGTATATTTATAAATACATCATATAGGTAGTAATTTTTCTTTGTAATTCGTTATAATGAAACATTTTAAAATTATTCGTCAATTGAAGAAACTCCCTCACATTCGTTCGGATTTCATGTAATCTGCAAACATTTTTTGCGATAAACAATTTCATTTCTTGAATAGCCGATTCGATGTGTCATATTATCAGGACACACAATTTACTTGATTAACAAAAAAGCTATTCGGTAATTAAAAAATAATCTCAAAATTGATATCGATCACCGGAAGATCCAATTTATTATAAAATTTGGGGTCCTTCATATTTGTTTATGCATCTCTATAATTAGCCTAACACGGCTCTTATTAATCTTAATCTAAATCTTGCCAATCCAAAGGATCTGTTAAGTGATAAAGTGTAGTAGGCCCTTATTGTTCTCAAACATTTCGATAAAGTAAATTTCAAATAATCTCATTTATTTCTTACGATTTTAGACATTGAAATAACAACGGCAACGTATTGTTAAAAGATTTCCAATATTTATTTTTTTTTTTATGTTATTATGCATCTAAAATGTATTTGAACTAAAACACATTTTTTTTTTTTTTTATTGTGTCGCTTTTGTTCTGTATGTGTGCTGTATATTTTGTCAAATTATATTATATTATTATATTATATTATATTATATTATTATATATCGAACATTCAACATATACCTTTAACTACTTACTTTGTTTCTTACTTGGGTTTATTACTCCTCGAATTAAACACTTAGTTGCAACTGATAGGAATCGAAAACGCATTCCTTTGGGCCCAATAACTATAGGCGAGATCGGCAACTCTTTAGAGAAAATAATGCAGACAAATTGCTACCACGCAATTACTAGCATATGCTTTGGTTTTTTTTCTTGTTTTGACGGGTATCAACAGTCCCTCCCCCTCAAAATTTGAAGTTTTACGTTTCAAGATACGTAGAATCCAAATATCGAATAAAAAAAAAATCCGTCCGTTCGTCGTCCGTGGTATTTCTCCGCGGATTTCTTCTTAAAAGTCTCAGTTCGGTACGCTCACGGCGATCATCTTGGGACAAGCTTCAAATTACTGCTCCATAGGTGCCTACAGCTTAATTCCTTTGCTGAACTTGGAAGATATCTTTCATAAAGTATTCTGCACATGTTACTTTACCGAAATACTCCAAATACTCATTTGAAAGATTATCTAATTATCTGAACTGTATACCAAAGCAATACGGAAAGTCCTGTGAATGGACAGACCAAATATTTTTTAAATATTACGATTAGGAAATAATAAACCATTATATAATAGTGTGCAGCGTTTTTTATTGTTATTTTGAATCTTATTTTTATTATGTATGCTGTTTTTAACTGTATTTATTTCAATTTACTATTTATCCTAAAGATAAATGATAAAGAAATGGTGGAGATCAATTAAGTTTGTTTCCTTTAAAACTAATTTAAATGCATATCCAAAAATCAATAATTTATTATTTAAAACTAATACAATTCAAACTACCTATAAATTAACGATATATCAATGTTTCGTTTCAGAAAAGATATCATGTGTGCAAGTCCTCAACGCTATGGTATTCCTGGCATTCATGGTGAACTACATGTTGCGTGTCAACCTCACCATAGCCATTGTTGATATGATTGAGATCAACGGAACAATAGACAACTCAACAATTCTTGATGTGAGTCGACTCTCTTTAGTACCTTTTTTAAAAATGTCAATTATTTTATTTATTGAGAATACTTTAATATTTTTTATTCATCCAATATGTTCATCTTTTGCTGCCACATAAGTTCCGATATAACAACGGAAAAATTGATCTAAGTTGAAAGAGGAATTCCTATTGTCACAGGAAGTCAACAGAAAAGTAATTAGTCACCGAAATATAAGGTTTTGTGTACACATTTTGACGCTTTATGGAAACAGGGCCTGCAGTTGTTTAATCAATCAGTGTTGTCTTTCTATTTCAGGAAGCTACGTTGAACAGGCTACTAGGTCAGGTCCGTTTCTCATTCCTGACAAGAGTCGCTTTCGGGTCTACTGGATTGAAAAATTTGCTTATTCACGATTATATTTTGCATAATATATCGGTGAATGGTTAACAATTATATCAATACACTGAAATACGCTTTTAAATAGGTTTTTACGAACTCAGTAAATGAATTTAAATATATATATATATATATATATATATATATATATATATATATATATATAAAAAAGTTTTTTCAAGTTCTTGGAATTGGGTTGTGATATTAATTGTTTTTCGGGGAGAGAGGGGGAGATTTAATGTTTCTTTTTTTGGAGAGAGGAATGTAATAAGAAGGTACTAAACTAAGTAAAGAAGATTACCTAAATGTATAGAATCACTAAATTTGGGGTAAGGTTTAAAGATATGCATGAAAATTGGATCCAAAATGATTGTCAAAAATTATCAAAACTATCCCCAAAATACAAACCTAATATTGGAGGGTATGAAAATCATATTTTTCGCACGTTACGGGAGGTAGGGTGTATCCTCCCGATCTCTGATATAAAATTTCACTTGAGCAATTCGTTTTTATTATTTTCTAATATTTCAAAATAGATTCACGCCTGTCAATTGAGTTGCGGAAAATGAGACTTGAAAAGGACAAGTACCCAAAATTAAATTTTCTAAGACTTTTTCTCTGAGAAAAAAAAGTAAAGAACTATTAGCTACCCTCTAAACCTACCTAACCAAAGGGGGCCCTGCGAGTTCTTGACCCTCCTTTGACAACTGGGATTTGTAGACCGATATGGAATGCAGAATTGTTCTTTGATTTGTGATAATTCTTAAGATCTTGAATTAAAAAAAACAAGAAAAATTCTATCCCGGGTATTTGGCACCAGCGATATTGCCACAATAATTTATTTATTGGTGAGGAGATGGGTAAAACAATTTTAAAATTTCCAATAATAACCCGATTTCCCAGGGTAATTTAATTCCATACTAAATATTGTAATTCTACCAACTCTTTTGGATTTCAACTTGTCACTTACCTACTGCCAATGTTGACCCTTGACAGCAATGATTTTTTTTTTATATTCAAGCACAGCATTATATCGATAAAATTCCAATTTCCTAAATCTAAAGGCATTGGTATTGGTTTTAAATTTTAGTAACTCTTTGGGTAAAATGTTTCACCACAATTTTCGCAGTTTGAAGTAGATTCTCAAAGTCCCAACTTTTTGGGTTTTCAAATTATTTGGGGAGGGAGAGAGGTGACACCTCCGTACTCTCTCCTTCCTCATGTTGATGTCCCTGAGTAGCGCCTTTTCGAAACAGGATTATTATTACCTGACAATCTACTATCTATCAATCAATTATGACTATACGGTCAATATCCATCATCTCTCTGTTTAAAAAGCAGGGCATCACTATATAGCCAGGATGTTGACTGGATGGAAATAGAGTGTTTGGCATATCTTGGCCATGGATAAGATGGTCCCATAGAGTGAACATATCTGATATCTGGAACTGGAGGGATACAATTATTTTTTAAGGAATTAATTTCTTCGGGCCGAATTTCAGCAATGAGAAATTGAGCGATATCAATTAAAGAAGATATTTGATTGTATTGTACGATACCGTTCTTTCTGGTAAGGATAAAATAAAAATTAAACGTATAAAAAAAAAGACAATTTTTCAATACATAGTCACAATATCTCAGTCTATACAACCATCTTTCATGAGTCGATTATAAGTTCAAATACTTTTATAATGACCTTGGCGAAGCACTGAGATTTTCTGATGACCTGCTGATCTGTGCCAGACAAGTACCGTGAAATCCCCTATAGAGATCTCTTGCAGTGTCCCGTGACCATTAAAAAGTCGTAAAGTACCGAACTAATTGATTTCAAGAGAAACTTTATCGACAACGGGACAGTTAAAATCGCGAGGTTTATTTAAAAGAAGGCACCAGTTGAACTTTCACAAGCATTTCCCTGTCTGCATTTTTTTTTTTTTTTTTGTTAGAAAGGATAATACCTTTCCCCGCGGTAATGAGTCCGTCCAGAAGTTTCTCAGGTATTTGTGCCCTGATTACAATATCTCCACGAGTTAAAAGTAAGACTAGTTCAGTGAATGCTGATGGGATTGATTTCTAAAAATTGTTGGAGTGTCATTGGTCTCACTTACTCATAATTACGTTTATGTATTCTCAATTTTTTTTAATTGAGTAATTAAACAGTTAACAAATCGCGGATGAACAAGAAGCAGCTGAAGCATCTCATTTGATACCACCGCATTAATTAGAACAAATCACAGTTTCAAACAGAAAATTAAAAAAAAATATCTGATGTGGGCACTCCATAACTTCCTTGTACGCCTACTAAACCATAAATATGTGGCTCAAAAAGTTATTCTGAATTTGATTACTAGTTTCCGAAGGTAGCAGTATCTCAAAAACGACACTCGGCGTGGCGACGTCCATCTAATGACACATACGGACACATACACACAAGCTCTTGTTTCTGGAGGTCTCATTCCGTTATTAAATGTCGTTTTCTTTCAGGTGGTAAGAGATTTCTTCGTGTTCCTTGACAACACGATCGAACCAGAACTGTCTATGTCTCTAGATAAAGCATTTCAAATCGACGGTTTCAGCATTTTAAACGGAAGAACTCGCTTTACTTATATCTTATTCTCCTGCTGCAGACTTGTTCAGCTCACAATGTGGAGGAAAAAAAAAGTATTTTACACTCAATTTTATTACTTTACAAGTAAAGTAATATCACTTTATTATTTTATTACTTAAACAAGTAATAAAATTGTTTAAATAGAGTAGAAAAAAAAAGCGTTTATAACGTTTATCACCGAACTATATAATCTCTGTATTAAATGTCAAAATACCTTTTGATGTAAGTTTATTATGATCTTCAAGTAAAGTACCCCTTTCGGCTCTTCAATTTCAACCAATATCTATTATATAATTTATATTGATAGAAAAGTCTAATTTACCAAATTTGAGACGTTTTACATCATACTTTAATATAATTTTTTATGAAAGTCTAATATGACCAAGTAAAGTACCACTTCCGGTAATCATGCAATGACCAAAAAGGGAGATTCGCAACTAGATTTTTCAATAATCCCAAGTACAAAATTTTAACTTTCTACAGCTTACAGTTTTTTGAGATACGTACGAACGAACGAACGTAAGTACGTACAGAAACTTGTCAAAATGAATTTAGAGATGGTCACAACGATATTTCCGTTGAAATCTGAAAACCGAAAATTTTCGCGATTATAATACTTCCTTTACTTCGTACAAGGAAGTAAAAACAGGAAGTCACAGTGCCTTTCCTCATATTTTGTTTAATTATTTTTCAATCTTTCGAGATTTATTCACCACGTCTACAATTGCTATGAAAATTAGGAACAAATTAATTAAAAATTAACTTCATTAATGGATAAGACGTCCTCCAAAAATAATACGGTGGACAGAACTTTTTTTTTTGGTCTGGTCTCAATCATGCATCAAAGGAATTGATCAGTTTACAATAATTTAAACATTATAGATAGGTAATTAAAACATAGCGACACCTAATTAATATAGTTATCAAGAATGAATAATGCGCGATCATAACATATTCTTAATTAATCACATGATTTCTTAATTGTTTGGATATATCACGTCATTAAAAAATTATATTAAATAAAATTAATTATCATCTTCTCAAAACTTTAAATTTATGAAGTTTAACACCTTCATGTCTTCAACCAGTATCTTTTGTTTCAAATTAAAAATAAAATGAGCTTCCATAAGGAGAATTTTTCACTCTTAAACTAAGGACAAGTACGCTCAAACGATCGGAACGTGAAACAATGTCGCTATATAAAAATGTCGCTATCTATTGTTAATAAATTACTCCTTCAAAAATATTTATTACTATGAGTCAACAGCCAACTTCTCAGATAAAATAATTGTTTTTATGATCAATCCGTAACTATTAATGAAATTATGTCGAATAATTTGGTAAAGAAATTCTCCCAATACAATGCCTCATAGAACATATATCTAAATGCAAAACAAATTTATATTTGATTGCCATAATCGTATATAATAAATGCTATGCATATGTATATCCATTATATAGAAACATGTGTTGGATTAACTTGAACCAGAACTTTAGTTATTAATTTTTTTTTTCTATATATTCAGCAAAGCCTCGTCTCTCCGGAGTAACTGGGACCAAAGGCAATCCGGATAATCCGGGTAATAAGCAAAATAAAATCCTTAAATAAGCTGATTTATCGTTTATTGCAATAAAAACTGTTTGTAGTCGATCGACATCAACGTCCTGTAACACTCTAGTAAACCTTTCTTAAATTCAACATTTTATATCCATAATTTTCTTATACAATTTATGCAGGAACTGTATATTGAATCAAAATAAAAAAGGAATGTTTGGCGTATTTATGCATAGTTACGTTCTTGCTATTATAGTTAAATTATTATTTGAAGTGAACATCAAATAAAAAAAAAAGTCTTAAAACCTGATGCGGATAATCCAGAGATCCGAACCAACGAGGACCGTATAAACGAGGTTTTACTGTGTGTTATAAAAAATCATAAAGTAGCTGTCCGATTTAAAAACTAATCTCTTCAAGAATCGTCGGTATTTATTGAAATTAAACTAGTCTATATATCTACCAAATATTAACCACTAAATTAATTAATAATAATAATAATATTTTATTAATCATAATCATTTACTTAGCTGGTTAAGCATTAATAAACAAAGTATAAATGCAATGAATGGCCTTACACCGTCTGCCTGAGTTCAGTATTATATACAGTTTAATACAAACAAGGTAGAGAAATACAAAATAAATAAATTAAATAAACTTTCTTAAATAATAAGACTAAAAAGTAACATACTCTAGAATAGAAAAAACACAAAAATAAAATAGTTTATCACCTAAAACACAAATGATTCATCACAATAGCTTAGAAACAGGTAAAAATATAAAAAATAAAATAAATAAACAAATAAAATAAGAAAAAATACAGAAACAAATTTATTGAAGGAGATCTGAGACCCACTCATATCTTAAATTATCTATAGATTGATCAGTTATTAAAGTCTCCAAAAGAATAAAAATATCAAAACCTGTAATTAAATTAATAAAAAGAGAATCATTAAGTTTCGATTTCAAGCCTGAAATGTTATAACAAATGATGGAAATATTGTCAAGATACAAGGTGGTAGAGTGTGGTAGTCTTACAGACGGCGGTGATCCTCAGGATGACTTTGAATGGGAAGTTGAAGACAGCTTGTGTGCTTCATTCTTTAGTTGATTGGCGGTATTAGTAAAATTTGAAAAATAATCCCTCGGGAGATCGCCTGATTTTGAAAACGGTTTCGCACTCGAACGAGTCATACTAAACTGTTTTCATGATCGCTGATCTCCAAGCAAAAACTTTTGTTCACCAAACATTTCGCTTCCTGGAACAGTCTATTATGGATAATGTTCTCATAAAATGTAAGAGGTAATGGTGAAATTTATTCCTGAAACATGGAAAGTATAAAAGATCATAAGTTTTTCCTTATGTGTACCTTGGAAGAAGTGGTTAGTTGCTTTTCATGTTTCCTGAAATGGAACAGCGGGATAATCAGTGTCATATAAAATCTAGTTAACTGGTTCTACATCAAAAGATAATTTAAATATTTTTTGTATTTGTATTCTAGCACGCCGTCGTAATATGTATTTACGTGAATACCTAAATTAAGGTATCATTCATTACAACCTCGTATTACTTAGTAGATGGCTTAGCTTGAATAGCGTGGAGTGGCATTCACCTTGCAGAGCATTCTATCTTGGCAACTAAAGTTAGAAGGTAAGTAACAATGTCAAAAAACACTTAGGAATTCCAGTACTTAAAGAAGCAAAGAACAGTTAGAAGTCAGTGAACTACACTAATATTTGAACAGCTCATTTTCATTGTTTCCAAACCACACTCCAAATCAGTGTTGCCAATGCTCCGACATTTTCCGTTGATCTCTGGTATTTTCAATGTCCTTCTGCTTTTTTCTGGATCTCCGGCGATTTGAAAATATTTTGGAAAATTGTCTAGGTTCATTTTGTTAAGGTTACAACTCAAAAGGACAATCAACAAACTTTCAATACCTTACTTTAAAATCGACTTTTTGTAATCGATTTTAAATAAAGATTCAAGGGAGCACAGGTGAAGGAACTGTGATCTGATGATGTTCCATTACCAAACTATGGTTGCGTATATTAAAAAAAAATAGTTCTGCTAAGGAAAATAAAAACAAAATTTTGCCGTCATTTTTTAAAAGCATTTTTATATTTTCTAGTGTTATAAAGTGAATTGTCAATAAAATTATGTTCTCATTATGGACTTGTATTTTAATTTATTAAAGATTATTTTACCTAGAACCCATCCTCATATATATGCCTACAGAATAAAATATAAAGGCGCTAAATTTAAAAATAGGCGGTATTTTCAGTTCGCATTTCATTCAATGCCAACCTCCAGCATTTTTTGGATTCAGTCTCCAGCAAGTGGACTTACTTTGGTTAGCGACGTTACTCCACATAAAGATAAAAAAAAACTGTTGTTATAGGCATCACAAATCTTTAAAAAAAAAATACTTTAGTGACCAAAGATCTCTTGCAAAATTATTATTGGATAATAATATTATTATTGAATATACTTTGTTTTTCTTAAGTCTCTTCAACTTCTCATGAAACATGTTATAAATGTAAAAGTATTAAGTATTATTCACTAAAAGCTATAATTTACAACAAAACGAAAATATCTAGTCTATGATGTTCATTATATCTCCAAATTTAAATATTTGAAACAAATATACAGGATGACTTTTAATTTCCAAGCTCTGGAAGTCAATTTTAAAACAAGAAAAAATGTAAAAGTTTTTTGAAAAGTTTTTAGTTATGGAGATATTTATATTTTTTGAAATTTTGATTAGCTGTGTCAAAACAAAAACAATAATTTAGAAAATAATCCTTAGATTTCCTGCTAGAAATTTTTTGTAATCAGATTCATTTGAAATGTGGGCTAATATCAATTATAACATTTGAAAATTTCAAAAATTAAAATTTAGAAAAATCTCTTACTCTTAATGGACTTTAATAAAATAATAATAAAATCTCCAATTCCTCACTGTACACACTCTTTTATCCAATAGAGTTTTATTCTGTTATAAGAACTAGGGATAAAAAATTAGGTTGAATATTAAAACTTTTATGAAACAAAAATACAAAGTGTTCCTTTAATTTAAATTAAACGAAACAGGAATTAATCTTAGATACACATGTTTACTAAATATTTTCTCTACCATATCAAACTATCGAATGTAAAAAAATAGACATTTCATATTTGTCTCTTTGAAACGCTCTAAACGAGGCACAAATTGTGCCAAAGTTAATTATTGTAAATTGTAAAAGCTAATTATTTTCTACATATCAGTTTCTAAAATTTTTTGGTCATTAAATTTTCATAATTTTTAAATGTTTAGTTATTCTTTTCATTATTAATAAATTGATTTTTTCTTACTGTAATTGCTATAATTTAATTTAGAACCAACAACCAAACAAATTAATATTTATTCAATACTCTCATTGGCAACAGCAGTCAATTAATATAATTTTGTTTTTTCAAATTAATTAAAAAAGCAAATATTTGAACAACTTTTATATATATATATATATATATATATATATATATATATATATATATATATATATATATATATATATATATATATATATTGACGTATTGATGTTATTGACGAGAACCTATCTGTAAGTAAGTATTATTATAAGTGATTACAAGTATTAAAAAAATATTGGCAAAATAAATGTGATAAAAAATGTAAATTTAATCGTGGTTTACAATCACTACATAGATATGGAAGAGTGCTTCAAAGAAATGAATAAGAAAGTCCCATTTTCATCAAGAATCTTTTTTTTCTTCTTGGAGTAGTACGCTTGAGTTTTAAGCCATGGAACCCAGATTCTCATCAACTTAAATTTATAAAATTATTTAATAGACAGTCAATTGACTTTTGCACTCTGGCTTAAATATGTTAGTAACCTGTATAATCACACTTCTTGTCCAAGTTTTAGTAAAGTTTTAAATAGAGAATAGGCTTTGAGTCAAAGTTAATTTTAGAAAGAAAAACAAACACAAAACTTTTGATCTCAATATTCTAGTAATACACATAACAAAAAACAAGATAATAAAGATGAAAGATAGCTATAAACCTAAAAAAAATTAATACAAATCATTAAAAACTAGGAGGTCAAAAGTTATCTCATTGATTGTGGCGTTCCTATTCCTTTCAGCGATAGTTTTAATAAGTCATAAAAGATCTTGAGATAGATGAAAAAGAAATAAGAGTACATATCGTCCCAACCATGCCAAACTATCGAATTTGAAAAAATGTGGTTTTCATATTTGTCACATTGAAAGGCAACAGGTGAGAAAAACATTATGGCAAAGTCTTGAATTCCTAAACCCTCTAGAGTTGACTCCTTGTATATCTTGGTGGTAAGGCATTCGAGACTTTGGCACATGTGAAATATTCGAAAAATAACAAAACAAAATTTTGCATATCTTGATTCTAAAAAACAAAATATTTAATTTAAAATCTATCTGTAAAATAACATATGTTATTCTGATACATTATCTTTTTAACTCCTTCTTAATATTCATCTTATGTTTTTATAATCCCAAATAACGATTTTTCACAGCTGATCGATATTAGAACTTAAACTTGGTCTTTACTCACTGACCTTTAAAAATGAACTTGACTCAATATAAGACACTTATTCCAGTTGACGATCCAGATCAGATCCTCTTTCCGGCCAGCTAATGAACAACAGATGCTAATTATTCTACAAAGTGCCACAACTCTCCGGACAGTGACTTGCTAATTAATAAGGATAATGAAAATAGTGCATCAATATTCTTCTTTTTTCTTCATTTCTTTTAAATGTTCAAATTAACATTTTATTTTTTAGTTTAAATAAAACATATTCTCATGTTTGTAGGATAAATTTATTTTTTTATATATAAAAATTCTACTTTTTGATCACTTAAACAAGCATTTGTTCCACTCCTCATTTGTTTTAAGACTATAATAATTTTAATCTCAATAGTTTTTCTCTTGAAAATAAAACTGTTTATAAGTCTAGTATACATATACATAGTATAATATACATACATATTGTAACTAATGTCCCTGGACATGGAGGAGAAATAAAAAGAGGTCTTTTTCTATTTTTATCACTTAATTATTAATAATTGATAGAGAATCAACTGTGATTTTAAAATAAAAATCTTGTTAATAATGGAAGCAAAAACAAAAAAAATAAACTAAAATTATAAATAGTTTGTAGATTATAGAACATCTCATGTGTCAATGGTTCAAACCCTACTATGCGTCTATAGTATATGATGTACAGTTTGTATACTATAACTCCATTCTTATTTTATTTTTAGGAACCAAGATTTTCATGGAATACATACCAGAAAAACCTGATCCTTGGTTGCTTTTTC
This sequence comes from Rhaphigaster nebulosa, assembly GCA_948150685.1. Classification (NCBI taxonomy): domain Eukaryota; kingdom Metazoa; phylum Arthropoda; class Insecta; order Hemiptera; family Pentatomidae; genus Rhaphigaster; species Rhaphigaster nebulosa. The sequence continues at coordinate 65,229,674 of OX411309.1, read as the reverse complement.
TGGGGCTATGTTTTAACAGAATTGCCTGGAGGAAGAATGTCAGAGGTGTTCGGACCACGGAGGGTATATGGGTATAGCATGCTCATTGCATCAATTGTCACTTTTTTTACTCCATTTGCAGCATTAAATTTTGACTACATGGGTGTTGTAGTTCTGAGGATTATTGTTGGATTCATGTTGGTGAGTAAACAAAAAAATAATAATTTGTTATTTTTTATAATCTATGTTTGCACATTAGACTGATGCATATTTATGCATTAAGTAAAGTATTTTAAAAAAATTAAAGCAGATTTGAAATTGAAAAACAAGCCGAAACATTTTAATTATTTGGTGTGATTTCTTTTTATTACAGGGTGTAACATTCCCTGCTATGCAGCCCATTGCTTCCAAATGGATCCCTCCAAAAGACAGAACAAAGTTTGTCTCCAATATGATGGGTAAGATAGTTCAATTAATTCTTGTTAATGAACCAATTTAATTTAACAGTATCTTTACTGACTACTATAACACCTAATTAATTAATGATTAAACTAGATTTATTTAATTTTATTACTAGATACTTTAAAAAAAATATATATTATGAAATTTAATCTTTCTTATTCTTTCTTTTTCCCAGCTTCTTCACTTGGTGCTGCTGTCACATTGCCTGTATGTGGGTATCTAATCAGTTCGTATGGCTGGCAATCAGTGTTCTATGTTACCGGCGTCCTTGGTACGATTTTAGGAGTTTCATGGTTTCTGTTTGTTTATGACACTCCTTCTCAGCATCCTCGAATCACCAGACAGGAGAGAGAATATTTGGAAAAAGAAATTGGAGCTTCGAGTAAAGTTCGCAAAGTATGTATCCTCCTATTAATAGTTCGAATAGTAATTTGTATCAAGAAAATTCTATAAGCCGTGAACTCAACTTTATATTTTTATCTGAAATACTCAATTTTAAGCAGTATTATTAGTCTGATGTATTTTTTCAATCTAAGCAATTTTTTATTTGTTACCAACTAGCCGAACTACTACTAGACCACAAAATAATTTAATAAACCACTAGTATTGAATTCTTGAATGATTCTTTAGCTTGGGATTGCTGGAATACTCATCCATCACCCATAGCTATTGCAGCTTCCAATTTTTTTAAATTTAATATATGCCTTTGCTTAAAAATTCTTCTTTATACAAAAAAATTAAAATAATCTCCTGTGGTATGCCTATGACTTATTCAAAGAAGTGTTATCTGATATTAAAACTGTATAATTTGCAGATACTTATAAATGCAAGCAATAGATTGATATCAATCGCCAATATTGTTTAATATTTACTAAAATAAATTTATAGATAACTAGCACATGAATGGATATATACATAATCTACATGTACTAAACGTCTGTAATCTAACTAATATTTTGACTCAAGACATGGCTGCTTGAGGAAGAAATAAAGTTCTTAGAATCGACAGGAAATTGACTTGTATGTAGAAAAGCTATAAATGATTGTTATTTCAAAGTAAGAAAAATAAATATGCAGTGTATATCATAAATTTATATTGTATTACATGTTTATAACATATTATTGTTGTATTACATTGCATAACAAATATATATATTTTTTTCTATCTTCAAAGCATCACTCGTCAAGCTAATTTTAAACTTTGTTCCAGTATGACAGAAATAAAATCTAACTAATCAATGAAACCGATTTCGATCCATTTTAAATCATGGATATTTTTTTTCAATTCAGAAAACCTTTTCATGTTTCAATTTGTTGAATAATAATAATTTTAAACAAATATGTAAACACATGATTTACTTTTTATTTATTTATTTTTAGGCTCCAAAAGTACCCTGGGGTGCATTATTGACCTCAATGCCAGTTTGGGCTATTGTCATTACTCATGCATGTAGTGTCTTCTGCTATTTCACATTCCTAAATCAAATGCCAACTTACATGAAGCATGTTCTTGGCACAGATATCAAGAAGGTAAATTATATAATTTATATTTTATAAAAACCTTATCTAGATACAATATCATTGTCTCAAGGTTTCTAAATATGTTATTTTAACATTCTCAGTTATTTGATATTAACTAAGTATGGTAAATGGTAAAAAAAATATATTTTTTAAGGCCTCACTTAATTTACAAGTCCTCTGAGCCTGAACAAATCATGCACCAAAAGTTTTCTGTTTTCATTGTCACTGGTAAAATTTGCATATTATCATAAAACAAAAAAATAAACTAAAATTATATTATAAATGAATGGAGGGCCCAGGGGTGACACCACTTTATAGCAATTTGTATGGAATATGAGTTAGCAATGCCATCTCGCAGCTTTCGGTTGGTAACCACATGCATTCATATCTGATATAGATACAATTCAAAGCTGTTAAGCATTTCGACAAAGTTTTGGAATGGTCGGGAATGCATGGAGAATAAATGTTAAAAAACTTTTAAATATGTTTTTCGCAATTAGAAAGTTTTGTGTTGTAAAATAGTCTTACACTTGAATCCTTCAAATTTTATAAACATACATTTTATTTTTGATATTGAGTTAGCAGAATAAGCGTAGCAATGTTTTAAAAATAACCTTTAAAAAAGACATTAATGGAATATTTTAATTAGTCTTATTTCCTTTTATTTTCATGTTTAGAATGGTATCCTCTCGAGTTTTCCTTACATTGGGAAGTATGCCATGGCTCTTATAACAAGCTACATAGCTGACTACATTAGGGCAAAAGGAAAATTATCTACAACTCTTGTCAGGAAATCTTTTACTACTTTTGGTAAATATAGTTTGATTCTTCATCATACTTTCAACATCAACAGTTTCTATATTATATAGCAGTATTATAAAAATAAAATCATAAAATGATACCTATTATGAATATTAGATACCAAACAAAAGAGCATACCAATAGTGTACCTGGAAAACCTCGTAAATCCCTACTACTTCAGTAGCACTTACAAGATTTTGCTGGCATACAGTCATTTTTTTTTTTTTTTTCTAGTATATTAAGAAGATGAAAAGAAGAATTTTAAGAGAAAATTTAATACTGATTCAATTTTAGTTTCATTATCATTAAGATTTTTTGAAATATTGGTGCTAATCCAACAGGGTAAGTAAATGTCTGAATGCCAGGTTGGCTGTGAGCCTAAGTATCATATAATTTCTATGTTTAGTATTTTTTCACATCAGGATGACCAACAATGTTTTTTTTAGGTAAAAGTAGTTTCAGTTCATTTTTTAGTTCTACTGACTACTTCCATGCCTACTTTTTTTGAACTATAAATATAATTTCTAAAATAGTTGAAATCGTTCATTCCTCAGAATACCTTCAATATTGCATACAAATACAAACATATTTCGAATAGGATATATATATATATATATATATATATATATATATATATATATATATATATATATATATATATATATATATATATATAATCCCATACCTCAAAAAAAAAATATATGAATTATATTTTCTTTTAAATGAAAATTAAATGATTCTTAATGGGATTAATTTTAACAATTTTTTATTCATTTATTTATTTATTGCAATAAGTAAATCTGCGCTCATCCAGTTTATAGAGGCCACCGCCTCTAAAGCCATCAGGATGGGTTGTATGCGTTAGTGGTGGATGTAAGTGTTTGTATTAAGAGGTTCATGTTGCAAGTCAGTCTGTTGTGGAAATTTGTGTATTGTTCTGTGGTAGTATCTGAAACTGTTTGGATATCCAAGTCCTTTTGTAGCAAGTCATTTATCACATAGAATGGCGCTTCCACTATTTTTCAGAATTCTTTTGATGTTTTGGCAAAGCCCCATAGCTCTATCCTGAAGGTCCGAAGGTTTAATTAGCACTTTGTAGATTGTAAGTCTGTTAGTTAAGGATAATTTAGAGCATCTGTAATAACCTGAATAATAGTCCAAATCGTTTGTTCAGTTGTTTTCTTTTCAGTCTGATGTGGGTCCGCCATGTCAGTCTCTTGTCCAGGTGAAGTCCCAAATATCGCACTTCCTCAGATGCAGGAATTGTCACAGTGTTAAAATACACCTAAGGACATGAACCTTGATCAAGTATGAACACAATGAACACACTCTTCATTTCGTTCATCTTTTCTATGCAGCAGCCCAACTATAAATCTCATCAATGTGATTTTGTAGTATGAAAGGCACTAATATTGGGTTTTGGTGGAATGTGAGGAGTGCTATGTCATCAGCAAATATAGCTATTAGCGTATGATCATGTCAGGATATGTCTGATGTGAAGATATTGAATAGCAATGGTCCCAGTACTCTGCCCTGTGTAACTCCTGCTCTGACACATTTTATTGCTGATAAATTGTTACCTACTTTTACTGTAAAATGTCTGTCTTTCATGTACGAAAGTAATATTAAATCGTAAGTAGGAGGAAGCAAAATTTTGAGCTTGGAAAGCAATCCTTCGTGCCACACCTTATCAAAAGCTTGACTGATATTGAGTAAAACGCCAGGATAATAATTTTTTTACTCTAAAGAACTAGAAATGTAGTCTACCAATCGATGACATTGCTGTATGGTTAAATGATGTTTTCTGAAGCCGAACTGATGATTTGGAATTACTTTCAATATTAATGGAATTAATCTTTGAATCAAGATTAATGGAATTTTCCTCAGTTACTCTAATCACTCCCACTCAAACAAAATTTTTCAAATCTTATTAATTAGAGGTTCGATTCCAGCTATGACAGATAGTTTATGTATTCCCTTTCATCAACTGTGGATCACCCACACCCAGTCTCCATAAATTGCGTATCTGATCCTTTAATTGGTTGGAGGAAAAGCCAATTTGTATTGGTAAAGATTTTTTTGCTTTATCAATTATATATTCTTTAGTTTAAAGTACTCCACAATATTATATTTTTAAAATTCATAAATTGATTACTATTAACTTACTCATAAAGTTATTTATCTTAAATATATCATCTCTAATAAAAATTAACTTCTAATAATCTTTGTAGATTTTTTAAATTATTAATCTATCTATCTCTTATGGTTCATTCTCTTGAAGAAGTTTCAAAAACATCTAACATTTAAAATGTATACTAATATGTAATTCATACAATTATTTTTTAGCTGTTGGTCTTCCTGGTCTGTTGATGATAGCACAAGTTTACCTTGGATATAGTACATTCTGGACTGTGTCAATATTTACGGTTGCTCTAACTCTTAATGGTGCAGTCACGGCTGGTTATCTTGGAAACGGTCTTGATATTGCTCCGAACTATTCAGGTGCCCTTCCATTTTTTTTAGTTCCACTGTTATTTTGCAATATTTTTTTTTTGATATATTTATCATATGATTTTATTCTGTATTTTGTGTTTTTATTTATTCATATATCCAAAAATTAATCATTTGTTTAAACAGCAGCTAAAATGGTATGAGAGTATTTTTTTTCAACATCTTTATTTTAAAATCAAAATCAACAAAAAGGATATTAAATGTTTATTCAACCACACTGGTTCAATATGCTTTTATACAAGCATAAACTATTCAAATAATTGAATAGTAACTGAAAACCTAAAATCATGGGTTATTAAACAAAAAATGGGTAGACCAAAACTTATGTTAGGTAGAAAGATGAAATAGCAGATTATTCCGAAAGTCTACCTGTTGCCAGTTACAGATCATTAACGAGACAAAATACAGCAAAAAAAAAACATAACTTAATTGCACTTAATAGATAACATTCAGTAGCACAGCTGAAATTATTGAAATTAATGATTAATGTTGATTAATCACATTCGGGACTGAAATAGGAATCTTTAACATGATTTTGAGACTATTACTTGATTTTAGTGCACCACATGAAAATGTATCAAAACTATAGAAAGGAGCACTTCCACATATTAAAAAGTATATGAGGAACATTTTAAGAGTGTAGTGACAAATAGTGATTAGTCTGTTATCTGGATGAGAACAGGTGAAATGGATGTTGGCATCAGGAAAAATAATTGAGTATAATGGAAAGAGAAACTTTCATTGATTTTTAAAATATCATTAACCTTCTAGGCTGACAGAGAACCGGTCAACCAAGCTTAATATGGTGAAGATCCATAGAATTCATGAAGCTGAAATTATTGGAGTTGGGTAGAAATAGGGCAGGTCTCAAAAAGGATATTAATACTAAAATAAAATATGAAAATAAATTAAACAACTACTTTACTTAAAATTAAAAAAAAAAATAATGTTGATTAGATACTGATTTTTTTGTTTGTTTCAGGTACCATATTTGGAATTGCAAACACCCTTTCATCAATGGGAGGTTTCCTATCAACCTATGTTGTTGCAGATATTACTTTCCAAAATGTAATTAAGTTTATTAATTGCTTTCTCTTTGTTGATCATTATTCTGTTTTGTCACGTTTGATCTAATCCCAGAAAGACCATATTCAGATTTCAAATCTTTGAATTTTGCATTTTGAAACAGTTCCATTTCACCCGTCATCCCCATCCTGTTTCTAATACATTTAAAATTATATAAGTACTCTATTTTTAAAAATAGATATGCACACATTTAAGCTTTATTAAAATTAATTATAATAATTTAATTTTTTTTTTTTAATGATAGATTATTCTTTCAGTATATTTAAATTTAAACTACTTCTATTATTGTTTTGTAGGAAACATACGAAAGGTTCCAGATAGTGTTTTGGATACTAGCCGTAACTTACTTTTTGGGATGCATAATGTACTTATCATTTGGAACCGGTGAATTATTGGATTGGAACAATGTGGAAGAAAATAAATCACGAGATGTAGAAATGATTGAAAAGCAACCTCTTAAAAACGACACAATTAATGAAAAACTGTGATCAGATAGTGTTAGGATACGAGCTGTGCCAAATTAACATGGCACACGTAATTTTAAAATTTCATATTTTGTTTATATAAATTGTTATATACATTCCAAATAAACAGTAGATGATCAAAAGTGAATACCATGATTTTATTTTATTTATTTAATTTTGAATTTCTGCATGGTAGGTCTGTTCTATATTAATGGGTTATTCCATATAAGTTTGTTTCGATATCGACTCCTAATACATAAGAACTGTTTAAACTTCTTAAATATGTTTATTTTTTTAATTTTAAATTATTAGAATAAAAGGAATAACATAATTTAAAACAATTCAAAGCCTTGTATAAAATCTAAGTGCCTAGTAAAGACACAAATGTATATTTTCATTGTTAATTTTTATACAAAAGATGTAGGCTTAGTAAGCACATTACTTACTTTACGTGTTAGATATTTTTATACTTGTAAATGTTTTAGAATAACTTTTAATTAAGTATTTATATTTAGTAATTGGACCATTGGATGAAATTCAGTTATCAGCAATGTGCTATGATTCAGAATTTTGGTTGTGTAGTTTTCCTAAATGAAACAACTGATATGTTGTATCTTGCATTCAATAAATAAACATATCATTTTTAATAAATGTTTGTTTTTAAAATAAATAAATGTATCATCATTTATAATAATGTGTTATCATCTTTTATTAATATTCCAAATCTTAATCTATTTATAAATTATGCCTCAATTCCAATTACCAATTATTATATTTTTTCCAATTATAGCGTATGATATTCATTACAATATCTTCAGCTTAGATATAAACATATTTAATCAATATTTTTCAGGTTTTGTCATTTGTTTTTTACTAGTCTGAAATGTTACAGCCTTTAAGACTGGTGAAGTGTATTGTCATATTTTTGTTTTAAAAAATAGTAACTAATTAATTGTTCTTATTATATGGAATAAATTAAGGGCATAGCCTGTTAAATAATAATATTGAAAATATTTAAACTTGAATTTTCTACTTACTGTTTTACTTCTAAGCCTATGATATATATATTTTTGTAATAGCTTTGTTTTTAGGAAACTTGAATAATTAAATTTTTTATACTTACAAAAGACTGCTTAATATTCATAATATTTTAGATATTAAATGAGGCCATCCTGTTATTATTTCAGATGCATTGGTATTTATTATTTAATAAAACTGTAAATAATTGTATTTCATGATTTATTACTCCTTTTTTTAAACTAAAATTTCTGACCAAAAAGAATTTTTGTTATTTAATTTAAAATGTGTGTATGAAAAAAAAGATGAGTTGAAGAGACTTGTATTCCTTTACCGTTATAGATAAATAAAGCAGACCATTATCACCATTAAAAAGTATGTAAGTAACAAATAAACTGAAAAGTAATGCATAAAAAATGTATGTGTAACCGAAATTCAAATAAAGATGAGAGATGGAAAGCTAATAAAATTAACTATTTAAAAAAAAAAAAAATTCTGGCAGTTGTTTTATGCACAAAAATATTTTTGGTCCATGATTTGGTTTTTTTAGAGGTAGTGACAACTAACAGTACAGATTCCTTGCTGTACTGTTGTATGTTGTTATGAATCATTGTTTCCATAGATCAATCTGCTCCTTAAGTGCCTACTCTACCTACTCTACCACGAACCTACCCACTAATGCACAATCAAACACTTGGGCTGAAAGGCAGCTATAAAACAGTGTGTGTCTAGGGACTATGATTGTGTACTGTCTGCAGGCCATGGTGGGCATATACGTCCTTTTGCCAGGCAGACTAATGGTGTGCATCTAATCGTGGTGGCCACCTTAACAGACTGAAAAACTATATCGTGATTTTAAATTAAGACACTTAGTGCAGTGACACCAGTCTTAAGCCCTGCAGGCTGACAGGTTTCACTTGAGATGAGGAGAGGGCAGCTAAACCTGAAAGTCGTTCGTAATTTTGTAAAAAAAAATGTTCCATTTTATACATAACAATCAAATCATGTTTTCACAGTGTAGTAGCAAGTTTTGTTTTCATAAAATCATAATCCATGCATTAATATTATAAAACACGATAAATTCAGTGGGAGGGGTATTATTTTGCCCTGACTTAATGTCCTATTATAAAAGCTCCTATGAGACATGGATTGTAAAGGGTATAAATAGAGGTATTTGTAAATTAAATGGTGTTGACTGTAAATGTTTTGTTGATACCAGCTTTGAGACACAGTTTTTTTTAGCATGGGAGAATATTCTTTCTAAAATGAGCTATATAACTTATTTTCTTTATTTCATCGTGTTAATGTTACATTTTAAAACTTTTTATTTTCCCATAAATATGGAGGTTTATTTTCATTCCTCTTCTCTATTTGTTTGCATAAAGTATTGTATCTAGCTAGCTGTTTTTGAGATTGAATTAAAAAATAATATATTGAGCAATGCATTTCATCTTGCCATATTAGCAGCATAAATATCATATTTCTCAGCTAGAATACCATATTTTGATGAAATATAAGGTAAAATTTTAAGTAAGTGGCCAACATAACAGAAATGAGGTAAACATTAGGCTGATTTCTTTCAGAGACTTATGTTGAGTTGAACTAAAAGTTAGTGAAGCCACACTTGAAAAACTTTCAGAAGAAGACTCCATATTGTTGCCAACTCAGAAAGAAATAGTTTCGATTGCAAAAATTAATACATGGACATAATGGCTGTCAGGCTCAATCTGGATAATTCGTTGTTTATAATAGAAACAATAAATTTACAGCAGGTTAAGTAACTGATATCAATAAAGCTGCTACTGATCATCCCCACACCTTTACATTTTGAAGTTTAGTTCAATCCAGGAGTAGCCATGTTTGGATCATAGTTAGATATATAGCATTTAGATCTCTTGCATTTTCTGCAGAGCCTTAAATCTGATATCTACAAAAATAAATAATTTTAAAATAACAGGTAATTTATCTGTTATATTATATTTATCTGTCGCGCTTTACTATCTTATCTTAGTTTTTAAGATAAGCAATTGTCATGCATGATATCAGTTCCTTGTCTTCTTAAGATATGCAAATGATATATTGTTGTTAATGAGTAGTTTCTGTAAGTTATTTAATATAAACAATTAATAAAAATGGTTTTCTTGAATTGTCAATTCTTCTGTTCGGGGCACCTGAGAAGATAATGATTGAACTGCTCATTTGACAGAAGAAATTAATAAGACCAATACTATTAATTAGAGTATATACTTCCATTAATCATAAGACTCAATTAAATGGAAGAGGCATAATCATTATAAAACCACCTTTGTTATTTTGCTCTGCAGAAGAAAACCTATTTTCAAGTGAATCCATAGTCAAACTTGGGCTGGGTGGGTAAACAAATTTTTGTTGATTTTTCTAATTTTGTTTTACTCATATTTTTTTAATTGCCTTCCTAATGAGGTAGACAAAGTGGCATATCACAGTTATGTCTAATTTATCAGAAATTCATTTTTCAGTAAAACGTGGTTCCAGGAGAGAGAGGTATTGTTGAAGATTGAGAGAAATATACTACTCTGTTGTAAAAGTCTTCACATATCCTCAGATAAACAACCTTCAGACTTATTTAATAAACCACAAATACATCTCTATTACTTGCTAATCTTTTTTCGGCACTTATCTTCAGCCCTGCTAACAAGGGACTGACTTTTTGGTCTGGACTTTCCATTTATCATAAAATTTCCATGTTTTGAGTTGAAAATATTTATTTATATAATAAATTGAACTAATCCTATTTAATTAGGTACTACTTTGTAACAATTTTTTTTGTTTTTATTATTTTATTTATTGAACATAATACAAGCTGCCACACTCAAGGGCAATGAGTATTAGGGCTGAAGTACCCATTCACACTGTATGTACAACTATGTACACAATAAAATAAATATAAAGAAAAATAAATTGATAAAATAAAGGACACTGGAGATAAATAAATATAAATATTGTAACAATAACATACATTAAAAAAATTTCTTTCTGAATTATTTTAAATTAATCCAACGATCTTTATCTTGTAACTCACTGAGAATCTGACGACCAAAAATTCGTTGCCCTGTTAAATTCACTTAGTATTACGTGATGATCGAAACTCGTTAAAATTGGATGATTTTATCCGCACTAATTTGATGAAATTGAACGGAGTGAAATGAGGAGTTGTCTTAAAAAATAGGCAGTTACTGTAAACGATAATTTAAAATTCTAATAATTTTCGACGTCGGATCACCAAAAAAAAAAAATTGAAAATGAAATCGACATACCATAAATCTTGTTATTGAAAATAAATCACAGAACTGTAGGGTAATCTTAAAAATTTACCACAACTGTACAGGAGGCCAAGCCAAGGGAGAGAGAGGTTTATAGTGTTCCGTAGGGAGCAGGATTGAAAACAGCCAAAGAAGAGAGGATGGATCCATCAGACAATGTGCTGGATTCAGCGGAGGATTTCAGTGGACTATAATTTTCACTGATGTGATCTTTGAAAAAAAAAATGAACCTGCAGGAGTGAAACCTGAGGAAACTTCAAGGGAACGCAAATTTTTATAGAGATTGAGAACACTCACAAAAACTGTTGAAGTGGTAAAATCATGGAGTGGGGCAACCAGGGGAGAGAGGTTTTTGTTGTTTTATTACTGATTACTGATAGAGAAATTAATTATTTCTTGTAAAAAGGGCAATAGCATAAAGAGAGTACTTCTTAAAATTCTTTTTCTCCTTCAAAAATACCAAGTAGAAGGCTCAAAAACAACTAAGGACGGGGATTTGACGTTTTTCTGTGGAATTGTCCATGGTTTGCTTGTTTGAATAGATCATATTTTACAATATATTCACAATTGAACTTTTGATTTACTTGACCAATCAGCTGTTATTTTACTTGGCCTTAATTTTAGCTAAACTATCTATATGATCATGGGATCCTTTCAATTGAGGTAATGAAGTGAAATATGCGAAAACGGGAAAGTCCGAACTGATTATTGCACGGTTTCAATAAGTTACCCAATAAAATTATATAATTTAAATTTTAAAAAATCCGTGAGCAGCAGAACTCCGTCACTAAAGTCGTATTTTCATTAAAATAAAAATATTATAAAAACGGGGGAGTGAGAAAAAAGGTTGAGACCCAGAAAAGACAGTCCCCTAACATACCGAAATTTACCCATACTTTTATTATATTGTTTTGCCTCTCCGCACACCTTCGATACAGAAAACCCTTCATCCGAATTTCAGCTCATTTTACCCAATGGGGGCCATAGGAGTTGAAATAGCCATATATTTGTCAATTCTGGCCCAATTTCGATAAAATTTCTTTTGTCTTGTAGGTAATTAAATTTCCTTTCAAATGCAACAGGATTTGTACCAATTAAATTTAGATGGGTTTTAAAGGTGCGCAAATATTTTAAAAAATCGAAAATCCGGAGGGTTGGGAGAACCAAGTTGAGAACCCAAAAGATACTCCCCTAACACCAACTCAATTCACACACAAATTTTCAGTCCTATAAACTAATATGGTGGAGCTGTAAAGATGCGCAAAACTTTAAAAACGCCAAAATTTCAGGTAAACATACTGAAATTTTGACTGGAATTTGCCCATTCTTTAATGGTATTGTTCTGCCTGGGAGAAGGTTATGCATGCCGAATTTCAGTTCATTTGACCCAAAGAGGGCCGCTAAACGTGCTCAAATGTAGCGGGGGGAAAATATATATGTATATGAGACATCTCCAAAACTTCCATAACCATGCTCTTGGGGTTATGAAACGGATAGAAAATGCAGTCCCGCCGTTCACCACCGACCTTCAGCCCACTGCAATAGTCTATTTTTTCGGGGAAAATACGACTAAAAAAAGAACTTTTCGGTATTGTGTTTAGACGTAAATGTTTATTCCGATCGGTAACGTGCAAACATAAAATAAAGGCGTAGTAAGTAGGCTTCAATACTGATTTTTTCAACGGGAAGTCCATACTTGTTATTGCACTTTTTCAATAATATATTCAATAAAATTATCTAATTTAAAAAAAATGAAAAGAACTTTTTGGTATTGTCTTTGGAGGTAAATGTTTTTTTCCGATCGGTAACATGTAAATAAAAATTAAAGGCTAAAAATAAGTAGGCTTCTGTACTTAAATTTTTTAATATAAATTTTTACACTGGACTAGAAAATAAATCAGTCACCATGCAGCTCAAGTGGCTTAGTGGAACTTTGTAGAACCACCTGATAATCTTATGGTATTATTGGGAGGCATAGTCACCAATGTACTCCAACAGTCTGATTTATTTAGTTATCAAATAAGTGCTTGAATTTATGCCAGGACCTCATTTTAGCTCTAATTTGTATATGGAACCAGTTCTCACTTTAATAGGTACTGCTAATTTTCTATCTAGAGAATAGTTCGTGTTCCTATTCAGGTTCTACTGGCACCAGTGGCGACGTGAATAACGGCAATACAACCATGCATTAGCGCGCAGTGCATAAACGAATATACAAGAAAACATTTCAATCAAATTATTAAATAAAACCAACTTTATTTACTTAAGAAGAGCGTAATTAGTATGTTTAGGGGAACGTTTGAAAAATGTTATGCGAGGATAAGTAGTAGCTAGGAAATATATATAGTCCAGTCAAGCGAGGATCAGAAAGGGCTTCGGGAGAAAGTTTTGGAGAAGTTCTGAAAATTTATTCATTTTTGTTTTTTGGTGATGCTACGAATTTAAACTTTGTTACCTCAAATTTTCCCGTTAATATTAAATAATGTTATGGTTATAGAATAGTAATAATAATAAATAAGTAATAATAAAAAAAAATGATGTTATGGTTATAGAATAGTAGACTTCGCAACCAGCAAAAATATGAAAATAGTAAGCACCGCATTCCAGCACTGGCTTCCACACCTACAAACATGGATATCTCCTGATGGCAAAACCAAAAATCAAATCGATCACGTCATGATCGACAATAAGCATCAAAGTGACATCGAAGATTTGAGGAGCTGCAGAGGGGCAGACGTATCCAGCGATCATTTCTTGGTACGGGTGAAATACAAGCAGAAACTGGCAACAAGAACGAAGGGAAAAAAATTCTAAGAGTAATAGTAAAAAAATATAAGACCAGCGCCCTAAAAACGCCCGCAATCCAAAAAGAATATAAAGAAAAAGCGGAGGAACATCTGAGAAACTACCCAATAAAAGAAGAAACCATAGAAAATAGGTGGGATAAAATCAAGTCTGCTATTATAAAGGCTGCGGATGAAACAATTGGAAAGGAAGTGAAAATTAAAAAACAGCAATGGTTTGACCAGGAATGCCAAATCTCCGTAGATGAAAAAAAAGAAGGCTTATTTAAAGATGATACAGAGAAGAACTAGGCAAACCGTGGAAAGTTATAAACAAATGAGAGAAGCGACCAAGAAACTTTGCAGGAACAAGAAGAGGAAAAAAGAAGAGGAGGAGATAAAGGCAATTATTGAGGATTTCGAGGGTAAAAATATCAGAGGCTTCTACAATAAAATGAAATCATTGAGAAGAGGCTTCCAGTCCCGAGTAAGTTTCTGTAAAGACAAGGATGGATCACTCCTGGGAGGACAAAAGGAAATCATGGAAAGGTGGAGAAGCTATTTCAGGGAACTGTTTAACCCCGATCCCGAAGACATCCCAATAGTTAATGAACACGGTAGTATAGAAGTCGATTCAGATCTAGAACCCCCTGACCCAGAAGAGGTAGAGGAAGTTATTTTAAATTTAAAAAATAACAAAGCACCAGGAATCGATGGTATTACTGCCAAAATGCTTAAATGTGGGATAGATATGTTGATACGCGAGATATATGAGCTTGTCTTGGAAATGTGGGAAAAGGAACAAATACCTGAAGAATGGTATACAGCCATTATAATACCCATACATAAAAAGGGTGACAAACTGGACTGCAGCAACTACCGTTGAATAACACTACTGAGCACTGCCTACAAGGTACTAGCCATTCTACTTTTAAAAAGAGTAATTGTAACGGCAGAAAAAATAATAGGTGATTATCAGTGTGGATTCCGGCCTGGCAGATCGACGGTTGACCATATCTTCACCATCAGGAACATGTTGGAAAAATGCTATGAATGGAATGTTGACCTGCACCACCTTTTCATAGATTACAGACAGACATATGACAGCATTAAGAGACAACAGCTTAATGAAAACCTAAGGACTCTATGCTGTCCCCAAAACTCATAAGGATGATTACAACGACCTTTCAGTACAGTAGAGGCGTAATCAAAGTACAAGGAGAATTGTCCGCTGACTTCGCGATACACAAAGGAGTGAAAGAGGGAGATCCCTTATCCCCAGTGTTGTTTAATATGACGCTAGAAATAATTATTCGGGCAATGCGAACAAGGTCTGACGGTTGCATCTATAACAGAGAGAAACAAAACCTCGCGTTTGCTGACGATTTGGTGATAACTGGGACAAAACCAGATGCACTTTCCGAAGCATACAAAAAAAGTGAAGAGGCAGCAAGTAAAATTGGGCTCAAAATAAACGGAAACAAAACTAAGTACATGATTTCATCCAAAAGAAAAACGACTGGTGGATCTCTGATAATAGGAGGATACAGTTTCGAAAAAGTGTCAAAATTCAAATATCTAGGCACAATTGTTAGAGAAGACAATAAAATAGAAGAAGAAATAAATGCAAGAATCCAAAATGGCAACAAATGCTATTGGTCACTGAAGAAAATTCTTCTAAATCGAGATGTATCCCGAGAGATCAAAGTTAGGTTGTATAAGTTAGTCCAATCACAAATATCAAACTTCCTGGAAAAGTCCAAACTACTTGATCCTCTGCAATCCGGCTTCCGTCCCAGTTTCTCCACACAATCCGCGCTAGTCAAAATCACAACTGACATACATACTGCTATGGACCGAAAAAAATTAACTGTATTAATACTCCTTGACTTTTCTAAAGCTTTTGATTCCCTGGACCATTCTATCCTTTTTACAAAATTAAAATCACTATCCTTTTCCAACAGCTCTATCCAATGGTTCAAATCTTTCCTTTCCGATCGGACTCAAGCAGTTACCATTCCTAATCAACCCCTATCTTCCTTTCTTACCTTGTCCTCAGGAGTAGCCCAAGGTTCGAGTATTTCCCCACTGCTTTTCAATACCTATATAAATGATCTTCCTAATTCAATCCACCACTGTTCCCACCACTTATACGCCGACGACTTCCAAATCTATTTATCCTTTCCTCCTTCTGAGCTATTAGTAGCGTTTGCCAATATCCAGGAAGACCTAGATAGAATCAGTGCCTGGGCAAACCTGAATAGATTAAGTTTAAACGCTATGAAAACTCAGGCCATTGTCATAGGTTCCAATTCCCTCCTCAGATCCAATGACACCTTTCCTACTTTAATCCTAAATGATCACCCCATCACGTTCAGCTCCTCAATCAAAAACTTGGGTATTACCATCGACCAAACCCTTTCCTGGAAACCCCACATTGCCCAAATTTCCCGACGGTCAATAAGTACCCTTAAATTATTCCATCGTTCTCGACATCTTCTCCCACAACCTACCCGCAAACTCCTTGTGTCCTCTATTATCTTTCCCCACTTTGACTACGGATGTGTGGTATACGGGGGCATCTCGAATGTGCTCGAGGACAGATTGAAGCGGATCATGAACTGCTTTTTAAGATTTGTCTTCGGCACCTCGAGACGGGCCCATGTGTCCCACCTATACGGCGAGTTGGAGTGGCTCTTCCCCTGCAACCGTAGACAATATTTCCTCGGATCTTTTCTATACCAAACCATCACCACCCACCATCCTTCCTACATCTACAGCCTCCTACAATTCAAATCCTCGGTCCACGCACTGGAAACAAGATCTCGCCTTTCTGACCTCCATACTCCCTCCCACAGAACCAAAACATTCGAACGCTCCTTCCTCGCCCGCTCCTCTACCCTTTGGAATTCCTTTCCTTCTAATATCCGCCATGCTTCTTCTCTATCCTCATTCAAATCTCTCCTTTTCCAACACCTTCTTTCTCTCCAAAATGATGCTCTCTAATTGCGAAATTTCAGTTTAGGATTAACATCTGGATCAGAAGTGGATAATGGATTTTAATGTACAAACTTTGCTAATCAATTCATTATTTTTGTATTTTTCATTTTCTCTGTTTGTTTTTTTTACTTTTTTCTTGTTTTTTCTCTTTTTTTTTGTTTTGCTCAAATCAATTATATTTTTTCGATAAAAAAACCTATTTATTTGCTTATTTATTTTACAGAAGATATTGTAAAAATTAATTGTTCTATATTCTATAGTCTTATGGCCAGATAATGTAACTGTTTTATTGGCACCTTCTTGTTATTCTTAAGGGACCTAGTCCCAGAATAAAGTTCTTTTATCTATCTATCTATCTATCTATCTATAAGACCATCCTCCGACCGGTAGTAACATATGGGAGTGAAGCTTGGACCCTTACGAAGCAAATGGAGAGATTATTGAATACGTGGGAAAGGAAAATCCTAAGAAAAATATATGGCCCAACCAAAGTCGAGAATACATACAGGATTAAAACAAACGCAGAACTCAGAAACCTATATGAAGACCAAGATTTGGTCTCGTGTATCAAAAAGGGGAGGATCAGATGGTTAGGACATATCTAGCGGATGGATCAGGAAAGACTCCCTAGAAAGATAATGGAGGGACGTCCAAATGGTAAAAGAGAAGAGAAAGAGATAGACCCAGGCTGCGGTGGTTGGAAGATGTCGAGGCTGAGCTAAGGCTTCTGGGAGTGACGGAGTGGAGAAGAGCTGCAGAGGATCGATCTCAGTGGAGGAGAATCGTTGAGGAGGCCAAGGTCCTCCATGGACAATAGCGCCGTCGGAAAAAAAAAAAAAAAATTTAAAATCGCTCAAAAAATTAATGTTTTTTTTCTCATATTGAATGAAAACCCTGCATTTGTTTAGCAACATCAGCCTATTCTAAATTAAAGAAGAATAAATTCTCTACATTTTGTACCATTTAATTTTTTTCGTCCGGAGCATCGTTTAGGAGCCACCGCTCATAGTCTAGTCAAATGGGGGGGGAGGGGGGGACCAGAAAGGTATCTCGGTGGAAAGTTTTGCAGAAGTTCTGAAAACTTACGCATTCATTTTTTAAAGGTGCTGATTACGAATTTCGACTTTGTTACCTCGATTTTTTCCGGAAGTATAAAAAAAAAAGAAAAGAATAGAAAGCAATTGATTTTTTTTTTTTTTCTTATAACTTGAAAATCTTGTATTAATTGAATAAATTATTAATTTCATACTAAACTAAAGAAGAACAAAGTAAATACAATTTTGATTCTGAAGATTGGTTTTGTATTGCCGCTCCATTTTGAAGCGAGCGTGATTCGATGTTATTAGACGGAATATCCAAAATCTGTTCATTTGTGTTTTTTTGGGTGCTGATTACGAATTTCAACTTCGTTACCCTAATTTTTTTCCCGAAAAATATAAAAAGTGCTCAAAAACCTAATTTGGATATTCCGCCACATATCTTCGATTCGCTTAAAACGGAGCTGACAAATAAAAAAAATATCAGAATCAATATTGTATGTAGGTAATTTACTCTTCTTTGATTTAGTATAAAATTAATAATATAATTTATTCGATTAATTCATGATTTTCAAATTATTAGCAAAAAAAGTAAAAAAAAAAACATTGATTTTTTTTTATACTTCCGGGAAAAATTTGAGGTAAATAAGTCGAAATTCGTAACTCTAAAAAACATATATGAGCAAATTTTCAGAACTTCTCCAAAACATTCCAGGTATAAGTAAACTGGGCCTGGACTAGTAAGTATTGAGATGTGGATTTTAAAACGTGAACAAAGTATTTAATGCTTTAAAATTTCTAGGAGGGGGGTGGAGAATTGGAGGAAAGGACCTGGTACATATGTGCGCCCCCTCCCCCTCAGAAAATTCCTGGATTCGCCACTGATTGGAAAGTCATTTGGTCAAGTAAATAGCAATTGATTGACCTTGAAGTTCTCTGATGATCGGTCAAAAACATTCATGACTCGGTTTCAATTTAGTATAGCTTTTCTTTGCATTTTCAATCTCGATTACAGTGGTTCTATTAAATTGTAGTGACTAGTAGCAAAATACAGTCCGTATACGTAAGATAGATGTGGAAGATATAATTATCTGGGAAGGTCATTTTGAACGCTGGCATTAATATTGCCGATTGTGGTGGACAGTTGTGTCTCCGCTTCTTCTCCGCGTACTCGTACTACATTCTGGTTGAGGTAAGACAATCGAATTTTGTATTATATTATTATGATATCTATAGACATAGAAGTACATCTGAAGGTACGGGAATTAGACGCTAACGAAAAATTTGTTAAATGAACGGCCTGTTAGATTTTAAATAAAATCAGAGATGATAGACAGTTGACTGTATTAAGTATATCTGGATGATAGATCATGAGGAAATCAGTCAAAGTGACAAAAACAAAGTTATTTATTATACAAGCCGAGTTTTTTTTTTTTTTTGCTTTAAGTTATTTGGGCCGAAACGTCGGCTTGCTAATGCAAATTTTACATAACGGTTTGTTTTTTCCACTTTGACTGATTTCCTGATAATCTATAATCCATTTATATAAAATTGGTTAAACTGTCTCTCAAGATCCACAAAAATTAAAGACTGTATGGCATCGCTAAATAATTGGTGATATTTGGATATTCCGTAATTTCTAACACATTTTCTTCCAATTGTTTCCACTCTTTTAATTTACTCTCTATTTACTACTTAATAGACTTCAAGTATCTATCGCGTTCAAAATATATTGGACTGACTCCTTAGGGAACCCTCAGCCAGAGACAGAAGACTGAAGACTCATTTTTTTGAAAATTTCTTATTTGAAAACCACATTTTACGCTATTTTGGCACTTCAAATGTATTTGAGTAAAGGCAAAATCTTTATAAAATATTAAACTTTTCTGTTGTTGTTTATTCTATGTTTTTATATTATTTGTATTACATTTAAACTTGTTGCATACTAAGAAAAAGTACTGTCATCGCTGTGCTAATAGTAAATATTAAATGGCGTTTTAATAACAGCTCAGAATTGATTGTACACGCGTGAGCATATTGGGCGTAAGCAAAACGACTTTATTGCTACTAATTATTAAGTTGTGCAGTTAAAAAATACCCGAGAAATAAATATAAAACCAAATTTCTTGGGCCCCTTCGGTACCCGATTGATTCTGGGTCCCTCCTATCCTCCTCCCTGGCCACTCCGGATCTATTTTAAATTCTGATTTTCAAAAGTATGATTTTCTTACGATGAATAAATACAGTAAATTTGAAATGTTTTTTTTTTTTTTTTAAAGCCCATAATGCGAATCATTAACATACTAGGGTATTCCATGAAGGCAAAGTTGGTTCTTAAATTGTTGTAGTTGCTCCTGAAGTGAGTATATTTCGCTCATCAGCTGCAAAAAAGTCAATTATCGAAATCGGCAGTTCTGAGATGAATAAATATTAACATTTCAAATATCAATAATTGATACATGAATTTTCCCAAGTCATACAAATAACTATTAGATAACACAAATAATATTACACAGTAAATACAGTACCAACAAGAAAGTCTTTTTTTTTTTTTTTTCTAATACTCTATAGTACCGATTTCTTAGAAATAACACTATTGCAGCAAATGAGCGATTTAATGTTCGTGAAGAAAAAAAAATTTGTTTCGATTTTACTTCCTCAAATATTGCAGGATTTTTTTACGAAATTCAAAAGTTTTCAATGAAAAAATAATAATAAAACAACGATATTGATCGAGTAGGTAAAGTGGTAAAAAAAAAAAAATCTTCGAAACCTCACTAAATTCAACCCGGCTTAGAGTTCTCTATCGCCAAAAAAGCGAATTATGTAGTATATCATCCTGACTCTATCACTGTACATAATTCGAAAGACTTCTCGTTTTTTTCGTAAATATCAAGAACTTTTGATGAAACTTCAGGATTATATATAAATCAGTTCAGAGTCGCAAATAATGCGAATTTTTAAGAACAAGTCTTCTTGTGCGTAGATATCGGTAGATATGCGTAGACATATTATAAATGCTAGGATCGCCCTGTGATCAAAATTCAACCAAAACAAACAAATATATTATTGCAGTTTTCTGATTTGTTTATACAATTAAAATGAGCATAAAACGTCATTTACTTTTAAAAATTTAGATTTAAATTAAAAAATCATTAATTCTAGTTCAAAATGAAAATAATTTAAAAAAATAATAATTATCCACAACGGCCAACAAATAGTAACAAAAACGTTCGTCAGGATTTATTTTTGGTAAATACTCAATCGTGATGAGCAAAATGCCCTTGTCCCGTATGTTCAGTAATATAAAGTTGCAACCCATTAAAAGAATTAACCCTGCTTGCTATTACAAATTTGATCCAATTGAAATACTTCCAATTTAATTTAATATTACCTTTCAAACGACCATATATATGATCATACAAACATTGTATACTTTTCGAGTTATGCACAAATAAAGTATTGTTTTCGACATCATTTTTTCCTGTTTTTTTGGAGAATTTAAAATGAATATAAATTAGTTAAAAGGTTTTAAGGAGAAAACTAATTCAGCTAATTTGATTTTATTTATTTTGTGTCGTATGTATAATATATTTATTATTGTATATTGAATTAATTTATATTTAGTTTTTCATATTTTTTATTTTTATTGATAAATGTATTTTTTTTAAACTTTATTTGTTTTGTTTTTTAGTTATTCATTTTTCTTTATATTCATAATAGTCATTACTTTTCTTTATTTTTGTAATATTTATTAACAGATTAATATTTAAATCGTTATTGAGAATAATTTGTTTCCCTTTAAAACTAAAAAAACCCGTTGTTATCATCATCAATAAGACATGAATATAAACATTGTACGAAATCCTTATACAAAATAATTAAAATCTTTAGATGATCCTTCTATTATTGACGTTTTTATCAAAATTTGTTATTTTAAAAAAATTAAATAGTATTTAAAAAATGAAAAGAAATGACAATTAGAGTTTACAGGTAGTTTTCTTTTAATTCCCTTTTATGTCAAAAGGCAGTCTATTGAAATAATTCATTATTCTCCTTATTGTCATTATTCACTTCAATTCCAGATGTTTTTTTTACTAGACTAATTGTTTTAAATTGAACATTAGCCCCGTTCATTTGAGGGACTTGTAACCAATTGGGCTCCTGTAAATTGATGGAATTGTTTTGCTACCGTCTCAATAATTTTGGTCCATGCAGAATTAAATGTAGTAGTCCAAAACTGTTACTTCAGTAATAATTGTTTTAGGGAATATTAAAAAAAGAAGAAGGTTGAAAGTTGTATTATTTTCCGGAAATTCGCAATACTGTTTCCATGTAATTTATATAATGCTTCATCTGTGGGGCACAACTAGTCTTGGGTGCCCACAAGCTCTTAGTTAAGGACGCACTTGTTAGTATTATTACTTATTTACAGAATAGATTTTTTTATTTTCATTTTAATAAAATGTAATCTAGATATGTAATGATGGAGGAATGTTTTGTTGTAGCCTCAAATTTTCGTACATCCCATTTTTTTTGCTTAGTTGACTGATATTTTGACCGGAACCTTGTATTTGTTTTTAAAAAAACTTCAAAATTTTGATTTTTTTTTTTTAAAATATCGTAGTGACTATTAGTTTTTTTCCGTTAAGACAAAAAACGTAGAAAAAAAAAAGTAGACAAAATTCGTACATTTCTTGTCCATGAAAAATTTCGTTACCGTCATCCGCTAAGCCGCTAGAGCGCACTGAAAAATTATAAAAAAGTAGCAAAAAGCAATTTATTAATTTATTAACGTCCGAATTTCATGATAGTACAGTAAAATTAGGTTAAATCTGATCAGTTTTGTATTTTTTTCTATAAGTAATGTTTTTTGCTGAATAGGAAGCGATCATTCAAACAATATTCAAGATAATTAAGTTCCTATTGCACAATAATAAAGTAGACAAAATTCTGTTTAAGAAATATTGTTTGGCTTAACTAAATCAATTATAAGAGGACCTTCGCTAATGACCAATAGCAAATTTTTATTTTTTTTTTTTAAATCACTGTACTTGTGAATGTCTTTTCTCGTCCAATTGGGCTACCGATACCCCATTTCTAGGAAATCCGACACTTTTATTATTACCATTCATGTTATTAAAATTTATGAAATACGCTTTAAATACATGAAAAGTTTATTTAACCTATATGCCTGTAATGAGTTTCGGAGCAGGTGTTAAAAATCAAAGTGAAAGGGAAAATTATGAAAAATATGGGGCCAAAAGATGAAAATAAACCTGATAGTGTGAACTGCAAAACTCATTAATTCCATTTTTATTAATATTACACACGTGTTTACTGTCAGTATGAAGAGTTTAGATCAGTCAAAACTGACTCCTTACTTTATTTTCTTACGTTTACAAATGAAGTTCTGGTGTTTGCAAAGATCATTCATGCATATAATGTAAAGATCTACGAAAGGAGTAAACTAAAGGTCACCTGGGAAAGAGAAAAGTTAAAGGAAAAGGAAATAAG
Source organism: Rhaphigaster nebulosa (assembly GCA_948150685.1). Lineage (NCBI taxonomy): Eukaryota > Metazoa > Arthropoda > Insecta > Hemiptera > Pentatomidae > Rhaphigaster > Rhaphigaster nebulosa. The sequence continues at coordinate 65,206,194 of OX411309.1, read as the reverse complement.
ATATGCTTTCCTCCGAGGCATGGAAAGAGGTGTAGGAAACATTCATGCTTTGATCGGAGGATGAGGTGTGAATGAGGAATGGAATTACCTAGACAAGCTATATCTGATTCAGCAGACCAGCATTGTAAGAGAGATGGAAACAGAAAGAAAAAAATGCCTCGTTTGATCGAGAGTGTGAAGAAGCAGTTACTGTGCGAAATGAAAAGAGGAAAAAACTTCTAAATAGGGATACCAGACAGAACAGAAAGGAGTACTACGACTAATAGAATTAGTGGGTTGTTTATCGATACTAGCAGTCAGGAATTAGATATGGAAAAGGCAATTTTATAGTTAAACAACTTAACGAAGAGCCTATTAATACGCATGCGCCTGGCAATAACCTTTTGATATTGAACTAATGACTAACTTTTTAGCACGCGATTGAAAGAATATTGAAAGAAATCAAAATGCTAAAAAAAATATTCAAGATCGTTTATTCGACAATCTACTTTTATTAATTTACTAATTTAAAATTTATTTTCATCCCTATCTCAACTAATTACTGTTGTCGGTGACGTAATGCTTACTACGTAACATATAATGATATTAATATATCATGTTAAAAAAAAAAAAATACTTCAAAAGTATGTTGATGAAACGTCTCGACACATCGCAATGATTATTAAAACAAATAAACTGATATCATTTCATTATCTAATTCTAAAATCTCGCAACAATTTATGATTCAGGCAGAAAATTCTTACGAAAATAGTTGTCTACAAACGTTTGTATAATATAGGGGTCTCCAAGCCTATGAGCCACACGGACTCCTCCAATGTATATATATATATATATATATATATATATATATATATATATATAATATGATATATATGATATAATATGATATATATATATATAATATATATATATATATATATATATATATATATATATATATATATATATATATATATATATATAGTGTGTGTTTGTGTAAATGACTTGGTGTGAGGTTCTGTATCTAGTTGATCTGTCTGCATGTATGGGATTGTTTCTGTCTTAATGATGTCAGAATTGGCAAAACATCTACTAGTTATTTGTTTACCAGTATTTTAGACTTAAGGCTTCGTTTGTGGAATCTCCCATTTATATCATAACAATTATTTCATGTTTCTTATTGTGGTTTTGCTCTTCTCTATATTAATAGATTTTTTTTTAAATTCATCTTGACTGATCCTAACTTAATAACTTTATCTTAACTAAATAATATCGCTATATCATGACAAAAATACAAGAAAAAAGTATTTCGGAATTTCTTTAAGAATAAATTTAAAAAGAAGCCAATTATAAAGCATCCCCAAGACCAGGGGTCGACAACCAAATTTTAGATACGATTTTTTTAAGGCATTTGATTCCTCTACACACAATATTCAAAATGCCACAGAATAAGATAAAACAGGCACTTCTATGTTTTTCCATGTATTTTTTTCAATATAGATTTGGCTCTTTGTCACCAAAAGGTTGCCGACCCCTGCCCTAGACGACAATTATTAGCTTCCATATTAGGCATAATATATTGCACAATAATATTACTGGATCAATCCAGGCGAGACTAACACGTGGGTTGGCCTGGTAATATTGTTGTGCCAAATATTGAAGCTAATAATGATCGTCAAGGGGCTACTTTATAATTTGCTTGTTTTAAACACAAAAACGATGGTAAGGCTTGTGTCAGATTGATCCGAGCCATATACATTGATGAAGTACTAGTGACTTACGCCCCTTTAAGACCTTATTTCAAGTATCAGCCTGGCTATCGACAAAGCGGTATTATTCAAGTATTCAAGTATTATTCACCGGCATTTTTAAACCATGTGCAATAAATCACGACATATTGAAACTCTGGCTCAATTTGACCCACCCTTACCATTTATGTGAAAAACGGTCGCTGTTTCAGCAGTTGAATGCTTATTTGTTTTATATATTTTAAACTCACAATGGTACCGACAATACCCACTGACCATTCCTGAAAAGTTTTTTCGAGGAATGCAACGCCAAGAGGAGTTGGAAGATGAAGAACATACCTGTATTGAAGACTTGAGGTCAGAGATAGAAAATAGACCAATACCGATTGGTGCAGAAGAAGGAATAATCGAAGCAATAAATCCACCAGGTATCGATTTAAATTTAGATGTGGAAAAAGATTTTGAAACTATTTTGGCAGATCAACATTTACAATCGAAATAATTCATGGACCCCGACTTCCAAATAAGAGAGTTCGGACCACCGAACAAAATCAGGTTCAACAAGAAGTTTTTATTAAAGAAACGCAACAAGAAAAAAAACGAAGGAGGTGTCACCTGTGTATTTATTTCTTTATTATTTTTTTTTTTTTATACGAATTAGATTCAATTATTTTAGTAATAAGTGTTCTAGAATGTATTTTTTTGTTTCATTCTCCCAAATGCCTAATTATTAGGATAAGAATGAAAATTAATTATTGACGGGTCAGATTGACCCAGCCTTACCGTCTGTTTTACCCTCAAGCCTTACCATTGCAGGATTAAATTTATTTTTAAAGAAGTTCCGAAATATATTTTTTTTTTTGTATTTTTGTCCTCAAATTTATATTTTGTGTGAATAGAATCTTTGAAAATAAATGAATAATCTTACAGGCTGTCAAGTGTATTTTTAAAACTTCCTAAATCGAATCGGAAACTGAAATGAATAGAGGAAACGACCATGGTGGCCAGTGTAACTACCAGTTAGTGTGACCAACTTCGATTCCGAACAGAGTTTGAAGTCACCTATGATCAATTTACAAAGCACCTACTCATAATCTTTGACGACAGTTTTTTTTTTGTTGAAAAATTAAACGAAAAACGCTTACTATTTGAGAATGACAATAGTTAATCAGAGATTTCGTAAAGTGAATATTCATCTATATAATTAATGTTGTGTTGCAATATTTATGTGTATATTTACATAACAGCAGGAATAACTTATTATGCAGTCAAATAAATCAAATAACTTTTATCTGATTAAATGCACGATACCTTCTTAATTACTTATCTTTTTAATTAATTGTTCAAGCTTATATAAATCAATCATTTATAATGATAATAGAGTTCTGAACTTTCTTCCATCTTGAGTTCAGCAAAAGCATCTAATCATGCAAATATGAATTATGCAATCTGAAATATCTGTTAGCTCCTATTGTCATTCTTTTAATTTTTTTTTATTCCTACTCACTTTTTAAAAGATGTATATTTAATTTAATAAAAATACTAATAAATACTGCTGAAAAAGTTCAATAACAATGGATAGTTTCATTCGTAAGTTTAAGCAAAAATTTTTATTGTTTTTATACGAATTTCGTAAAATTTTAAAATTCTTGTTCTAATAAAATTAACATATATGATTATTATTGAATTGATCTTGTTAGTATTATAACGAAAAAATAAAGCTGATATTTCTGGAAAATATTTGTGGAAAATCTTCAATTTTTTCTGTGCTCAAAAAAAATTTTAACTGTAAAAATGATACGACAATTCATAGAGTTTAAAAGTTTTCCACATTGAATCTGGCAATGATAAATAATTTGAACTGATAGCCAGTAGCAGCGGATCTAGACCTTGCGGTGCCCTGAGCGATACGATGTTCCGGGCTACCCTTGGGGTCTGGGAGGTATGGAATACCCGCCAAGAAGAAGGGGGAGTCCGGGAGTCCCCTAAAACCATAATTTCGTCTGTAATGTAAAACTCATTAATTTAATTTGTTTTGTGGCGTAAGACCCGGGGGTCACCCCACTTGTTCACTCTCTGGATATCCCACTGCTGATAGTTCAGAAAAAAAAATTTTTTTGTTTTTAATATTCCGGTTTCATCCAAATATCACAGAAATGAAACAGTTCATCTGCATACATCTAACACTTAAAAAAAACGCTCAAGATCGGTTCTATTTAACTCAATTTTAATCAATGACATTTCTAATTATTATTCCTAATTTAAGTACCTAATTGTTATGTTCAGATCTTTTTAATAAATGGCTCAAATGTATATAATTGAATTGTATGTTCATAATGCTGACAGACTTCTGGGGTGCTGCTGACTTTTTTGCTCCTTGGGTTCAACAAATCCATCTAAACCTCTATGTACCCAGTTCTTCCAATCCTAAACTCTATGTCAGAACCGGAGCTAGGAGGGGAGAGGAACTAATGGCGGTACTTGCCCCCGGCGGCAGAATTTAGAGGGCAAGTTTCGAGCGAAATTTTATCTTTAGGTTAAGTAAAAAATATTTGTTTCTGTTATTTGATTGTTTGGACTTTAATTCAGTCAATAAAATGATGATATTTATTTCGAAATATATTAGCTTATGTACAATCATGGAACTGTTGACATTTATTGGTGGGAGGAGTGAAGGGTCGGAGAAATTCAGCATGTCTCCCCTCCCTCTCCCCCTCACCTTGTTTTAAGGTTTCTTGCCCAGTTTCATTTGCAAAGCTTCATTTAAATACCAATTATTTCTCGATCCACCTCCTGCGCATGTAAAGTATAATTATATATATTTGTATGAACATGTAATTAAAATGGTTTAATACTTTAAAAAAACAGGAGATCTTTAGAATAGAGAATCGGTGCAATTAACTAAAGAAAATTATTTTTTTTTAAATCGCTTTTTTGGACTGTTACGAACTACTTGCTCTCCAGCGCTAAAGGCCAATGTGATCCTTGGCTTGACGAATCACTTCCCTCCATCGATTTCAATTTTGTGCTGCATCTCACCAGTTTCTCACTCCAATTGGAGAGTGTCTCTGTCCACCTCGTCGCCCCAGTGAACTCAGTGGACATTAAAAGGTGGCCGAGATCTAAAAAAAAAAAAATTAAATTTTGTTCAATTGCAATACTTCCTCTCCACTTGGAATCTCATGAAGTAAAAACATTTTATTATTATTAAGAAGGCTTCTAGATGATAATATAATAGCACATTTTAATTAATTTGAATGTAATTAAGCCCATTAGTTTATCAGTTTGTTTTTCAGCAAACAAATAGTAATTTTGTTTGGCATTTAGATGTCGTCGACCGATGTAGCCGGAAACTTGGAGCCTGCTATGATGGAGGCCATGCTTCGAATGCAGAACCAAGAATCGGCTGTTTGGAGGGTGTTGAAATGCCAAGCGGAACTCGCCCTACCAAAGGGTGAGAACTACTTGTCCAGAGTCAGTAGGATAACACTGGAAGTGGTTCTTGGAAATGGCAGAAAATCGTATAAGAAATTGATCTTGAAGGAAGTACCCCCTGAGGAAAACAATCGTGAATTTGTACATAATCTAGGTGTCTTCAAGATAGAAACTGATGTAAGTTCATATATATATATATATTTTTTTAAATCTTATTTTCAGCAATCAATAATAGTAATAGATTATAAACAAGAATAAAAACTTAAGTGTTGTTTCAGCATTCAATCTATGTGGTATTACTTAACATTTTAGTGCAGTTAACAGTTCTGTTCAGGGAAGCAGTTCCCAGTGGCCTAAGACAAAAACTTTCTGTTCAGCTTTAAACTATTTCTCCCTCCTAAGTTTTTGGACTTACATTAGTTCAAAGCATTTCAGAGGCCGTGATGGACGAGAGTGTTGAGGCGTCACCTTATCAACCTCAAGTATGCTGCGGTGTCGCCCAGTGGGCCAAATGACAAATCTGGCTGGACAAAAAAAAGTCTTAATTTCACCATAATATCTGTACCGTTCTTGGTACGAATTTTGATTGGAATCGAAAAATACAATTTTTTTGCTCAAAATTTTCGCCTTACTCGCGTCTTCGATATTTCTTTAAGAAAATCACATAAATTGTGATAACTTCAACAAGACTCCACCAATTCACGACACGAAATGGCGCAAACGCCTCTTCTGTTAACAAATTAGAACAGGAGATATAAAATAAAACGTTGGAGGATTTTTTTTTTTTACTCTACTTTTTCTCTCTTACTAAGCCATAAAATCTAAAAGTTATTGGTTTGGATTAAGGGTCAGAAATTCAGCTTTCCAACGGTTGTAGTAACATTGAATTTGGATAAAATCCTCAGGAGTTATGAATGCACAAGTAAACGGCGGGCATCGGCAGGAAAAAAAATCCTCCAGCAAAATGAAGTCCAAAAATTTGTATTTTTTAATTTCCATAAAAATTCGTACTTAAGGGTTTAAGGGCGCTAAGAAAAATCTGAATGCTTTTTTCTAAAATATTTTTGTTCGCCTACCTACTTTACTGGAAACATCTTTTGGTTTTTGTACATTTGAGCTCATTTAATACAATTGGAAATAAATTTTCCTGTTTTTATACAAAAAAACAAATTGGTATAGGAGCATATTGAAATGTATGCAGAGCAAAGGCAGAAAACAACAATATGAAAAGGTCTTGAAATTACATAAAATATTTTTTTCTCGATTCTATTGGTTGTCGTATTGGCAAGAACCCTTGGACACCTGCCTAATATTTGTTGATCTAATATCACCAAAAGTTTCATTTAAATAGGTAATGCTACCTCCAAAGCCTTCTCATGTTAGATTATATCAATTTTTTTTTCCTATATAATAAACCATAGCCTTTTAAAATAATATTATTTTATCACAACATTCTGTTTAATTTTCTAATGTGGAGATAGATTTTAATTATGATATTAAAAATGTCTTTAAATCCTTAGTCACTCTTGCATATTGCTGAAACTACAGTTTTCAATCAGTTACGTTGTTTACTGTATGTTATTATTAATTCAGTTAATCAAATAGGAAAATTTGTATTTATTATTTTATTTTGTTTACAATTTCTCAAATATTCCACCATAAATTCTAATGGATTCGTTCATTATTGAACTTGGCAGTATATTCATTATTTTTTATGTACAATTTCAAATCAATTAATTTTGTTAGGAATTTAATATTTTCTTTTAAGTATTCCCTTAATATCCAACAGCCGAGTTGTTAAATTTATTTAACAGTTGTTTGATTAACATTGTTGAGACTTATGAAGAAAAACCTGAAGTAACAATTTACAGAAATAAATATAAAAGAACCTAAAGGAAATAACAAAAAATTAAGTAAAAAATTTATTTTAATTATTTTTCATACTACCTCTAACTCTATTCTTAAAATATACAAAGAATATTCTGCACAGAGAATTTTTGAGCTTTAAGCTTGGAAAAACTTTAACAATCAAAGGTAAATTTCTAAAAAATAAAACAATCAAACTTTTATGATTCTAATGTTTTGGCCATTAAAAATTATTAACATTTATGCATTTAAAAGAGAAAGTATATATAGAAAATTATAACTATTGATATTCAAGATATAGAGTACCCAGGATATTGGCAAATTTGTTTTGTTGATTTATTCAAATTCGTTCATATAATAAAAAAAAAAAAATGATTGAAAAAAAAATCAAGTTCTGAGCCTATATTTTTCAAAAATATTTGTGATATTTCATAAAACGTTTAGAATCGTGAATAAATATTTATTATAACTGACTGAAAAAGAAATTATTTGATCATACTTACTTAAAAAATGTCCTGCTAGCAAATGTCCTATGTGCATCAGCTATTTAAATATAAATATAATTGAGCATGCTAAGGACTTGGTTGTGTGATCTATAGGTGACTGAGGAGGACATCTCTGATCCTTAGGTCCATACCAATTCCTTTGTTTACTAAAATTATGGACAAGACCTTTCTTCCGCAGTAGAACAATGTAAGCAGTATATTTTTTATATAAAATAATGAGTATTTATATTTATATAAGGTAATGAATTGTTATCAGATGTACATACGAATCCTTAAACAGATGGAAGAACTGATGGATGAGCATCATGAAACCGAAGAGTTGCTCTGGGGCAGGCTGATATTTTATCAACCTTACACTTCCCTTCTCTTAGAGGATCTCAAGGTATCTATGCAGCTATAAAATTAATTGTTTTTAAGGTATACACTAAGATACTATTTATAAATGTCTGATAGTGATTATGTTATAGTAGAAGCACTAGCAATGTTTGCTAAACTAAAGTTGTTACTAGACTCAATGATGATTGCAACAGTTGTGTTGTGGATTTACATTAGAAATTATATGCAATTTTTCTGATGTAGCATTTCACTTATAATATTTAGATTGTTGTATCAATTTTAATATAAATCATTACTGTCTGAATAATTACTTTCTTTAAAATTTTGATTTTTATGTTATTTTTCTTTTACTTAAGCCTCCAAGAAATAAGTAAAACAATGATTAAAAAAATTATATTTTATCAAAACAGCAGAAAAGATGTGTACCATTTATGACCTACTAAGCACTGGGTTAATGAAAATTTGTCTTTTTTGACAAAAAAATAATTTTATTTACACCAAAACTTTATGGATACACATTATTACAATTACACCTTACAAACAGGATGTAATTACATATTGCAAACATAATTATTTATTATAATAGGAAGATAAATGTGCTATGCTTATATGGCATTTTTTTGGTATGGAATCCCTATCTCTCAAAATAGAAGCCTCAGGAGGGGTAATACATATTCCTCCTTTAAATTATTTTGATTGTTATCCAATTGGATGTCAATTGCTTCTTGAACTGTAAAACTTGGCCCAAAAAGCTTGGACCAATGCCTTAAGAGATATTCATTTTTTATTTGTTAGTGGACAAATATTTTTAGTTCTGGGAACGAAACCATTAAGACACAAAGCTTTCAAATAACTGAATTGGAAAAGGGGTATGATTAAAGGGAGAGGCTTCTTAGAAATGTGGAAAAAATTTAAACACGGGAATTTTCGCTCGCTTTGAGAATTAACAAGATAAAAGAGATATGTTTGGGAGACATAAAAGATACGTTGGACACTAATGGGCTAATGCTCTCAAGTTGATTCAAACTCTTGTTTTTTAGGCTATAGGGTTCTTAATGAGTCCTCGTCAATCATGCTTGGACCTGGAACATGGGCACCTTGTGCTACACGGCTTGGGTAGGTTTCATGGCATGTCCAAGATCCTCGAGGAGCGAGGAATTATTAATGGTAAGGACTTCAAGCCCTATGCAATGACCAGCGACAAGCACATTATTGAAGTTTTCGTTCACAGTGGCCTTCGGAACCTCAGTGAAGCAATGCATCAAAACTGGGGACCAACTTGGTAAGAAGATATTTAAAATCAAATTTACTACTGGTTGTCAACAATGAAACTAAATTTTAAATCTACATATAATTAACTTAGTTCATTGGCTTTATACTTCTAAAGATTCATGACATATACAAACAATGTGACTTGTTATAGACAGCTTTGTCTTAAAAAAAGAAAAATAACTTCTCTGAAAAACTGATATTCTCGAAGTAAACAAAAAGTGCAGCCTGGAAAAGTACAACTTGATTTTAAATTGGCCTTCAAAAAATTTATTGGCAATTTCTGTGAAATAACTATGTTTTGTTTAATTACTAATGTAATTATAATTATAACTTAGTAATAGTATTTATAATGAGAAATTTATTTACTTTCTTAAAATTTCATTTTACTTTATGAAATTTCTAACTGGCCTGACACATGCACTATAAATGACACAAAATTATAAAGAGCCCAAAATAAATGGTTAAGATTAGTCTTTTCATTTTCTAGATAGACGCTGATTAACAACATACACCCTTTCTTATTGGTTTCAAGTAATTCCACATTACAACGTTGTCAATAGTTTGTCCTAAAATTGTGAAAATATTATTCATCTTCAAATTACTGTAGTACATAGTAAACCATTCCACAGATTATTGAGATTACAAAAAATTATAAATACAAAAGGTTGAAGAATATTTTGCTTCAAATTTGAATAAACATAAAAAAAATTCTTTAATTTTTTTTTCTCATACTAAGCTTCATTAAACTTTTCCTATAGCGTAAATAGGCAATTGCCTGAAAAAATTTATACTTTATTATGTGCTCAGTTATATAAAATATTTTGTGAACCTAGAGTAATAATCTATTCTCCTTATATTACATAATTAAAAGATCTCAATGAAAAATTTCCCAGACTGATTCAAGGAAACTGGCACAGAAACCACCCAATTAACATCAAGTCTGGCTATTGTTTGAGTCATTTACTTAGATAACTGTGCAGTGCAGGTCACTTAGTTAGAATGGCATATACAGAGATTGCAAGGTTAGTATGGAGAGGAGAGTGGAAGTACATAGCTAGGTTAAGTGAATGGGATAGCAGTAATTGGAAAGCGGCTGCCCAAAACAGAGAAAAATAGAGAAAGCCAGGACTCAACAAGAGCTTTAGAGCAAATTAATAATAATATTAAATAAAACCTCTTTTATCTTTACATTGAAATAAACGGAAACACATTAATAAATATTAATAATTGTTATATTTCAGGCACAGAGTGGCTAACAAACTTATTATTCCTTTAGAGATTTTACAGAGTAAGATGATAGAAATCGGAAAATTAGATGAATCTAGATTTAATGTTGTCAACCATGGTGATTGTTGGTCAAACAACATGTTATTCAAGTATGACTGGAGTAACCGACCCATCGCTGTCAGGTTGGTTTTGCCAATTGAACTTTTATGTTTTTTATTGTTTATTATTATTTTATAGTTAAAGTTGAAACAATATAGTAAAATATTAGCTCAATCACAGCTATGCATTATTATAATCATGAATGTTTTCATCTTATCAGGGAAAATGCAAAAGAACTAAATATTAATTTACTTTTTCATCTACCTAAGGCAAGTCAGCCAGGTATCACGATCCCGAACCAGCGTTCTCATGGAGTTCAGACTCTTTCCCTTTTTATGTTCTATCCTAGAGATGTGATCGGTCCATAACAGTCTGGGCTTCATCGAGGGCGACGTCCAGTGGACCTGGCTTCAAAATACTTTCGTGGATCCCGGTCTTCATTCATTCGGTATAGATGACTGAACCACTTTAGCTGCCTCTTTTTGAGTGTCCCTCAAGGCGGGTACTCCAAGATCTCCACTCATTTTTGGCCTGATCTCTTCTTGTTCGGCCTTCTACTTTCCAGAAGTACTTCATTTCAGTGGCTGTAGCTCTACTCCAGTATCTGCCCAGCGGGACCCAGTTTTCACTGCCATAAAAAGGTAGGTGACCTTGAATTTGTGTACTTTAATCTTGTTTTCCATCTCCCTTTTCCCCACTACTGAGCTGCAAATCTGATAATATATATTATTTGCTTTTTTGATCCTGTTGGAAAGCTCTTGGTCAATTTTTACATTTCAGCTGAGCACATTCCCAAGATAAGTGTAGTCCTCTAATGTTTCCAATTAGCGAATTATCACTTCTTCATCCTCACGATCAATGTGCATCACCTTGCTTTTCTTTGCATTCAGTACCATGCACTTTCTTTCCAACTCGGCTTATCACTCAAGGACTGCTTGCTGGAGGTTTTCCTGGGAATCAGCCTATGAGGAAAATATCGTCTGCAAAAACTAGAACTTGGGCCAATAATGTCCTCATATTCCACTTTCCCACAGCTGTCCGTGTCATCCTCCACTTGAATATGGTGAAAAAGAGAGGACTAAGGCTGTCACCTTGTTTAACTTCTATAATCATGTTAAAAGTCCTGGATTCTGTTCCGTTTATTCTAACTATGCCTTTAGAGTCGTGGTAGGTACATTTTATTGCACCAATCAATCCTTTGGGCACATTTTTAGAGGCTAAAGCTGCCCATATTTATTTTCTCGGAACTGAATCAAAGACTGCCTTTATATTGAGAAATGCAAGATAAATAATCTTCCCTCTGTCCCATGACTTCTCAATAATTGACCTGAGCAAGAAGATGTGGTCTTGTGTCTGGCAGTGGGGTCTAAATGCAGCTTGCTCCTATTCCAGCTGGCCTTCAACAATTGCCCTAAGCTTCTTTTTCAAAATAGAGGAGTAAAGCTTATAGACTACTTGGAAGAGACAAATAGGCCGATAGTTTTCACAGTTACTTGAACTTCCTTTCTTGTGGATTGGTATGATAATATTGTACTCCATTCCTTGGGTATAACTTTAGCAGAAAATATATTTTGGAAAAAACCTTGTAGAGCCGGACCTCCAAACGTTATAAGTTCTGGTGCAATACCATCTCTACCTGCTGCTTTGCCAACTCTCATCTTCTCTATCGCACATATGACATCCTCCTCATCGGCTGCCTAGAGAATATTTTTGCCTATACTTTGTCATTATTATCTTCCATATTGAAAGCTCTAAGTTTCTCATCCAGAAGTTCTGCATATTCACATTTCTTTTCTAAAATCTGTAGCTTTGCGATATTGACTTTTCTGTATGTTTTGGACCATTTCTTTTTGGGCAGAAGGATCTGGCTGTCTACAATCAGAAAAAGATGGTCTGATCCAATTTCAGCGCCTCTTATTACCTTTATGTCACTGAAGTACCTCCTTATTCTTCTGCTGAATAGGAAGTAGTCTTTCTTCTGCTGAAAAAGTTATTTAAATGCACAGTTTTATGAAGAAAAAAGGAGTTTCCAATGAGGAGGTCATAATATGTTCATAAGTCAATGAGTCTTTGACCATTTCACTTTATATTTGTCACCCATTTAAAATCCCATTATTACAAATAAATTATTTTTAAAAAATGGTTCTAATCACCCATCCATCTCCTAATATCCTGTACAGTTTCCAACAAACTTTATAGATGCATATCGGTTAGATCAGTTACATAAAGAACTCAAATAGCTTGAGAAAAAAATATCCAGAGCCTAGATGAAAGCAGCCAAAGAATAATACATAGAACAGCTTATAAACTTTATTTTAAAATAATATATAATTGTTTAATTATGGTAATCCCAGTCTGTGGGGATATTATTACAATTAATTTAGTTATAGTGGTTACACTGGTTTAAGATATTCCTAAATGATAGTGGACTGTAGCAAATGATAAAATAAATCTATTGTGTGGGTAATTTTAAATGAAACGTGGATAAATAGATAAATGAATAAATGGTCTAGTAAATCAAATACATATGGTAAATGAAAAGATGGGGTTTTGTGCCATATCCAGGTGCATTTTAGATTAATGTGTTAGTCAATTTTTGTAATAAAATAAAATAAAATATATGCAATTTTAATGAGCTTATTTAGTACCAGTGGATGGTAGCTCTATAATGATATTCTGTTTGTTTGTTGGTTTATTAATCCATTTGGATAGATCTTACTTTATGTCTTCATTCTGGTCCTCATCTTGGTTCTTGCTTTATGTCTTCATTCTGATCCTCATCTTGGTTCTTCCTACTTTCCCTCTGCTTGGCTTTTGTCTTGGTTTACTCTCTCATCTCTATTTTAACAAGATTAATTATAATATTAATAAGATTAATTATTATATTAAAAAGAGATGTCACAAGAGCTGAGCTCAGACTTGCAATCTTTTCAGAAGTTAACAAGCATAATCCCCTTAATCCTGAACTCCTGTATCCTGCATTCTTTCAGTTCTCATGGCTGGCCCAGAGATAGCAGTAGAGTCAGTCTTCTTTAGTTTAACAGTTCATTAAGATTAAACCTCACCAGTTTTTTTCATTTTATGGCCACCACATCACCCTTCAACATTAAGAAAATTTACAATTAAATTTTCTTTAAAATGGAATGTCCGATTTTCGTTCTGTAAATTGTAGCTTATTTCTTATTAAGATAGAATTGCCAATGTCAATGTTTGTAGGTTATAGTATGTCAAATATTTAATATTTATTTCCAATATTTAAATAGGAAAAAAGGGCTTTAGAATTTGAATTAAAAAAAAGTGTTATACAGCTTTAGGAATCGATATACAGATTATTTTGGTAAAATAAATTGAAGAAAACAACATAGTTAAAGCCGTCTAATTAGTAAAATGAAATTTTCTCACCAAAAAGTTGGACGAGTGGAGAGCACTTAGCTAAAGTTAGGGTACTAGGATACTAGGGCACTTAGGGTACTAGGTACTGGTCGGGAGAAACATTTTTGGCTATAATGCATCACCACCAGGGACGTTGCAAAAAAAATTTTTTTGCAGAATCTAAAATTTCCCAACAATTTTTTTTTTTTTACTGGATTTCCCAACTATATTAAATATTGTAATTTTTCCCAAATTAAATATTGCGAATGTTGAAACAACAAAAATGATTTTTTTTTTCTATTCAAACACAATATTGTAACGATAAAATACCAATTTCTTAAACAAAAGGTATGAATAAATCCACACAATAGAACACTTTTAGCTCCAACATATAATGTACCTGAAGATGGCATATATAGCCGAACTTTTGTAAAATAACCAAATCAAGTTGGTGAAGTAAAATACAGCCCATTATTCTTAATCAAATTAAACATTTCTTCACCTAAAACATAAGAAAAATGATTGGTATTGGTTTTAAATTTCTACTAATTTAGCAGTTTGAAGTAGGTATATGAAGTAGGTGAAATATGCGTAGGATTTAATTATTAAAATAATTAGTAATACGTACCTAATGATTTACATATTGTTTTTTAAGGTTTAAAACGAATTGGGATAGCACTTACAGGATTAAAAAAATAATAATAAAAATTATTTTTTTATCCTTTTAGGACAAAATTAATTTTAAGAATAAATCTCTAGATACTTCTCATGCAAATGCCAAAGAAGTATTTGGAAATTCTTATGTTTTTTTTAATAATCCTTTCCATTACTTTTTACTCCTTTATCGTTCACTCCTAATAAAACACTGAGGTTTGGAATGCAAAAGAAATATAAATCAAATTAGAATATTATTAAAGATAGTTGTTGTAATAGTATACAATTTTTACCAAAAACAGATAATCAGCGCAAGTCCACTCTAAGCACTGTTGACAAATTATTATCCTCAATACTTCAATTTTCACAGTCAATTATATAAAATTATTAATGAAAACCGCTCAATACATTTTTCAAAATTTTGTATTCTTGCTGTTTTTCTTTTTCTCTTTTTGTATAATAAATTTCTAATTAAAAAAAGACTTCCAGTTCAAAAGACACTGGATCATTAAAGATACATAACTTGGCCAGATTAAAATATCATAGGAGTCTGGAGACATGACTTTATCTCTAACTTTGAGTAATCTATACAAAATATGACTATTCCGATAATAAAATTTAATTAGATAGAGTAAATTTTGAATTAATTTGGGAGCTAAAACAATGAAATCGATATACTGAGTTGAGTTTTGAACTGAGTTTAGGTTTCTTAAAAAATAGATCACTAGAAAAGCTGTTCCATCGATATGAAATTAGTACTTGGTAGTACGAAAAGTAAAGGATCCGATAAACTTAAAACCCTTTAAAAATTAGAGAATCATATTTTCAGTCAAAGGATTGGTTCATAGACCTCAGGTACTGGTAAAAATATATTGCCTCCATTAAGTAATTTTAATTTAGTGTAAAGTTTAATCAAACAGAAGGTGAGTATTATAACAAGGTGAGTTTTTGGTTCATTTAACAATTAAAAACTATTTAGATCAGAAAATCTTTCAAATTTAATTCAGTATCTCTACATGAGCAATGTAATATTTTGAATACTAAAAAATTACTAAAATTTATTCATAGAAGATTGATGAGTTGGTTTGCTCATAATTATGAATAGAAACAGATAATCTAATAAAAAATTATAGTAATTTATAGTTTTTTGAATCTTGCCCTAAGAAAAGATTTAAGCTGAGAATTCGGGAAAGGAAGATGTCATAAGACTAATCGTATGGGCTATGTAAACAAAAATTGGTCTTAACATGACCTTTTTATGTTGACCTGTATGACCTGTTGACCTGACCAGTAATCGTCTCAAAATTAGGTCACAATGTCTAATGCATAATAGCGTATTCAATTCAAAAAAAAAAATGCAAAAGACGCTTCGGTTCGGTTTTGATTCATTCAAGTTATCTTTATACAACTGATTCTTTGACCGCTCTTATGTTTTATGTGAATAATTTTGATTTATGCATGGCATGAAGTAAAGCTAGAAACCTAAAGTTCCTTTGAAATATGTTCAGTAGTTTAAGAAAAACATAGGACAATGGCAAAACTTGTTCATCTGCCTTAAGCTATGTCCACACTGGTTGATTTTCGATGCGCTTTTGTTTTCGACATTACTGCCTAATCCTCCTCATATCTTCAAAACGTGAGCTCCTTTTATAAATTATTTCTTTATTTCATTTTTATCACTATCTATTTCATTTGTCATTTTTTTTTTTTTTTTAACAAATTCCGAAACTATCCCAAAACAATGTTTTTTTTTGTTTTTTTAGCCTGTGATGATATTTCAAACATATACAGCAATTTTTAAATATAAAAAAAATAGGTTTGCTTATGGTGTTATTAGCATTAGGGAATTAATATATTTGGCATTGCTTTCTAATTTTAATTAATCGAAGAATTTCTTAACTAATGAGATAAAAAACTTTTTAGAAAAAGAGACAAAACCTATAATTTGTATATTATCGAAAAATTAAAAAAAAAAAATGAAAAAAAAATCTCGAGTCTCTCAAAAGCAGCAAATAACTAACTAGCCGACACACCAGGACTGAAAAACATAAGATCACATAAATCCTGACCGAGCACATTTCACATCATCACCTATAAAAAGACTCAGTTGACATCCGCATGATGGTATAGAAGGATCAATCTAATTAGGTATTGATAAATTATTTGCCACTTCTATAATTTTGTTATTGAAAACTAGTTTCGAATGTTATATATTCATCTTCAGTACTGGTTTTTGTTATATATAATCCATTTAAACCTTGAACTGCAGATGAATGTATAACATTCGAAACTAGTTTTCAATAAAAACAAAATTATAGAAGTGGCAAATAATTTATCAATACCTAATTATAAAATGACTGACCAAATAGACAGAGCACATTACTCTATAACAGTTTAACATATACTGACATAAAAAGGACGGGTAATGTTTAATATATTATTAATGAAATTCTGTGATACTATTTTTTTACCGAGTGTTTACATTTCCTTAATTTTTTATATTTATTTTTTTTGCTTTCCAAACAATATTAGGAGATAGTTTCGGAATACAAATGAATTATTTGTTTAAAAAAAAAAATGTGACGAATGAAATAGGTATTGATAATAAAGAAATAATTTATAAAAGGAACTCAGATCAAGGTATGAGAGGGTTAGGTAGCGATGTTGAAACCGAAAGTTCATCGAAAATCAACCAGTATGCACACAGCTTTAGGTTGTTAAGGAAGTAAAATCAGATCCTCAAATTATTATATTCAATTTTCTGTTGAAGGTTCCTTGACTTCCAGGTCAGCCATTACAACTCGCCGAGTTGGGACATAACCTACTTCATGTTTAGCTCTATTGAGCCTAAGATCAGGCGTGAAAACTATGAGAGCCTTCTGACGACGTATTCAAACAGTCTGCTGTCCACACTTCAAAAATATTGTTATCATGGAAGGCATCCAACTCATGAGGAAATAGCAGCCGAAATGGAGAGGATCACTTTTTTCAGACTGACCATGTCTGTGTTTCATGCAGTCATGACTGCTGAAGGAACCGATGCCATGGACATGGAAACACTCTTAGACACTAATGGTTCTATTGGCTATAGTAAAGACATTTTCAAATCTGATACCTATAAACAAAGGATGGGTCCTGAATTGCTCAAACTAGAAGAACAATGCCTTATATAGATAATTAGACAAATACAATTAAATTAATATGTTCATACTAACATTTTTATTTAGGGTTTATCATTATGTATTTTCTCATAGTCACTCATCTAAAATGGTCCGTTTTAATTACTTGGTTATACTATATGAAATGCCAATTTTTTGAGATAAAAAGGTTTGGAACAAATTTGATTGGTGCTTAATCTTCATATTTAAAGTTATATTCTACTAAATAATTCCTAACTTATCTGCTCATTTACAAATTGCTATTATAATATCTCATATTTCATTAATTTTACCAATAAAACTGACATTTCATTAATAAAATAACTAGATAACAAATTATAAGGAAATTTAAGCTGAAAAATAATAAATAAAATAAGTTTATTAATCATAAATAAATTGTAGATTAATCATATTAGCTCAACAATAACTAATTCCCGTGGTTTATTACAATGGATAGTCTAACTATAATAATAACTGAAAATAATTAATTTTCTCATCAGTAATATATATATATATATAGCAGACTATTAGTTATTAATATTAATTTATATCTAAATTTCCTGATTCTTTTAAATGGTTATTAATAAATAAAATATGAAATATTTGTGAAGAATTTTTTGTAAAGACCTCGTGATTTTAGTTTTAGACTACAATTTACACAAAGTGAGATATGAGCCTTTCAGTTTGACAGAATGACTAGCTGTCATTTTTACAGAAATGATATTTTTTCATAATGTGAATATGCTGACTAAATTGTATGAAATAAATGTATTAAAACTTTTTTGTTGGTAATTTAGATAGGAAAAAAAATTAATTTAAATTTCATTTCCGAAAAAATAATTAATATTTTTTACTTGACAGAATGACTAACTCCATATTTGTTTATATTGTTCAATCAAATGGCTTTTCTTTTGATTCCAATTGAATTGATTTTAATTTTAATTTAAAAAAATCAGAAACATATTGTTGGCCAGAAACAGAAGGAAGGCTTGGATCTCAAGAGGTAGCTTCATATTTAGTTAAACATTTGGAAATGAATGTTTCTGATTTTAAAAATAAAGTAGGAACTGACCAAAATGGAAATATAAAAGTAGCATTAAGTTTAATGAAATTCCAATCTACATCTTAAATCTGAGATGTAAATTGTTAAACAATTGATTTGAAATTTAATTTATCTGGTCATAGCTATATACCGAATGATGGAGACTTTAGTGTGATAGAACTGAAAATCCGCCAAACTTAATATATTCATTTACCTGAAGAATGGTTTGAAATTATTAGGAAATGTAAAAAAGATGAATTCACTGTTTACCTCTTGAAGCATACAGATTTTTTTCAGCACAAAAAAATTAGAAGATGTCATAATAAACAGGAAAATAAATGAAAAAGCAGATGAATCGGCCTAACATCGATGGGTAAGGGTGGAAAAAAACATTTCTTTCAAAATATTTATGAAATATTCTTTCGATGTAAATGAATTCATAGAAATCAATGTTATAAATAAAATAAATAAATGTAGGCAGACCTGTTCAACTATCTTTGCTAAATAAGAATATATTATATCTAACTTTACGAACTATATCACACAAAATAAAATGCTGGTTAAATATTCCACCTAGTTATTTAATAGGAATATTATCATATTTTAGAATCAATCAGTTCAAGTGAAAATGAAGCATAAGATAACATATTGTATTGTACATGATGTAAAAATATTTTTTTCTTTTCTATTTAATTTAATTAATCATTTCTTGTTTAATATACTTATTTTTTTTTAACATCCTCTTAATTAAAATAAAAATTAAAATGGAGTTTTTTCATTAACTGGTTAAACGAAAAATTTGTTTCGATTTTCAGTTGGCAAAGTGACTAACTCCGTAAAATTGTTATATCTGGCTTTTAGACATCCATTCTATAACCATTGAACATTAAATAAATGGTTAAGAGGGCAATGCTAACTTAGTAAGCTTTCATATTTTAATATTTCTACCAAACTTTTGCAAAAGAAAAGTTAAGAGTTTTCTAACAAGAAATCTTATTAAAAATGCTTTCCTGAAAATCTTGAAATTGGAGTTCGTCATTCTGTCAACTGAAAGGCTCATATGATTCCTGAATTAGAGCTAAGATCTGAAATGCAATCGAATTCCTTTCCAAATGTTTTCAATCTGTTCTAACAAACCGTTCGAGTCATTACAAATTATTGTTTTATTGGTAATAATTTAACAAAAATATGGGGAACAATTTTAAATAAATTCATATATTTATATAGCATAATAATATTTCATTAGCAGAATAAAAATAGCAAAAAAGTGTAGGCTCGCTGCATTTAATTTGGAAGGATGGAAGTCTGAGACTTTGAAACTAATGAAAAACTTGTTCAGTTGTATAGCAGAAAAATATATAAGAACAGGAAGACATGGACAACAAAACAAAAAAAAAAATGATAAAATTATTTAAATTAAGTTTGAAACTACTTAAAGAGGCTTAAGATGATTGCATTTACTCTTAGATTTTTATTTGTCATTTGATTCATTTTATTAAAAACATAATGATATTAATAAATATTTGTGGTTAAAAGAGAAATCCTTGTTTTACACTTCCTTCAGTTTTCAATCCTCTTTCTTCTTTCTGCGGGGTGTGGCAAAAGTACCTCACATATTTTAAGGCTAAATAAAATCCAAACTAAGTATATGAAAAAAAAAATCATTAACATCAGAAAGTATGCCATTTTAGTTTACAATAAGTAATTAATTAATGGATTAATTTTAGTAACAGTAATTAATTTGTTTAAAAAATGATGTCAGATAAGTTAGAGTTGTTGTTACATTGTTACACTTATCCTTTCCCGTGAAATGGCAGCCACTTCCTGTCGAATTGTTTTTCTTGGTCAGTAGTGCAAGGAATATGAGTGTATTACTTTGATTTGAGGTAGCCTGAAAGGAAAAATCATGAGGATTGATTGTCGCACTCCTTACAATGGCACTCGTTTAACTGACATTATTTTTAAAACAAATTAATTTTTGTAACTAAAATTAATTATTTAATTAATTGATTACTGTAACTGAAATGTTATTTTATGTACTTTCAGATGAGAATAAAAAAAAAATTTCACATAGTTCGGATCTTATATAGCCTTGAAAGGTCAGATACTTTTGCTGCACCAAGAAACAAGAAAAAGAAAAATTACAAGAAAAACGACTTCAGATAGGCAAATTAGTTTTAATTTAATATATGCATATGAAATATCAAAGAAATGAATAACTTCTAAAATTATTCTTTCATATAAAATCAAAAATAGATAAATTTAACTGAAGAATACTAAATCTTCTTTAGATCGACAAAATTAATCGAATAATTCTTGGTAAAACCATTACAGGAACCTTTATAAGGCACAATTCTTAGCAGTGCTTCCTGAAATCAGTGTCCCTTGAACCATACAAAAAAAAGGATATCTGTGTCCTTATGATTATAACCAGGTATGTCTAAACAAAATATGCATCGTCGATTCAATGAATGTTTAGCAACACAAGTATAGTAGAACTCTGCATAACTGGCTCTCCGGATTACCGGGTGATTAAAAGAAAAACAATTTTTTTTCTCACAGATTGACTAGTTTCAGCATTAACATCATCAGAACTAAATTATTCCAATGAAAATGTCACTAACACACAAAAAAGTGGAGAGACTATGCTCCTGAAGTACGAAAATTAAGTTCGGTTAAACAAAACAAAAAAAAATGACTTTATGATTACTGTTAAAAACTGAACGATCGTTTGTATACTTGATTTAAACCATGTGCATAAATGAATGTTTATTTACAGTTATAGTAAATTTATTAATATATTATCTTAATAAACATATGACCTATATAAGTTTTGTATTTTATTTTAATTTTTACCTAATATACGAGTTAAATTAATATAAAAACTTCTTAAAAAAAAATATATATATATATATATCTTTTATATTCTAAAAATATTTCTTTTATACATTCCGGATTAAGTCACACATGTCCAAGCCGCACGTTGGTGGTAGAGGAGGGGTTGACCATCAAACAGTAGGAGGCTTGCAGTGTCCCCAATAACGCAGTGCAGTGCCCCACACAGATTGGGGTTTTTCCCCTAGATTTAGGTTTTGTTTCTACCCTTTAGGGTTTTTTTTAGGGTTAGAAAATTTTTAGGGTTTTCTTCAGGGTTAAAAAATTTTTGGAGTTTTTTTTATTCTTCAGATAAATGCGTTCAGCATTTTTATCTTTAAAGCTATAAATTAGAATTAGAAAATTGGTTAGAAAATACATCTTGTGTTTATTATTTATGAATATATTTTAAACGTATTTACAAACGTGCAATATTATATATAAGCCAATAAAAAGATGCTACCATGGCTTCGTATCCCTTATTGTGACGTCATAGTACGTTCTAAGACGGATTATATTAACGAGTGGATAAAGATCAGATAATATGTTATTGAATTCCTAGCTAGGTAATTATTTTTTTTATTAGTTATTGTGCTTAGTAATCAGAAAAAGTACAAGGGTTGTTGATTATTATCGGTCGGAAGCATTTCTATATTTATACTCTAGGAAACCATGAATTTTCGGAAGAAGTGGAGGTAGTGGGGTCGGAAGTTTTCACTCCCTTTTGTTCCACACACCTTTTGGAGTAACTGAAATATATTAGTACCGTATTGAGTGAATTGTGGAGTGTTTATTTGTGTACTTAGCTGCATAATTACATAAATACGCTGCCTTATATTAATTAATTAATTAAATTAACAATGAAAATAAGTAGTTCTCAAGATAATCTATTTCTCTTCATTTAACATTTCACATGCTTCAGACAGTCGGTTTTCTGACGAACATCAAAGGATTGTTCTTTTTGTTTTAGCCGCACTAATGCTTTTCCACCCTCAGTCCTTCCCAAGATACCAGTTTTAATTTTTTTCTGAAATTTATGCCACTTAAAAATCGATTTCTTATAAACTGTTATCTCTCACCATGCGTCATATTTATTTATTCTATTAAAATTGTACTTATTTTTCGAATCACCCAATAATTTTTGTTCCTTATATTTTTGTACCATAAAATAACAGATTTCTAGTCTAATTCTATATCAAGCACAACTGTTTAAATTCGCAACTGAAAACATTTGAAACCACTAACCAAGGAGTTGTTTTAATATTACCCCCTCGCAGTTGCGTAGCCAGAGAAGAGGCCCAGGGAGTCCGGGACCACTCCCCTTCTCGAAATTACAAAATACTTTTACTTATTCTTATCTGCAAACAAAAATTATACAATGACTTATGAAATTTAGAGTTGTCTCCTGCGTCTTTTTCACCAGCTACAAGAGCACAGAACTCTTCTTGCAACATGTTTTCGGAAACTCGACTGTTTTGGGAAAATATCCAAAGCTCGTTCCATTCTCTTAAAGTTGCATCAGGATCAGGTACAGTATTTATAAAATGATTTAGAATGGGGGAAATATCATCCCTGATCACAGAAAGGGCATTTCTTGGTGCAAAAACACAAGCTTGTTGCAACAATTTTATGTTAAAATATACAGAGTTTATAAAATGTCATCCCTGATTTATCTTGTATTTATTTATCTTTTAATCTTGTATTTATCTTTTATTATTGTTTTTAGTCGGTCCTTAATCATTACTTTGACCTAATCTTTGATCTAATTAATATTAATAATATATTTTTACTATTATGACATTAAAATAATTCTTGGATCCTGTTTTTTTAATATTATTAAATATTCATCTCTGATTTATCTTATTTTAAGTTTGCTTGTAATTAATTATTTTACCTGATTTCTCAAATAGAATGAGTAATTTTATAAAATATATATATTTTATATATATATATATATATATATATATATATATATATTTTATATTTTATAAAAATATAAAATATATTGAATTAAATCATATAAAAATACCTAATAAACTATAAAATAAATAAATCTCAAGTATTTTTGAATCAATAATGCTTATCTTATCCTTATGGGTAATTTTGGTTACACTAATAAAGAAATAAAAATTAAACATTTAGGGTTAAAGTTGGAAGATGCAGGGAAAAATTTAGAAAAAGTTTAGGGTTAAAGCTGGTAGATTTAGGAGAAAATTTAGATAAGTTTAGGGGGAAAATTCTGGATTGGTCTGGCAACACTGGAGGTCTGTTAAAACAGACAGAAATAAGTAGACGGGTCTTCAACCGATTGGAACAGTGCTAACATCACCGCACAAATGGCGTATGACCGTTCGGATAATATGCAAGACAGCGAACAAATGAATAAGCTCATTCTTATGGCATATTTTGTCAGCTTTAATTTTGTATAATCCGGTTAAATCATTAGGAAGGATAGTTTCCCAGATTAAGCGAAACACTGAAAAAAGGTACCTTTCAATTGCATCCCCATCACCGACGAATCCCCCGCCCACCCCGTCCGACGGGGAATTTTATTAGTATGTTATACAGATCACTCCAATGAATAACTGTACCAAAATCCAGAACCATCGATTTTTTTTTTTTTCAAATCGGCTATTTTTACATTTCGTTTTCTGGACTATGTCATATAGTACATATAATTTCTTCACGTGCCACTTGTATATAATCATACTTATAAATATGTATACATTGGCTGAAAAATAGAGTTAGAGCTGTGGGATAACGAAAAATACGAAAGTTATGCTTTTCTGCAAAATTTCGGAATTTATATGTAAAATTAAAGTTGCTCTAACTTTTGAAGGGTGAAAGATAAATTCGTAAACTACTACATATCCTTGGAGAAAATGTAATGATCCACAGCTGTTTTGTTTCCTCTGGTTTTTTCGTAGGACGGAGAGCTGGAGATTGGCTAGTTAAATAAGACAAAAAATCTGAGGCAAACATTTTTTTGTCGAATTTCGAGCGTGGATAACTCGGAAACTATCGAAGATAGCGAAAAAATGAATTACGTACATGTTATGGCACATTTTTTCAGCTTTGAATTTGTATAATCGCTAGGACATATATTTTCTGATATATAAGCAAAACACCGAAAAAGGGACCTTTAAACTGCATCCTCAAATCCCGCCCACAACTCCTCGCCCCTCCCCCCCACACCCACCAGAGGGGACTTAGTATGTTATACAGGGCACTCAAATGAATAACTGTCAAAATCCAGCACTATACGCTTTTTCTTTTCAGTTTTTCCCTCATTCCCTTGACTAAATGCGTCAAGTAATACAAATGGTTTATTATTATTAATTTATTTCTCCATTATTAGACATTGATTATTCACTAATTTTAATTACGTTTACTTATTACTTTGTTTTTATAATTTACTAATTTGATTGATGTTCGATTCATAATTCGACTTTTTTATTGATCTGCGACAAAATTGTTTATATCATTTCTGACGAGCTAGCCGAACTATACTTTATTCATAGAAATAAATTTCAATCGGTGAAATTTAACCAACTTACATTTAAACCATCCTTTTTATCGTCTTGGTCTCCACATTCCTAATGGACGTTGATGACTCATCCAACCCAAGTCATTCGGCTCTGAAATCGGAGTTTCAAGGTTATTTACATCATGCGGCAAGTCCTCTTCTATGTTCATTTCTGTTATTAGGGCATGTTTGAATTCCGAAAGCGTCTCATTTTGTCACTAGGAATCAACACAAAGTAACCACTTATTTTTGAATTTTGGATGTGTTAAAGCAGCTATAGCTGCATTTCGGACTTGTGAATTTGTGAAATTATAAAACTCATCAAACCGTGTAATGAGACTAGTTAGGAGACCCTGTGCAATTGGCTTGCTATACAATATCTCCAGTCTTTCTGAAGCAACTATTTTAGCTTTCTTTTCAAAAGAAGAAGGCGAGGGTGCATCATTCAGTAATAAACATTTTTATCAACCTGCAAAATATCAATGGCTCGTGCTAACGGCTCTGGACAAATTTGAAATTTAATCATTTAATATTTCTTTCAAAGATAATGCTCTCTAAGAACATAAAACTTCTCTTTGAAGCATAGTAATTGTTTTAAACTGGCATATAGCGAATTCCATCGAGTTACTCTTTTCTTACTAAAAACAGTTTCGATTATTTTATTCTAGTGCTCAGCGGAAGATTTCGATAACATAATAAGGCAACTTTCTATCGAAGAAATCTGATTAGTTAATATAAATCGTTACGTGATCGTGCGATCTTAAAATCGATAACACTTTCAAAAACTACTGCTTTTTCGATAACCCGATTATGGATCCTGAGTACTTTTTTCTTTGAAAAGTGATGAAGTCAGGATAAGTGTTCGAGTTCTGGCCATTTCTAACTAAATATATTGATTCAGCAAAAATCAAAATAAAAATATGATTATTCATTATTTTATTTGACAAAAATGACGAAAAATGAATAATTAAAAAAATAAATCAATGACAGGTATTGCAAAAGTTATCAGAAAATAATCATTTTAATTAAAATAATAACTTTTGAAATAATTTTTTTTTTTTGGTTATTAAATCATTGATATTAAGTGCTAATTTCAATTATTTTAGAAAAACAAAAATTTTGTTTATTCATTTTTAAATATTTATTATTTTTTTGGAGGGGAGGAGTGTGGATTTCATCGATTTGGTGATCGATCATTAGGTTTTCGAAGTTGCTAATGTCGAAATTTTATTTGGCAACGAGCATTTGTTATTAATTATTAGTTTGCTAAATTCTTCGATATAGGTATCGTTTATCAGATTTTCAAGTACGCTATTTCAGAAATACTATAGGATTTTCTATCGCGTATGCGCATTTCGATTTATTGTTACAGTTGAACTTCTCTTCGATACAGAGATCGTTTATTAGCTTTTCGAGGATTCTGATTCCGTATTTTAAATATAATTTTTCATCGAGTAGGCGCATTTCGAATTACCATTACATTTGACATTTTTTTGCTTATAATTTCCTTGAAAAACTAATAATCAAAACCAACACCGAAAAAAATGTCAACTGTATTGGTTATTCGAAATGCAAATGCTTTATAAAAAATCTAATTTAAAAAATTGAATCGGAACACTCAAAAACCTAGTAAACGATCCTTATATCAAAGTATACTTCAACAGTAATTGAAAATCGAAGTGCGAGGTTCGAGCCCAGCTATGTCTGAAAATGAATTGCCTGTTTCATCAGCCATGAATCTAGGGCCACTCATAGAAATTTTGGGATCCCTCTACCCCACTCCCCACCCCCTCCCCGACAGGTTTTAACCCGGACCTACAAGTATCAATACCCTCGCTGAGTATTGATTTGGACTTGTTAATTTTAAATTTGTTATACTAGATACTAGACACAGTAAAAACAAACAAATCATAGGTATTATATAGATTCTGTATATACATTATTAAATATGAATAAATATTAAAGTATTTTATTTTATATTTAATTTTAATATTTTTAGTGGCAAAAATTGTAGATATTGAACTATTACTTATAGTTTTATAAAACACCATAGGAATGGTATTTTAATGGACTGATTTGTTACTCGTATACTTTGTATATGTAAATGCCTAACTGTAAATAATTTGTAAATAAGCATATTTATCTATATATGTTCGAATCTCAGCAAACATGGAGAAATAGATGTTTATTTAGATTTTATAAATTTACTTATAATTTTAGATAATAGTTTTTCCTTCTAAATATGGAAAATATATATTTGCATTGAAAAAGGATGTTTAACAAAAGAAGATGTATTTCAGTAATGAATTATTTATTAATTTATATATATATATATATATGTATATTTCATTTATTGGGATGAAATAAATACAACTGGAATTATTCACGATATAAATATTTTATTACTTATTGTTTTTTAATGTTCTTACTGTACATAAAAACTTTTCTTTTTTTTTTTTTCCATTTTCTTGAAATAAGGTACAGCTCGCTAATCGTGAATATTATTTCGATGCTAGCGGACACTAGCTATGGAATTATTAACAATATTCTTAAATTACATATTTCAAAATAAATACATAATTGTGTTTGGGTTTGTTTTGCGTAGCTATCATAAATAATATTTAAAAGTCATCCTGGTGTAGGTCGAATCGTGGTGGAAAAGCTAAGCCATCCAGCTGGGGCCTTACTGGGTTGCGATTCTGAAAAATATTTAAAAAAAATTAGTTTCAAATTTATAGATATATTGCATATAATTAATTCATCTTGTCTAATAGATATGGGCAAAACCACTCTCGAAAAAGTTTTAACCAATGTTGGAAGGGAAGAGATTTTGAATAAGAATGTGCATAAGCTCATTAATGAATTGCTATAAATAATATATATATAGCTAACTATATTATATATAATAACTATAAATAATCCTAACAATTTTGTGCCCATTTATTATTTATTATTTCTTCGAAACTAATATTTCTCAATAAATTATTTGACTTCAATCTATTCTTTAAGCTCATTTCCATTTAAAAAACTAAAGAATCTGTAAAACAAGCTTGGCTCTTGTTAAAATTAATATTGCAGAGAAATATACATTGAATATTTCAACCCCTTCATTAACAGCAGAAAAAAGTTTATATAGTTTTTCTTAAAAAAAAAAAAAAATACTCTGATTGCTAAGACAGGAATATTCTAGCTCAAAGATTAAAAAAAAAAAGAATATATTTTCCGCAATGAATGTTTATAGTTTATAGTATCTACATTAAACTGCTGACACATTTTGTAACATCTTCAATTATAACAAATACTTCCAAAATTTTAAAAAAATAATTGAAGTATGTTATAATATGATAATAATAATTAATGTAACAATTGATGAAAACCTTTCAAAACTTTTTACCACTTTTATGTGGTATTCTAAATTACAATTTGTTCCAATACTATTTTACACACAACTATTTCTGTTACTTTTTTGATCCTTAAAAAAAAACAAAAGAATCATATTCAATTATTTAGTTCATTACAGTTAATTATGAAATTAATTACATTCAATGAGTGATGAGCTTGATTTATTTATGGTTAAATCACATAACACAGTCCTTTGCGTTTTAGATCTCATTTGATCTAATTCAATGAATACTGTGATGAATAAAATGAGAGAATGTAGGTGTTAATCTTGTAAGCATGATGATAAATGAATGAGAAAGGATGATCTAAACTATGATTAAAAAAAAACTGCTCTCCAGTTAAGTGTGGATCAAGCATCCAATAAACTATATACTAGCAGGCCTTAAAGTCGATGGCCACTTACGAAATTTTTAAGTTACTCCAAATCAATAGGTACTCTCCTTTGTTTCTGGCCCTGTTGAAAAGTTATCGTAATCGTTAAGTATGATAAAGTCATATACAAAATTTTCTGTAGAGTATGGCTGGTTTTGTGAATGTATCAGATACTTTTATCCATTTATTTTTTCCCACTTCACTGACAAAGCAAAATTGGAACATGGAAGTGTTAGTGTCATGGTGCAGTAAACTGGTCAAAAATGGTGCAGTAATCTATTTGAAGTTTCAAAACAGTTAGTCAGGTACAAGTAGAGAAAAAGTATAAAAGTGATTAATATTGCAGAAAGATTAAGCAGAATATGAATAAAAGTAAAATGATTTAAATTTGGCTACTGTTAAAAATTTTAATTATATGAAGCAAAATGTTTGTTCGTGATAATTGTTATTATTAGAGTTACAACTGTTTTTGATTTTCAACATTTTCTTACAGTGTTCAGTTATATCTTAAGATTTAGAGAGTTAATACTGACCACTGGACTCATGGCTCTTGCAGTTGATCCAGCCCTGCCACCAGTTTTCGTTCTAAGCTTAGTAACAGCCTGTTCGGCAAGGTCTGCTCTCTCCTCAGCTTCTTCAAGTTCCTGTTGGGCTTTACGGAATTTGGCGAGGTTCAAGGCAGCGATTTCTTCCTGTAGGTGCAAGGCAAGTATTTTAGTGTTTTATACTTAAAATGACATAAATGAAAATAATTTATTTATTTTAAACACAAAAGAAAACAAATTAACGAATAACTTACGGCTTCTTCAATCTGCCTCTTGTATGTCTTGATCTTCTGTTGGAGTTTGTCTACAAGGTCCTGCATGCGTTCATGGTTCTTCCTATCTTCATCAGATTGGAAGCTGAGCTCCTTAATCCTGCGCTCAGATTTGCGAAGGTTCTTCTGAGCATCAGCATGTCTCCTCTGTTCTCCATCAAGCTCGTTTTCGAGTTCCCTGACTCTCTGTTCCAACTTGGCAATGGCCTTCTTGCCTCCCTTGAGTGCGTTGTTTTCGGCTTCGTCCAGTCTGACCTGGAGTTCCTTGATCTGTGTCTCAAGGGCCTTTCGAAGTTTCTCCTGGGTCTGGGCATGGTCTTGTTCGGCTCTGAGTTCATCTGCTAACCTCGCAGCATCAACCATAGCCTTCTTAGCCTTCTCTTCTGAGTTCTTGGCTTCGTTGAGAAGTTCGTCGAGGTCGGCCTGTATAAGAAGTCATATGTTTATTAATTCCACATTTCATCTTTTATTTTATATTTCGGTAAATAAAGAACTTTTTACTTACATGGAGTGTCTGCAACTCTCCTTCGAGCTTGCGCTTGGCAGCAGAAGCGCTTGTGGCTTGGGCTGCGAGTTCGTTGATTTGTTCGTGAGCATCGGTAAGCTCCTGTTCTGCCTGGCGACGGCCGCGGTCTGCCTGTTCCAGGAGAGTTCTAGATTCTTCGAGTTCGTTTCCAAGAGCGTTGGCTCGCCTTTCGGCAATACCAAGTTGTTCTCGGGCATCATCCCTAGCTCTTTGTTCTTCCTCGAGTGCGGTCTGGACATCCTTAAGTTGTTGCTGGTATTTCTTAATGGATTTTTGAGCTTCAGCATTAGCCTTATTGGCATGATCGAGGGCGATTTCAAGTTCGTTGATGTCAGCTTCCAGTTTCTTCTTCATGCGAAGTGCCTCAGCCTTACCCTTGGCTTCTGCTTCCAAACTGGCTTGCATGGAGTCGAGGGCACGTTGGTGATTTTTCCTGTAAGAAATATTATTCGGTATTAAAATAATTTACATTTATTGTAAATTATATTGGATAATATTTAAATGAATATACCTGGTATTTTCAAATTCTTCTTCCTTCTCCTGGATGCGACGGTCGATTTCTTGCCTGACCTGGCTAAGTTCAAGTTGAGCTCTGAGAACCTTATTTTCTTCCTGTTCAAGGGCGGCTTCGGCTTCTTCGAGAGCAGCTTGGAGTTCGTCCTTTTCAACTTCAAGCCTCTTTCTCTGTTTCTCAATTTCGTGGATGTTGCGTCCACCCTCACCAATTTGGTCAAGGAGATCCTTAACTTCATCTGAAAAAAACAATAATCTTAAAATTCCATTCCATGAACCATTATTCAATTTTCTCTTCAAGAATTATCATCTAAAATATTTCATCGGGTATAAGCTTATTTTTTTCTAATTGTCAATTAATATAAATGAATGAAAAACTCACCAGCAAGATTCTTGTTCTCCCTGCGGACAGCTTCAAGTTGTTCTTGTCCTTCCTCATATGCTCCCTTCAGCCTGAAGAGCTCAGTCGAGTAGTTTCTGCACTCCTTTTGGCTGGCATCAAGTTCAGCTGCAAGGTCATCAACCTTGAGTTTCCATTCACCAATGATTTTGTCGATAGCCTTGGCTTTCTTTTCGGCAGCGTTAGCAATAGCATTGGCACGGTCAACCTCCAGTTGAAGATCTTCGACTTCGGTGGCGAGCCTCTGCTTGGTCTTCTCAAGAGCAATGACTTTCTGGTTAAGAGATTCAATTGTTTCCTCAGCCTCAGCGAGCCTAGCCTGGAGTTTCCTCTTGGCTTCTTCGAGTTCTTCAGCCCTGGCAACACCTTCGCTCTCATACTTGTGCCTCCAGAGTTGAGCTTCAGCATTAGCCTTGCTTAATTGCCTCTGGATATCTGCCTTGGCTTCAGATTCTTCCTCAACCTGTTCTCTGAGGTTGTCCAGGTCGTGTTCCAAGTTGCGGAACTTGCCCAGAAGGGTAGCCCTTTCCTGAAATAACACATTAAATAAATTTTCTGTTACCTATAGTATATTCAATCATAAGTTCATTTAGTAAAAAAAAGATAACTAACCCTAGCCTCTTCGTCGGCAAGCCTCTTGGTGTCTTCCAATTGTGTGGTGAGGGAGATCTTGATCTTGCTCAATTGAGATACTTGGCTCTCAGCCT
Source organism: Rhaphigaster nebulosa (assembly GCA_948150685.1). Lineage (NCBI taxonomy): Eukaryota > Metazoa > Arthropoda > Insecta > Hemiptera > Pentatomidae > Rhaphigaster > Rhaphigaster nebulosa. The sequence continues at coordinate 65,174,363 of OX411309.1, read as the reverse complement.
CCTCAAGTTGTCTGAGGAGATCTGAGTTCTCAATTGACAACTTCTTCTTGGCAGCATCAAAGTCGTTGAGAGACCTGTTAGCTTCATCCAGTTTTCCTTGGACTTCGTTGAGTTGGTGTTGAAGTTGCTTGGCAATCTTTTCAGTGGCAGCCTAATTATTAAAATAGTTTGTCTTAAAATTCTGATCATTATTATGTCCATTTTTAGTTAGTGATTCAAACAGGTTATAGTTTCAATGGTTTATTTACGATTATTGAGAAATATATGGTTAATATCTTGCTGGTATTTAGTAGTATGATATTTGGTAAATGAGATTTAACCGTTCAGGGTTTGGGAATGAAGGTTTATTACAAAACATAAAATCAAATATGATAATCACAATCACAAACACAGTTAAACAAAATACAGATGTGATTGACTGATATTCGGAAGGTGTTTTCGAACACTTTTTTTTCCGAAGCTATTGTCGGTACAAGTATTGTAACAAAAATAAATTAAAGTATTAAATTTATTAGCAAATTGGAAATCCTCAATTAGCGTAAGCTTTAGTTTGATTCATTTTTATTATTTTTTGCGTTTGCAAAGCTGCTTTTTCATTTGTGTTCGACAAACCTTCTCGTTGGTCAAGTGGTCGATGGAGGCACGGAGGTCGTTCAACTCACACAGGTATTGGCATTTTTCCTTCTCAACCCTGGGGAAAACATATCAAACAAGGTTTACAATTGTGATAAACATAAATTAGTAATGTGCGGGATTTTCACTTAAGAAATTCAGACAAAGTTACAAAACATTGCAATGAGATAAACAACGTGCTTTGGGTACAAATTGTACCTTCTCTCGGCACATTTGGTCCAAAGCGCTTCTTGTGTTGTTCAAATCGTTATTTGTATGGTTTCGTTCATGTTCAGCCCTATACGATAAACATTTCATTTATATATACATTTTTTTAAATATCTATTGGTTTTTATAGATTTTCGTAATTAAGCTTATTATAGAAAATACGTCATAAAATTCTTATCTGGTTTGGTATAATTAAATAGAAATATTTATTTTCTATACATCGTGACTACTCACTTGGTCTTGAGCTTGTTGAGCTGGTCAATTTGGTCACCCATTTCGCTGACGGCATCGTTGTGCTTCTTGCGGAGATTGGCGAGAGTGCTTTCGTGTTGGATGTTGGCTTCCTCCAAGTCCCTCCTGAGTTTGCTCATCTCAGCTTCTCGCTTCTTGTTGAGCTCGATTTGGGCGGAAGTAGCACCACCAGCTTCTTCCAACCTCTCACCGAGCTCTTCAAGTTCGCGGGCGAGGTCGGCACGTTGTTTCTCGGCCTATATTAGTTTACCAATTATTATTCCGACTCAAAATTAATATAAAATAACTTTTATTTTATATATCAAATAATAATTGTTTTTTCTTGTTACTGACCTTTCCACGGGCTTGTCTCTCGGCTTCTACTTCTTCCTCAAGTTCTTCAATACGGGACTGGAGTTCCTTGATCTGTTTGCCAGTCTTGTTAACAATGCCTTGTTCGTCTTCGAGCTTGGCAGTGAGAGAAGCCATTTCCTTGTCCTTCCTTTGGATGGTCTGCTCAAGTTCCTTCTTGTTCCTTTCGAGGTCGGCAACAGCTTCCTGGGTGAGTTTGAGGTCTCCTTCAGTCTTCCTCTTTGCCTTTTCAACATCTCCACTGTAAACAAATATATGGTATTAGAACTGTACTCAATAACTTAAGTAACCAAAATAGCATAAATTCAATATGATACTAACCGAAGTTTCTTCTCTCTTTCGAGTGAGTCTTCGAGTTCATCCAAAGTCTGTTCGAGTTTCGCTTTGACTTTGGTGAGGTGGTTGATTTTATCTTCTGCGGCTTGGAGTTCCTCGGCAGTCTTCTGGTTGTGTTCACTCTGGATCTTCTTTTCTTTGTTGAGTTTGTTGATGAGTTCGTCTTGGTGGGCAATCTCATCATTGAGGTTTCTGATTTGGTGTTCTTTGCTAGCCTTGTCTTGGTCGCTCTGAGCAACGAAAACAAAGAGGAAAAAAAAAAGAGTTTTAATTTTAAAGTTGTATACTTATCAATTTACCTACAACATTAATTAATTGATGAATTCATTAGATTTCGAAATTATATCCAATTCCGTTACCTTGGTGACGGAAAGCTCAAGGTCCTCAATGTCCTTCTTGAGACTGCCGTTTTCTTGTTCAAGTTTCTTCTTTTGTTGGAAGAGTTGGTTTCTTGCGTCCTCTTCTTGTTGAAGTCTTTCTTGTGTGTCCTAAAGAACATTAAACATTTTTTAAAACTCTATATTCTCATCACCTAATAATTAATAAAACGTTATTAAAAAGGATGATGCCTGATTTTATTAAATTCGGATTTTGTCGAACGCTGGCTGAGCTATGCAAAGGTAAAACCTATGTAATAATTCTATGTTTTCATTTAAATTGATTGTTTTAAAAGTCCCAATTGAATTCGTTTAGGAATAAATTCGGTATCTAAATAATTTCAGCAGGAATTAATGGTGGAAACGAAAACTGTATATTTGGTACAAGCACACACATGAACTGAAACGGTTTAATGGTATTAATAGCCATTTGGTTCTGAACATTTCTTTATCTTTTATCTTGAATTTTTTATAGACCAATACATTTCCAGAAATGATAAGTATTGCATTGCCGTTAGTAATGTCCGAGAGAATGCAAGATATTTCCAGAAGCCAAGGGAGCAGAAGCATCATATTTCCAGGGACTATTCCAGGGAGTTACTGTGAGGGGTCATATTTGGTCTCCACGGTGGAACGATATTAGTCAGAGGTCTATTTGGGTCGGCTGGCCTAAGTCCAGGCAGTCCCCGCTTCTCCACTTTCCGTGCCCATATAGGAATCCATCTCAATGTCATCCGGCGAATCATCGTAGTAAGAGGTCGCTGCCAAACTTCACGGCCAGTTGAGCAGACGTTCCGATGAATCAAAATGTTTGGCGAGCAAGTTCAAGGCTGGTTGGATAAACAATAGCCTTTGTTTTGCTTTCTCGTATTGTGTTATGAACGCCGCGGGAATTCGTCATCGAGAGCTGTGCTGGATATCGGCGAACGAAAGGGACAGTTTGCCCCCGAATCTGCAATTTGGGAAACACGCTTCGCAGCACCTGCCATACAATATTTATATTTGAGGACGTCTTACGTGTAATTTTATATCAGCACTCTTGGAATAAATTTAGATTGAAGGGGGTCCTGCCACTCGCCCTAGATACCTCTCCTGATGGAATTAAACTCGACACATGAGACAGATTTCCAACATGTGCCGGAAATTAAAAGGGATTTTGTACATCCAAGATCTTGTCATTGGAGTGGTAATTGAAAGTTGGTCTTAAAATAAATTTTTAAAAATGTACATCAAAGAAAGATATTGCAAAAAATGTCAATTTCCAACTTGATTTTCGGAAATTAATCTAAAATACATAATACATAAATTTAAAATATAAAAGTTGTGATCTTAGTAACGCTGGATAATTTCCAATTTAAATTATCCTTCAGAAATATAATAATTCATAAAAATATTACTGATTCCTAATATTAATTATTCATAGTATGATTAATTTAAACTACTTGAAATTATATTCTACATTAAATAAATATAATATTTTTTCATACCTGAATTTCTAATTAAAAGAAAATTGTTAGTCTAAATGTTAAAATTTAAGGGAATTTCTACAATAAATTTTTACGGATCAATCTGTATGAACGTTTTTGCTTTCTTTTTTTTTCAATTTTTTATAATCAACTTATAAAGTTTCTTTATGCCTTAACAGTTATTTTTTTAGGAATCTACTAAACCCAGTCAAGAATTTTTTTTTCGGATTCTGAAAAGTTATATTTAAATAGTTACCCATTTAATATTGGAAAGATTAGAATTCGGTATGGGCATAAGGTGTTTATTTCGGTAGATTTTTTATATTTCAAGAATCTGTGTTATTTTGGGTGATATAAATAACATTTTAGGCCAAAAGTATTTTTTACCCTAATTCGGTTTCCTGTTTATTCCTGCTAAATTTGTGGTTCAGTGCCTAAAATAGGGTACAACTTTGTTTTATTAAGTAGTAATATATCTCATGTCTAGTCTTAATTATTTAGGTTAATCTATCAAAATGTTTGGATGATGCGCATTTTGGTGTTGAAGAAGGTTAAAAATGGGCAATTACAATTTTAAATATTTCATGTAAATTTGTAAGCTTAAGTTCTATTACTAAATGAACTTGTTTAGAATCGATACCGAAATTATTATTAATTATATAATTTTTATCTAGGTGTTTTTTACAAAAAAAATTATTAAGATTCATATAATATGATAGTGTATTGGTAATATATAATCGCCACCGCGATTAAGTAACGGATGTGAATATAGCTACATTTCAAGTGACCAAAAAGGGTTAAGTTGTTTTTTGGTCTTCTGAAAAGTAATTAAAGTAAACGAAATTTTAAAACTCTGGTAAACTAATGAAACTAAAAAATTCGAAAAATGTGATTTTTCACATTCGTTAATTAAACGTGGTGGTGACAATATTTGGAATTAATTTCATTGAATTATAAATAAGTAATAATGTTCCTCAGAATACGTTAAAATACATTGTTAGTCCCAAAATTATTTTTTTATTTTTGCTGAAATTAGCAGTATTAATTAAAATAACAAATTTTAATTTCATTAAATACAGGCATGGTTAAAATATATGACGTTGCAATATTTCTGAAAAAAATTATGAGATATATTGAGTTAAATAAAATCATTGGATTCATAGCTATTATTATTAGAATTCAAGACTGACTAGGATCCCGCATTGATTATTGAATGGATAGCAATATTATCTCATACTTCCAGAATTTAGCTGTTTGAAAGTGTACCCCAATAAGAATCAGAAATATTTTTTATATAATCTTTAATATATGTTAAACCTAAGCATAATTAGAGAAATTTGAACTCACCATAAGCTGGGACTCCAAATCAGCCTTCTGGGCCTGGAGCTTGGCTGCCCTTTCTTGGAGGCCTCCAAGTGTGCCCTTCTCTCCTTCGAGGTTCCTCAAGAGCTCGGTCTTCTCTTGGAGCAACTTGGCATTGAGGGCCTCAACCTCCTTCCTTGCCTTCTCTTCCTTCTCGAGGGCGGCTTGGGTTTGAGCGACCAACTCCTCCAGTTTCTGCAATTGCTCGCGTTTAGCTGGCGGTAACAAGTCCAAGTTAATCTTATCCATTACTTTATCCATCATTGTGGTTTGTTCGGAGTCCGGACCGCGACTGAGACCCCTAAGTCCTCCAGGAGCCAAGACGACAACCCATCCGCCCCACCCCGAAGTGGAAGGGGTTACCCCCCCGGAGGATATTTCGGGCACCCCGCAACTCCACACCCACTGGATTAAAATCCATTTTTAGGTTTTTTTTTATTTCAAAGATTAATATCCTCCTCCCACTTTTTAATACCCTGATGGTCATTTCTTATAAAATTTAGTGGCTGAATATCATGATGACTGAAAAGCTGAAAGTACTCAAATCAGTAAATACCGATAAACCAATTTCGTCATTAAGAAAATGATTTTAGTAAGTTAATATCCAAGACTTATGACGCGCTGGATCATTATTTAGGATAACAAATTTTTTAATGTATGAAGAACATAAACTGTTATTAGGCTATGATAAATACTCTATGAAACATATCAAAAATGAAATGCATGAATAGTCACTCTTATTAAATTTAATATATCGGTGCGGTTTCGAACCCACAATGACAGGTTAAACCTAAATATTTCAACTTATTGATTGCTATTTCATTTTGAAAATTGTAATATACCCTCATCTCTTCCTCTACGTTGGCTACGTTGAGCAGAGGCTTGACTTTGGACCACATCTTCCACCAGTTCCATGTTCTCAAAGCGAGGTACCTTCTCAAGTTCCTCTGGACGATCTGGAGGGCGAGTCTGCAAGTTCAATGGTCAATTCAGTAATCTAAGTTCGTTATAGTTTGAATGTCCTTAAAGAAACTGAGTGATATACAGTTTCTTATTGCTCTTCCTCCATTAAACGATTAGTATTTCAAAGGGCGAATTCCTACACGAAGCCTAAGCTGATTGTCTACAGACTCCAATCATGTTATGATTTGATAATATTATTTCATTATTTCAAAATATTAATATAGATTACTTCTATTATATTTCAATACAATGAAATGTTAACTCGCACATCGATCCGAAAACCCAAGTATTAAGGAAAGTAAAGAAGATTCAAGCAACATGAGCTATGCCAAATAAGAATTATTTTTACCGCTAAGGAGCCCATTTAAATAAGGACATCAAGAAGGGAATGAAGGAGGTCAAAAAAAAAAAAAAGAAGAGAAACAGAAATTGTTTCAATCGAATCCCTTACTTGTTCCTAAATTAACTCCTCCCCGAACACCAGGAATTCCTAGCAACGAAAATAACCGCCCCGCTGACTCACACTTCGAAACCGCCGACCAGAAAAGACGAGGATCATGTTTTCAGACCCTGAAGAAGGGGACGCTGCGGGATCAGAAACGCTTCACTTGATGTATTACCTTGAATATCCAGTTTCTCTAGAAAAAAAGGAAGCATTCTGCGAAGAGTCGGATCGTGGTATCAGTAACTATGACTAATCGTTGCTTATGAATCTGTTTTCCATTTTTAATGAGAGAATGATTTCCTTATTTCGGATATTATTTCGGATATTAGTCAGAGGGTAAACATTCATTTACTGCTCGAAGTTTAGCTTTGCCGGCCGTAAAATGTCTGCGAGAAAGTTTACATTCGCATAAAGTAACAGTGGCTGATTCATCGCTTCTTGGTTTATAAAAAGCACAAACAGTTTTCCCTTTGAATGAATCACGTTCTAAAAAAAAATCGTTTAAAAAAATGAATTACTACTCGATTGAAGTTGACCGGTAACCAGTTTTATCGTTATATGTCAAATTTTGCAGAGAAATAACTTTCTTGAAACTAAAAGTATAAAAATATTTCACCAAAATGTAAATGTTCAATCCTATAAAAGTTAAGCTAACTCCGATTGAAGTTATTCCTGTGGTGATTTTTGAGGAAAAATATTGCATGCAATACAAATGCAGAAAATTAAATCCTGTTAAATGTATTGCATAATATATATATATATATATATATATATATATATATATATATATATATATATATATATATATATATATACAGAACTTTTCTTAAAATGATAGTATAACTATATCAAGAGTATTTCTAAATCCAATTGGAGAGAGCTAATATGTAAATGTTAAAATATCATGGATATTTTACTTTCTGCTTCTATTTTTATATAAATTCATTATTTCTAATTTAATGAATTTGACACAACAAAATATCTCAATCAGTATGCTAAATCACTAAGAAAATGTTATTCAACTATGAAATTTTTATTTTTTTTATATCATAGTTGTATCATTGTATCCTAAGAATGAGCTTTTGCCCTTGTATGGACTACTTGGAATAAAGTTTTAAAATAAAAAATCATGAAATACCTCTGTTCTTGGAGTTTCTTGAATTCCTTTCTGCAGAGGTAACCACGGATGTATGACTGCATCCAGGAGATGATCCTGCTAAGCCTTTCATCACGAAGTTCCTCCATCTGACCCAGGACACCAGCCCTGAAGAAGACCTATATCCATCCCAAGAGTCATTTAGTCTCTATGAACGAGTCAAGGGCGAGAAGTGTTAAGTTAAAGTCCTCCTCAAAAGCAGTAAGTCAGTTGCAAAAGTGTATCGAGTGTTGAACGACATTGTAAGAGAGAAAATGTTAAAATATCTGTTTTCTTTATTTAATTAATTATTGTATAAATCAGACTTAGTGTTTAACGGCATCGTTTTTTCTAAGTTCAGAGTTGTTTCCAGATAGCAGATGAATCAGAATGATAATACCCCGAAATAAAATTGGCTTCAGTGAGAACCTAACTTTTTTGGCGTTTCGGTGAGTTCGAGTTTCCAAGCTAAGTGTGCACTGGGCCTATTAAGGAGGCCGACACCTGATCCAAACATACACCAGATCCTAATCGAGGAATACGCTTTTTTAGAACTGATGTTGCGGGAACAATGTTCTCACTTGTTTCCTTAAAGTATGAATTTACACGCTCAAGGAAAGAGTTATTCTAAATTATAAAATATATCAGTGACACCGAGTTATTTCTGTGATTGAAAATATTTTTGCCTCAGAAGTGAGCAGATTCAAAATATTTCAACGATTCGCTCTAGTCTCCGTCGACATTTTTTATTTTACATAATTAACAACACAATAAAATCCAATTTCAAATGTTTGGGCTGTCGAATTTAAATATTTCATATTTTTAAATAAATTATAATTACAAATCTTTTTATCAGGAAAAGTCTAGACTCTCTTGGAATGGATAAATTCCTGAACTTAAAAAAAAATATTTAAAAATAAAAATGAAAATATGTTAGCGGGTTTAACAAACTTATTAACCACGATCTAGCGATTCTGAAATCAATGAATTTTATTTATTTTATTATATTTTTTTGATTTGTAATCTTCCCTTAAAATTATTTTATCCGTACCTCATCTCTTACAATAGGAGAGAATTACTGTTCTTACTTGGATCGTTTTGTTTTTTACTGTAAATTGTGATTTTGTAAATAAGTCCTTCTATAAACGTAATTTTTACTGTATGATATATTTTTATAGAATTTATATTTCTATTTTAGAAATTAACAATCGTATATTACCAACAAATAAAATCATGATTTAACATCGTTGAGAATGTGAAACAGAGCAAAAGCTGTATACTATACGAAATACGGCTAGCGCCCGGTGATTTAAGAAACTTAGTGTTCGATGGAGTGTTAAGCTTTTTTTTTTTTCATAAAATCTTCATCAAGAATATCAGGCATAAGATTATCAATATCAAGTGGCCCGGCCTTAAAGTTTATCTAAAAATGACGTAGCAGGAATATTAAATAACATTAACCAGCGGTACTCCTTTATACTTTTAATTTTCCTCACTTATTTCTGCTAATTCATGCTAGCAGACTCAGGAACCATGTTCTTTTTAGTTCTCACTGTGTATAGAGTCATTACCACTTGTTCAACCAATAAATTGTGTGTCCACACTACATCGTATAAACCTTTATGATTAGTTCGTACCAGTCGGTCTGTATTGTGATACTTCAGTTTTTGTATTAATATCTTTGGAAAGGTTTTAGTGGCTTTCGGCGTTTTTTCTGCAGTGTAATAATAAGCAGTTGTAATAGAAAGCTTATCTGCCTAGACTAGTTATTATTTTTAGAAAAAAAAAATTCAGCCTCCGGATGTCCATCTCCCAACTAGTGTAAAAAGAGGGATAATGAATCATGATTCAAATTTACTTCTTTTATTTAAATCGTCGAATACTAAAAAGAACTCCTAACGTGTCATCTCGATATATCTTCGCTTCAGAGCAAAACGACACTATCTCCAAATTTGTCTTTTTCTGTTTTTTATCACTTAAGATAGTTGCAAAACTCAAACCCTCTGGAGTTAATGCGGAGGTAGCCTTTCTCTCCCATAATACTGAACCCTAAACTTGGCAATGTGTCCACTCATGACAAAGCTGTTGCAATCACTTATTCTCATGATGCAGTTTTATTACTTAAATTGTATGCTAAGTTTAGGAATGTATGTTTTATAATTAATTTTTTTAAAAATTAAATTGCAAAAATCACAAAAATGTTCTACCAAGTTTAGGAATAAGCTAGAAAGTCACGAAATTTGTACATTCATATCAAGAAATGATAAAACAAAGAGAAAAAAACTCTGCTGTAAAATTTACTATTTGGAGTTAAGCTACTTCTACTCTAAAGCGACGAAAATGCTCGATAATAACCTTGAGGCATCTGGAAAAAATATGATCCGGGGACATTATGCGGTTACGGATTGGTTTTTCCACGTCTCGATATAATAATATGTATATTATATTTACTTATGGAATTGAGAGAAAAATAGACTTGTGGGCTTTAGTATATAGTATTATTAAAACATTGAAAACTATCTAATAATGGTAGTTTTACATTAAAGCTGTTGACTAATATTTAATGCAGACAGATAGGATATCAACCTGCAACTTTATTTTTTTAAATTATGTTTACCTGGTTTTAGCCAATTCTATGATTCCCCAGCGAGATTGGGTGATTTGCCAATTTTTTTCAAATTAGACAATTTTTTTTTTACCATCTAGAAGATTAATCAGTGAGGAAACTGACAAGCTCGTCAAGAAAATTTGTTTGAATTTTCAAAAATAGCCTCAAAAAACTTATTTTGAATCGCTCAGATTTAACACGGTTTCTGTTTAGACGCTTGCTTGGATGATATTAATCGTCCCCTTCGGTGCTTTAAATAAACTTGTCAGTACGCGGCTCCCCTCCCTCCAGCTTGCTGTAAATATGTCAGTCAGCAGACTGTAGAATTAATACTATTGCACTTTTCTATTTTCGATTCTGGTTTTCCCGTTAGCCAGAAACGGCTTATCCCCTGGCCCTTCGCCTGACATCTGCCCCCGATTTTTTTTTCTCCAATTAAAACTAAATGCCCTCAACGGATCCCATTCATCGCCCGAATCTAAAATCGGTTCCTCTAAGCGTTAGGTCATTTCTTCTTAAACGCCGGGCTGCCTCTTTGGTATTCTGCCAGATGGTGCCACTTATGTGAATTTCAACACGTAATCGAAGTTAATCGAGCGATCTGGTGTTTAATGCCTTTAAAAAAATCCAAAAACTGTGTGTAAATCTTAGTTTATTTCATCGAAAATAAATCGCCAATAAATCATAGTTTAAAAAAAAAAATCATATATTTAATTCGGTATTTTTTACTTTTCTATCTGCTATGTAATGTATCAATGTTAAAAAAAGATAGATAATAAAAAAAAAAATGTTTCTAAACTTAAATCGAAAATATGAATTACAATATAATTTACCAAGTTATTAATTAATCCAATATAATTTACCAGTTATTATAGCATAAAAGGCCATTCTTCGAAAATAGATTGCTAGAGAAACATAATTTTTGAAAAATAATCATTTATTTATTTGGGTATTATTTACTTTATCTCCTGGAGAATGTGTCGATGTTTAAGTAAATATATATTATTCATTTTTTTTCATCTTTTTAAAATTTAATTTACGAATTAATATGGTATAAAAGACCATTCTCGAAAATAGATCGCTAGCGAATCATAATTTTTGAAAAAAAAAAAATCATTTATATGATTGGCTGTTTTTTTTATTTACCTGCTGTGAAATATATCAATGTTAATATATATTAATTTTCAAATCAATATATAACAACAACACAACTGTTTACTCATCTTTACAAAATTGACCAAAATCAAAAATTTAACATTAAGAAATCCAATAATAACTTTATAATATTATTTTATAATTATTATATAATAACAGTTTCCAAAAATACTGCATAATATGGAAACATTTATCAAATCGTTTGTTATGCGGAATAGTATATTTGATGCGCCGAAGTCCACAGATAGTTTTATCGACATACGAAAAACAGTCGAAAAATTGAAATGTTTTTTTTCTGTGAAATATTTATCTACTTTCATATTCAATGTTAATTTCCAAAAAAACAGTTACTGTTTTCTTTACTAGAAGTATTTGTTAAAATTTATAACTGAATCAGTCCAGTCGAAATTTACTTTGTTTATAATGGTAATATTTAAAACTATCAAAAGTTTAATTACTTAACAATGCAAGAAAAAAAAAATCAACTCATAATAATACAGTAACACTACATAAAAAAAAAAACATGCTGCCAAACTGATATTTCTGTCATACAGAACTATTACATGCAGGATATTTTTTATATACTACAAACTTGACATGCGCCTAGAAGAATCTTTACATGCATTTTCAAGCAAAGACGATTGACACCAGGGCATAGACGACAGTGGTTTAGAATTTTGTGTTAAATCGACCTCTTAAGTCCATTAGAAGAATTGAAGAATGAAGTGGATGAGAATTCTTATTAGCTGTAGGAATAGAATGATTTCATTTATTTCAAAGTCTCTGTTTCAAAAATGTTTTCTTAATTATACTTATGAACATGTATTAATTTTCAAGAAACCGAACATTTAAACACATAATTATTTTTTCAATTTTTCTTTAATATATTTAATCCGGTTTGAACTATATAATGCAATTAAATAAAATATTAAAATTAAAATAATTATCCTAACAAGATCTAATAACGTAAAATATTCAAATAATCAAACTATTCCGTGACATTGACCATTTGCTTCTTGTATATTTCACTAAGCTATCATAACTGATTTATCTACTTATTACTTTTTTCATATGTAATATTATTCACTATACTTTTTAAAATTTATTTGGAAAGTTTAAAAAATAAATATTTTAATAGGTATTAATAATTGTAATTTTTAAAACTTTATAAAATGAATCATTCTATTTTCCATTATTTTTTATTATAGTATTTTAAACATCAAGGTTAAAGACTATTTACAGTGATTAATGTTTTTGTTTAATTTATTTGAATTATTTATTTTATTTTATTTATTTATTTTTTTAGATTGACAGAGGTAGCTCTAGATTGACTACCTTTGTATGCCCCATCCTGTATTGTTCTGGGTCGACATTAATATTCTCCAGGATCACCTTGGCGGCTTCCTCTTGGCTCATCCAATCCTTGACTCCTTTGGCGTTGAGGATTTTGTATCTACGTCATAGAGAAATCATGCAAAGATACATTGGACACAAATCCTATGATTTGTGAGGTTTAAGGCAAGTATTTTTGAAACCGGCATCTGATCTACGATCTACTCTAGCTATCTAAAAGCCAAATGCTATAACTACAATACTGATCTACTGCTACAACTAATATGCCGACTCTACAAAATGCTATGTGGTTGCATGGATCCGATCTGTACATGCCTTAGTATGGCCGAGCCTGTACAAGTCTGGGTTCAGATTAGCAGCCTCTAGAATGGCCTTGGCAGCATCTTCCAAATTCGTGGAATGCTCCACCGCCTTGGCGTTCAGGACTTTGTATCTAATTTAAACATGCAAAACACTCTAGTCACAAGTCTGTTGGTGACTATGAAGGAAATAAAGCATCTTTAATAAATCCGGTATCTGATTCGTTGTACCGGTATGTTCCTCAAAAACTGTAAGCAAAAAAAAGAAGGCAAATTAAATACATCTTTCAATAACTCTAAAATGGCTGCCACCCGCCTGGTGGCAGTGACTGGTCCAACAGTTTTTTGTCGAATTAGTTTTGTAGACAATAGGTTACATGCCTTGGTGTGGCCAAGCCTGTACATGTCGGGATCGAGCCCTGTGGATTCCAAGATGACTCCAGCCATTTCTTTCTCGTCGGTTAATTTCTCAACGCCAGCTGGGTTAAGGATCTTGTATCTAAAGGAGAAATGGGATCACTCAATGAACTAGTTGCATTCATCAAATATACACTATTATGCGTTTGTACTCGTGTGTTGTGACAGTGTTTTGGGTAGTGATCTACAAGGGTCTATCATACTACGTGATTTGTAATACCACATATCTATATATACATTACATTACTAGCTAATAACAAAACTTTTCGTGCAAAATAGGATGTATTACTCAAGATGCAGGGTTCCATACTATATATCAAGATGTATCAAGTCGGATGCAATCTTCTTCAAATAATCTTGACACGAACCTAAGAAGATAGAAGGGCATAGTCAACTTGATTAAAAAAAAAAAAGGGAAGAACTACATTACTATGGTCATGATGCGAGTCGAAGGTAAAGTGCTAGGATATTTCAAAGGTTCTAACAGCTATCTTAAAAGTGATAATACATTATTCTTCAGCTAAAATTCCAGGATAATATTCATGTGCAATAGCTAATCTAAGGGAGAATCTATATATTTTTCCGGGTTATGTTGTTCAAACCTTAGTATGTCCTATCCTGTAACTCTCCGGGTCGAGTTCTACTTCTTTGAGACATTTGGCTGCTGCAACTTTTGGGTCAGCTTCTTTAGCCATGGTCGCAGGAGCCAGAATCATGTATCTTCACCAATACAGAATAGATTAGATCCATTGTTCAATAGTTTTTCACTTTCCATCTTTGGATGTATTAAAAAGGATGTGGTATATGATAGTATTTGGTAGGGCAAAGAATTGGTGAATTACTAAGAATCAAATTAGCACAATAAAATGTATGAATACTGAAAAATAAATAAATAACTTTAAATAATTTTTCTATTTTAGAACTGTGCCACTGATAAATAAGTGATTAACCCATATTTTATGAAAATTAAGTATATTCCACTACCATATGATAAAAGTTAAGTCAGAAACAGTGATGGTGGGGCCTGCCGCAGTGGGAAACTACAAGCTTATTTCTGGAACACATGATTTTTGAAAAGTAATCAAATTTTGAAACTATTCCCCTTCAAAGTTTAATTTTTTTTTCTTAACCACTTATTTATCGAGACAAGAGATATGGAATCGAGTAATAGTTGTATTTATTTGATAGATAATAGTTTGATTTAAGTTGTATACAATTTTTATAGCATCAGATATTATTTAAGAAGCCTTACCGGAGCTTGAAGTCGGGGTATGCCATCCTGTTGGGGAAACCTTTACGACAGATACGGATACCTTCAAGTACACCGTTACAAGTCAGTTGGTGCATGACCAGGTGAGAGTCGATGACACCTGCAAAGAAAGAAGTTTTGAGTCTTCCTAAGAACTTCTGAAAATTAATTGCTTAGATTAAGAGTTTTAAAAACGTATAGCGAAATTAATTAAAAATTTTAATTCATTACTTTTTCTGGTTGGCAATTTTTTTTTTTTTTCATCATCTGATGACTATCTTTTTGAGATTAAAGATGTTGTACGAACCATCGAAAAGCAATATTAAAGTAATTAATATACTATTCTGTAAAGTGAAAGTGTTAATAATATTTCTTCTATAAACTAGCCAATTGTTTTAATATAAAAGTAATGTTAAAGTTATTATGCCTTTCCTTTACTAATTATTATTTTATTGTTATAAATTTCATATTTTATTATATTTTTTACCTGGCTGTTTCAATTCATTGGGAATGATACAACGGACAAAGTGAGGCTGTGTGCTTCTCAGAGTGGTCATCAAGTTGTTCAATTGTTCCTGAAATTACAGAATGGTGAATAAATAAACAAATTTAATGTATGTTACGTATTTATCCTCGTTCGTGTATTTACAACTTTTATGAAAATTTTACTGATCGAAAATTTAAATTAATAAAATTATTTGAAATAAAATTTAAATGATTAATAATTAATATAATATTACAAATACATTTTTTTCTTTTTGATATAACTTTTTTGTTCGGAATAAATCCGGCTCGATTTCTGTTTTTAACTGCCTTATTGACATTTTTTAAATACTTACTGGTCGTATTATTAAATAATTTCATGATATTGTAGTAACCAACAAATAGGAACCTTGAGTATTTCAAAGTTTCTAATACCAATTATTTATGTAACAAATTCTAGGTATTCGAGTTCCCATTTATTAGTTAAGAAATATTGAAAAAAAAAAAAAAAAAAATCATAAAAATACTCTCAATAACCACTCACACATGGGTCACAATTATTCATAATGTTGGCCGATTATATTCGGTTGTTTTAATTCTTTAGTTCTACCAAAGATTAGTGAACTAATCAGCTGTGGCTATAACTAAGTTACGTGACGTTGTGACCGTAACATCGACTTGTACTATAGCCAATAGCTGTAGATCACAACCTTAGCCTAGTATTGTCTCTAGTCCCATTTTGTATTAGGGTAGATCACAGAAAGTATGAAATGAAGTACTTGCTGTCACTCATGCAAATTTTGTAAATGTTATGCAGAGATGATTTCGGGTACTGAGGGATTAATTTGTTATTCGGTATGAAAAATCGATGTTTTCGCTTCGATTTCATATGAGAGATCAATAAGGAAAATGTTCTGAAATGTCCAGAAATTCTGTATAAATTCTAGTTGTAAAGGACATATTTACATGCTGAAAATTGTTTCAAACAAGATAAAATTGTGCATACTATATAGGGATTATCTACTATTTTTGTCACACTTATCAAGTGAAATTTTTACTTTGGTTCATTACTTATGGATGTTGCTACCAATAATAATCAGGATTCTATTGGGTTTATGTTATTTCTACAAATGGTATGACTGTCGTTAGTGAAGAAGAACGGGTATAAATGAGAAAAATGAAAACTAATGCAGGAAATGCGTGCAGAGAGCTTCCTACTATCGGAATACTCCCGGGTCATTAATATGTCAAATACCTTGTAGGAGGAAGATACGGTGGCGAAGCCACCACCCTTCTTTCCACGGCCACCTATAGTAATGAAAACAGAAGAAAACTCATAATTTAGTTAGCTGTTTTGATAATGTTCGTTTATCACTTCCTCTCACACACTTATATCCTTAATGACCGTTCCTCTCTCTTACCATCTCTATACGATCTCAATTCATGGATTCCAACGATTTATTCTTTAAAACTTTTTATGAAATGTTTCGTAAAGAGGAAGAAGAGAGAAAAATGGTCAGAACATTATATACTATGGAAAGGTGAAGGAGGGAAAAGTATTAAGGGAGTGTTTTCCTTCAATTTGTGTGAAGGGATTCTATTCACCTTATAAAGGGCTGAAACAGTCATGAATGCTGACCCTTTGGTTCTCTTGCCTCCTGTAAAAGAGATTTCTTGTCAATCTTGTATTTCTGCTTGTTGGCAGTTGTTATACGTTACTTCTCGACTCCAATAAACACTTGACATGTGTTAATTACAACTTTAAAGCCGATTAGAAGTAAATATAGGGAAAAAGCCGTGATTTGTTAGAGATGAAAAAAAAAAACAATCTCAATTATTCACAAGACTCGTGTGTAATTTTAATTTTAAAGCAACGATTCATATAAAAGCGACAATTTTTTAATGCTCGTGAGAAAAAGAAGGTAAGCAACAAATAATTACATTAATGTGAGAGGCTGAAAGAAATATAGAAATGCAGTAGAAATGAAATTTTCTTTAAGTGAACAGCATGAAAGTAAATTAATGGAAAGCAAATTTTACAGTTGTAACGATTGGGCAAATATTATGAGAAGAAGAATGAGGAAATTATGTATTAGAAACATAGCTGTCATGCATGAAACAATGAACACTATATATGAAATTATTCATGATATCTATTGTAAGTCATGTTGCACACAGCAGGTTTTGATTAAACAAATAAAGCAATATTCCAACTTATTATGCTAACACTCTCCGTATTTTATATAATAAACTATATTTTACTAATCTTTAATGAAAAAATCATGTTCGAATTCAATGATGGAAGGCATCTCGATTTTTAAAATTTTCACTATTTAAAAGCTACCTGACCGGAAAACAAAAGTAAATTAACTATAATTTTTTTATCATTTTTTTTAATTATTTCAAAGCCTCAAGGGATGTGTTGTTGATTTCAGGAATTAGTAGAATGGTTTGGATCTCTTTTGCTCCATATGATGAATTATAAGTCTGAGGAGAGAAATTTTTATAATTTAATCGATTAATTCAGGAATTTAATAATTATACAAAAACAAGTTGATCATCGTAATTATAATTTATGTTTTCATTTTTCGTTTTGGTGGCTAAATTAAATGCAGTTAATTATTCTATTATTGCCATTATAACATCTTAAATCCGTTTTTTCAAGCTGTTCCTTAATAAAGTTTATTACGAAGTGATATATAAAGTTATGATGTATAAACTATTACTGTAAAATACTTTCGAAATGAAACTATAAAATTAATGAACAATAATTAATTAACTGAGTTAGTAGCGATAAAGATATATTTATTTTATAGCCCACAACACGTATTGAAAATTGGGTTATGATGATAATGTATCAACGGACAAAAAAAAATTAAAATCAAAAATTGAATTAAAGTACAAAAGCAAGTTTAAGTAAAATATAATAAACAAATGTATAGTAAGTAAAGCATGAAAGAATTAAATTATCAACAGCCTATCCAAGCAGAGAATGGCAAAGCAAAGAGGATTGCAGAGTGTAATCAGCATAGTGTAGGAATTTGAGGAATTTCATATGGAAAAAGCATATTGCTCAAACAACAGCCACATACGCACACATGTATTCATATCTGTAAAAATAATTAGAAACAATTAATACATCTTTATATAAAGTATGTCTTAGGTGAAGCATGTTTACAGTACTATTACCTATTGCTCTTAAGTGAAGTAAACTGTATTATTTTACAATTGTTATGATGTATGTTTATATCCAGAAAAAAAATATATTGCTGTTAAATTATAAAATATTACAATTGAAGAGTCCACGGGAGAAAGGGGAAGTCATCTGAAATGCTTTTTAAAAAAATTAAGTTTCAAAGTTTGGAACTCCCTTTTTTTCCCTTCAAATGCTTCTTACAAACCGACCATCCACATCTCCAGTTGTTTCATTTTACTATCTCTTTCTACTCAACGATATGAACATTTTGATGTGTGTAACTCCATTTCGGAAAACAATGTGACTCTCGTTGGCTCTTCAATTTTAATAAATTCAAAGTTCAATTGTATTCATACTTCTCCTATGTAGTTTAAATCAAAACTTAAAATTTTAACCGTTGTAAATTTTGTATTAGAATTCATGAAACGAACTTAGTTGTTCATTTATAGTGATCAAAAGAAATTAAAGTAAAAAAAAAATTGAAAACCAATCAATAGAAAATATTTAAAAACAATATAAAATAAATTCAAAATATAAATATATGTATAAATGTTTTGAAATAAAATTTTAATTTTTATATCTGTTGATTAAAACTGATTTTTTATGATTTGATAATTATGGATACTATTATTTAAATAAAATTGTAGTTGAATTTGTTTTTTCTTTCCTTTATAAATATATTGCAATTAAAGTCAATCTGGCGTTCCCCTTCCCTTATAATGAACTCGACACATACCCTTGCCACCAGCATCACCACCAGGAGCACCTGACTGTCCAGGATGATCGGCGAAGATTTCGCACAACAGTTTGTTGCTACCCTTCTTGTACTGGTCAACGACAGTGTCGTTCAGAGGGTCCTTGTTCTTTTCCAGCCATCCGGTGATGTTGTAGGATACCTGAGTGCAAAATGATATTGTTTAGTCTCACAAGGATCAGAAATTATCCTAAATACTGTTAGAAATAAGATACGAAGAAGCACTTACAACGCCAGCGTAGTGACCAATTGCGAAGTGAGCAGCCTGGCAACCTGGCTTTGGTGGTTTAGGCTTCTGGAAGTTGGGTGACTTGCCGAGATGGTTGGAGTTCAGTTTGTCCTCAAAGGTCTTATCGGTGGCCTTGGGGAACATAGACTCTTCCTCAAGAATTGAGAGGATGCCCATAGGCTGAAATATGTAAACCATAAATAAGCAATAATATCATGGAAAAGGAAAAGTGAATTTTCTATTTTTCTGATCTAAAATGATTGTATGATTTCAGAAAGAAATTTTTTTTAAATATTTAAAATAGAAATAACGAGTAAAATTGAAAAGATTAAAAAAACAAAAAAAATCTAACATGAAACCATATAAAACAATAAAAACGGACAAAATTAATTTTATTAATTTATTAATTGATCTAATTAATTCAAATGTTAAATAGAAACTGATGTATTAAATTACATATAAAAGTAAATAAATTCTACACTAAACACATAGGATTAAAACACATAAGTGTCATTATCATACATGTATCTGTATACAGAGGATTCTCACTGCTTAAAATTTTGAAAAGAAAACAGCAAACAAAACATTTTAAAAAAAATATTTAAAGAAAATAGAACTATTAGGAAGGTAGACAGAAATAGATTGGTATAACTAAGACTATTCTACACAAAAATCTAAAAATACAACATGTAAAAATGAATAAAAATAAGAGGTATTACATCTAATATAATATAAAACAAAGCTACAGTACCTTCAGTCTGATGTTGAAGCAAAGCTGATGAAGTTAGTAGCTGAGTTGCAGCAAAGAAAACAAACTAATTAGACAAGTTAATCACTTGATGCTTATGTTTAATCTCTCTTTACATCCATGTTGGAAAATTACTAATTAATTTAAAATAAAAAAATGTAATCTTTTATATGAGATTAACTTTCTGGCAGCTGAATGAATATTTCTATCATATATGTGGTTCATTGAAATTAATATTCAAAAATATTTGTAAAGAGAGTTTTATAATTAGTTAAGATTTTAGAAGGAGAATTAATTGGAGGGGTCTAGGGTCACCTTCTCGATGAGTTCAATACAGGCCGCAAGATCCATTCCAAAATCGATGAAGGCCCATTCTATACCCTCCCTAGCGTATTCCTCCTGTTCCAGGACGAACATGTGGTGATTGAAGAACTGCTGCAGCTTCTCATTGGTGAAGTTAATGCAGAGTTGTTCGAAGCCGTTATACTATATTGGAGCAATCCAAAGCGAAGTTTGTAGCAAAACAAAAGCAAAATAATGAAAAAAACGATGGCAACTCCGCACCCAGGCCCACGGGGCACCCAAGGGCGGAGCTCCCATCTCGGACAAAAGTACCTTTTCAATGAGCTCAATGCAGGCAGCCAAGTCCATGCCGAAATCGATGAATGCCCATTCGATTCCTTCCCTGGTGTATTCTTCTTGTTCCAACACAAACATGTGGTGGTTGAAAAACTGTTGCAGTTTCTCGTTGGTAAAGTTGATGCAAAGTTGCTCGAAACCGTTGAACTATAAACGGCGTTAAAAAACACAAAAGGGAAAAACATATAGATAAGAGAGCTCTCTTAAATTCTGACTTAATGTCAGTCTATTTAAGAAAGTGAAGAAGGTAAACAATTGTCTTTTGTATGTTCTGTTTTTTTTGTCAGGAATTCCAATTCCTTGACAAAAATACAAAAAAGGTTAAAAAAGAAGAATTAATCACGTGCCTGATATGTTAGTTTGGGTTAATAATTAGGCCAACCATCTGTTTTCAAAACAAGATGGCTGCACAAATCCATTTATCGATCTTAGACCAGGATTTTTATCAAGGATGACAAGACATAATCATAAGGATACATAATCATCAAGGATACAAGACATAATCAAATAGTTCTGTTTCAATTGAACTCTGATAGTTTGGACAATTTCAAATGCCCTTTATTATTATATGGGTACAATACCGTTTTTGCACGTCGACTGGAAGGTCTAGAAAGAAAATAGAATGGCCAATAAGAAACATGAGATCCAGAATGACTGATGGAAGTCGACGAAAGAAAAAGAGAAACGGTCTGTCTTATTGACCATAATAACCTTGAAGCAGGACCATATGGAGACCAGGTTTCCTACTTATATTTGACAACAGATTGCTGGATCTGGTACCTTTTCGATCAATTCGATACAGGCGAGCAAGTCCATGCCGAAATCAATGAAGGCCCAGTTGATACCTTCCTTCTTGTATTCCTCCTGTTCCAGGACGAACATGTGGTGATTGAAGAACTGTTGCAACTTCTCATTTGTGAAGTTGATGCAGAGCTGCTCAAAGCCGTTGTACTACAGGGAACACACAAAACATGTTATGAAGGTATTATTGGAGGAAAAGGATGAGGTTGGGAGGGTTGTTACCTTCGATTTGCGGTGTCCATTGTGCTTTCGTTTTATAGTCTACATAAACTAAAGGAGCTAAACATTGAACAATGGACATTAAAGTTGGATGCTTGGAATTTGCATTCTTCGACGGACAAGGGGAGTAAGAAATCTACGAGTTTTTGCAGCATTCCGGGGATAAAAAGGGGCTGAGATACCTTTTCAATAAGTTCAATACAGGCGAGCAAGTCCATGCCGAAATCAATGAAAGCCCAATTGATACCCTCTTTTTTGTATTCTTCTTGTTCCAGGACGAACATGTGATGGTTGAAGAATTGCTGTAGTTTCTCATTTGTGAAGTTAATACACAATTGTTCGAAACCATTGTACTAGATGGACAAACAAAGATTTAAAAAACAAAAATGTTTAAACTCATCTTTTTTTTTTCTTCTTTTTTTTGAAGGAAATAAGCGTGGGTTAAAAGACGAGACGATAAGCATTAAGGGTTAAGCAATTTAAATAATTTCTTATACCGACAATTGTCTTTTCTCAGATTATCCCTTCTAAAATTAACAGTGGAAAATATTTACACTTTTTGTCGATAGTTTCCATAAATTTAAATAGCATTGATGACCTGCTAAATTAAATTAATATTTTTAAGCTCATTGAATCAGGTACAAATAATAAAATATATAATATTATGTAAGAGATTATAGAACTCTGTAATTCAATAAAATTTGTATCAATATAACTCTATTTGTAAAAATGAAAAGTTTTTATCTCTTAAGTAAATAATTATGAGTTCTATAACCTGCAAATTAAAATCAATGTTATCTTTAAAAGAACTGATATGAATTAAAAAAAAAAAAAAAGCATTGCAAATAAATTTCATTGATAGAAAAATTGATTTGTTGTATCTTGATTAAATTAATTCATTTCTTAAGTTATAATTACTATATCTTTTTTAAATAAATAATTTACTATCAGAATAGATAATTTTTGCAAAAGACACTATTTCTAATAACAATATTTTGCATTAGCTTGTTCTTAAGTTTTAAAAAAGATTTCTATTTTTTCCTAAGTTATTTTTTCTGTTTTGAGACTTACGTCGAAAATTTCAAAACCGGCAATATCTAGTACACCGATGAAGTGTTGCCTCTTCTGTTTTGTGTCCAGAGTCTCGTTACATTTCTTGACCAAGAATTTGAAGAGACGATCAAACATACCCTTGGACATAGCACCAAGTGAGTATGTGACCTGAAATTAGGGAATTGGAATGATAAAACAATTTATACTGCCTAGATGGACACATTATCATTCAAGTTATATAGGGTTGTCAATTGTTTCCTTACCTGAGATACATTCCTACCCTGGGTGACGAATTCGTTACCGACCTTGATCCTAGGTTTCAGCAAGTTCTTGTAAAGCTCTTCACCGTCGATACCCAGGAGTTTACCGACCCTGATACCTTCCTATAGCAAATCAAAAACAATTTCAGTGACAAAACTCAATATTGGATATTTATCACTTCAATAACTTTTAAAACAGGCTCACTTCCAAACCATCAGCTTCAGCCTGTTCTTCACGACCCCTCTGCTTGAACTTCATGCAACCCATGTGCATAACAGCAGCGGTGATCTTGTAGATGTCTTCCTTCTCTTGCGGGGTGAAACCCAAGACGTCGAAGGCTTGCTATATTGTCAACACAAAAATTAATTAACTTTCGGACTTACGAATTTTTCGGTAAATAAATTTATATTTCTCTGATAAAAAAGTTTTTTTTTCCCATTCAGTAGAAAATACTTTAACTTAAATCTGTAATTAAAAGTTAATGACTTTACAAAAAAAGAAAAGAAATAACGTCACAGAATATTTCTTATTTCAAATAGAAGTATAGTAAAACACTACTTTACAAATATCTTCAAAAGAAAGTTTAAAATTAAAAAATTTAACAATGTAAGCACAGTACATAAAAAAAAAATAAGAATCTATTCTAATCTATTCTACCAACACTTATTAAACAGTTAAATAGAAAATGAGGATATTATGGCATGACAAAAGGAATCTATTGAAGAATCAAAACAAAAAAACATGACACAAAAAAAGGAAAAAGAAGTTTGGATTATAAAAATAACACATATATGTCTAAACACGTAACTAAACTACAAAACACAAAAAATAAAACAGAAAAATAGAAAAAATTTATACTTACCAAAAATAGTAAAAAAAAAAAAAAAAAATGAAAAAAAATATTAAAACTCCTGGGGCCCATAAATACCTTCATTGTACTGTTGTATAATTACTGATGATAGGAAGAAGCGATTTGTGAATTAAGCTGATCGGCTTTTTCTTGTTTTTAGCGAAGCAAGTTGTCTTTTTAAAATAGAACATTTTTTGTTTTGTTATTTTGGTAAATTTGTTAATTTGTCCCTTAAGATAGATAAGTTGTCGGTCGGGTTAATATTAAGCTGTTAAAGTTATTTAATATTTTGCTGACATTGTTAAATATGTGTGTTCGTAATGTTTCAAAACTTGATGGTAGAGCATATTTCCCACTAGTCCAATTGTTTTCATCTTTTTAAAAATATGTTCTTGCTTAATTCAGCGCAGGCACATTAAGTATCTACCTATGTAGGACGAAAAAAAGAGATAATTTATCTGACCTAGTACTGAAACGTTTCAATAAACTTATAATTTTGTCAAAGATTTTAAACAAACTTATTGTTTATCAAAGAGGGCACTAACTACTTCAAATAATGTGAAATTTAAAGGTGTGAGAAAGAAACATATTTTCATACTCCCTGCTCGCCATCCTTTTTTCGAGAGTTTTAAGAATTTGGAAACGAAACTTGGTATGTCTTAGTCATAATTCACCATAGTTAATAAAGTTTTTTTTGGTGGTGAGGTCTTGTAACCTTTTGTAACTTTGTGACCTCTTCCAGTTCTTCTCCAGCGCACTTAACTCTAGAATTTTCAATAGATGAGTTATTTTTATGATCCGATGCGTCCTGAAGCCACAAGTGTTCAGTCTCTAAAGCATTAAGTTACGATTTCTTAAACACATGGACGATTAATCAGTGTGAAATACCCTGTATATAATCTATAAGATTAAAAAAAAATATGTTTATATCGTTCGTTCAATTTTGAAACTGATTTCCTTTGCACTATTGTTTTATTCCCTATTAAAGACAAAATTAATATTTTCCCTTGCTAAACCTAATTGATTTGGAATTCATGCGAATTTATAATTGAAATAAATTTATTAACCTCGCTAAAAACTGTTTATTATAGATATGTAAACAAATTTTAAATAAATAAAATAAAATAAATTTTAAACGCATTACAGGCGATTTTAGGCATGCATTGTTTCAGAGTACATTAGTGTTGTATTTTGATTTTACAGTTATTTAATAATTCCTTTTTAGTTTTACTGAAAAGAGTATAATGAAAGAACATTTCCAATTTTGTATTGATAAAGTGGCTCACGTCGAAATGATTATAACCAGAAATTACTTCGAGGTGACTTCTAAAAATATTCCAAGGAAAACAACAAATTGGAATTCAACGAAAAATTAAAACACTTGCTTTTGAATATTCCAAAATACTGTACGATACATGGGTTCAGGCATCTGAGGAAAACAATAACATGACATGATGCTCAAAAAAGAGGGGGGCATTCACATCCTTACATCTGTCAATTCAAATTCCTCTGCATCATCTACACCGGCGATAGTTGTCTTTCCTTGGGAAATGAAGTTGTACTCGTAAATGTCGTCAGAAAGCAAGCACTTGGCTATAAAAAATAAATAAAAAGATGGTAAATGGTTGTTAGTTGTAAATGTGACAGTGAAAAAAAAAAGAAAAAGTAAATAAATAAAATTATGCGGCTGTGCTTGAAGGGCTGCGATGATATGATCAAGTTTTTAGTAATTTCTTAGTTAGTCAAACTTACATCGGTAAGAAGAAACTCCTCAGAGTCGTTTACTCCCGGTATTCTCGTTTTTCCTTGGTTAATATAGTTATAGTCTTCAATCCTGTTACTCAACAGAGTCTTTTCTGTAGAAAATTAAATTGCTTGGATTATGACAACGACAACATTGTATACTTTGTGTTATTTCTGTTTAGATAGTGGTTTCCGATACTTTGTGGTATCAAAACTGAGTAAATGCCGATAGTATTTTAAAGGCAACAGATATATGAAAATGGTCTTAAATACCAAAAGAAAAAGGAAAATTTTGATTACTGGCATTCTTCTAAGCCTCTAAGCTCTTACGAACTTATCCCTTTCCCAAAACCAGATTATTTAAGAAAACAATTTATCATCATCAAACTGTTCTGAAACAGATTGAATTTTTCAGTGTATCTCAGATGTAAAAATGATAATGCTTCAACGCATTCAAGATTCATGAGACTTTGAGCTGACAATGTTGAGGATTCTACCATCCGAACATTTACTCAGTTTAAGTTTGAGTGAACTACTTATAGACAATAAACTGTAAGCGATGGTTGCCTTTTGCTTTCTATTCTGACTTACGTCGGTGATGAGGAACTCCTCAGAATCATCAACACCGGGGATGGTGGTCTTGCCCTGAGAGACGAAGTGATAGTCCAAGATGTTATTCGACAGCAGGCACTTTTCTATATTTCACACACACACATTGAGGTTAATGGCCAAGACCAAGTTTCAAATGGTTTTAGGCTTGTCCTGTTCTGCTTTACTAAAGCAGAACTTCATTTTTGTTTCTCCTAAAAAAATATATTTCACATTCTATTCTAAAAATCAAAGCTAGTCTATTCTAGTTCAAAGCGTCTTCTTCAGCTCAATAACATATATATGAATATAACAGAAAAACAAGAAAAACAAAACAATTCTTTCGAATCATAGTAAACAAAATAACCCAGTCATTAAAGGGTCTTGGATTGATGCAAGTTTTGCATCTGTCCTTACATCAGTCAACTCCATTTCCTCTCCATCATCTACACCGGCGATGGTCGTCTTTCCTTGGGCGATGAAGTTATACTCTTGGATGTTATTCGACAGCAAACACATTTCTGTATTACAGATAGAGAGACGTTAATTGGCAATCCCAGCTCTTAAGGATTTTGGCCTTTAATGAACTTTATTGAAGGACCGAGTACCTGTCTATTGTCCTTGTTCGGAGGCAGGGATAAAATAAAAAATACTATTTCTAAAAACTCAATAGGTTCTACGTATAATTGTCAACTATTGGTTCTTCACTATCTAATAGGTAAACAAATTCAAAAGACTAACAAGTCTCTTTAACGAAGGGTAGAAGAGAGAAGTTCGAAGAAGAATATAAAATAGATTTTTATATACATAAATAGAAGAAAGAGAGAGGAAGAGAGAAGAAGAAGAAGAAACAGAGAAGAATAGAAGTGAAAAGATTTATAAAATACCCTGTCTGACTGGGTCATAACTAATTGTATAGTATTTTTCTGGAAGTAGACCAAAAAAGTCTTGGTCATATCTACTCAAAAATTTCGTTTTTTTAAAAAGTTTTTGGGGAGATTTTTTTTTTTTAAATCTTACATGTGTCAATTGCATTTCCTCTCCGTCATCAACTCCTGCAATAGTAATTTTTCCCTGGCTGACGTAGTTGTATTCATAAATGTCGTCGGACAGCAGACACTTTTCTGAATATTAAATAACTGTCTTACTGGTCTAAGTAACTAAAAAATTATCTAACATTTTTATATCTTTCTATATTGATTTGCATTTTTATATCAAATTAACAGCTATTAATAATTAATTTATAAATGAAAAATAATTCATAATTCTTCTTGAGTCTTCGCTCTTTTATATTAATAATTACTTAAATTTTTCCATTTCCGTGGTCATAAAATACGACTACAAATACATTTATAAAATCAATGATTTTTAAAAATAATTAACAAGTTATTATGACTAGAAAACTTGATTATCAAATATGGTATTTATATAATAAAATAAAATAAAATACAAGAAGTAATTATATTATAGCTATACGTGTGTATATATATATATATATATATATATATATATATATATATATATGAGTATATTACACTGTATATACACGCATATACCTATAATATAATTACTTCTTGTATTTATAAAATTTATAAATATATATATATATATATATATATATATATATATATATATATATATATATATATATATATATATATATATATATATATACTTAGAGAATGAAAAATAAACTCACCCTTGACTCCCTTGACGGCTCCAGACATGATTTGGTAGAAAATGTGGTAGGATCTTTCCAGAGTCTGTTGTGAGATGACTCGAGCCTTCTCCAGTAGATCTGCATTTAAATAGGAATATTATAATTTAAAAAATGAGAGAATGGTATATCGAAAATTATTAAACTTTTACTTTAAAAAATAACTCATAAAAGTTAAATTTTAAAAGTTTTTCAATATATTGTAACTTAGCTTTGTTGTTTTCCCATAAAAGTTATGTTACGTTTAGGATTTTTTTTATGTTTAAAAATCTTTAAAATATTGTTATATCTATACTACGATTTAAATTCTACATTATTAGTAAATATTTTGCTTAATAAATTTATTTAAACCGGAAACTTAAATCAACTTCTACATGCTAAGATTTTATTGACTTTTGTTAATAATTGACTTACAGGTCTCAATATCAGCTCCGGCCAATTTTCCTGCTGGTCCGAAGTGGATACGGATGAACTTACCCTAGGACAGGAAGAAATGTTAATTTAAGTTCGACTAAATATAAAGACTTCGTTTTCAATTAATAAGTGTATACTTACGAAACGAGAGGAGTTATCGTTACGGACTGTCTTGGCATTACCGAAGGCTTCTAGTACGGGGTTAGTTTGGACGACTTGATCTTCTAGGGTACCCTGTGGAAAAGAAAATCTTATTATATGAAGGAAAAGCTCGTTTCGGGTAACTTAAGATTAGGTTTTGGAACAAATATCAACTTGGCTTATTTTTTTTTTAATTTTACCTTCTTTTCTGAGGCTTCTTCTTTCTTTGTGCTGGCACCAACGGTTGCGAAGTACGCAATTACCTTCTTCGTGTTTTCAGTCTTTCCGGCACCAGACTCACCACTGTGGAGCAAAAGAGAAATTTCGTTAGTTTCAAACTTACTCGGGGTCGCTCGCAAACACTTGTATAAATTTTATCATATCGTCCCTCCAAAAGCAAGTGTGTGGAAGATGGTTTTTCATTAAATAAAAAAAATAGAGATGAATTCTCACATTTGCAGCAGCTTGCAGTTGGAGAAACGTTATGGAAAAGCAGTACAAAGTCTTTTTTTTTCTTTTTAAACCAGTTTTTATTTCAAAGCATTTTTTGTCGTACATATTTATGATTTTTGTTTCATCACATATTATGTCAATACTTATCAATTCTCATTAATAACGAACGAAGTTAAGGGAAAATTTAGCTAAGAGAAGAGACCTAATTTACTCTTGGTTTTATGATTTTTGTTGTATTTGTTTATAAATCGAAAAATTTGTCTGGACCTAATACAATTTTGTATGCCTTTTAAAACGTTTATAGGATTTTTTCCTTCAGTCCTGGACT
Organism: Rhaphigaster nebulosa; assembly: GCA_948150685.1. Taxonomy (NCBI): domain Eukaryota; kingdom Metazoa; phylum Arthropoda; class Insecta; order Hemiptera; family Pentatomidae; genus Rhaphigaster; species Rhaphigaster nebulosa. The sequence continues at coordinate 65,145,138 of OX411309.1, read as the reverse complement.
AAACAGTTTTATCATATAGATTTTTAACCGTTTAATAAAGCGGCTTGAGAACATATAAAAACAATATAACCAACTATATTTCTGTTGATATTTAATTTAAAAATGAATCAAACCAATAGGACGTCAAAATAAAATTTTATTACAAGTAAATTAACATAAATAATTATTGTCTTTAAAGGTATTTGCATTTAAAAATATATATATTAATAATTATAATCCATTATAGCCCACAGGATCAATACGATTGATATACAGAATTAAGAATTATTTGCTACAACCGGTGTGGAACCCGGGTCCGAGGGATAGTAGTGCAGCGCCTTACTGAGCTACCCCGCTACCCAAAAATTGATAAAATACATTTATTAAATCTATATTTCATAGATCTCAAATATTTTACTGACGATTTCTTTTTTTTTTTTTAAATATTAATTTCCTGAATAAAATTTTATTTTTGAGATTGATGTTAATTATAGTTTATAATTAGAATTTGTTCATATTTTCTAACTATTTATTATAAATCGTTTAAATGTTTTAATAATCGGTTATTAATAAAAAAATCGATATCAAAATATATTAAACATATTTGTGATATAAAAACAATGATACTTACGTAATCAACATAGACTGGTTTTCCTTATCTAGAAAAGAAAAAGAATGATCATTAAAAATAGTGAATATGTATATACATAGTTAATTGGATATACATAAGGAATTGGATATACATAGTTTTGTCAAATTCATGTAATCTATAAAAGACACGACGCTAATAAATTATGCAAAATTAAAGATATCATAAAAATGCTTTTCTATTATATTCAGAGATCGTTGAAAAAGAAGACAAACTTAAATTATCAATTTTACTTTATTTTAAACTCGGCTGTAAGCTAATTTTGAGGATTTATAAAATTTAAAAAATGTAAATACTCACTTGTCAACATGTTTACGTAGGCTCCGTCAGAGATGGCAAAGATGTGAGGTGGGACTTCGTTCCTCCTCTTACCTCTGTACAACTTGGCGCACCTCATGGTATATACGGGGAATCTCTTGTAAGGGTTGATAGCAACGCAAAACAGACCGGAGTATGTCTGTGGGAAGTAAAGTATTAATTATTCAAAGATCTAGCATGTCGAATCTCATTACTAATCTTCATCCCAACTAGAATATGTGCAAGATGATTGACAAGTTTATTATTAGACAAAAATATTAAAGTGTATGTTTATATAACTTAGTATTGTATGTTAAGCGGAACGTTTTTAAAAAAATCAGGTAATAGTAAAAATATAGTCATACATTTTAATAATTGTTTTATTCAAGTATGAAGGATTTGTTTCTGTTGAGATGAAGATAATTTATTAACAACAAAAAATAGTGGGCAATATTAAAGGAAAACATAAATAACAAATACTATGGAGTCATATACATAGCATAGACAAGAAATAAAGGTACATTTCATTCAAAGAGATATACGTTAGGTCACAAAGGATGTAGTGATTGGTGTTCATGCCCTTTTTCACTACTGGAATCATACTCAAATAACTAAGTATTAATATTATTTAAGGAGGTTAGACTTTCTGGTTGATCAGAAAGTGATGGACAATCGAACTTGGTTGCACGAAAACAGGCAAGACTCAAATAATTTTAGTTTTAATGTATTTTAAATTCAATGATGAATTTTAAGTCATTCATTTGTGCAAAGAAATGTATTGAGACTTGACCAGTTTCGATGCCTGTCCATTTTCTGTTTTTTTTTTTTTTTTTTTAAAGGATGAAAGAAGAAAAAAAGAAATATGTGAAAGGATTTAAGAAATGGTAAGAGGATTGATGCCACTGATCGTCTTCATTCAATGGAATCACCTTCCTGGTCAACTTGCAGGTTATCCAACGCATGCTCAATCCGGGAAGGTTTGGAGCATTCCTTCCAACTGGGTTTACTCTAACTTACGTAAATTAGCTTATGATAGTATCTCTGCTTAAGGTTATACAGGACAGAAGCGTCGTTGAGGTAGGTCAAGTTGGACATATCCTCGGCTTTCTCGTACTTGGGTGGGTTCACTTGGCCGACCACATCTTTCTTGAAGTCTTTTGTCTGTCAATTGAAAAGTAAAAATTAATTAAATATGTAATACAAATAAATTAATTTGACTTACATAAATTAATTTGGCATAGTATCTCTGCTTCAGGTTATACAGGACAGATGCGTCGTTTAAGTAGGTGAGGTCTGCCATGTCTTCGACTTTCTCGAATTTCGGAGGATTTACTTGGAATACTTGTTCCTTCTTGAAGCTCTTTTCCTGCTCAACGGAAGTCACAGTATTTAATAATCAAAGCAATCAGATTATATAACCACATAAATCTCCTTGTAAACTGAATCTTTGGCCAATAAACAATGCTCCGATGAAAGAAACTGAACAAGCGAGCAATGGTAACGAATTTATGTCGTGATGTTTAATATTTTTGAAGGCAATAGAAACTAATATAGATTAGGTACAAACATTTATAAAACAATAGTTCAAAATTAATAAAGAAAACTTTATCAAACAGGCGATTGAAATAAGTAAATCATGAAACATATCAAGGAAGAGAGAAAATGACGCATTGAACATGGATATTTTCCATATTTCCATTTACTCTTCCAGGAAAACAAATGAATTCCGTTGCCACTTCCTGTTAATGAAATTCCTTCATGCGACTTCCTTACGTCGGAACAATATTGATGAAATTAAGAACACTATACTACTTTTGTAAGACAAATTCCTAACAAAAATTAAGATCCTAAGAAATGGGAGAGGAATAAAACAGAAAAATGTGAACCAAAACTTTCGACTCTTCTACTTAATAAGATTAATCTATTTTCATCATGGTGATCAACGAAAGCCATTTTAATTTTATGAGCAACTAATCTAACAATCTATTCTAATCTAACAAGGACCAAACTAACTATATGCATAGAAGAGAATAATGTCACATTCAATATCAAATCTTTAATATACAAACAATGCTGTCCAAATATCCCAAGTTGAATAATTAGATCGGCCGATTTAAAATATTTGACATATGGATTATTGATTAAATAAAATAAAAAATTTAAACAAACATGTAACAATAAATTGAAAAACTATTTTAAATAGTCCAAGGATCCCTATATGACAATGCAAGTGGTCATATGCACAATAAGGTACATTAACATTCTCAACATTTAAAAAATGTTCTTTTTATAAATTTTTATTTAAAGAGTACGAATTAACAATACAATGAACTTTAAACTCACTTATAATAATAATTATCTCAGGCAGAGATTAAATAATTGTATTTTATTATACTTATTTAATATTAAAACATTTTCAATTATATGTTTAATTTAATCTAAATTAGTATTATAATAATTACGAAATAATGCGATTAAAATTACCCTACCTCTCAAAACCACTCGATAATTATTTTAGATTTTTTTATTGATTTTTTTAATGATCTGATTATTTTTCTATGATACATAAATAATAATGTAGTTCTCATATTCTTTTTAATCCTTTAATTGAAATAAAAAACATTTTGCTCATGGCCTCATACAACAATATAAGATCAGTCGGACTGAAATCTATTAAAATACATAGTTTACTTGTTTGGAATGAATTTTCAAATGTTTTCAGAATGCTTATACCTATATATATATATGTGTGTGTGTGTATATATATATATATATATATATATATATATATATATATATATATATATATATATATATATATATATCATTCTGATAACGATAATGAAAATGAGACCAAAATAATGCGTTCATAAAAATAAAAAAAATCTCCGAAATATAAGACACAAAAATATAATAAATAAATTATTGACAGAAAAATTATTATATTACTTAGTATTTTATTTCGAATTTATTTTTCCTCCTAATTTCTTTGGTTTTGGTTGAACCAATATAGTTCTAGTGTTTAATTTACTTCTGATTTATTGAATTGAAATCTAATAGTAAAACCTTAAGTTTTTATTTTCTTTTTGTAACATATATAAACATCACCTTTCATGTAATATACTTACTTCGCCACCAGGGAGCTTGACTGTGACAATATCTCCCTTAGTTCCTTGGATTTCACCCTGGAGGAAACCCTCGGCTTCATCTGGGACCCAGCAAGCCTTCTTGGCATCGTATGGTTTCGTTTGATCGATTCTCTTCTGTTCCAGGGATACGAAGAGATATGGGGTTGGATCGGGGTCATCAGCCCCTACTTGCATACCTGCAGGTCCTTTCGACGCCATTCTGTCCTTGTCCTGTCTGCAGCGGGCTTAAAAGATATAGGACAGCCCTTCTGAAACAAAGGAAAACGCTATTAAACTTTCGGATAAAGTAAAAACTACTAAGCCATCTTCAAATGTATAGGCAGAAGAACCCACTCAATGAATTGTACACTACACAAGACGAAATCACTAGGTTAAGAAATTGAAGCAATTAAATGTGACAAGGTAGGCCATTTTTGAAATAAAGTGAATTTTCTCCCAGAAAGTAAGCTGATTTAAAGTGGTACATGATCAACGGATGGTTTATGTTGCCATATAACTAACTTTTCATTCAGTTTGAAAAGTTTATGTTAACTCTGTCTGGCGCGTCGGGTACAAAACACTTCATAATTAACTACACGTCAATTCAGTAACATTGAACAGACTGCATTACAGCCAATGCTTAAATTATTAGTTATTTAATAATGATACAAGTGTGTTCCATTTTTAAAAATAGTCTACCCTCTTAGAAGGGAATATCAGAATAATTAAAAATATATTTCTGTAATAAACCAAATAATTTTACAGAAATATTAATTTCGATAAACAAGCGATTATTATTTTATTTATTTCGTCAACAAATTATAAAATGAAAAATTAATACATAGCCCAATTTAAATTAAATGAAAACGCAAAAAGTTTAAACATAATAACCAGGCACATATGCAAGTAATCTTATTGATCAGACCATAATTGTTTTAAAAATCTATAATTTTAATTTTAATCTGATATGCGAGTAATATGAAAATCCACAATATAAATAATGAATTGCGGTCCTATTCATGTTCATTATATTATTCCTTATCATTGTGGTTTATAATTGAATTAATTTAAGATATTTTTGTTTTTAATATTAATTAAGAGTTACACAAAATTCAGCTTTCGAAGTAACAAGTATACGCTAGTCTCTTCAGAAATTTTGTAAACAAAAATTAATTATTGCCAATTAGAACTGCAATTATTTGGAATAAGTTTTATAAAAAATATATGTGTCTATTTTAGCTGATCATTGCTGTACTAGATCAATGCACTGATTCAAATAGTAAGTTTAATGAAGATAAATAAATTAAGTAAATAAATTTCGAATTAATTCCTCTCGAAATTGTGATTTATTGTTAATTTTAATTATATTAAGATAATAGTCAATTAGTGACAACTTTAGTTGTGATTATTATTTCTTAGTTTTTAAAATTTTATTAACACTTATTTTATCCATTTAAGATTACGTTTATATACACAATATAATTGGATTGAATTCTTTGAATTTAAGAAGAAATATATGAAATGCTTATAACTATTTATTTATGAAACACGATACCAATAGGCAGTTAAAGTTTTTAAGTAAATATCTTTCTTGGAGGGGTGCCACAAAAAAAAAATAGTTCTTGCCGTGCTATAATGTTTAAAAATATGTATACATATAAATATATAAATAAATCACTAAAAGGATAACATGTTTTAATCTTAAAAAGAAACAATTTACGATAATACACTAATGCCAGTTATTAATTAGCAATCAATTCATACTTATTTATATTCAAGGATTAGAACACGAAGAATGTTGAAACTTGTAAAATATCTTGTATTATATTAACTTTTTATTTTTTGTAAATGATTTTAAATTTGGTCTAATGACTTTTATTATTATTATAGTTCTTTTCTGAAGAGGTATGCATTGTTATCTTCCATAACAATTTAATAATTGCGTTAGGTTTCCGAAATGATGTACGCTAATACAATCAAATAAATTCGAGTAGTCAATTTATTATTTATATATAAATCTCATCAAAATGCAGAGCTAGATTGCAATGATTTCAATAATTTCAAATTTGACATAAAGTAGCTAAAAGCTATTTTGAGACCTATCCATAAAAAATATATTACTATTTTAACTGGCAGGATTTAAATATGATTAAATATCCTTTGAGGAAAGAAAACATTAATGATAATTGCTTTGGATTTAAAGCTAATTTGTATTATTGCGTTAATTAATTTATCTTCTTAAATTTATACTTCAACAGGAACCATAACTAACAAAATATTGTAATTTTTAATTCTTAATTAAATTAGTACATTGTTCTAGGTTTTTAACTGAGATTCGAAAATTGTAGATATTTTAGATTTTCACACTGTCTAAGTGAATGAATATTTCTAATTGACAAAGATAGATTACAACATATAGTCTCTAATTCATAATATTTTATTTCATTGAGAGAAGCTTTCTGTGTCCAGCACCATATTTATCTCTATTTAAAAACAACATTAAGATTAAAAACAAACTTAATTATTCATTATGCATATACATCATATTATACAGTAATAATTCTAATTTTAATTTATTATCCAGCAACCTCCCCGTCCCTTATGACGGAGTAAATATTCGAAAGGGAGATTGTTTGCATGATAATAAATTAAAATTAGAATTATTACTGTATAATATGATGTATATGCATAATGAATAATTAAGTTTGTTTTTAATCTTAATGTTGTTTTTAAATAGAGATGAATATGGTGATGGACACAGAAAGCTTCTCTCAATGAAATAAAATATAATGAATTTGAGACTACGCATGGTAATCTACCTTTATCAATTGGAAAAAATTTAAAAAACAGTCTACCTACAGTTTCGAATATAAGTGAATGAATATTTGTTTTAAACTGCATTTCTAAAGCCTAATTTAATTTATAAATTCATTATTAAATGATTATTTGTTTTTAAATTGTTTTCGGTTCGTTTTTGAGTTGATTATTTTATGGGTTTTGTATTTCAATTCAATTATTTTTTTTTATTTTGTCTTATATTGTGGCAGTCTTTATACATTGTTTGGCACACTGTTTCAGACTTTTTCTACATAAGACAAATAGACTTTTTGAAGTAGAGATATATTAAGTAAAGTAGGGATATATTACGTAAAGTAGGGATATATAATACAGCTAATATATTATAAATATAGAGATATTATAGGCCGAAATAGCTAATTATTCTTAACCGGCGACCCTAAAGGGGTTGGCACGGGTGTGCTGGCACCTTCACGAGGTTTCGACTGTCTGGGCCTTTTTAGGACCCCGAGCCGGCTCACGTCTGTTTTTATTTCTTCTTCATCTTCTCTCTTTTTTTTTTCGTTGTTTCTTTTTTAGTTCGTTTTTGTTCTATCATCCTTGACATTCTTTAACAGCGATATTATTTTTAAACGTCCTGTTTCCAGAATAGTACTACTTATTTTAATGAATCCTTATTAAAATATGTTTAAAATTATCGTTACTAATTTAACGCATGTTGAAATATTTTCATCAACATATTTTTGCTTTCTTATAATTTTATTTATTTACAGTTTTAGATGCCTTGTACGACGGAACAACTTTTTATTCAATAAATATTTAATAATTAAAATAAAAGTTGATCGAAACATAATATTTTTAACAAATGAGCAAAAGTAGGTAGATGCAGACAATATATAAATTTTTAAAATTTGATACTGGAATTTTATTCAAACTAAAACTTCATATTAAAACCTGATAACACCATTTTATCAGTAAATTAGTTAAAGTTTTCAAACATCGTTCAAATTCATATTAATAAAGTAAATCCATTAATGATATTACCTTGGGCTAAAAAATATCAATTAAATTATTTGAAATTTATACACAATTGCAAATGACTATTTTATATTTTCCCGATTGTAATAAATTTAAAAAAAAAATGACTGTCCTAGATTCTTGTGAAAAAATATTATTTGTTCTATTAATTGCGATACGATTACATTCAAATAAAAAAAAAAAAATTTTATTAAACTTTTAAACTTCTTTTAATTTTTTTGAAAATTAAATTTTATAAGCAGGAAAACTGACTATAAGCTTAGAGACTGGTGTTCGTTTATGTGTATTTTTTTTTTTTTTTTTTTAACAAAATCTAGATTGATCAACAAATTTATTTTCTTGTAATCAATTCAAAATATAATATGTATAATATCACTTATAATCACATGTATATTTAGCATTATTTTAAACAGAATATTTTATTTATTTATAACAAAAAAACTTTTGAATTTAGTGAATGATAATTTTATTTGATAAATAAAATTGAATTGTTTAATGAATGCATTTGTTAATGTCCTAGCTATAGAAGAGATCTTTTAAAATTCACTGGAAGATTTCGCAGCCATTAAGGGCATACGTAATAACGTTCGACATTTTATTGACTCATCCCTAAATTCAGTGACGTCTTAGCTCTTCAATACTATGACATAATGATATTATGTAAATATAATTTACTTATAAGATAATATAATAAATAGTATGACATACAAAATATTATATAATATTTACTCAAAAGGGTTAGTAATTGTCATATCATTCACTCAAGGTAAGAAATTTTAGATTGTCATTTTACAATTAAATTTGATTTTTTGTTCAGCACAGAAATAGGAGCCTATTAAATTAATATGGAAGCATGTTTAATTAATTTTGTAATGTGTGTAATTTAATGACTTTTCAATAGACTCAGTTGTATAAGAGAAATTGGTAAAATGGATCCGAGTTTCTTTTCTGGGTCTGTTATTCGCGTTCTCTGCAGAGCACTGACGCAGTAGGTCCCGAAATAGCTGACCAGTGGAATGCCAAACCGTGGTAGCTAGATTTGAACAGAAAATCGATATCTTCGATCGATCTTTTTAGTAATCAATCGATCTTTGTAATAACTTCAATTTATTTAATAATGATTTTTTTTTTTATTATTGGTTCATTGATGGGACTATTGCTAGAGTTAATTTTTTTTTTTTAGTACAAATTTATTTTATTTTTCATTAGAACATTAGTCATTGTCAGTTATGGTAATCAAAGCCAATATTAATAGATAAGGAATATTGCTAAATTGCACAAAATAATTTTTTTCTTTATAGAATTTTTTAATGATTTCAATGATGAAATAATTTTTTTTTTCATTTTATTAAGTTATAGATTCTATTTTATTGAATTTATTTAATTCACTTTCAAGAATTTATTTTTTTTACGATAAACTACAAGAGAATAAAAAAAAAAAAATGATAGATTTATTTAACAAGAAAATTGATTGATTACTGCTTTAGTATATATTATTATAATATCTTATTGTATTTGCATCATCATGTAAATTTTATTTCATTGCAATCTGTCAAACATAAAATTTAATTTGAAATTATTTTATTCACTGGATACTATAAAAATTATTATGATTCCATCGAATATCTATTAACTTATATCTCTTATGAGGCGTTTAAAAGTTAAGTATTGGAACTACAAGGAAGTTTAAGACAAGATGGCCGCCCGTCAGTTGGCAAGAAGTGGGCCTTCTAAATCTGTAGCAAGAGCCTTGTTTATCGTATTATAATATTCGAGCTGCCATCTCTGCTAACTCAAGTTGGATGTGTAATGTCTATATTTAGAAAACACTATTGTCCATCAGCTTATACGGAATAGAGCTGCCAAATTTTAATTTCCATAGGCCCGTCCATTTAAAAAAAATTACCATTTTTTTTTTTAATTGAGACCAAAATTTTCAAAGAGAATTCGAAAACCGAAAAATATTTTTATAAAAACAAATTAAAAAACAAAACTTTGAATTAATAACAATTCTCTAAACCGTTTCATTTTTCTACCAAAGGCAATCGAATGCCGAAGTCTACGGTACTGAACATACACCACACTTTTAAACAATATTCTCATTAAAAGAGAACAAAGCACACTATATTGTTAGGAATTAGAATTAAACACACTTCTATATTAGTATTAACTACCACACACAGATAGCTTTGCCTGGGTATTAAACAAAGATTATTTGACAAAAAAATTTGTGCAACGCCCACCTAAAAAAAATAATCGACAACGATGGTGATAAGATTTGAAATTAATATTTGAAAAAAAAAGTAATGCATTATTTTAATTATTTTTTAAAGCATAGTTAATGGATGACCAGATTCTAACAAACTAGTCCTCAATATTTAAAACTTAACAGTTAACAGTTTAAGCTCCCTGTTATCATTTACTTTTTTTTTCTTTTTCTCAATATGGTTACCACATTAACTGGAATTTTCCCGAAAATTTAACGAACCCCTGTTGGGTCAGTATGAGTCCCATTTTTTGAAACCCAAACGGAATTTATTGTTTACTATTTAAACTTTCAAAGCATTTGGTCGATTTTGAAAAAAAAAAAAAAAAATCCAAAAAGTTTTTGAATTTCTTCCTCTTGAAAGCGTTTGATTTAGAAAAATGACAATAATAGTTAGTTGATGAGCAAGGACAATGCCTACCTGTAAGACAGACAGCCTATGGAAGACTGATCCAGTCTCAGATTGAACCCTATGAATAGTTCATCCCCTCCACCACTCACCCCCACCCCTTTCACTGTATAATTGATATGGGTCACCCTTTTGAATTTCAATCTCTTCTTGTCCCACTTCCGCCCTTAATCATATCTACATCTCGATCGACACAATGGTTAGGTACCTCTCTGCCAGGTTAGTTTACAAAAGTTTTATAAACAACCCTTCAAAATTCAGGATTTTTTTTTTTTTTAAATCTCAACCCATTAAATTACAACAGAAAGTGTTAATAATAATTAATTAATGTACACCACTGAAAATAATATTTTACATGATATTGTACAACCCCATTTAAATTTAAAATATACTACTTTATTGATTTAATAGTTGCACAAATTTATGGCCTCTTCACAGTTTTGGATCACTTTGATAAAATTATTTGAAATCACATTAAAAAAACTTCTTTTTTTTTTTTTTTTTGAAATCCTGCTACCATAAACTGTGACAGAAGCATTGTCAAAAATCACTTACCGGTCTGATAAGGTCCAGAACAAAACTAAAATACCCAGACAATCAGTTGTGTTAATCCCAACTGGAGTGCGTGTTGTTGTCACTACGACAGCCGTGGCTTCTCACACAAATAAAAGCGGCATACAGTCGTTCTCAATACCGGCTCAAATTATTTATTTTTTTTTAATGTAAAAAAAAATAAATGAAAAAATGAATTAATTCTAAAGGCAATATCCCTAACAATCACAGAACAGATCGTAACGCACTTACTTGCAGTGGTCTAGTGTCGCGGAGGGGATGGACCGCCTGGGTTATAAGTGTAGGACACACGATACGGGGATCTAAGGCAAAACCTGATTGGTCGACGCTCTCCACCAATCAGAAAGCGCCTCTCACAGCATACATTTTTAGCCAGGCGGCGACTCTTGAAATGCTCATTCGACCCACGTCTTCTGCCATCGTTACATATCGCCCATTGTCATGGGACAATCAAACTTAAATTTTGTGAATACAAAACTGAAAAAAAGAAAAAAAAAAAAGAAAAGAAACGAAAATGAAATAATAAAGGATTTTTAAAAAAAATGGAATTTTTCATTTTTTATTTAACCTTAATCCTTTTTCTTAACTTGATTCAATTACTATGGTGATAAACATCAGAAATAAATTATTGTCACCATGATGTATCTATTTATGGTCTAGCATGTGAGGAATGTTAGTTAAAGAAATGGTATACCAAATATTGATATATTTTCTCTCAAAGGATAAACGATGAAGGCATTGAACCACAATTTTGATCCTTGGTCTGCAAAATAGTCTGCATGGAATAGAGTGGAACAGTATTCTTCACTCCTAAAAGAGATGATAATCAAAAGTAATGATTCAAATTTTTAATTTTGAAAAAGGAACAATTTAAGAATATGTCTGGTAGTGTTCAAAGTCAATTGATCTATTTTAACAATTAAAGATAACATGATTTTAATCACATTTCCAGAAACTTATGACCATAATCCTCAAGCGCTAGCTGAGCACATAATTCCACTATTAGTTGATTTTTTTTTTTTAAAAATAGTTATAGATTTTTTCATTTTGATTCGATTAAACAATATATAATTCTAATTTTTTAACAGTGGTTAAAATATATGTATATTTTTTGGCACTGGTCTCGACAATAATTTTGTTTTGTTCTTGGCCTAGAAAACAGGGATAGAAACGACGACCTATCCCTGGCCTCAGATTGAAAGAGAGCGTAATGCATACTTACAGTGGGATACGCAGGGAGGAGGTTCAGGGAGATATTTCCCTCTTCATCCCCTCGAAATGTACTAAAAAAATTCATTTTCATACCCACTAACATAAGATTTCAATTTTTGGTAATTTTAACAATAGTTTTTGATCCTATTTTCATGCTTATGCTTAAATCTGACACCAAATTTGGCTAATCTAGACATTTAGGTGATAATTTGCCTTCATCATATTTCATGCTTCCCCTCTCCCAAAAAAAAATTTAAATCTCTCACTGAAATAAAAAAAGCCCCTGTACACTTAGGATACACGTATTGTCTTAGTCGCAACACACTCACACACAAAAAAAACACACACATACACACAAAAAAATACACTTCAAATTTTGTTGGAAGTTGTTATATATCAATTGAAAATTACGGCAATCTCACTTCCAAAATTGGTAACTTTATTATCCAATACTAATGTCAAGTCATAATTTGTTTTGTCAATAATTAAAAACTTATTTTATCTAGCAATTGTTACTCCTAGCACTCATTTTGAAGTTATGGCATACAGTAGGTCTTAAAAGGATATTTCTATTATACCTTTTATTTTGGTAACTCAATTTATTATTATTTTTTTTTTCTATAAATATCGTTAGACTATAGAATTATCTACTGCCCTTAATAGATTTTAAATTGAAATATTTGGGAATAAAACAATTTTAAAATATTAAAAATGAAATATTTGAGCTCCAGCTTACTTTTAATTTTTTTTTTATCTTCTAATAAAAATCTATGCGTTTAAGAACCCCGATCCCAAAAAACGCGTTTACGTCCATTGGTCTGTTCATGTGTGTTTTTTGCTTTAATTCATTTATTAATTTTTTTTTTTAATTTCATCTCCCTCCTCTCCTTCTCAATGTACCAAATCGGACACCATGTACGCCATAGCCGGAAAAAGTGTTTTTCTATAGCACCAGAACAGCCCAAATGACTTGAAACATTACATAGTTGAAACATAACTAAAATCTTCTCCTTAAAACCTTTTTTTATCTTCGTACATAGTGAATCCTCGAGAAAAAACAGAAAGAAAAAGTTATGAAGAAAAGAAAACTTTATTTGCTCATTATTTTAAAAGTATACATTTTTTGCTGGATTATATACATAATCATTTTAAAGGTGATTAAATTCCTTACAAAACGAAATAATCGAAAACGCACCATCATTAGAAAAGATACAGCGTATTGAATTTTGAAGCCATGTTTTTTACATTTCTACTGCTACAAGGTAAGGAAATGATTGTAATCGGGTTAATTTTTTTTTATTTATTGCTTTTTTTATTAATCAATAATACAGGTACATACAAACAAAAACTTTTAATATATTTTTAAAATTATGAAGGGACTAACTTATCTTTACTGATAATATTTTATAAGGGTCAACATTTTAGCTCCCTTGGAGTTGGGCCATAGGCGAGACATTTTCCCATTCTATGTCAATTTGTATCTTATGAAAATTTAGGTGAATTATTATACACCTGATCATGATGAATTATTATTGTATTGAGCAGAACGAATATGAACTCAGATTTAAATCACTTCTCTATTCTTTGAAATTCCGTACTGGTATCAAGAAAGTCATGGCGGATAAGGGCTAAATAGACAGGTCTAGTAGTAGGAAATCTGTTTTACAAACCAAAAAAAGAATATATTGTGTAATTAAATTGATTTTCTATCTGAATAAATATGCATTGTTTTTCTCAATTCAACAATTCTATAATTTTTGATCCAAGGTGAAAAATAAAGAAAGCCTCACATGGTGTTGTTGATTCTCAGTTCCTTGATTTTGCTAACACAATCTTGACAATGACTTTGTAGTTTCTAGAAATGAACTCCACGTCATACTTGTTGAAGATCTAAATCTGAATATAAGCAATGGTTAGTCCGGATTTTAATGATAATAATAATGAATTGGGAGATACGTCTGTTTGAAGAGGTATAATCGATTTGATAGTTAGATGAACCTGTATATTATTAAGCTAATGAAAAAAAAATCATTGAATATTTATAATTGTTCAGTAGGAAAAGGGACAATGTCTGGATGAGGCGGAATGTATCGCCTTACATAAGTTATGGCTAACCTCTCGTTTGTGTCTTGGAAACTTGACAACGTTTTAATGGCGATAAAATATGCTGACTGATTAGTTTTTTGACCTCATTGTACTATGTGTATAAATATATATTTATTTTTTTAATCATAAAAAAAGGTCTAACAAAGTTTTGCGGCTATTTATTGTATAAACCTTTCCTACAAAGTTACTTTGTTCCATAAAAAAACATCCCCTTCTAGTATTGCAAAATCCACTGTTTTTTTTTTGTTTTTTTAATATTTTTGTTTTTTAATTTCGTTATATACAATGTCAATAATTGATTTCGGATTTATCCGTATGCAATAAATTTAACTTTACATTTTACGTCTGGAAACGTAGTTCCACAAATGAAAAATTAGAATCAATTTTCCAAAATCACACGATTTCGCCACACGTCAGCTTCTCCCTATGGAAAGTTCATGTCCAGCAGTAAAAACCGATAACTCTATACCTTCGAAAACTTATGTACGGTATCCTCGGACTATATTTGGACAAAAGATTTGCTTGGAACAAACATAAAATATTAAAAAGAGAAGAACTGACAAGAATGTACAAACAACCATAACATCTTCTGGACTATAGATCCTCACATAACTAACTTATGAACAAACGACAAATCTAGACTACCATACTGAGACCTAAATACGCAGTAGAACTTCGGAGTTTAAGAAAATACATTCACACACATACAAGATACAAACAACAAAACCCAAAATTCTTCGAAATATTGTAAATGCAACTTGCTTTATTTCGAATCACGCTACACACAACCAGGGAGAGATTTCCGGATCTAGAGGAGGGGTGAGGGCATAGGGGGCACTTGCCCCGGGCGGCAGAATTTAGGGGGCGGCATTTCGAGGGAATTTAAAAAAAATCATTTTTTTTAATATTAGTTATTGCACAATTCTAGTTAATACAAAAGAACAAAGCTCCAACTTACAGACTCGCAGCTTTGTGTTTTGAATCTTCCAATTATATCCTCTTAGTTTTAAAAATAATAGTAATCATGGATCCCAATATATGTAAAACATGCGCAATCAATAAGAGACACAATTCAATATTTCCCATCTGAAATGGAAGACACTAAAAAATGAGACCATTGTTAGACAATGTTGTGCATTGTTTCATCGTGTGGAAGTCTCAGAAAGCGAGGTCTCCAATTATTCTCATTGAGCTTCCGCTCACGATTTATTTTTTTATTATTTTATTATCATGACGTGATCTACAGAGTAAGTTTTATTTATTATTTTTCGTAAAAATGTCACGCATCCACCAACGGAAATGAAACACAGAGGGGTACCATATTACTTGCACCTTAAGTCAAAGGCACAAATTTCACTTTTTTGATAAAATTGAATTTACCCATTTGGTGGTTGGAAGAGCCCAAATTGAACATTGGTAGTGTATAATTGATTTATGATGATATTAATTACCATTGCAATTTTTAGTACCTGTAAGTCAAAAACAAAATAAGGTTCTACATTGTCCCTACCATCGATAGGGTCCAACTGTCCATGTTAAAAAATGCGATTTTCATATTCGTTACTTTGAAACGCACTAGGCGAGGCACGTTTTGTGGCAAAGTCTTGAAAACCCAACTCCCAAAAGAAACAAGGAGTCAACAATTGAGGATTAGGAATTCAAGACTGCGTGCAATGCGTGCCTTATATCTTATAAAGTGACGAATATTGAACCACATTTTTTCACATTCGATAGTTTGGCATGGTAGGGAAGATATTACCACTTCTTTCAACAATAATTTTATTTTATTAAATCCTCAAATCCTTTGTGTATTAGTAAATTTGGGAGATGATACTTACTTCAAGAACTCCTAGTCGTACGTGAAGGTGTATGGGAAAACAACTCGGTGTCACTGGCACTTTTATTAACGTACATCGCTCCTTTGCAAGAAAAGGACCCCAGCTAGTGGGACCATTGTCACTTCCTAAGAAAACAACATTAAAGTTTTCAAGGTCTTATTGTAAGGGGAGATAAATAAAGCGATTTATTTATTAATATTTTAATAACTGTTATAAAAATAAAGAAAATTAATAAATATTAGAAGTATAATGAACAATTGAAGTGCAAACCTTAAAAATATACAAATCTGTTATATTTAACATTATGAAAAACTAAATAAACATTGTAAATATATATATATATATATATATATATATATATATATATATATATATATATATAATAATATGTGTATATATATATATACATATATATATATGTATATATATATATGTATATATATATATATATATATACATATATATATATAATATATATACATATATATATATATATATATATAATAATAATATATGTATATATAATAATAATAAATTTAGCAGACATGCTTTAAATTACTAAATTCATATAAGGAGAAATATCCCAACGTTTCTAATGAAATAATTGCACCATTGATGCTTATTATCGCTCAAAGCGTTGTAGTAATGACATAGTTCGCCATATTTTTCCATGTCTTTGAAACTTTTCAAATATTTGTCTTACAGTGAGAGTCACTTTAAACTGTGGACACTTGGGTGAATGATTTCTTGTTATTAAATAATTATATCAACTGTCGGTTTTATGCTTTTCAGTTTATTATTCTTCAACGTAGTCTAGGTCCGTTGGCATTCTTTTAAGATCATTATATTTATTGATTACAATAATTCGGATGGTGGGATATTGATAAAAGGGCGTTATTTCTTCAACTGAATAAATATTTCTTCTGCTGCTGCATTATCTGCTTCCTCGTTTTCAGAAATCCCGGAATGACTGAGAAATAGGGATGTCAACAATCGGTCTGTTATAACAGATAACCGGTTTTTTGGTATCGAATAACCGATTATTATCGGGGTTTTAACAATATCGGTTATAATCGTTTTTTAATCCACAAACCGGAAAAAAAAAGTCAGAGAAAAACGGATTGAAAATAAATTAAAAAAAAAAAAAATTGAACTATAAATAAAGGACGCGAAATTCATCATTAAATAAAAAATATGTTACTTTACAATGCAGCCGCCTTATCAGTAGTCGCCACACTAGCGCTTTCTAACGTCAATCGTACTAACTAATTTGTATTCATTTGTAAAATTCGTATTCATTGCAATTATTATTGCTTTAATTGTATATCATTAAAAATTATTAAGACTCTCGATTTCCTTCTGCAAACAACCGGAACTCAACAGAACTAATAATTTTAAATGAGATCTAATTTAATCAGAAATAATTTTAATAATTCCAATAATTACGAATTTTACAATTGAGTACAAAGCAATTATTTAGCATAAAGCGGCGACCGCTAAAGATAAGAGCTGCTTGAAAAGTTGTATCATCAGGTATCTCCATGGTTTTAGCTATATGTTTACTTGCGCAACGGTTTTTTTAGGTTATCTCTCGAAGATCAATGTGTAATTTATTTTAATTAAAGGTTTTGCCGATGACCAATTATTTTTAACATTTCAGGGCATGTAATTTGTGACGTTATCAAAAAATGTTTTGATACGAAGTTATTTAATTAAAAAAAAAAAAGTGTTTTCCCACTTATTCTAAAAAACGGCCATTTACATCAGTTAAAACCGATCGGTTATAATTGAAGGTAAACTAACCGGAATAACCGATAACCGTTTTTTTAAAACAATTTATTATCACTACGATTATGCATCGTGGAATATCATTTCGTCAATATGAGCCTAAGGTGTTATTAACAGTATTGATACCCACCACAGTGGTTATAAATGCTGATTTGTAAATTAATGAAACTTTTTATATAATTCAAATAAAAAAAGTACAATAAACAAAACTCAAAATAATATATTGCTTTAAAAATAAATCAGTACGACATCTCATGAAAGGACTTTAGGGAGTGGCATACGCAAGCTTACCATATTCTTAAAAGATTGATATCAGGTACTATTTTTTTCAAGATTGAGTAAACTCACAAAGTGTCTGTCAACCCATAGTCCTCAGCCTGAAGACTGTATTTAGTTGGTCGAACCAGGAAGCTTAGCATAGAATGGTAACTTCTTTCGATGCATACTGTATTTTTTCAATAATTGCTCTTATAGTATATTGAGGCCTGACAAAGGCGTGCAAGGTGGGTAAAAACGTCGACATACATAAAGTATTCTTCAATATTCAATCTTACATTTTGATCAACACCTTTATTATCATCTCCTAGATTGCGACTTCCGTCGAATATTTTATACATACTAAAACCACTTCATAAACTAAAACAATTGTGTTTTTTATTCTGTAGGACTCGACTGAAATATTCTGAAGAGGTTCCCATTTTAATTTACATATAGGCATAGAAACGTAAAGAAATATTATTTAAAAAAAATTACAATTAATCGAACTGTTAACCCAATTAAGTAATCTAAAATATATATATATATGTCATTCTGCGCATATTTAGCATATTTAGCAAGAATACTACCGTAAACGTTTGCTAAAACAAAATAGTTTATTCACTAACTTTTAATACAATCAATTAAATTGCTATTATTTCCAAACAATACAAAATATGCAAGCTTACCTAAAACAAAATAGAATTGTATACGAGTCTTTTCCTCCCTAAATCACTATAATATATTTTACTAGCAAGTTTGCTGATTAGCTGTTCAACAAAACAGCTGTTCAATGTCATTTAAAAGTAAACGATCTAAATTAATAATCAATCTTGTTAATTATTAATTTACACATATATATATATATATATATATATATATATATATATATATATATATATATATATATATATATACATATTATATAGTGACTTTTGGCGGTTGCATTCAGGAGCATAGGATTGTGTTGGTTGACTGGGTAAAATCTAGTAATTCTAACACTGATGAATGCTTGTTCTTAAGAAAGATGGTCACTAACTACGTTTCTAACTATCAATGCATACGCTTTCAGGTATTTTATTTAAAATATTTCCTTTAGCCTGGTTACAATATACGATGCCGGTGTGGAGATCAACTGTGCCTGACATCAAGGTTGAGGGGCGGCTAGGAAGATGTGACAGAAGTGAGTACTAGATTAAATAGATAAATTAATAAAATATTCGGTAAATGCCGCAGCAGGTTCCAGTAGTTGGCAGCAATTCAAGTGCGTCTCAGTCGATTAGTGAGTCAGTGCCGGCATAACAGAAGAGTAGTTAGCTGTTCCTTATGTATAATAACAGTAATAATTACACAAACACACGCACACACACACATGAATATTTGTGTGTGTGTATTTTACATCAAAAATCTAAGGATTGTAATTGAAAATTTTCCAGCCATGATAACATTTTGAAACAGACGTCAGTAATTACTATGCCTACTATTTATCGTACGGTCTAAATGTATACGCTTGGCCATTGAACCTAAATTAAAAAAAATTCTGATTTTGGAAATTGCCAGTGGATCTGTATAAATATACTGATATCACACATCGATAAACTTTTTTATTAAACAATAAAATTAATTTGAAAATAAAAATAAACTCAAAATATTTTATAACTGAAAATGCACAAAAGTACAAAATGAATAAATGGTAATGTTTTCAATTATTCATACAGAAGAAAAATTGAAACATTTGTTCACCTATCATAAAAACAATATTATCTCAACATTAAAAATAATTTATTAAAGCTACTAGTACTCATTATGTTTGACTAGTAAACTTATTGTACCTAAATAAACTATATATTTTTTTGCGGTAATTATTGAAACTAAAAATCTAAAAAAAATTTTCTTGTAAATGATGTTACCTAGTTTTAAATAATTGTTTGACAATTTTTAGTCAATTAAAGGTATTTAGACTTTGAAATGGACAAGAAAGTCTGAAACGTTGTCTGATAGATAATAAGGAATAAGTTTAAACAGTGGCGTACGCATTATTAGTGGATATATCCACCCTTTCCCCCGTAATATATGATTTTCATATCCACCTACTTAATATTTGTATTTTGAGTCATGTTTATGCAATGAAATAATAAATAACGAAAAGCAAATCAATAGACGAATCGAAATTACAATGCATTAAAACGTATTTGGCGATTATTGGCCCTTATTACTAGATGATTCTTCTTATTAAATCCCCTCTTAAACAAAAATCTGCATACTTCCCTGGTTCGAAAGTATGTAATGCTGTTCTGGTATTTTTTTTTAATTTTAATAAATTTAGTGACCTGTAGCAATTATTAATTTCGGATAACCCAATATGTTTAGAAAAACAATTATATACACGAGTATAAATATATATATGACATTCAAAGACTAAATATTTTATTCATTCTGATTAACGAATTTTTATTTAATTAATTGCATGTTGTCAAGGAAAAAACGAAGACATTGCTTCAGAAGTGTTACCACCCATGACATCAAATTTAAACACACGTCCGAATTTAAGGAGTGCCCTTCCAACGCCTGGGAAGATGTGATAAGAGCCCAATTTGTGTATTTTTAGCGGGTGATGTTTGATCCGCAACCCCACACCTGCCAGTTAGATTATATCAGGCAATTATAACTGACAAATAGTATTTACCTTAATTTATCTGCAGAGATGTGCTACCAACGTGCATGCAAAATAAAATATTTTCTGCCATATTAATAGCCCAGAGCTCCCATTAAATTGGTAGAGATGGGAGCGGTTAATCTTCTTCAGCTGTGTAAATGTTTCGACCAGTTCCAATTAATTTTGGGTCCAAAGAGATTTATATTATAAATGAAAACTACACACAAACTAAAATCTAGATCTTATCCTTAAAATGAGTAGAGCATTCATTCATTGCTGATTACACTTTGATCAAATTCAGTCGATTAAATAAATATGGTTTATTTATTTTTTGAATGATCAAAACATGATTACAACAATTTTATTAATAAGAATAGTACATATTTTTTGACTATAGTATTAAAATTTTCAGTCTGCTAAAGTAAAAACCTAGTATGCTAACATAGGAAAAAAGGAAAAACAAATTAAAAAAAAAAAATGTAATGCAAATGTAAATACAACCGGAATGAGAATGGTCCATGGGATGAGAATGGCCAAAAGTAAGGAAAATATGAATTTTGCTCTCAAAAACTTCCCAGTAAATTTTTTTTTTCGTTTTCTATTGGCAAAACTTGTGCTGTAGCTATATTCTTAAAACGTATTCCTTATCGTTTGTTGTGGTCCTGGAAATTCCCCTTCTACGAAAAAATTTGGAATAAAGATAGTTTTTTCAATTATTTTGTGAACAAAATTAAAATATTTGAAAATTTTCTGAAATTAGCCAAAGTTCGCTTCATTTTTAAGGTGCCTAAGGTAACATGGATTTAATCCGGAAATATCTGCCATTAAAAAGAAAGGCACCTTGAGAAGTCTGCGCTACAGAAAAAAGGGAGCGACAGAAAGCTAAGATTCAATGCGGACGAATTTAAAGATCTTCAAATTTTTTAGTTTGCTTTATCAAATTTTTTGGTCCCTTTGAATTCTTATTAATCCTGTAATGGTAAGATTTGAAGATGAAACACAAATGCTTAGGTTGGGTAAATAATCTGAAGCAACAATTATTAATTTTCTTTTTTGTGCTGTTTAGTAGACTTTCGGGGATATAAAACTCCAAAATGTATTCTAAAACATTTATTAGTGAAATAATTGTAGTACTTATAAAAAAAATTTCAAAGTAAGAAAATATAAATAAAAATAAAAAACAAAATCAACACACAGGTTACATCTCCTTTTATTCTTTATTGCCGTATTATTTTATTGACTAGAAACAAAGTAAATTTTATCGAATTTTACTTTCTAAACACTTCTTTGTCGGAAAAATCTAAATTCCATATGATATTTTTTGGCAAATCAGATACCAATTCCAGAGCAATCCCAAAAGAAACCTCAACTTCATTTATATGAAATTAAAGCTTAATAAATGGAAAACCTTTTCTGAAAGTTTGGTGTCTTTAGCCCAGCAGGGAACTGAGAAAAACATTCACAAATTAATTGTGATATTAAAAATAAAATAAAACTTTTCGATATTAGTTACCATGAAAACACCCTTAAAATGGATTTAGTAAAGCCAAAACATAGTTCTTAAAGATAATTTTGTCTACTTCATAATTATACAATTGGAACTTATTTCGCTTGAGTAGTTTTTGATTGATCTCTTCCTATTCGACAAAAAATATGACACCTAAAATAATAGAAAAATTAAATTTCCTGCTTTTCTGAACATGGTTTATATGAACCTTTTTGTTACTCCTCAAGAGCAAAACTAGTCTCTGAAGTTTTCTGGTTTTTATGCTGTCCTCTCTGTATGTATATACATGCGAATAAAAAATTAAATAAATAGATATTAAATATAAAATTATAAATTACTAAACAATTAAATTAAATTGAATATCATTTACCATTCAATCTTTTTTTTTCTTTAAATAAATGATTTCTTATTGATATATTCCATTGCTCAGTATTTCCATACATCAACACTTCCTCAAATAACAGGTCTGCCCATATATATAATACAGCATTTATTCTTCGTGTTTACCATATAATTACTTCATAATTTAAGTAGCTAACAAAATAATGCCTCTACCTGATCGATAAGGCTGTGCATGGAACTATAAAGCTAGACAGTGTTGTCTTATCAAACTAGCGTTGACATAATATTTGTAAAACACATCATTAGAAATTCATTACTGTTTATAATTCATTTAAAGAATAGTGGAACTAAAATCCTCGATCTTGTCAAATATCTCTTATTTTTTATTATGTTTTTTTTTCTATCGCAGTAGCATATAGAAAATTGGTATTATTATAAGTTATTATTATAAGAGCATGAGAGATGATTATTAAATAATTAGCAATCCGCGGTTTTCATTTAATTTTAGTATTTTTTCTCTTTTGAGTAGCTATTGACTGCTATTCAGATTAAAGAAAAAAAAACGTAAAAATTTAAGATTTTATTATTTATACGTTCAACTTAAACATCAAAGCGAAGAAACCTGAAAGGGTTGCTCTGTAGAAAATAACTTCAAAACTTAGACTGAAAAACAAGCAGTTCCTGAAATGGACCGCCTGTGGGTTACTAACCGATTTTGACTGTTTTTTTTTTTTTAATCTGCATTCAATTTAATTTTTTAAATAATTGTTTTTTTCAGAAACAAAGTAATCCTTATGGGTATTCCTTGTCTCATTATAATCATAACTAGTATACCCGAGCGGGAACTCTCGCATTACCTATCTTCTAATCCCTAATTCCAAGTATAAGCGATATTAGGGAAACATATTTATTCTTGTAAACAATATAATAATACCAAAAAAGTTCATTAAACATTACGATTTGGTGAAGCTACATAGTTTGTAATGACTACGTTGAAGTTACAGCTCATACTTAATAAGTAATTAGCTTACCCCACTGGAAAATATCCCTTCAGTTTAGCAGTTAAGGAATAACACTCAGCTAATCATTTTCTACGTATAGCATTCATATTTAGGGTTGGACATGGAAAACAATATATATAATTTCTCACTCATTAAAAGATTTTGTAAACAGACTCAAATTGATATAAAGTTGCCATGACAACGGCACGTACGCAAGATGGCATAAGACCCGTGCGGACCTATATCGTGCGTTATCTCGAAAACGGTAGGTTTTTAAGCTTTTAAACGCTGGACCAATACGCTCCATGGGAGCGTATATGATCTTGATGCCCGCGTCAAAATCTTTAAAACCCAACCTATCCCGTCTCGATCCGCCGACTTTCAGTCGTCAAAGTTTTGAAACCTTCCAGTTTTTTCATCACTTTTATTTAAGCCCTTGTAAGATTTTAAGAATCAAAATAAGGATTCGTCACTTCTCCGTGAAATTTCCTGTCTTTTGATACCTCATTCATCAAAATCCATCGCTCCTGAGAGCCGGAAAAGGGATCTATACTACCGTAATAATATATAGTAGTGATATATAAATGCGTAAATATATACAAGTGATTAGTATCAATATTAATATATTATTAATGTTGGTATATAGAAAATTAGGTCTTAAAAAAAAGAAGTTAGGTGAGGAAATGACGAAACGAAAAAAACTTATCTAAATTTTTCTCTGTCATTTTCAATACGTTCTTTATACAGCGACGCATTAAATTAAAAAAAAAAAACGAGCGTTTCACATTCTGAAATGGATTTAGAAAAATTTAGTTTGTCACTTATCTTTATATTGATCGTGAAGGAATGATAGTCAACAAGAGCACGCACTGATTCTGCCTACCCTATCTCCATTTCGGGAACCAATATGTTATTTAAAGCTCTCGGTGACTTGAAAACCGTGGTGAAGGAATGATGAAAAAATCTCGGACACACTTTTTTCCGGGCTCTTTGTTTATGTATCATTGATTCTAAAATTATAAACAATCGCTCTCTCTCTCTCTCATATATATATATATATATATATATATATATATATATATATATATATATATATATATATATTTTAAGGATAAACATAAACACACACACACATATATATATATATATATATATATATAT
Source organism: Rhaphigaster nebulosa (assembly GCA_948150685.1). Lineage (NCBI taxonomy): Eukaryota > Metazoa > Arthropoda > Insecta > Hemiptera > Pentatomidae > Rhaphigaster > Rhaphigaster nebulosa. The sequence goes on along the minus strand of OX411309.1, from coordinate 65,120,137 downwards.
ATATATATATATATATATATATATATTTATGTTTATCCTTAAAATATACTGACATTCCAACGTTTTAATCACATTATAAATTGCCCGTCAAGAGAGTCAAAAAATTAAAAAGTTCGAGTTTGGACAAGGTGAGGAAATGAATTCACTGTTAAAACTTTTTTTTAAATAAATTTAATAAATCAAGTTTGATAATTTATTGTAAATTTTTTTCAACTCCGAATTCATAAATGTGAAGATACTGGACATTGATTGGCTTGTTCTCCGAGAATGGCCCGTGTGGAGATCATTGAAGCATATGTTGCTTGATGATTAAATTATGTTTATCTTTATTCATATTTAAATAATTTTATCTTTAAGATACAAACTGATAGATATCATTTTTTATTGTTAAAGTACGGATACATAACTGACTGTTTTACAATTTTAATACAACTGTTTTGTTAAATCAGACCCCTATTATTTAAGGTCGATAACGAGTAAACTCGAGGTTGCCTCGGACAAACTAACAAATATTTGAGTGAGTCAGTGCTGAATCACACAGGCTTAGATTATACACCTTCCGTCGCCAAATATATTAATAAATACTCCACACTATCCCACGACCTAAGTTCTTGAGGGCGGACATTAATTAGGAAATGGTTTTCCGAAATAGCTTTACGCCTAGTGCACTAATTATCACATCTGTTTCAATAGCTATTATACGTCTTCAGTATCGATACAGTATCGAGAAAAAAGGTTAGGCACCATTGCCTACAGTTTCTGCTTCCTTTTAATTCATAAATCAAAGTTCTATTATTTTCAGCAAACTTCACCTAAGCATTTAGAGAAGTAATGTCTCTCCCTTTTTATTTCATGTATTAATTTCATGTGGACGGAATAGGCGACAGGTATGGAAGTTATTCTGTTTCCATTTTGGTTAATTATTATTTTCAAGCTAAATTCGTTACTATAGAAATACGCTACTAAAAAGTATTTTGAGAATTTAAAGTTACCAGAAATCATTCATCATTGAAAAAAAAAAGTAATTTTTCGTGCAGTGAATAATACACGTGAATACTTGACTCATGTATTCGTTAAAATGATTCATTGATATCTATTTGTCTAAGTATCATTCGTTGAATTTGGTTCTTCTACTAATTTGAAGATCCAAGTTACCGAGCTCTTTATTTTGTCAGACCCAAATCACGAACAAGATATTTAATGGTGGAAACATTGTCCGTGCACTTGGATTGCGTGCTGAAGAATGGAGGTAACTGGATGTTGGCTTCCAGGAGGAGGGTAGATATCTCAAGGATTGGGTATGTCTTCTGAATATTTTGAGCTAGTCTCGTCGCATGGCAGATTGGTTGAAAGGATACTGAATCTTTTTAAGGTTTCGGTTTGACTCGTACAATACATATAATTATTTACATGATTTGGGGTATCTCAGAGCATATGGAGAATTTTTAATATCACTGAAGTGTTTTAGCTGAAGTGTATTTTTTATCGGTATTTTTTTTTGGAGGGGGGAGGGGAAAGTAGCGATTCAGGTTCGGAGTCGACCTATGGCAGATGATACTTATTTCAAGAACTCCTAGTCGTACGTGAAGGTGTATGGGAAAACAACTCGGTGTCACTGGCACTTTTATTAACGTACATCGCTCCTTTGCAAGAAAAGGACCCTAGTGGGACCATTGTCACTTCCTGAGAAAACAACATTAAAGTTTTCAAGGTCTTATTGTAAGGGGAGAAGAAGATGTGAACGCTTGATTTTTAATTATTATAAAGTATCATGCCCCAAGATAACGTATATGTGTTAAGGCTTAATTATGATAAGATTTAACTTAAGAAAAACTATTTTGTGGTTATAATTAATTATTTAGCTAGGAAATTTCTATGATCAGCGCTCTCTGTCGATCAGGTTTGAAGTTAAAGATATGACGGTATAGGGAGCAAAAATTACTTCATAAGCACTTATGTTTTGCATTGGAACTTGAAAATGCAATGTTCTGAGTTAGGTTTCATGTTTAGTGTTTCCTTCATTCGAAGAAGCGATATATCTTCTGGATGATTGTATCTTTAATATATGTTGGACGGTTTTGAATCCATTCAAGAGTAGGTGATAATAAATTATATTCTATTAAGTATTTAAACATTTACTATTACAAAGCATCATCAAATAATTTTATATATTATATAATTTATAGTATTAATTTCATTACTGATATTATATGCTAAAACATTTCAATATCACATTCATTATATTTATTAAACTTAATTACCTTTCCACCTCGGATGTTGTCGTACAAGGAGGGTATCACAAACCCCAGTGTGTGCATGTTGGCTAGGATCCCGCTGAACCAACGGCCTGCCATTTATTTCCGTACCTGGTTTCGAAACCACGGTTGCACGGTTGAAAATTCCATTCACCATTCAGTCCTCAATTGACTTCAATGGTACGCACGATACAAAGCTAATTCATTGAAGCAATTACAACTCCTCACGCCAAAGTAAACTTAGCTTAGATTAAATTTTAGGTGAATTATTATGGTTTATTTGTATTAATTAATTAAATGGTTGAAAAAATATGTCTGCTTAAACGGTTGTCATTCATAATTAAATTACTATTGACTATTCTAGGAGATCTGTTTAAAACAAATTTCTTCAATGTGTCTCAGAGATATGAAAGAAAGTAGGCATGGCACTCCTTTTTGGACAATGGACAGATTAATGGTACTTATTGTTAGTAAAAAATTGTCAAGATATGTGAAATCTTAGTTCTATTATAATTCGTTATATTTCCAACAATTATTTTCTTATCATGACCTTCTGCTTAATTGTTCATTTATTTTAATTAAATTTGAAAATATATAAAAAATAACAAGAACTGCTTATTAGAAGGTTATTAGATTTTGAAAAATATTCATGTATGATAGCTAGAAGCCACTTCTTTGATTAAAGCTCTAACAAATTCTGTCAAATTGACCATCTCTTCCAACATAATTTATAAAGCTCTATAACTAACTGGGGGTTAACTCCACCCCTCGTCATAAAAAAATCCAGAGGACACGACTCTTAGTTTTTTCAATTAAATGAATAATGATTATATTACACATAATATTGTATTCTATATCAATCCTGAATTATTGTGAGGAAGTATAAAGCTAGAAAAAATACTTACCCATGAAGTTTACACTACATTAGAATGAATTACTGTTTCTTTAACAACTGTTTTGCAAGCAGAAAACCTGGTCAGGATTGAGCTCAACCTTGGTTTTAAATCCATCGAAGGATCAGATATCCACATCGCAGATGCTATATGGTTGTATCTCCAGACGCCACACAGTGGAAAAAATTATCGATTTAGTGGCCAAAATTCTAAAACTCTTGATTAAATGACGATAAACAAAAAATTATTTTTTCATCTATGAGCATGGAATGTCCTTTATTAGTGAGAGTGAAAAAATTATGTATAGGGTGTTTGCGACCCTTTGAAATTAATTATTTTTTCTTACTTATTTTAAATAAAACAGTTCATTAGGTATAGAATCAACAAAAGAAATGAACGAATATCCTTCTCTATTCATCTTTCTTCGTCTATAATTGCTCTTTTCAGGTATTTACTGCGCTTACAAGATTTATAAATAATTATTATTTCAAGAAAAAAAATTTAAGTTAACAATATACTATTTTTTATTTATTCGAAATTTATCGTGTGTACAAAAATTATAAATGACAAATAAGATGACTTGAAGCATACTTTAGACTTAGGCCTAAGTTAATGGACTAAAAATATATGTAATGTTTAAAAATAGGGCTTCAGATCTTCAAATCTATATAGCATTGATTGATCGCATTTGATCGATCAAATTGTAAGAATAAAATTAATTTCAAGGCCCGGAAACACCCTGTATATAACTTTTTCACTTTCACTAATAACGGACATCCCATGCTCATAAATGAAAAAAGAATTTTTCGTTTATCGTCTTTTAGTCAAAAGTTATAGAATTTTGGCCACTAAATCCACAATTTCTCCCACTGTGCACCGTAATCAATCCAAAATTTTGTTTTCAATAACCTCACTGGGACCTGGTCCCGTTATTTAAATATTCAGTACCATATTATTCCAATCTTATTGTGGCATATATATGTCTGTAATACCAATTTCCTGAATTTACCCTTAAGGAAATAGAAATATCATGTGCTAAATATTACTAGTTAAAGAGATTTATAACCATCTAAGAATCGGATCGCAAAATTCGAGACACGATTATAAACGCATATACGGATTCTGCCTACTATTTTTTCCGTAAAACATGGAAGAAATCATAACTTTTTCACAGTTTCACTTCTTGAAGTTTCGAATGGATGCTTCTCCAAGCCTCATTTTAGGGCATTTTGCCTGCCCCACTCCATTCCCGGTACTTCTCGACAACTTGGCTCGGTGTCTTTCTACTGCGGTGCAGGACACGGTCACGTGCTCTACAGTCTCTGTCCTTTCCATGTTCCTGTAGTTTCTCTCGGAAACCTCCATGCCTTGTCAGCATCTGCGAGACCCAGTAATCATGGAGGAACCATCTCGCCTTCAGCCTTTCTTGGACGGTGGGGAAGAACTTCTTTAGGGTAGCTCCCTTCTGACCCACCGTCCATTCCACTCCTCGATTTGGAATCGTATCCTCCCTCAATATATTCTTCCATTGGTTGGGGGTCTCGCCGACTCTGGTACGGAGTCCCTCCGGTAGCGCCTCGAGCCCCCTGCCTATTCACATTATACTTTATTCTCCTTGAGGACGAGGTACAGGGGCATCGCTCCGGCTAGCACCTGCACCGCCTCATGCGACATTGTTGTGTGTGTCTTAGAGCCAATCTCTGGATCATCGCCAATCTCTTCCTCTGCAACTGCGTGAAGTGTTGGCTCCATGCTGGTGATGCGTACCTCAAGATACCCATACCCACCCCCACATCTACCATATCTACTCATATCCATATCTACAATAAAATAAGGTCCGTAAGAACTAGATCATACCCTCTTCATCACGGTATACCATCCCCAACTTTCCCTGTAGTCCCTTTTATAATTAGACTAAAACTGTTTGTATACGAAAGAATTTTTACGTTCTCCACTAATGCACAGCGCACCACTCTTCACTCATCTTAGAGAAGGCACACTTAAACACCTTCAACGGTTCCAAAACAGCATTCTAAGAAAGATAACGTGAGCGAGATCACTAAAGAAACTGAAGCCAGAAATGGCTGCATGATATATTTGAACAACATAAGATCTCATAATTCACTCGCAAAAGGTAGATAAAATTTTTGGACTCGTTAAAATCTCTCTCCAATAATCTTGTCAATACTCCGACACCTGCACCGGTTCCAGTCCGCTGGCAAAACAGCTATTTTTATTTATTTCTCTTGTCTTATAACTAAGACAAATAAAAATATAGAAGAAGGCGTTCAAAATAATCAATTATAAATTCAAAATACGCTTTTATAAAATTTTTACAAGATTTATATTTATTGTATTCTACCTTTCTTACCCAGTCTTCTCTTGGCAAATGATCAGAGGCTTTTTGCTTGGTTATTGTCACTGATCCGGTTTCCTTTCATTATCAGTTACTTCAATTATTGAATATTGATGGAGTTTTTAGTTGTTTTTTTCATTATTATAAGACATATTTTTATTTTTTTTAATAATTGAAATATTATCACTATTCTTTGTAACATTTTCCATTTAAATGTTGTTAAGGATCTGCCAGGGGACTAAATAATTATTATTACAGTTTTACTAAGGTAAAATACTCAAATATCATATATAATATCAGCTGGACACCAATAAATTAAAGATTTATTACAGTTACAGTTATAGTCACAATATCTTTACTGGTATTTCATTTAGGTATTATTTTAATTTAGGTCTCCTATTTCTCCTTGTGCATCATAAAAATAGCATGTTTTTTTTTTTAATTACTCAATGATTTTCATCCCCAACTCATCTATACTGATCGTAGGAGATAAATCCAATTATATCGTTATATTAGGATCTTGATTGTTTTTTAAAGATCAATCCGTTCACATCATCAAACTGCTTTCTTAGCTATTACTGCCTAAGATGGTTACAGTTATAATTCCTTTGCGTTATATAAACCATACAGGAGAGAACGTTCAGCATTGACTTTAATCGACCTCCTCCGTAAAATAATAATCTTCATGTTTACTTTAAATATTTTTTTATATTTAACAAAGAGAGGAATGCAGATATGTATCAGTACTTTATCAACGCAAATTCTGAGATTAATCATCTTTCATAGCTTCATTTAGTTTTTTAGTTGTTTTTTTTTTACCTTCACTTACCTATTATGAAATATATAATTAAGGAAAAGTATTTTTTTGAAATTTTGAATTCGAGTTTTCAACGGAAATTATCGTTTAAGGTCCTCTGGGTCCAAATAACCAGCTAGATGGTGTGTGCATGTAGTAAGTAGAGCCCAAAAATGAAACGTAGTTCGAAACTGAAGTTACGCATTAAAGGTAGTTATATTCCTGGAATGTTACAGAAACTCATTCGCTAATATAGACTTACCCGATGTGCCACTTTAGATCACCGATTTTACACATTTTTACAATTTTCTCGATAAAGATTCTAAGGATTTTGATCAAATTCGTTATATCAATGTACAATTAAATGGCCTTTGACATCAGCTAGGGCTTATCATCATTGAAATAGTCTGGCAGGCCTTAATTGCAAAATTTTCAAAATTTCTTCCTTTAAAGTACCTTTAATTATGTTTATTTGAAATAATTGATTCCCCCTCGTGGTTAGTAGTAATGGAAAATGGATAAATATAAATTATGACCAAATTTGGTGATTAAATAAAGGAGAAAATAGGAGAAATATTTTCCCAGGCTGAAAACAAATTTCCGGAAACAGGAGTAGTAATAAAGATGCATAAATGTATCGTTAGAATGCTAAAGAATTTAGAAAAAATAATATCAACTATTTAAAGTTGTAGAAAGTAATAACGTAAAGACTTGAGTAATTGTTATAGATATAAACCAAATGAAATTTGCATGGAAACTAAATGCAAACTTTTAAAAAATATTTCAAATAAGGTGATAAGTAAAATTTTTTTTTCTGTTTTTTACTTAATGCAGCACCTTGCTTTTATTTATTACGAATTATGTTATTTTATTATCTTTTTAATGGTATTTAAAGAGTTCTAGATTTGGGATCAATACAATAATTAAATGTTCAAGACCTTTGTAAATTATATTTACCTATTACTTGCTCTCAGAACATGTTCTCTACTACATTCTCCAGTATATTGTTTGAAGGAAACTGTAAATATTACTGGGCCTAGCTGTATAACGATAAACAGCCCTAACTGACTAAAGCTATTGGCAGTCGTTCAACAGATTCCAGTAAAGGATTTTAGACCGCCTCATCCACTTTTCACGGCGAACTCTTTGCCAAACCTTACGATGAACATTCTTCGATCCCACTTCGTCTCTCTTAGATTTATCTGTCCGTTCACTCTCTGTAACACATTCCAAATTCCTTTAGTACTCATTTTTTGTTTTTTATATATTTTATTAGGTCATTAATAAATATTTGTATTGTATTTTTCATTCTAGTAAGACTACATTTTGAACGTACTTAGTACATATAATACATGATTATTTTGAGATCCTGCAGTAGGTAAACAGGCTTATATAAGAAGATGGATCAGTACCAAGCAATATGATCCGTACTATGAACCAAAGGTTGTAGCAATTACAATGGAAATTTTTCTCGAATAAGTCTTGAAGACAGAATGACTGCTCAGATGGTATGAAGGAATGAAAAAATGATTACCTAAGAGGATGATCTATAACCAGAGGCGAAAGTGAAGAAGACCCGTTCTTAAGTTGATGAACTTCATATAAGAAAGCCGGCACTAATCACTTGAAGTATCGCAACGTTTAATATGAAGAAGAAAATGGAAGGTGATCGGGAACCCTTTGATGCACAGCTGCTAATTTATCTTACAAATATTTTTTAAATATATAATTGCATCGCAATACCTAATACCAAAAAAAAAAAAAAAACGAGCTAATTTTGAGTGAAAGTTTTGATTGGAAATGGGAAAACATTTTTCCTTCATCGCTCCCCACACTTCTAGTTCGATTAAGAGATAATATACCATTTGATAAGGCTAAGTCGTCGCAATTTGATCATCTAAATCTTTTCTATTGCAGTTTGATTAAAATAAGATACAAATATTAAATTAATACATAGTAAATAAAATCGAATGACTGGTCTTCAGTGGTTGTAGGAAATCCACTAGAAGTAGTTTAAGTAACTTAACAAAAAAGATTTTTCTACATAATGTTTATTATCTTCCTAGACAATATGTTGACGTTTTGGGACTGTGCACTCTTCTTCAAAACACATATGTATCTAAAAAATCAGAAAATCAATATGCCTAGCATAATATAATACATTATAATAATACCTTGCATATTACAATAATATGACTGTTGTCAATAGAATTAATAAAACTTATCTGGTCATGCAATTGAAAACTTAGCCAAAAACTTGATTATTAGCTGTGTTTGTCATGTCAAATTTATATCTGGATTGTCCTATTTTTGGCCTTTGTTATCTAAAAGTACAAATCTTTTACTAATTGCATGATTTAATTGTTCTAAATAAATATTTTTTTTTTATTATTATTTTCAATCTATCAAGTATTTATTGTTATAACCATTTTTTTTTCTCTTATCCAATTATTTTAATTGATATTGCTGTTATAGTTATGATCAGAATATTTTTATTTTATTTATAATATCTATATACCTTATGGGCTCTTAAATTTTTAGTACAATCTAAAAATAATAGTTTTATTCTTGTAATAACAATAATAATAATATTTAATAATAACGCTTCTAATAATTTTCTATTTCTTGTTCTGTTGATAGTATCCAATATTTTAAGTTTCTCACAATTAAATTTGTGCTAAGATTTAATGTATGATATGAAATGTATGGTACGAAATAACAATTCTGTTGCATTAATTTTGTTGACGTTTTTTCAGTCAGAGATATGTTTGATTATTTTTCAGTTTTGTTTATATGCCTCCCTTATGTAGACTTTATCACAACTTACACAGTCAATTTTGTACTTTACATTTTGTTTATCCTATTCTTCTGTCTTAAATTTGGATAGAAAAAGAAGTAGCTTATTTATTTAATCTTTCTAGTTAATAAATCATTAGTTAATAAATAATGGAGCATAGAACTTTTATACCTATAAGCTAAGAATTATTAAACTTCGGTTGATTTAGTAAATTCAATTTAATATTTAATGATGCATGGTGACCTTCTGAAATTATAAGCAGGTCAATCATTAATTCATCAATTTGCCTATTGTGGAGAAAGTCACTCTCTCAAATAGTCAAATCAGAATTATTCACTGGTTTAGTTAAAAGATTTATCTCCATTTTAGAATCAGGAGAAGAGGGGAGGAGAGAGAGGGGGTCGAGATCCTGATTCACTGAAATCAGCTTCCGCTCTGACTCAATGTAATAGAGCTACCTATATTGCATAATATCTATAATATAATATACGTGATTCACTTAAACCGATAGAGCTTTTTTAATCACTCTATAATCTGATTTTCCATTTTGTAAACAGTTCTAAATTTCAATCAATAAATTAAAAAAAAAAATGATAAAGGTACTAATTCCTCAATACTAGGAAAAATTTAATAATCAAATTACGATAGGAGACAATCTCGGCTCAATCGGCGAGTGGTGAGTGCTGTAAGTGTCATCCTTAAAATAGATCAATATTATGATTTAGTTTATTTTATTTTAATAATACTATCGTTATAATTATGGCCAGAAGATACGTTCGCAATGAAGAACAGAACGACAAGATAGCAATTGGATGAGCCTATTGATTAACCAAAGGGATATATTTTTGACGTATAGCTCTGAGATGGAGCCCAGTCCTGATGTTAGCACCTAAAATAGCTGTAGTGCACCCTATATAGCCGATCCCATTGTTAATTAAACGCCAAGAAAAACAACCTCCTCTGCTCCCAGCTGATTAAATTTACTCAGTGAGATCTCACGTGGGAATATATATATATATCTATATATATATATGTATATATATATATATATATATATATATATATATATATATATACACACATATTTTCGGGTCTTGAAAATGTGTCAAATTCCGATACCAAATACTCTCCTACTTCCGTCCAATAATCTCTATCTCCACAATCATTCTATGTCAGTCCTCAAGCCCTTATATCTTCCCTGATACCCTCTATCCACTTCCGATACCATATCATCCTCGTCTTCTCCGGACTGTACTTAAAGTCTTCGAAGGAGCCAACGCGTTTCATCCATTCCATGACGTGTCCGTCCCTCGTCAATCTTCTTTCGCTCATTTCATTGAGAAAATTTATTTCAGCCTCTACTCTATTTCTTATTTCTCCAATTGGATGAGCTTTCCCCTAAAACCTGAATATAACTCAGCTTCTCCTCCAAAAATCCTTCTCTAAGGCCAACAATTTATTTCTTATACTTTTGTCACCCTCCAGGACTCTGACCCATATAAAGTTGGGCCTAATGAGGAAAGGGCGGTATATTCTTTTTTTGGGGAGAGGAAGGGAGAGATAGAGAAATCTGTTTGTTCCATAGTACACCGTTGAAAAGACTAATTTTCTTTTTCCTATTTATTATTTAATTTTCAAAATCCCTTTGCATTGTACCGAAGATGTCTATTGCCAGCCTAAAATAGTTGAAAACTAAACTTGGTGGGAGCGTCCAGTCCTCGCAGAGAGTCGAAAGGCATGCATTCCGTTTTCTCGGTATTTATCTCCGTACCCCTCAAACCTCAAAGCTCCTCATCACAATTTCCATCTCATACCCATCCGATGATGTGAACAGCTGGAGGGTACACATGATTCTATTTTTATGTATATAATTAGTAAAAGGAAAACATATTGTGGACAATGAAACAATATCTATGCTTTGAAGTGATTGATAAGTATAACTTCATCCAAAATAAAGTGATTAAGATTAGGATTCCATTTATTCACTAGGTATCTGCCTTACTAATAACCAACTGACATACTAGCTTGAGACTAAATACACGGTACTTTCTTTATTCTAATGACACAAGTTCTTATATATAACAAGAAAAAGAGGTACAGATAGAGGATATATATGTAGATAGAGGATATGTAGAAATATATGATATAGAGATAAAGTGGACTAGACTGTAAAAAACAGTAGAGAAATGAAAAGGGCACTGGTAAGTGTCAATAACTCAAGGTTATTAAAAGGTAGATTACAATGTGAAGCAAATTAGGAACGTGTTATATACGAATGAAGAGTTTATGCAACCGCCATTTATTGTGAACAGCCTATTCTTTATTTTTTTTTTTAAATTCAATTATTTATAAATATTATACTTGATATATATATATATATATATAGTTTCATAATTTCTAACCCGTTACACTCGTTATTTGTTCTAGAGTGATTCGCTCCTTGTTTACTACTGTAGCTGGATGTATCCGTCCTCATCGAAGTCTTCGTGTCGGTCTCTTCATCTTCTGTCGGTAACTTCAGTAACGAAGACATTTTAAATGCATCGGCTGCCTCCGCCTGGAAGTACATGACACCAAATTGATGCTCATCCTTACCTTTGCAATAATAATCGGAAACCCACAGAACTTCCTGAGTTCCTCATCTCTTCTATAAAGTAGAAGTAATCGGTTCGAGAATAATGCCAGTTCAACATATTCCGATATGACATAGTAAAATGCATCGTTGGAATTTTTTACCGTTAAGCCATAGTAATCAAGAAATCGACTTCAGATATAAATAAATAAAGAGCTTTATTTTCAAATACATAAAAGAATTATAAGTAATTTCCAGGTAAATGGTTTTCATAAATTAAAGTTTATTTGGAATAGGCATTTGCTCATATTTCTTGGAATCTTTAATAGTTTACAGCTTCTACGATTTATCTTCTATATAGTGTTAATTAATTAATTCTCAATATCGGTATCTGCGCAATGGCCTGGATGAAATTATTGACACCTAATTTCAGGCATAGTTTATTCTTGATTTTATTATTAAATTATAAATTTCTTAGCACTTTGTTTCATTTTCTTTTGTTTCCATTTTTCAGTACGTAATTTTTTTTTAATTTCGGCTTTGTGCAATTATTGTATTCCGATCCCCAGAATTTTCTTCCTCCATTTCCTATAGACCACTCCTCCTATCGCAATCATCTTGTAGCCATTCCCTTTTTTACATATTCAATCCACATCTTCCTAGGTCGTAATTTTGTTTTTTACATCTGTCATCTTCCATCCTTATCAAGTAGCCTAACCATTGAAGCCTCCTGGTTTCGATATTATATAATATCTTCTTTTCCTGCCCTTTATATTTTCTGATAATACTACTAGATATATACTGGAGCCTTGAGATGCCGCAGCTTCTTCTTAGAAAATTCATCTCTAGAGACAGAAATTTTTGGACCTCTTGCTGTTTTATCGAACTCTTCCTATTACAAGAGAATGATAAATTCTTTTGTATGTTTTTATTCCATAGGACCGATTTTAGGATCCCAATAATGTTTCTTCCTCGAGATATTTTCAATATCTTTATCGCTTTCGCAATTTATAATTGTTTATAATTAATCCTTAATTTGTAATTAAATTTCAAATGACCTTACTTATCAAAACACTATTATTCCTTCTTTTTTTTTTTAAGAAATCTTAAATAGTTTCTTTTTGAATTACCCATTGTGAAAAGTTAGTATTAGGATATATCCGATAATGAGGTCCTTTCAAAGGAAATTTTGGTTTAAAAGCAATATGTACATAAGGTAATATTTTTTATTTATTATAAAAATATTCCCTTGGTTAGGTTTGGCACGATAAGTCTCACATTCATGGGTGGCAGAGCGGAAAATAAATTTTACAGCTTATAAAATTATTAGATGGGAAAATAATCAGGTTCTGGGAGTTTACGGTCCAGTTTCTTAAAAATGTGCTCCTTACGCACAATCATTCTTTCAATGACAATAGATATGAAACGAAATTTTTAAAAATCTATTGCGTTGCGCATCCCACAATTTTCACTTACCACCCTGCTTTGAATATAAACTATTTTTTGCTCAAGTAGGGCTTGTGAATTTTTATAAGTTTTCATTTAGTTTCCATGGATATATTTAAATAATATGAAAGTAGAAATTATTAACTACAGCAATCACTTAATTTTATGCTTTTATCGTCACTCTCCATTAACATCTACGACATCAAATGTTAGATATTAATTTCTTTTATCTATAATCACTTTAATTTTTATTGTGGTTTGTAAAATATTAATGAAATAGTTCATATCGTACTCAGATAAAAAAGGAAAGGATTATATAGTATAAACATAAAGATATAATTTTTTTTTTTTAAATAAGGACAAATAAATAATTAAGTTCATAAAATATAGACTGAAACCAAGAAACAGGACGTAAAATCCAGATGATGAACTACGCAACGGTAAATCAGAAATTTTCTGAGGATGGATTAACAGTCCGAATTGTCGGATGAATATAATGTTATGATAAGGAAATTTTAAGAATTTGAAAGATATATATTTCGTAAAAGTATATCATAGAGATATATAATATTTCTTTAGCTTTCCATCGGTATACTAAAATCTATATTACTACTCTTATTTCCAAAATTTGTTTTCTAAATAGAAAAATATATTATAGTATTTCTTCTTTATTTAATTATTTAATCTTTCATAGTTTATATTTAATAACTTTTTATCACTACTTACAATGGGAGACCGTTAATTATTTTAAATAAACACAATTAAAGGTACTTTAAAGGAAGCCATTTTGAAAATTTTGCAAGTAAGCCCTGTCAGACTACTTCAATCTAAGTATATTAAAGATCTAGCTGATATTAAAGACCATTTAATTTTACATTCATTTAACGAGTGGGGTAGAGTGAATATAATAATAAAAACAAATTCAAAATATAATTTCTTCTGGCATTACATAATTGTAAATTTGTACTATGAAGAATATAGAAAAATATCGGTCCTCTAAGACATCATCTTCAGGTTGCGCAACTGCTTGAAGAACTTTTTAACTGTCAAATGTTTAGTGTCAAGAACTGTTTAGTGTCAAATTTTGTTCCTTCTTGGATTAAATCTGGACTCTGATGAGCCCATCTCTTCCTTCTTGACCTTATACAATTGCTGGATCTTCAGTCACGAATTTGAAACGTCTTTCGAATGCCTGTGAATGGCAGTGAAACCTGGCAATATTCAATTTGAAGCCAGTTCGGATCATTTCATGCAAGTGTGACTCAGACGTCTAAAGAGTGGTTGCCGGTTCCTATAAGTAATCCCAGTTTATTATTCCAGATTATTCTTGGGAATTAAAATTTAGTTTGAGAATTTGAAACTATCGTATATTGATACTCTGATAGATCTGCATAGCAACAAAGACAACCGTTTCGTATTTTTCTCAGATAAATGAATGTTTTGTAATAATTTCACGTAAATTTAGAGCACCACGAGTTGTGGATTATTATTAATTTTAAACCAAAAAGGGGCATAAACTCTAATGGCGAATTCGGCTAAAAGGCTTTAGTGATCGTTATTTCCACTGGCTGCAACAAATAAGCGTAAACTTCTATTGACTGTTGTAATCCACCTATAATGAGCCATCTTACACCTAGAGTTCCATTTGCGAAGCCTAAGGGAAAATCGCCAGAAGATTCCTCCAGACAAAGTTCAAATAGGTAAGCTAATCTGACCGATGTCAACTTCTGGCATCGCTGTTGGTAATGTATTGTACGTAACCAATGGAGTCTTCCCTTCGACAATTTGAAATAAATAATAAGATACCATTAATTTGAATGAAGTAGGCACACAAGCCAATGTAATTTGTGACCTACAAATTGTCAAGCACCATTCTGATGTCCTGTGTTTACGTTAGCTCCATCACAACCAATTGCTATTAGTTTAGAACTATCCAAACTTCATTTATTAGTCTCTGTCAAAAAATTGATGATACTTTGAGAAATCCTGGTGCTTGTACCAGAAGCTGGCGTGGTGTATCCCAAGTAGGTGGAACCTGATTCAGGCCGCAAGACAATATGTTCTTCTGTTATTGTAAAATGGTATAACTAGTCCCCTTTTTTGTCTAATGGCTTTGTCCTTCCTTCCATCAAAATATATGGCTTATAGTCCCATCTCTGATCCTCTTGTTTGGATTGGAGTTCCTACTTTATTTTCTTGTGTCCCCTTCTTATTTTGCTCCCATCTATTACGTTTTCTGTATCTTCTGGAGATACAAGGCACGTGTAGTTACGAACATATGAAGCAATAATAGCAGCAGAACGGTCTGAATCACCAGTCCTATCAGTTTCAGTTTCTGATGTCCGCTTTCTTCAAATTTAATATTGCCACTGCACAATATTTGCTCAAACTCAAGATATTCGGATTTCACCTCCCTGTTAACGAGTTTGATCAAAATCATTAGAGCCTTTTTTCGATAAAACTGTGAGCAAAGAATGGTTGCTGTAACATTCCAGGCATATACCTACCATAAATACGTAATTTCAGTACGATTTCGTACAAACCATCATCAATCATATTTAATTTCATTCGCTTTATACTTTACTCGTTCATTATCCGATCTTCGAAATCAGGGGAATGCACTCACTCGTTACTATATTTTTAGAAGTAACTCTATGGGGAATTCTGTTGAACGCAGTCACAAATAGCACTAAAAGACAATTTGTGTAGTAGATGGACCGGAAACATACATCCCTTATTATTCTTGGCCCTGGGAGGGGATATGTAATGGCGGAACGCCAAGATTTTGAGAATCGTCTTGTAGTTAAATTTTTGTTATAAAATCGAAGAATACATTAAAAGTAAGCGATTTTAACACGAGCCCAAATAGTTGCATGTTATATAAGTGGGGTATCTGTAGCTCAGCAGGGGGTTGAGAAAGTTATTCACAAGTAAAGCGTGCTTTTAAAAATGAAATATAACTTTTCTTTATCGGTCTCCCCCGAAAGCAACCGTACAATGGAATTAATTAATCCAATCCAAATTTCTTTACGGGAAGTTTTTGTACTTTACGATGGTGCAATTGGAACTTCATTATCCTGAATAGTTTTTGAGTGACGGCTTCCTATTCAATAATAAATGTGATATCTAAAATAGCGCAAAACTTAAATTTCCTGCTTTTTCTCCGGGAATCGGACAACGATTCATCTCAACTTTTTTTGTTGCTCTTGAGGTGCAGAATCAACCCCTGAAGTTTACTGGTTCTAGTGCTGTACACTCTGTATACAAAATAATAACATTGAATTAGGAAACACAATTAGAATGTGCTCTATAATGTCAATGTAGAGTTTGAAGAAGGTTTTTATGTGTGACAAAAACAATATCGAAGTGATAATTTTGTGTTTAGTCCCATTTCAGGGTCTGGACGAGGTAAATAAAACATTTCAGTTTCTTCCAGATTGGTCTTGAAGTTTATTTCTCTTTGATGGTTGCTTTTAGTGTAGATGATGAAGCTACTGGACTTTGAACTGGCAGACGTGGAATCAATTCAGCGAAGCCATCTTCACGAGATGCTTTGGCCGATGTTTTAGATAGAAATACTTTTGAATTTATCGTGACCACCGGATGATATATGATAGAGCCTAATTATTCTTTGCCCAAATTCCTGTAATGTAATTAAGTCAATAAAGTCCCTAGAAGATTTTTTTTCCGAATACACTAAAATTGTCGACCTATTATATTTTTCAACGAGAATGATATCGACATCTTTTTTTGAAAAAGGCTTGAGCATTAAAAATTCTAAATTCAGGTTTTAATTTATTATGGGACCTAAACACCACTTCTATCGCTTCCTGCTCACAATATGTCGAGAAAAAAAAGTTGGAAATGGTCTAAAAATCTACTATTGATGACGTAAGCACCAAATACTGACGACTCTAAGTCGTCACTCTGCCCTTGACCAATGCTAAAAGTCTTAAAAATATATTTTGATTATAAAAGTTTTGCCATCTTAATAAATTCTTACTTTACATGATAAAGAATACAATTAAAAAAATATATATATTGTTATTTGGAGATAAAACGTTTCATGGTACTAAAAAAAATTGAAAGTATACAGGAGTAGTAAAGTTACTTTCTATCCGGTAGGAGAGATAAATTTAGTTCTTTTGCTTTTGGTTTGAGGCCTGTTTACAAGGTTTTTTGGGGAATGAATCCAAGATAGTTTTTTTTTATTTAAAAATTTTATAACCTACCTTTTTTTTTTAAATTGTGCAACAATTTTTTTGTTATTTTTATTCCCTCTCCATTTTTTTTTCTTCTGTATTCTACTTTTTTATTCTGAAAATTAATTAGAACTTTTTATCTACTCATTTAATAATTTTAAATCATGAGACAATGTACATTTGTAAGTAAACAGGGATAATGATTTGTAAAGTTATTCAACCATATGTTTTCCGCGATTATGAACATTTGCTAATTTACGACTCTTGGGGAGTGACGTTTCCCGCTATGGGAAGAACTAAAGTTTTCTTTTTTGCGTTTTTAAAAATATTAAACCGCTTTAATAGGTTTCGGATTGAACAGCCGTAATAACCAAACAATAACATAGCTTAGCTTTAGATTTCAAATGATTTATGGATACTACTGAAAGAAAGGGGACGTTAGCTTAAAGATCCCGATAAAGAAAGAGTGGAAATGGAGCAAGGCAGTTGCTGTATCTAACAATAGTCTCTATCTGGGTCAGACTCCTGGCATCGGCTGGCTACAAGTCCTCTCGGGCGACCGCCTTCCCAAAACTAAGCATCATCCGATCTAGTGTCTGCTCTAGGGTATAGGAGGCAACCGACGAAATGAAGATCCTTCGCTGAATCCAATGACTTGAAGATAACAACCTGCTCATGCAGGTCAAAGAAAAAATTACAAGTTGGATTTACTTTGTGCGAGAAGATTCATTCTAAATTTTATCAGAACCAAAGCATTCATTTTATTTATTTGTACTATTGTTCAGGCCAATGTCTGGCAAATGTTATTCAGAAAATTATAAATAAATAATGAATAACAATTTTCTTTTATTCGAGAACAATGAATACAATTTTATTTTTAAAATAATTAATATAAATTTATCTTTTATTCAAGAATAATGAATAATCAATTTTTAGTTATTCAATTATTCATTGAATAAATTTATTCATCATTTTAATAAATAATAAAAAAAATTAATTATTCGAATAAAAAAAAATTCAAATAATCAAAAAAATTTCGAATAAAAAAAATACTTTCGAATAGAAAAATATACGAATAAAAAATTCATTGGATTCAAAAAGAAATATTCGAATAAAAATAATTATTAGAATAAAAAAAATATTCATATAAAAATGACTATTAAAAATGAGATTAAAAAATTGAATAAAAAATAATGATTGAAAAATAAAAAATAAATTATTTTAATGAAAATTAATTTATTTGAAACCTTGGGCATTTTTTTAATTAACAATTAATAACCCTTTTAGATCATCTGCTAACCTATTTGCTCTTGGATTATTAGTAATATTAGTAAAAGAAAATAGTCTATCATTTGGTGTTGACGATGGTAATGGATAACCTAACGAACAATGTCCTAATATGTTAATAATTATTTAGCATCCTCAACAGGATTGCCAAGGTAATGCCATATTTCTAGTTCTGCATAGCCCTTCACATTTCTCGGACAACCTAATGTCAAAATAGTCATTTGGTTCTGAAATCAGAGTTTCCAGGTTATCTACATCATGTAGCCTCTCCAATGTTCATTTGTTATTAGGAAGACAGAAAAAAGCTTGTAATTGAAAACAATCTTATCTTAGGTTCTTTGTTTTATGAAAAATTAAAATGGGAATCATTTTTAATTTCAAACGGATGCAATCGGCTCAATTAGCAAAGATGGGTAAGATGCTGAAATAAATAGGTTCGGTTTTGAGATGGTGGGCTATGTTCAAAACAAAAAAATATGTTATTGAGGTAATAGTTCCCTTGAATTGAAGAGAAGACTATGTGGATGCGAGACGTGGATCTTAAACCACAGAACTATAAACAAGATGAGACATTATTACCTACCTGAAAAAGAAGTTGAGGCAAGGAGTAGAAAATTAAAATTATCTGCAAGTCAACGACCATAGTGGCGCCTATTCCCTCTGCCTGCCATATATTTGACCCACAGGTTTTATATATTTAAAAAAAATTGTTTACTAGAAATATAAACTAAATTTCAGAAATAAAAACAAAAGAAAATTAAATCCATGAATTATTTTTATATATTATTAAAAAAACAAATGCATGATAAAAATTAAAATATTTCGTAACTTTTTTGTAATATAAATAATTTTTTGTGCAGTGATAAGGGAACGGCATAAGCTATAATATTTTTCAGAAGTATTCAAAAATATATATTTACATATCTCCGAGGTTTGGTTTTAACAGACAACAATCTAAGGTGATTATTAGAAGATTTTAAAAATGAGTTTCTGTCATGTTTGTTTCTTTTCTTGAATTTTTGCTGTAATTATTAGCATTTTTTTCTTCATTTAATCATAGTTTGCTCGAGTAAGATTCTATATTGGACTGTATTAGCGATAATAATAGAACAGAACTCCTTTTCTTCTTCTCCCCTCCCCATGTCAATATACATTAGCCACGATCTATCTTTTTTCGGTAGCAGGGACTGAACTACAGCGGTCACACATTTAGCCAAAACGTCGAATATAACAAGTGGGTGACAAACCTTTGTTATAAGGTTTATGGATAAATGGAAAAGTCTTTTGATTGATATAAAATATATACAATTTCTTTTTAATACTGAAAGCATTTTTTTATGTCTAATTTTTGAAGGTTTTATCCCAAAAATATTCGAAACATCACAAGATTTGGGCATGCTGCTTCTTTCAGGATAATAATAATAACGGCATTACTTATAATAATAATAACAGCGAAATTTATTATAAAATAAATGTTTTACGGCAAGGGCAAATGTAAGAGTATTTTTTTATTTTATTTGTATTTATATTGTGTTTTGTTGAATATTTATGTAATTATAAAAATTGCTTTTTTTAAAAAAATTACTTGTTATTGTTTTCAGAATATAAAAAAAATAATCTGTGTTTGGTACTGACTATGGTAAATGCCGAAACGTCAAATTAATAAAAATGTGTTAATTTTACTGATTTTTATTTAATACCTGGAGAACTATAAGATTTTTTTTTCTTTATCCATAACTCATAACCTCTTATTTTTGTGAAACCGTTGAGCTAAATTCAATAAAAAATCTTGGGGTAATTTTATAATGAAATAATAAAATTTACCCAAATTGTAGCTTTTACTGAAAACTTTGATCAAAACGCACTGATAAAATTGAAATTTTCAATATACTTGTTTATCTACAGACAAAAAATAGTTGCGTAATACAACTTATAATGATAAAACAAACATTGTTTTTTTTTGTGTGATTTTTAGTTAGATGTATTTTTGTTGGCTTTTTATTGTGATATAACCCATTTTAAAATCCCGTGCCGCCCATTTTTGGATAATAAAAATATTTTAGCCAATATCACACTGCAACTTAATTTTGGTAAGTTTGAACTGTTTTTTGTTTTTTAAATTATTAATTAATTAAATTTTTAAATTATTTTTGCCATTGTGTGTATTTTTATATGTTTTTTTTAAATATCTAAAATCTTTAATCAGTTTTGAAATTAATAAAGATGTGTTAATTTTACTGATGACCATATCGTCGTTCCCAAGGTAAACTTACGAATGTGAAATCACTACTTTTCAAGAGATCAAAAAAACTGTTACATTCTTCTGTGTATAAGGGTCGATTTCGATTATTTTTAATTTGTTGTATTTAATTTAACTCGAATTTGGTCGAAACGTTAACAAATGTAACTAAATCTTTTCAATCTTTTAAATTAAATATTTTTCACAATCAACGATATTTTTATTTAATATTTTTCACATGTCCTTGCCAACATAGATTGTGTGTAATGGTGTACAATGTAACTCACTAGTATAAATGTATGCATGTTGAGTTAAGTTTTGACAAAAGGCGACGATACGGCGCATTTAGAAGTAATTTTTGAATCTCAAAACGCAAGGAATCAACATTCTAAGATATGTTTTTCAATGTTCTTACTAAAATATTCTGAATGTATAAATTCAGGCCTAAAATCCCCGATAGAAGCCCGATTCTTTCACAACTGCTTTAGTTACTGATAAGCGTGAGGAAGAAAGATGACGAATATTGTTAAATTCGAATTTTTTAAGAAATTTTGATAGAAGTTCATGTTTAATTTGTTTGCTATGACGTTTTAAAATCCGAAGTCTTGTTCGCGACCTTACCCCAACCCATTCGTCACCTTAATCTGTCGAGGGAAAGATGACAAAAATCTGTGTTTTGTCTCTTTGAAAATGAGCGAGGCAATTAAAAGAATTCATAGTATCAGGTAACATATTGAAGAAGTTCTTATAAAATTTTCAGTTCATAAATCCATTCACAGTGGCCAGCAAAAATCACAAAAGCTTCACCTCGTAATTTTAACTCGGGTTTCCCCTGGGATTGGGAGACCCTCCTGGAGCACACTCAGGCTTTATAAAATGGGCACCCTTCATAAGGATGCGGATAACTCTGGTGGATGAGCTTTAATGCTGACCACATCACCTCCTTGCATTACTTTGGAAAAGAAAAAGTGCTTTCTCATTGAACCGAAGACCTTTCATTAGTTTTAGTTATATAGGTTTTTTTATTTACTAAGTTAATTTTATTTACGAAATACATGGCTTTTAATTCCTAACATATATTTAAAGAATAAGAATTAATACATATATGTAATTAATTCTATAATAAAATAAAGGAGGTGGCCATTCCGAGAGGTGGACTGCTACTATAATATCTCTCCGAGTGGATTGAAATACCACAAGGACAAAAGGCACAAGTTTATTAATACAACACTTCTCTCCTTAGTTATTTCTTCACTCCTAACATTATCTGATCTTTTTAATCGTTCTCATAAGAATCAGTTAGGCTCTAGTAGCAAATAATTTTTTATGAACTACATAGCTAAAAAAATGAATATAACTATCCACTATAATCTATGAATAGTCGTGGATTTTGTATTTCATATGGAAGTTACACGACTAAAGACGTATTTACAAGACCTATCATAAGACGCATTTACATGCGATTTATCGAGGTGACCTCAGACTTCGATAATTATCGGACCGACTGAAAGGAACGTATGCTTTCTGCGTGAACTATATCGGAGTCGGTCCCGACTCAGATATTTATCGAACCGTGTGAAAACGCCCTAACGGTTATGCAAGGAGATGATATGGTCGGCAGCCACACTCAACCTCCATGTTTTTTCTCCAGCCCATTAAACGGCCTGGTAACCACACTGTAGAGGCTTGGTGAAACCCCCAATTTGATCCATTTTTGATAGAACAGAAAATAATTTTTCTCTTACAGGTTGGAATTCGGATCCGGGAATCAGGAGTCCTCTGTTTTTCTAATTGAACTGCCTCACTCCACTATTTCAGTAATTAATATAAAAAATATTTATAATAGTATTAAATTAATATCTGGAAATACATACCTTTTCTTTGATGTAGTAGAAACTATGTCCGGCTATGAACAAAGGTGACTGTTACAAAGCAGCATTAGATCTGACACTGGATTTATTAATTACGTGAGGCTTGCCATCATACATCATACACCATCACAAGACTACTTGTATTGGTATTAGTTCTGGATCCATAGGTTAAACCTTAATGAAAATCTGGATTGGAAAAATAATTAAACGAAACAACTATTTTATAAATTATTCCCATTAATAATTAGTCTCATTTTTCTTTCGCCTATAATCAGCTCCTTCGAATGCTCTAAAAATAAAGCATAAGTCTTTTTATATCATCAATGGTTGTAATATAGGTATTATTTTAAATCGTCATCTAAAGTGATACCATCCCTCAATTTAATATTTAAGCCTTGTAATACCTGATAAAAGTAATACCTGAACCCAAAAAGCTACCTTAACAGCAATGTCCTGTTTCAATCTTGCCGAACTTGAGCTAAATTTCAGAATTAATTCTTTTGAACGGCCGTTTCAATTTAAATCATTTCTCACTTTAAATCACATTCTGTCACACTACTGTTCGGCGAAGTAATCATGTGGTGGTGTGTTGCCTACACTGCATTAGATCCCGGTATTGACGTAGAAGAGTTTTTTGACCTAGTCTGGCACCTGGGACTGCCTAACCATCCCTCTTTTCCCTATCCGTCGGTATTTGTATCTCGGTTCCATCCTCTACAAGGTTTATACAGCTCATATCCCAACCTGATATCAGTCGCGGAAAGTGATGACCATGCCACAAATGGTAGCTCTGTAGTGGTGTCAGAATGGTGTCAAAATTGGAGAATTACGATCCATCCTATCAAAGTTAGTTTACGCTTTGTTATAAGCCTACGACATCCTGCCCCAGAGTGCCTTCCTTCAATGATGTCTCGATTAACTAAATAGAACCTATCTGTTGCCTTGATTATCATCTTGCCATGCGACAACCTTGAAATCATCGAGGAAGACCGATTCCTCTATATTCAAAGTTTACAAGACAAACCACCGTAACCCTTTCTTTTCTACTAAAAATTCAACTATTTGAAATATTTCTTTGATTGAAACCATTAAAATCTTTCTGTATCCATTCCTACGGTCGAAAATCATCAAGGCCCCCAGTCCTGTCACAAATTAAATTACCCCTAAAGAAACAAAATGGTCGCTGGTCCGATAGTGGCCACTGCCACTGCCTCACTGACATGCAAGTCTTTAAAATAATAAGCCACACCGTAATAATTTATATGTTTTTATCACAAAGTGTATTAAATTTAAACTTTAATTTTAAACATTAAAAGTTTGTTAATTTTCTACATTCTCAGGACTTTTTTTTTTAATTATGTTCAATTTTTCCGTTTTTGTTATTCGATTTCTTATTGTAATGTTTGATTATAAATTAAACAGTATACCAATAATGAAATATTAAAAAAATAAAATATTCCACATTATTAATAAAATGGAATATGTGGTGGGAAATTGAATATGAAGTGGGCCATTATTCTCACAAAGTGACTTTAATTTTGGCAGGTTTAATATTGTTTTCATTTCTTATAGAAATGATAAATTAGTCCGTGAATAATATACCAACCATCACGGTCCTGATCCTAAAATTGTCTTTCAACTATAAAATAAAGTGAGTCAACAAATTATTTCATTACGATGAACTGTTAACACCGTAAAGTGGAGAATAAATTACATTATTGAAATCGGATGTTTATATCAAACATTCTTTCTGTAATTTGTGAATAACATTTTATGATCTTGACATGATTTCATAATGCATAATTTACCAATGTAAGTTACTCTTATTTGCAATGTATATTTCTTTTTGTAATGTAAAATTTAAAAGGATTAATAATAAAAAAAAATAAGTGAAAATGTTACTCTACCATGAATTCACAGTTATCAGAGGGTTACAATATATATATATATATATATATATATATATATATATATATATATATATATATATATTTCCATTTTCAATTATGATGGTGGCCAAAACAACCCATTTTGCGCTCTCAGATTTTTCTAGACATTTAGTATGTCAAAAATTGGTATATTTTTGGCATGCGAACTAAAAAATTCAAATCCCGTCTGTGGGAAACAATTCTACACATCACATATTATTTTTTTCATATATCTCCTCTACTATTAGGACTTGAGGGGGGAGGAGGCGTGAATAGAGTGAGAACATGGCCTCCGAGAAGTGGACCGTCCCAAACGCAAAAAGACCATCGCACGCCACTGGTTAGCACTTCATTTATAATATCCGTTAGTCAAGAAATAGTTCATACCAACCAATCATGAACCTGAGATGGGTAGTTGCTGTATTTCCTTATATAGATAATAGAATTTAATTGTTGTTGATAGATGTAATTTAATTTAATAGCAGCTCTGCTCTTAATATTTTGATATAGTTTTCAACATAATAAAATACGGCAGCTGGCGTGAGGAACATGGACCAGGACCAGAAATAGCGATCCATATCGAACAGTTCGAAGGAGCTGGAGAAGCCGCTTATTGAATCTATTTCGGTCTGCGGTCTCAGCAAGATGAGTGGATTGCTTGGATATATATGGCGGAGTTCGAAGCACAACTTCTTCGGTTCCCTATATGAAGAATTTGATCAAATTTAATTTAACTTATACTCAGGATGAAGAAAAATGAGAATTTCCAACACGAAACTATTCCAAATATCAGGTTGTGGTGGCAAAGAGGTTATGGATGGAGCATGAAGCTGTACGCTATAGATCCAGGCATCTCTAGATAACTATGAATGGAGCCATATTTGTCTATAAACCAAATAGGGGATCTAAAACCAAATGGAAGGTCGGGAAAAAATATACCATCGAAGCACGCGCAGAAAATTGGAAAAATTGTCCAATAGGTGAAACAAGCTGGTTAAAGTGCAAAAAATCTAAAACTACTACAAAGCCAAGAGGAAGAAAAAATTAACAGGTTTAATTTTAATTTTTTTAAAAATAAATAAGTATATTTTATTACAGGGCAATAAAATAATGCATGGCTGGGGCCATGATTTCGCGTATATAATTCAGATTAAGGTATGTATTCATTACGATATTTTGGTATAATAAAAATCATTGTTTCCAAGGATTTTTTTTCTGGAATATTTCTAGCTTTTTGATGTTAGTTAAATTAGTAAAGATCTTGGTGGAATAGGCGCTGTCAAGATAGATTTTTAAAAAGTTTTATACAATATTATTTATTTTGGAGAGATAGTTTCGAAATATGCTTGCATTTCAAACATAATTTTCACGGTGTTTTCTAACATTAGTTTAATATGTTCCTTTAGTAGTAGTTTATTGTCAAGCATTACCCATTTTATGGATTTTGCGAATGGTATAACGGCATCATTTAAATTTTCAATATACAATGAAATAAACCTTTGAAATCAATCACAAAATCAAAGAACAAAGCCTTCTCCTTCATAATTACTGTAATTCTGTGCTTGTATCACACAATACCGGATTATTTTTGTTTTAATACTACCAGCTAGAAATAAAAATAACAATATTGATCAGAAATTAAGCAGCCATAGATTTAAGAAACTGGAACAAATTAAATGCATTTTATTTATCTCTAGAACTTCCTCCACACCTGTCGCTCAGCCTGTAACAATAAGTGGAGGAGGTCTAGATCGATTCCTACTTCTTACGTGAACTTCAAAAATATTTTATTTGGTTAGATCCCTTTACTAACTCCTTTTCAACCTTTTTCGTGCATCTTCCCCACGTTTTGTATAAGTTTTTAGGAAATCTGGAACACAATAACATAACATTAACTTTTCCTA
Organism: Rhaphigaster nebulosa; assembly: GCA_948150685.1. Classification (NCBI taxonomy): domain Eukaryota; kingdom Metazoa; phylum Arthropoda; class Insecta; order Hemiptera; family Pentatomidae; genus Rhaphigaster; species Rhaphigaster nebulosa. Next base: position 65,093,591 of record OX411309.1, on the reverse strand, counting down.
CAGTTCATTGTTACTTTCGTAAGTGGCGCTCTAAGCGGCTGTTTTTAGAAATCGAGATTTATTCCCTTATGAAACTCAATCCAAACTTTGAAGATAAAATTAGATTGGATTTTATATGTTTGAGGGGTTTTAGGATGCACCACCTCAGAGAGGATGGTTAACTGAATGGAAAACATTAAAAATATCATTTAAAACAAACATAAAAATGGATTTATCTCCTTTTGCAAATATTTTACATTTATAAGATTATAATAAGAATATTATGATGATGTAGTCCACGAGTTTGACTTATTGTGAGCCTCTAATGTCGTGATAATTCCTGCTCTGATTTATTTCCAGAGAAGGTTGAGATATGAGGGGCATGCACCTCGAACATCCTAACGTCAAGACACAATCATACAGATGCATACTGTGCTTCCTAGTCATTATGGTAATTATTGGGACCGGTCACTCCCTTATCAAAAGGGGCGTGGCCTTACATTGTTGACATTGAGGTTACGTCCCCACCACATTCCCTTTTACGTTCATTCTCACATACGTTCACTTCTGTCTTGTAAATAATTACCGAAATATACATAATTTTTACGTAATTTCAATTATTACTGCTTTAAACAGCTGACGATTTCCGCTCGCTACGCTCTCTCAAGAGATAAACAAACCCCAGAAGTTCCTTTTCAGTTGAGGTCGGGTCCTTACCGTAATTTCAATTATTACTGCTTTAAATAGATCACAGCTGACGATTTCCGCTCGCTACGCTCGCTCAAGAGATAAACAAACCCCAAAAGTTCCTTTTCAGTTGAGGTCGGGTCCATACCTTAATTTAAATTATCTCTCCTTTAAATTATTACTTAAACTTCCCCAGATCACCGGAAGTCGACAGCACTAACAATTTTAAATATATAATTATGGCAGTAATAATTTTAATGATTGCAATGAATACGCGGTTTTCAAAAACTAGGCCAATGGGAAGAATGGTGGCGGCAACTGGTGACGGGTGAGGCTATAACCTTACTGAGGCCACGCCCCTATTGATAAGGGAGTGACAGGCCCCAATAAGTACCGTCTACTATATAAGAGAACCTCCTTTCTGAATTGTCGGGAGATCTTCTGATTACCTAGTTTCCATGTTATTTATATCGTTGCAGTTTTCATAATTTTATTGGTTAAAAGAGGAATATTAGTGCCAACGGATTTGAGAGTAGCAACTACTACATAGTTAATAGTTAACTAAATTTGAGATAATAAAACTAAGAATAGATATCGATTCAGTCTATGGTATTTTCATACAATCATTCTTAGAATAGTGGTAGAGAAACAAAAAGGATTTCTTAATCACACTATGCCAACATTTGGTTTAAATTATAAATAGTAAATAAATGCAGTGAAATGTATAATCACTCGCGACTTAATTTGTGACTTACTCGCTAGTTAATCAGATCCGTATCATAATATTGTCTTAACCAAGGATTGATTTTCATTTTATTTTTTTATTTAATAATACAGTATTTATTTATTTCTTCTTTTTGTGAGTCTGTCATTGTAGGATCTAAAGACAAATGTGCTGTGTCCAATTCTTGATCAAGATAGGCAGATGGTCATTTCAAACCTCTTGACGCTCTTTAGGTCAATAGCTTGTTAACAAAGTTTTTACGAGTCCTAAAAATATTCATTCTGTATATATCTATAACGGACCTAAAAAAATTGGCGAAACGGTTGAAATCATGTAATCTGGGAATATATTAAGGTGACTCAATAGGGACTGCAGCATTAGGTAATATTTCAAGAATCAGACTTGATATTATCTTGCTATTGCTCCTGTTGTATTAGTTAATAATAACTATATAATATCACCTCTAAAATCGAAAGGCATCCAGTTTTGTTTCAACCTTGTCCATGCACTCTTGGGTACATCTGCCGCGTTCTGTATTTGAAAACATAGGTCCTTATTGTCACAAGTATTGTAGTCACCCTCAAAAGTATAATCCGGTCAAAGAGCAATATCTTCGACAGCCAACTACCAGTCCTGGCCCCAATACAATTTCTTAGTCAAATATAAACCCACCTTGTTGTCCACAGGCGCCGTTACATAAGCCCCAACTAGTCGAATAGACGTGAGAGCCAAACTGCGAATATATCACTGTCAGCCTGCGATTTAATCGGCTAGTTATCCTAGCGCATTCCCTACCGATATTGAATAAATTGAATACCACGCTGTTAGATGACATTGCTGAGTCGAATACAGGCTTGTTTCAGCAGCAATATAACTAAAAATATCTTCTCTTTCTTTTTCAAATCAAATTATTGAAATTTAAAATTTATTTTAAAAACATTGTGTAGTTTACCATTAACATAGATACATGCTGCTGAACCTTGTGCTTCTTTTTAGATAGGGGATTAAGTCAATAAACTTATAACCAATAAGTCAAGCCTCAATAGTTTTAGGTTTTTAATATCTCACTTTTCTTCCACAGTTCGCAGTAGCATGAGGTTGGGTGACCCCTCCAGGCTATCCCACAAACGATTAAATGTCTGTAAGAAGACCACATCGCGCGGCCAATGATCTACATGGCTTACAGTGCCAATAGAAAAAAAAAATATATATATATATTATATATATATATATATATATATATATATATATATATATATATATATATATATATATATATATATATATATATATATATATAGACATACATATATTCACAGTTGAGTTTCAATATCTAGACAATCGCCATTCCGGAACGTCCAGTAGCCCGAAACCTTGGTCGTTCCTTGAAACTTTCATGCTATATGAATTGATGTGTGCAAGGGAGACGGAAAGGTGTACGGTCTTAGTATAGTCACTTAAACGTGATTAATTATGCTCTAAAGTAGAACATATTTTTTTATTACTCCATCGGTATTGTTTTTGTAATATTTGTATAAGTTCCTACTAAAACTTTAATTATTTCTGAACTCGGTTGAAGTGGAAAAAATTGGCAATGTAATTGTAATATGATAATATGTAATACAACTATATAATAGTTGGCTTTCAGTAATTGTGTGATTTCAACTTTTCTCTGTTACATGTTTGATAATAGCTTTGTATGTAAAATCTTTTATATTTTTTTAAATGTTTTAATACTGTATGTACACATATCCACGTATGCATTTAATCATAGTAAATATATGCACATTGAGTATGTCCTTATAATTACACGTTTTTATGAAACCAGCAATAATCCGACATATGGTGTCGGATTACAGAGACTCAAATGTAAAGAGACTCAACTGTATATATATAAATAATAATAATGATAACTACAAAATTGTTGATTCACTTCAGCGAGTAAACAAAAAATATTTTACCTGTAAACAATTTAATAACAATAAAATAAAATAAAAGTAAGAATGACTATAAAAATATGTAAATAAATTATTCCATATATCTCATATGTAATTTATTAAACAATAAGTGGGTGGAAGATTATGGATATTGGAAAGACAGGAGAAAGATTATGATAATTATAAATAAATTACTTTTTTTAATTAAATGAATTGGGAATCATTATTATTTTTAAATCATGTAAAATAAAAAATCATTAAAAATTAATGAGAGATTCAGGCAAATTAAGGTAAGGTAAATTGCTTTCAGTATAGATGAAAATCCTTATTAACATTTATCTTTTTTTCATTCTTATTAAAAATTCCTTCTTAATTTCAGGTTGAGGTGTTTAAAATATATAATAATTAAAAAATATAAATAATTTAAATTAATAATAATAATATATCTGTGTTTTGTTTTACCGACGGTTACTGACATCCCCATGTTCCACAATAAACTGGTGTGAAAAATCATCACAGATATCATGCGTAGGAGTTACTCGGTTGTGTAAATAAGGCGATTTTTCTTTATACAGTTTGTAATGTTTAAAATAATATTTATAACCAAAGAGCATTAGGGCGGGTGCCAAGAATTCAGTAATCTGTGCTGGTCACCAGACTCAGTATGTCAGTGGAGTTCCCTTTTGGTGACTAAGCAGCTTTTTTATCATAATTCTTTGGATATTTTTAAATGAGGGACTATTTTACTGAATAAAAGAGAATATAACCACATATATTTTTATCCTTAGAATAACTAGTAGATTGATAGTTAGTACGGAATTAAGTTTTAATGGCATATTACTTTAGTTTTATTACGATATTATTCTGATTTTATTTATTTGTTTATTTTTATAGATAGATAAACTATTCATCATTGGCAATTATTAAAATCTGTCACACTCAAGAACTATACTAATCATACAATATTCACAGACAAAAATAAATAAATTAAATAATTAATAACTAGGAAATAACTAAATAAGACATAATTAAAATTTTTTTGGAATTAAAAAAAAACTAAAAACATCTTAAGCACAGTGGTATTTTCAATATTCACAACAATATTTAAAAACAGTCTTCTTTCTTTCTTTCTCACCCACAATAACCCTGTGAAAGAGCCGTTTATTGAATTTACATGCATGCTCCATGTTCTTAGAGCATATGGCCTTGTAAGACCGTACTAAAAACAGTCTTATGTACAATATTTTCACTCAGCCTGGGGTATTTCGAAGTAAGCTACTTTCAGGTGGAAGGAAGGACTTCAGGAGTTTCCAGCGCTTTTCTCTCAGCCGCTTCATTTGTTTCGAAAGACAGTGGATGCTGAGAGGGAGCGATTTAGCCCTAGATGCTCAGGATTTGAGAGAAGAAGCTGACCATTTCCAGAACTCAATACGAGTATACATATTCCCAAAAACGTGTCGGCACCACTGACGTTTCAACATACGGAAGGATTAAAGGAATGAATTTATCTAGAACAGGTAAAGTTCTAAAGTGTCAGAATGATGAATAAAGAATTAGCAGGTTTATGGCAGATGAATAAATTACCACGGAATAAGGTCTAAAACAAATAGGATATTGAAGTGATGTTGTAGGATATTGCTCGACATATAATATGGAACATTAAATATTATTCGGAGGACTTTGGACTAAAAGGATTGGATATTTTTAGTAATATTTTCATCATTTTATGGAAGGAGGGCCACTGGAACCCATTGAACTCCCTGTCAGACCTCGATTATGCCACTTATGATCCACAAGGATGTCATACCTGGAGTATGTCGAGCGCTTGTACAGAAGAAGGGGCAAAAATCTCCTACAAGCAAGGAACTTGTATCAGGCAAGAATTGCATTTCTGGATAAACGCTGAAAGAAACTAAAAAGTGTCGCGAAAAAAGAAGTAGAACCAGGTTTTTTGAAGAAATTATTAAAAATTTTGCAAAGACCGACATCACTTCAAGAAGGGCTTTTATAAGAAATAATTGTTTGGATATGCAACTACTAACTTGAAACTTAGATATCGATATAACTGCTACAACAAGAATGAGGAAGATAAGGAAAAAGTTTTGGATTGGGTTCTTCTTAGAACCAGATTGGTTGAGTGAGTAAGTCATTTTTTTGCAATCCTAGGAAAAGACATCAATCAATCACTTATGAGACAATATTTATTCAAACAACAACAAAGATTAAATTAAATAAAAGCAAATATGCAATCAATCGAAAAAACAAATGATAATGTAATATATACATACAATAACGCAAACCAAACTCTTTCCCTTCCTCAAGATTGCTTTGATTCACTTTGACCGTCTGAAATTCATCTCCACTGTGACCTCGCTAAACAATTATCTGAATTAGTCTGTTAGTCTACAAGAAGGATTGGTCCACGGAATTAAGAGACGACGATGAAAAGTTTGAATTATAATCAAATCATAAAGTTTATGAACTAGAAAAAACACGTAATTAAGTAGGTTCTAAAAAAATGTATTTTGACTGTTATTTCAACTTAATCATTTCTGGGTGAAAGATGTTTAATGATATTGGAATCCTAATACAAAGAATAAATCTATGATTCGAACTTGGCTATCGGCAAAACGCACGATCTCAGATGTATGTAATCAGTAATGATCTGTACCTATTTGGATTTATAAACTATTTTAATGTAAACCAATAAAACAAATTATTTAGCACGAGGTAAGAGATAGTAGAAGGCTATTTTAGCACGAGAAGCCTGCCATGTGTACGCAAGCCGGTTATTTTTGCAGTGGGCGTTTATACGAACTTGATTATTTTTTGCGAATGAACATTAGTAGATCGGATTAATTAGCAAAAGATTGAAACTATTCTTTATCGGTTAATATATCACGAAATATAAAGCTCGATCTATAATTTATACAACTTTTTTAAAGCTAATCTTCTTTTTGTTAAGAAATAATGAATAATGTGATATAATTTTGGGATAAGATTTTTTCAAAATTTGGAGACAAAATCAAATTTCGGCACCCTCAAAGGAAATTTTTGAATTGGGTGGTAAAATTAATCCAAGAAATCGCTTCACCCATCGTTATAAACTTAAGACATCTGGCCTTTTCCAAGTGTAAAATTAGATAATGCTCCACTTATCGAAAACATTTTGTCAAAGTTTTATGCATTATGCTTGGTGTAACCTGAAATTTGGCCATGGATGAGGAGTACCTCACATGTTCTCCTCTTTTCTCTTTCTGTTCTTATTTTTTTTCATGTCTTGATTTCATTAAGCATTATAAACATGTAGTAATATCCTCTAATTTATACCTAATGTTTTATTTAAATTTAAACGTTTTGTTTTTACATTAATTTTCTTTATTTGATAACTTTTCTCTGTGATTTAATTTATTTACAGTTCCTCAACTACTTATTGCCCTTAACTGTGGCAGATTTTAATGTTTGACAATGAAAACAGATAATATGTAAAAATCTACTTCTAACTGCCATAATTTCTATTTAGACATAATTTATTAAGCAATACTGTTTAATGAGCCATCATAATCATCCTGTATCTACGTGTTTCAAAATACATACAAATGCCTCCATTTTAAACACCATTCCCGCACAAATAAGTTATCGTAATGTTGCTTGCGAATCAATTTCTTACTATTTTCTGGTATTGAACAAAAGAAGATCACTGTGAAATTCTTCCTAACATTCATTGGAGTGCTATAAATGAGTCGGGATAGCGAAATGCTAATTTCGATTTCTGTTAAAATTTACTGCATAAATAAGTTAAAAGTAATGGTTAGTTTAAAAAATATTTACATCATTCATATTGATTATTTACATTAAAAAAATTTTGAAGATTTGATTTGGAGCGTACGATTTCATACAGTAAATGATATGGCTAACTTTCCCGAAAAAAAAGAGAGAAGAGGGTGGTTAAGACTTGATGAGGACGAATTTGAACATCTGATTTCCTACTCAAAGATATTATTTGTAATTTTTTATGTATTTCTCTTTTACGAAATTCGGAAAGAAGATTATATATTTTAATAACGTTAATTTGAGAGCGATTAATATTCTTAAAAAAGATAAGACTAAAAATAAAACGTTTAGATTCTTAAAATGTTCCAGTATTTATTTTTCTTAGTCACTCCCCAATATGAAGAGAAAAAGAACAAGTAAATGAATTTTTTTTTTAAACGTTTTTGGATGTTAAAAAGATTGGCATTCTAGCTATGCCCATTCCAGATTTTAAATATGTGAGTTTGTATGAAATTTGTATTGTTAAATTTGTATCCCAAAAGTGCCCAGATATATGTTGTTCTCTCACTTGCACAGATTGTCTAAACAAATTGAAAATATAAGAACTGTAATTGGAAAGGTACTGTAAAACATCATCACAACATGTATTTAAATCGAACAGTAGGTGTAAAGTAACAGAAAAATCCTAATTTTGGCCTTCCTCTTCCCAATTTCAAAGTGTGGCCATCACTGTTAGTTTCTGCCTAAAGAAACGAAACCTTCACTGTTTCTTTAAAATCCTCTTGATCTTGTTCAATGTACTACGTGTTTGTGTTTTTGTGCATATATCACTTCATTTTCTCAGTCCTTTTTCTACACTGAATCCTAGAATAAGTTATGTAAAATAAAATTTGTTTAACGATTGCATGTTTTTTACATAAAAAGATTTTGTTTACATGAAAGCCGTTGAGCTGTTTATAAAAATAAACCCTGTTCTCATTCCTTTATTCCTCAGTCTTTCTTTACTTCAATAACTTCAAAAGGACTGACATATATGAAAAAGTGCTGAGAAAATTAACGATAAAATTAAGATTCTGCAATTTAAGCCTTATTTGAATTATGGATACAAGATGGTGGATTTGATATTGGATGTTTTGAGCCACCACTCTTTAAACATGTGTGAGAAATGTTTAGCTCGATATTGTAAGTACGAGTAAAATAGCTATGCTTCTAAATAAGTATGGGAGCAATGAAAGTGCAGCTGGTTATCTGCACAAACTATAAACCTCACAATTTGACAATGAAAACATTAATCTGCTTGAAATGTGTGAAGCGATCACATTAGAAACATAAATAGGATGATATAGGTACATGATATAGGAAAGAATCTGTGGAAGGTTCTATTGCTGACATAGAAAATTATCTTAATGTTATCATCCGTGAAGAACAACCTAAGGCTTCAACATAGCACTCCTAATTTTCTCATCAACATTTCTCCTTCGATCTTCCAGATTACCAATAAGTGTGTCGCCTGGAGAATCTTGTTCATTTGGTCTGTACCAGACCTAAGAAATAAATAACGGTTTTTAGATATTCGATAATACATTTAAATATTATTTATACATTTAATATATTATTTTTCAAATTTTCAGTTATTAATTAATCAGCTAAATAATATTACTGGAGGAACTGATTGAATGGAGACCAAACAGCCACAAGGAATAGGCACGAAAAAATGGAATTTCTAAAACTCGCCATTTAAAATTTTACATTTGGGTTACCAGGTTAATAATGCATTATTTTCGTGAAATGGCCAACTTTCTAAAAGATAACTAAAATTATTCAACACTAAACGAATAGTATGGTTTAGAGAGCAATGAAAAGCAATTTATTCTACCGACGTAGAATTCCATTATTAATTGAAAAAAATAATCAATCCTTCCTACACAATCGGAAAATCTATCTTAACGTTGTAAAGAATCCTTGAAAATGCTGTCAGTTAGGAGTGCTGAGTCAGCCAATTTGTTTATATATCTCTAAGTCGAAACGGGAATATCAACAAAATTAGACCACACTATATATCTTAGGCTGTTAGTCTGGAAGAGAAACCTTCTCAGTTAGTTTAAAAAATGCAATTCAAATTATAATGAAGGAATGCATTGGTTACACAATTCAGACCTTATGAAAAATATGGAGAGTGAGGAAGTTCAGTTAAGTTATGTGGAAGAATCATTTAGGAGATTAGTGTTGTATATAAAAACTTATTTGTACACCGTACTTTCAAACATCGTAATGCCATGGTAAGCTATAGTTTTTTTTTTTTCAAAAGGGAAAATGCTAGTTATTGCATTATATTAAAATCATTATCATTAACCATGAATAGTTTTGTTTCAATATATGAAATACAATTTAATTAAATTCTACCAAATTAAATAGGTGTTCCTTTTTCCATCCACTACTTTCAGTTACGCAAGCGGAAATTTGTTTTCCCTGACACATCTATATTTCTAAAACGGCTTGTCTGATTCGGCTCAAATTGCAGAAAGTGGGTTTATAAGGAAACGAATTCCGAATTTAACATCGGATTTTTCATCGCGCATGCGCATTTCTGTGTAATGTTACTGTTAAAATTTTCTTTGATGTAGAGATCCTTTACTAGGTATCCAAGGATTCTGATTCCATTTTTTAAATCGGAATTTCGATCGTGCATGCGCATTTAGATTTACTGTTATTGCTAAAGTTTTCTTCGATATAGGTATCGTTTATTAGAGAGTTCTGAATCTGATTTTTTTTAATCACGCATGTACATTTTGAACTATAATTTTTTTGTTTGTAACTTTCCAAAATATGTCGAGATAAACAATTAAAACATTAAAATTTGTTTTTTATTGCATCTTTTTTTTCCTCTATGTACCTTATAGAAATGGTGAGGAACAATACTGACCTACTTGGTAGATTTTTTTTTTAAATTCAATTAAGAGTATTGAATTGAAAAGTTAAGAGGGGAACCGAAATTTTCATTGCTTAGGGGCCCTAACATAGCTTAATCCAGCCCTGGTAAAAATTTGAATCGTGATCATGTTAGCTTGTAATAGCTCGGATAGTTGAATAGATAAAAGTTTTGTATGAATGTCACAGAGGGTGCCATTTTGTAAACATTGTTTATGCAAACCTGCAGCAGTTTTTTACTCTTAAAATCAATAACAAATTAGTTATTGATTAACGAATAATAACAATAACAGATTCTTTCTTTTCATTTTTCCACCTCGATCAAATGTAATTCTCCTGGCTAAGATATTAGTAAAACAGTTTAGTAGGTGTCAAACAGAAAAACGGCCTTCATACTTTAAATACATCAACTTATGCACTTTTATATCGTAAGGTTTTTTAATCAGACAAAACTTTGAAGAATATCAAAACATATGTGTGTATCCGTGTAAGTTCTTTTTAAATGGCATATGAATTATTTCTAACATAGTTGTAAATGACGAAGCATGTTTAGTAATTTTATACTCATTCAACGTCAAGATTTGACCAGATAATTCATTTTACCCTATGAACTAAATCTGGTACAAGTGCAGATGTTATCCAACGAAAACGCCTTGGGACGGAAATGCCGTCAAAACGCATCACCAGTGACGCATGTTTACCTGGGCATTTTGACAAAATTTCATTCAAGCCATATTTATCATATAGTACATTAAGTGAACCAGTTCTGCGCATTTAAAAGATGGATTTTTTTCTTAGATATATATACTTTTTTACTAACGACATCGATATGTACGAAAGTGCAGCGTAAAAGTTACTAGCAGTATTGAAAGATTTCGAGTATTGTATGCTAGCAATTTTTTATTTTCTATAATTTTATTTAATTTCGAAAGCCTCATATTACATGTTCTTGAATAATTAAAATATTATGTGTGTTATTTTAAACGGTTCATGCCCACCGCATAAGGTTGAAATGTGTATATATTTCATTCACTGTGAGTAAATGAGATCCATTAGCTTCGGAGGATAAAAGCTAAGCAGACCTTCACAACCCCTTAAATAACATTTCAACCAATCTTCTGCTTTTCAACAATCCAGATATTTCCGAAGGCCATCTATTTCTTTCTAGGGGGAGCATCAATTGGAGCTGAGTCCAATGGATATTTATCACCAAGACCATTCAGCCAGGATATTAGGTGATTTACATCTGATAGAGGAACAAATGTGTTCAAGAAAACCCGTTGTCTACTTCTGTTTACGCTATTTAAGAATTTGTTAGTTCTGTTTCCTGGAAGTTGTAGGATTTACGACTACATTGTTTAATAGTGTATGGGAAGTGTATACTATATTTTTATCTGCCAATTAATAATATTTGATGTCACAATCGTGTACGTCAGAGGTAAACTATTGGAAGTCCAATTTTGCTGAATTTGATTTGATTGTATTTGCATTATTCTGGCCATATTTTTTAATATTCTGGCCATATAATTTAATATTTTTAATATTCCATATTTTTTTATATCCTGGCCAAATATAATTATCGTAAATTAGCTTAAAAATAGTAAAATATGCAATCATTCAAATATAAATCTACAATTGACCACTATTCAAACCAAGCAATTTTGGAAACGAGCAATATATGTGTGTGTGTGTGTGTGTCGAATCAGCTTCAGAAGTCATTCCGTTATGTCCACATTAAGAAAAATGTTTATTTGTGGGTTTTCTGTCAAAAATTATACCGTAAATCTTGAATAAACATCTTAAATCTTGAATACCTGAATAAACAAAACAGTTGGATCGTTTATGATTGGTTCAAATTTCAAATCATAATACCCATACCAACGTCTCGAAAGCGTTTTTGATGAAGTAGTAGGAAAGAATATTTAGAAATAGAAATGATAAGATTATGTTTAGGAGGTAGTTGAAAAAAAATATTTCTTTTCTCGAAGACCTTCAAAAAAATATTTTTTCAACTACCAGATAATATCAGAAGTCTCTATTATAAGGAAGAAATTTTCCAATTATAGCAGATTAATTGGGCACTAAAACGGGTATATTAAGTGAGCTGTCAATTTTTTTCATCCTTACTACCGAAGGTAGGGAAGCTTTTTGCTCATGAAGGAAATAAATATATTTTATGTCCAGAAAAACGAATATTTCCTCTCGCGTTTTACGTTTTAGACATCGAGGAACAATGTTATTCGCGTACCTGTCTGTCTGTAGTCAAATCCGTGTGACGGGATAACACCTAGTACCATTAATCTACTTTTGATGAAGGTTTTAGGAATTGTATGAATTGGTACCGAGGCAGGTGGCCCCATATCAATCTTATCAAATTCCATCAACTGCATACACTTACGCATGCGAAATGTTCCTTGACATCCATATTTCAAGAACGTCTCTTCCGATTTTGCCTAAAGATGGAGGAAAGTTGGGGACTAGTATACAAATTGTCCAGTATCAATTAATGTTTTACTTATACTATAGTTCTTTGTATTTTTGTATCCTTATGCACCCAATAAAAATGGAGAGGAAACTATACTGAGCTAATTGACAGATTTTTTTTTTTATAACGTGTCACGGTGCTTTGGTCTGAGAATTTTGTTTTTAATTTTAATTATCTGAGGGTCCTCAACTAATAATTTAACCAGCCAGAGTTTCGCCAATTCAGGGAACATCGGGACCGAAGAAGAGATAAGGCCACACAAATGCAGGTCAGAGATAGTACATCTCATTTTAACAGTTTATAAAAGGCTAACCAACTAGAAATAGTGGTTCCATCACATTGCACATAAAAAAATGCTATATATTCTCATTATCAAATTGAAGTAACTGATATGAATAAAGCTAGTTTTCAGTAAACCAAAATTATATATATATATATAAATATATATATATATATATATATATATATATATATATATATATATATATATGTATTGTGCGTTGTTATCATATGTATGTATATTTGTGTGTAGAATGGATTGTTGCATTTATATTTCCCACACGCAAAAATGCCAATTTAAGCTGAAAAATACTTCTCTTGCAAGTGGGACTCGAAATTCGATAGAATTAATTAATATAATTGTATAATTAGTAAAACAAGGAACTTCCAACACTGAATGGAAATTCTTTAGCTGAAGTTGTTGATCTTGTTTCAAAGAGGTGCAATACTTACGATTTCAGCGCTCGAGATCACTTTTGAAGGATTATGCTGAGTACATTGTACTACTTTCTTCCCCGTTGTGAACAATTTTTTTTTTTATATCCTGTGCATTTTCCTACTCTGAGCCCTAGAATTTTGGTTATAAGATTTCATTTTGCATATACGCTTCTGGTAAATAAATCAAACCAAGGTTTTCGAAAAATACGATTTTTCACATTCGTTACAAACTTATATATTTTATTAAATAAATTTTATAGTAATTAAATAAGGGTATCGATGGTCCTTGGTGGTTGAAGTACCTTAAAATGAACAAGCGTTATTTTAATTACTTATTAATTATCTACATTTTACTTACTTATCTGTATAATGACCTGAATATTTATTTATGCGGTAATATTTTCATTATTCCGTTTATTACAATTATTCATAATATTATTATTGAATTATAGATATTATTCTATAATATGTCATCCAGAGGCAATGAATAGTATAAGAGAACTATAGAAGATGCAGGCGGAAGGTATAGATTGCGAATAGGAGAAGCAGAGGGCATTGTGCCATCCGCCTTATTTAGCAACGGGATCGGCGGTAGCACCTGCCCTTGGGCCCCCTCCACCGCGCTCCGTCTGTGCTAGGGTACCCGGGTTCAGTACCAAGGTTTGCCGGGATATAGGCTAATCATGTATCAGGGTACTATAAGAGAGTAAAGTATTCTGTACATATTCTAAAGTACGATATAACTATTAAACGCTTGAGTGTAGGCTCAGTTGTAGAACCGAGTTCAGAAGCATAACCATCACTTCGACCTTTACAGAAGGTACAATTATATGTACAATCCATGTCTATAAGTATGGACTGGGTAATTGACAATATTGCCTGGACAGAACCATGGATCCTTTTATAAAGATTCATTTTTATCCTGTATCCATGAGTGAACTTATAATTGAAATTTATAGTGTGAATTCTTCGTGAATAAGTAAAATAAGCCGACATAACTTTTCATCTTCAAAATTAGATAGCCTTCATAAAATTAGCCGTTTGAGGAAATTCCACATCATCACACACTTATACCTCCTACTTTTGTTCATTACTTACCCACTCATAAATGTCAACTTTTTATAATTATAATTTTATAATTTGGAGTTATTCCTTTTTTTCTCATAAATATAAAAATAAAACTAATATCAGTATGGCAATCTATTTCCTATTAAAATCCAAATTTTACTGAAGTTGTCATTGAAATTTTAGCATAACTAAGAAACCAACCTTTGGCTTTTGCCGTTAAATGTTAATAAATACAAAATTAAATGGTTATTTTATTTTACAAAATTACAATATACATAGCTTCGGATCTGTTCTAATTCTAATATATTTAGATGATTTTCCATTGAAATGTCTGGAGAGTTTTCTTGGCCAGATTAAGCAATTACCTAAAATAATTTCTCCATTTTTCTGCCATATTCTGTCTCCCTGTAGTGTATCATCCTTAGCATTACGAGAAAAATCATTTTAATCTTTTCCATAGCACATTCATCAAATATTAATGATTATATTTACTGTATAATATAAAGTAAATATAATCCTTTACTTCTACTTTTAAGTAATGTAATCCTTTGTAAATAAAGCCTTTACTGATTTTACCGTCAAAATCCTCAATCAGTGATTAAAGATCTCCATTTTATTTCTTATCCTTTCTCTGTCTGCTCCATTTCTTGGTGAATATAATTTATAATGATAGTAATTGTTGCAGATGATAATTAATTACCTAATGTATATTTGGCTCTATCGGTGAAAGTTACAAAATCAGTTAATCCCAAAAAACTCTGGTTAAAAGAAATGTCTATTTTAGTAAGTTGTATGTAACATCCTCGTTTACTTCAATTATTACAGGAATGACGAATCATAATACAGGTTAGCAATCGCCCGATGTAAAAGCCAAGTTTTAGAAATTTGATTCCCAAATCTTCTCCCATTAGCTCGATTTGAACCTTCGTGTTCCTTCTCAAGACGCTCGACCATATCAGCCTCTGGAACTGATGTTTGACCAAAGCCAAAAGTTAAATGAGCACTTGATATAAATATAATATATAAAGTTCCAAATTGAGATTTAATAATATCTTATATCATCAGTATACAGCGTGCCCACAAATACTCTTTCCCTGAAACTTCAGGCTTCAGAGATAGAAATAAATTCTATAATATGGCCTAAATTTCACAAGTAAAATTTTTATAGCCTTTAAATTGTTATTAGTTCAGTTATTATTAGCCTTTTACAAATGGCTGAGGAACATAGTCTTCGCATTAACTAACTGGCAACCGTCCCGACAATCGGGCCTACATCGAGGGATATTATATGCTCTGTGGAACCATTACGTTATCAGATCAGCTGCGTTTAAAGCCACTTATAGGATTTTAATTTTTATATGAGTATATATATATATATATATATATATATATATATATATATATATATATATATATATATAAAACCATGTTTTATATATATATACGTATATATAAAACATGGTTACTGGAGATTAAATATGTCCTTTATATCGATATTGTGTACTTGAGAGAACAAAAAGATAGGCAAAAAAGTAATAATTTTGTGGCTTAACATACTAATAAAATAAGCAAGATTTACAGAATAGTTTGAAGCTATTTTGATGAAAACCGTTTGAAGTAAAGAGGTTGGAGTACATTTATAATATAGGCTTGGATCATCATCCTTAACCTTAACCTTCTTTTTACCTTGTAAAATCGAAACACCTTTATTAAAATGACAACTCAGTTATTCTCGTTATGCTGAGCGAACCTTACCTCTGACTTAAAAAGAATATTTCGGATACTGAAACCTCCTTGGAACTACATCAATAACTTCAGCAAAAGAATTTCCATTCAGTACTGTAAGTTACTGGTTATACCAATTACTTAAAGGATGAAGTATGAAGACCATGGAGCAGCTCCAGTCGCAGCAGCCGCAGAGAAGAAGTTGTCCTTAGGCGACGAGGACTGAAATGAGGAATGAGAAACAATATGTGAAGATGGAAATCTCCTTTCTATCCAAAGAAGGATTTTTTTTTTAAATATCAAATATAATTACTTTTCCCCTTTTTTCTTTTCTTTCACTTCCTTATTTATTTATTTTTTCTCTATACTATTTGTGCTCTATTTTTATTTATTTTCCCCACATATTTTTTTTCTTGAGTTAGTTATCTTTAATTGTTTTTCTCTTACCCTTATATTCTTTTCTTATCCCTTTTTTTTAACCCTCTCATCAAATGTCTTTCAATATTATTAATGCATAAATAAACCTTAACAAAGGCGTTGATAACAAACAGGTTTTATGCCTTAATCATATTAGAACAATTAACCAACAAATTAGTTAAATTAAATAATTAATTCCAATGAATTTCGACTCCCACTTTCATGATAAGGGTTTTTCACCTCGACTCTACACAATTTAGAGAAAAAGAACTGGAACAGCAGAAGAGGCTTCCTCTTGAAGTGGCATTCAAAATTATTTGAAATTCGGTGTATTAGCAATTATACAGAATATGTTAATACCGATCGGTATATACACAACTTAAATTTGGAATACTGCTTAAAAATCATGAAAGAACAAATAAAAACTTTAAACCCCAAAAGAAACTAAGAATGACCACCCTATTAATTCGGTTACAATGCGATAAACAATGCATCAATACATATTATGCATAAACACGAATATACATACATATTGAATTTTGTTTTTTCACGTTATTCTTTACTTTTCGTATCATAAATTTTACATATATTTACCTTTATTCATTATTAAAGATATTATTTTGTTAATAATTATATTATTATATAATTTTGTTTGTTATCATATTATTTTGTTTATTATCATAAATATTACATTTCCCCTTCATTCACTATTAAATATGTAGTCCGGTGGCAAGTGTCATTCCATGGGCTCCTGGATAATAGAAGTATGGGTGATGTGTCAATCGCTTCATTATAAGTTGTAGAATAAGAATTTCAATAATTACATAAGTTGAAATTTCGTTGAGACACCCAAAATCAAAATGGCGACCAAAATGACTGCAAAAATATTCAAATCCCTTACAGTTCAACTATTAGTGTTGATAGTTCAATAATTACATACTTATTATTACTTTCCCTTACAGTTCAATAATCAGTGTCAAATTATATGTATTCTAGTTAATAGGATGAATATAGAGTATTGAGAAAATCTAATTACTCACATATGTTGAGATATTCTACTAGGCGCCCAAGATTGCCCTCTCTGTAAATAATACAGGAAAAATTAACAAGTTAAACAAAATCTTCATGAAACTTCGTAGCATCATCGTCTTGATAGTAGGAATCGAGATCTGTACAGTATGCCCAAATTCGGAGAAGACCCTTGGGTGAGGTCAAAATGGAGTACACGATATTCGCAAAATAATTTGCGCAAAGTAAGTCTATTGTTGCAAGATCGAATGATATCACTCCCATGACGATACAGTGAATAGTTTAGAAGTTATTACTGATTTTAAGTATAAAAACACAGAAAAATCACATTTACAGGATGTCCCGTAAGGCACCGAAAAAACTTAAAGAGGTGATAGTAGACCCCAATAACAAGAAATAAATTCATATGGATCTATGGTCCGATTCCACACAGAAAAAAATATCTCTTCAACAAAATCTCACCTAATTACCTTAAATAGTATTTGAGTTATAGCTACCTATTCAACAAAAAATGTGACAACAATTCTGTGTTGAATCGGGCCATGGGTCCAAATAAATTAATTTTTTGTTCTTGGGTCTACTTTAAATATTTTCCGTGACTCACGGGACACGCTGTATATAGTTCAGATGCAAAATGAGATTTTTTACTTAGAATCAGTAATAAGTTCAAATCTATTCATTATATCGTCATGGGAGTGGTGTCATTCAATCTAGAAAAAAAAGAACTCGACCTACTTCGCGCAAATTGTTTTGCGAGAATCGTGTCCCCTCCCTCTTTTCGACCTCTTCCAAGATGATTGTCTTCCCCGAATTCGTGCATACTCTACAGATCTCGATTCCTGCTACCAAGGCGATGTTACGACCAAAGCTATATAAAGTTTTTGTTTACTTTGTCTATTTGTCTATGTTGAATATCTTAAAATATGTGCATAATGAGATTTTCCCAATACTATATCTTCATCTTATGAACTACCATATACATAATTAGTCACTAACTTCAGTAGTATAGTTCAACTATAAGAGATTTAAATTTATTACCATTGTTATTCTAGAACTTTTAACAAAGCGATTGACACCTCTCCCATACTTCTATTATCAAGGAGCCCAAGAAACCTGATTTTTCGATACTTGCCACCGGACTAATATCATTTTGTTTATTATTATATCGTTTTGTTCATTATTATTTATGTCATTTTAGATCATAGATTGTACATCTATCTATCATCACTCATTATTAGTATAAGTCGCTGTTAACAACTTGTGTAATTGTTTATTAACAGATGTATTACTTATTGTATATTACTGATTAGATTGTTCCTATTCATTTTATCATCACTATTATTATATATCATACTACTATTATACTTACAAGTAAAAATTCGTAAAATTAGAAAGAATTAGACATTTTGTTTAATAATTTTTTTAAAATTAGGATTTTCATTTTTTTTTACGCTATAATTTTTATTATTTGTTTAAATACTAGTTAATTGTTTTTATTATTTTTATATTGTTTTTATATTTAATAATTTGTTTTGTTCTTTTTAAATGTTATCATTATTATTATTAATTAATTACATGAACAACATTGATTGTATCATGATTGCATGTAAAATACTTTATGAATCATGCATCAAATAAATGGCCTTCTCATAGGTTTACTGTTTAAAGGAAATAAATAGACAGATACATTGCATACAATATTGGTGCAGTGTAATGTTGGTCTCAGACAGTGCGTTATGCGGCAAGGAATACCTGCTGCGCCTGACGAGATACAGATAGTTTTTTAATCACATTTTTCACAACTAAATTACATTTTTAAATATGCATATCTTACTCGAACAAAAGAAAATCAATATCATTTTTCGTAAATTTTCAATTTACTATTTGATAAAAACTTTTTCACATATAAAAGTTCAAATAAACAGGGGTGGGGCGAGAAATTAAGCAAACAAGAGAAGTGTTATTATATATTATTAAGTAAAAAAGTAAATATTGTCACTAATGAGGTGTTGTTCTGATATAACGTACACTCATGAATTCAAAAATAAATTTTAACTTTTTTAATTTAATTAAAAATGTATGAGGAATTTTCTATCAAAAGGTAATATATCCACAGTGGAAAAATTAACACAAAAATATATTAGGGGAGCATCTCATGGAAATAAGACAAATTTTTATTGAAAAAGTTGATTTGTAATATCAATTTGAAAGGGAAAAATTAAAGATTTGAAATAAACTGATTAATTTTTGGGTATAGAATGATAATTTGTCAAAAAAAAATTTGTTGTGAGAAGTGGATATATTAAATTTTGATAGAAAATTCCTCATATTTATTCAGAATTAATTTAGGATGAGAAATGAAAGATACGATTATGAGTTTTTTCTTAATTTAATTTTCAGATATTCATGATTTAAATTATTAATGTGTATGTAAGAAGTATGAATAAGTGGGTAAGTCGGCTTCCGACAAAAAAGAGTTAAGTTCACCACTGGGTTTTACACGGTCACTTCTAAATCGTGTATAAACGGCTAAAGTTGAAACCAAAGTGATAGGAAGATATTGCTGTATAAAATTACAAGATTTCTATAAAGTCTAACTTTAATTTAAATATGATTCTATCGTCTAGAATAGTTAGAAATGTTCACAATTATAACACACTTATTCACAATTCTTACAGATATATTATATTATAACTATACAATATCACTATGCAATATTTATCATAATTATATCGTCAGTATCTTGCAGTGTAAAGTGTCTGGTATCAAGCCAAAAACCCTTCTTGAATTGTCCTAATTACAGCTAATCGCTATGCTCACAAGGGCAGAAACAAGTCAGTAATTATAGCAGAGCCAGGACATCATGTTACTCTGAAAATATCACTCTTTAATATTATAATCCTTTCTTGAATAGTACGATTCAATCTTGACAATTTTACCAGTTTGTATTAATGAAGCATTTAATTAAATAATAGTTGGCTCTTTTTTTTTTTGAATTAGTACACACGTATTTGTCGAACTTAATGCTGGGTGCAATGTTTGGAACTCGCCTTTCGGATCAAAACCTGAGATGAGAACTACAGAAAAACTATACACCAATTATCTAATAAATTCCGCAAGAAAAAAAATGATCTCTGATACTAAAACAACTTAAAAATTATACTGTCATAAAAAAGATCTATGAATACAAAACAGAATACAATTTCGTAATTACTAAGAATAAAATTACTACTGATCTAAATCTTCACCAACTTAAGATTATCCCTGTCAACACAAAGCCGGAATGCCTGGCTTTTTACCAGTATCTTAGTCATTTTGAACACATTCCTATTTTCTGTAGTTTTTCTTATCTTCAAATAGATTACATGAAATTAGCATTGCACGGAACATTTGGAATTTTATTTTATTTTATTTTTTTTTTACCTATCCTAGAACTACACTAAATTTGTTAATTACATCCTATTTCAGATTCTTGTAAGAGGATTAGGAATCTTGTATCCAGTCTCCAACTACCACTCCTGCTCCTCTTTAAAAAATGGACTAATGACCAATTTTACAAGTAAGGTAAATAACACATATGCATTAACGTTTTAAGCTAAATTAGTCTCCATTCTAACACAATCTGAATAATTTTACCCACTAAAATGTTAACAGTGAATTTCAAATATTGAATTCGAAGTTTATGCCTCCATTATATTTGTAAATTGTTTTGAAGCATAATTATTATAATCATAGCCGGAACTGGAGGGAGAGAAAAGGGGGACACTGGCCCGGATGGCAGAATTTAAAGGGTGGCAAAATTGGAATGAATTTTTTTTTTTAAGATAAGTTAAAAATACTTGCTGCTGCTTCTTGATTATTTAGACCTTTATTAATTCAATAAAATGATTTAATGGCATGAGATGATGATATTTATTTCGAAATATATTACCTAAAATATCGATATTAATTGGAAAAGGGGAAGGGGAGGAGGTTGAAAGGAAATGCGGCAAAGCTTACCCTACCTTGCCAAAAATTCTAGTTCCAACCCTGATTAAACCATACATTTCGTATTTTAATAAACTCTGATGCTACTTTCAACGCTAAATAATTCTTTTTATTGTTCTATTAATACAGATTAATATTTTTATTAATTTTCTAATTGTTCTATTAAACAGTTAGGAAGTGATTGGTGTAAATTGTATGCAGGAATTCCCAGATAAACTGTTTTTATTGAGATATAATATATCCTGCCACACTTAAGACCAATAGTGTTACAGCTATATGTAAACCATTCATACCACATGTCGTCGGGTTATTGCAAAAAGTTACTAACTTTTGATGGATTTAAACCAAAACGTACGCAGTTAGCCGTAAGTTTCGATCATATTTGTCGATGCAAAAATTCATTAAGTGCATTAAAATAAGACGTACCCTATTCAATTTCAAACATAGTTTCGCTAATTATAAGTGCACAATGTTCTGATTTCACAGAGGGAAAAGTCATCAAGTTATTTCATTACCTCATATTTAATAAAATGTTACTTAAAATGTCTTTCGCAATAAACCGAATATTAGGGGAAAGGAGGAAGGGGAGAAATAGGTACAAAAAGAATGAAAAATTAGAATTAAAGATAAATAAAATCATACAAATCATCTTTGAAACACATTAATACACCAATAAACAATATTTTAATTCAGCCCGAGGAGCTCCGAACCTGGCTTTGCCCCCCACTTAAAGGATAAATCATGATTCCTGGAGATTTACCCAACCGTGATACTGGTATTGATAGCCATTGGGGCCTTAGGTAGGGCCCTAGAGCGATATATACAAGAAATAATCATTTCTCTCTACTGTTCTTGATTTCTTAGTAAGAGAAGATCTATAAGCAGATGATTTTTTAGGGATTGATAAATTATTTGCCACTTCTATAAATTTGTTTTATTGAAAACTAGTTTCGAATGTTATACATTCATCTTCAGTTCCAGGTTTAAATGGATTATATCAAACAGAAAAATTTGTACTGGTTTCTTCTCGCATTGAACAAACAACATTAACGCATTGCTAGTTCCATGCGAGAAGAAATCAGTACAAACCTTTCTGTTTGATATAATTCATTTAAACCTTGAACTGATGATGAATGTATAACATTCGAAACTAGTTTTCAATAAAACAAATTTATAGAAGTGGCAAATAATTTATCAATCCCTAATTAGATTGATCCATCTATACCATCATGCGGCTGTCGACACATGATTTTTTTTCCTTTTATGGTGACCCTGTATGATAATTTTTTTTTAACTACTTAAATTATGTTATAATACAAACCCTTTTAATAAGAGAATAATAACAGTAAACAAATTAAAAAAACAAAAACAATAAGGTATCATATATATATATATATATATATATATATATATATATATATATATATATATATATATATATATATATATGTATATGTATATATATATATATATCATTTCCAAGTAAATTGCGACCTTTTCCTATTCAATTGTAACCTTTTCCATTCCTATTGTAACGCTTTCCAATGCATAAAATTTACTAACATCACTAACCTTATTGTACCTGGATTTTACACAGAACCCCATTTTATTTCTCACTGTGATTTAATTCATTATAGCCATTTTCTTTTCATTTATCCGTATTTTGTTTAAATTACCCCAACCTATTCTTATATTTTATCTAATTTTATAGTTCAGCATCATTCATAATACTTAATGCCCGTGTAACCACTAAAAATAAATCAGTTGTGATAATATCCACATAGACCCAGAATGCCATGATTAACCAATAAGGCATAACTTTATTTCCTTAGGTTAAACCGAGTTAACCTTAGCTTATAGATACCAACTCCGACCTTATAGATTTATCAAGGAAATCACATTTTAAATTTGATTCAATCCTGCGTACAAATGAAACATGCATCTGTTTCCTAAAACTTTCACAATTCAATATGAGATCCATATATCCTTTGCAAGCAGGTGCAGTTTTATATATCATGAATCCTAGAGCCAAGCCTCCGCCAGCACGAATGAGATCCTAATACGCTCTGTTTAGACTTTACTAAATTTAAGAGGGGGTATATTTGGATGATCAAACACAGAACACGTGTGGGATCCGATAAACAAATTCCGTACTCATGTTTATCCAGATCTACACATCGCTGATATATGCAGTCTAGTCATAGTGCGGTCAGTGGCGAGGATCTTCTAAGAACGGCAACTTTAATGCGACAGATTCCAATAAGCTTAGCCCTCTATTATGTAACTTGAGAGGATTATCACTTATGTATTACGTGAAATGGTAATTTATCATTTTTATATAAGGTACGGATAATGTCAACTGGCTGCTGCTCTTTGAACTCAAGTTAACATCTCTCCAAAATCCATTGTCTTGATATATTTTTTTAATTTTGTAATGTATAATAATTTTTAAGAACTATATATAATGAGAATATAATGGTTATGAGTTGGATACTCTATACTGCATGTGGATTTGGTATGCAAAATTTAGATATTAAAATTCTATTTATTGATTCAAAGCACTAACAGTTTCACCCGGATTAAAGCCTCAGTTTAATTATTAATTATTATTTTTTTAAATCATTTATTTTTCAGAAACTGTACACAATTACGTTATACAACAATGCAATTAAATCTGGAGATCAAGGACAGTTGGGGATCAGATCGTCATGAAGAGAGAATAGAAAGCTTTTCCTCTTTTCTCCAAATTTTCATAAATATAATGTATTAATAGTATAGTCTATTAATAATATAATGGGATCATCACGCACCAAATCAACCAATAAAAAGAAAATTTTAGACTTAATGGCTTTAAAAATTAGTGAAATTTGATATTTTTATTCAATGCCTAATATAGTCAGGAATACAAAGTTTCATTTTTTTTTCCCCTTTTGGTCTGCGAATTATGCATGTTAAAAAAACACATCTTTCCTTTTGATTTTAAAAGTTCAAAAGACGTAACTCAAAAACTAGTCCTCAAATGAAGCTAAAAGCTGCGCCACTCTCTTCAGAAATACAAGAGCTTTAATATCAAATATACTAGATTAATACTAAAATTAAAAAAAAAAAGTTTTTATAAACAGAAAATCAAACTTTTGAATAAAAAAAAAAAAAATGCATATATATGTATGTATAATGTATGTAATATAAGAGAATGCACATAATAAATTTTATTACTGTATTACAATGGGGTAATGTCAAAAAAAAAAAAAGCTTTATTGAAGCTCATTCACCAACTAATGGCTCACGAATAACGTCGGGTAAGATAAATAACTTAAATCTGCCGTATAATGGCTTTTAGCAAAGCAAATTTTATTGTTTAAAATATGACATATGCTGTGTATCTTCACTTTATTACAGAAAAGTGTGCATACAAATACAAGAATTTATTTCAAAATATTGTTTTGGAAATTTTCAAACATAAACTTATAGCATAATATTCGTACAAAAATCATTGATTTCTGAGGCTGGTTGATTTGACATGGAATGACCCATTGTAATAATAGTTCATTCACTATTTAATATACTATTCAGGCTCTGAAATAATCGTTAAATTAATTATTTCTATGGATATTCATAATTTTAGTTTTTATAATAATGATAGACATGAACCAATTATTTCAGCCGTAATTACTACGAACGGAACCGTTTTATTTGTACGTCAGAGGTAAACTGCCGTAAGCAACATTTTCAAATGTTTACAGGAGAGTAAAAAGAAGTTTCCGACCGCACTGCATTGCTTGTTTTGAATAGTTTGAAATGGTCAATCTATCAATGGTATTTTGAATGGTCAATCTTTATATTTCAAGTATTCCATATTTTATTTCCCTTTTAGCATATTCACAATACTTATACTAAAAAAAAATCCGTGAGCAGTAGAACTCCGTCACTAAAGTCGTATTTTCCCGTTAAAAAAAGATAAAAACGGAGGAGTAAGAAAGAAATTGAGACCCACAAAAGACAGTACCCCAACATACCGAAATTTACATATGAAATGACAATTTACCGAAAATGATATCTCCAAATTTTCCATAATCGTGCTCTAGGGGTTATGAAACGGATAGAAATCGCAGTCCCGCCGCTCACCGCCGACCTTCGACCCACTGCAATAGTCTATTTTTTTCGGGGAAAAACGACTAAAAATATTGCCAGAATATTCCAAAAACTATAATAAAACCAAAATCAGCGAAATTGGTCTTACGACAGTTTACCTCTGACGCACAGATATATTATACAGATCACAAAGTAATAAATGCTATAATATCGACCATGATAATATCAATAAATATTACAATAATATCGACGTTAAAATGGCTAATGGATATAACCCTCAAAATGAAAACTTTACAAGAGACGCAAACAAAATTTTAAACTGTTTTCCTGGGATTTTCACAAACTAATTTTTAATGATTTAAGAAATTAAAAACATTATGGGTAACTTTGTCCTAGACCAAAGGAAATCAAGAGTTTTAAGCAAAAATTCATTTTCGATTTTTTTTAGAATTAATTACGCTCATTGACCTTTTTATCGCCAATATAATTACGTAATATTTATACTGTTGGTATGTATTGTACATATTATGTATAATGTATTATATTACATGTAATTATATAATATATGAACAAAAATAAATTAAATTAAAAAGAATTACAAAACAGTTGTTGAACTATTATCATATTTCATAATTTTTCGGAAACAGTTGACCATAACTGTACCAAAAGGATTTCGAGTTATTGCACTTGCACACTATTAGTTTTAGATGAACTACCAAGAGTAGGGCGCAGTCAATGAGTCACCGATTATAACCAAATATTTTTTGGTGATTTTACATCTAAAAATATTGGACAAGTGTCCCAGCATTCGATCCAAATTTGATTTGAATCTATCGAAGGACTTCTAAATTTAGGGCGATTTTTGGAATTTTTTAAAAAATTTGAAGGATCTAGAATGGCGAAATATTTAGAAAAAAAAATTATTTTTAGATTCACCCGAAATTTTTTAAACTGCTAAAAACAAATCGGACATCAGTTGTGAATACAAACAATTTTTTTTAACCAATTCACTCCGTAGAAGAATACTGTTTTCATTGCATATAATTCAATAGATCCTCCAGATCGCTCTAAAATTTTATTATTTCATCTAATTGGACAATTTGTATCGATAGTGGGAATGTGCCAAGGTGGGATTTATCAGTATGAATGTTGGAAGATTTGCGGAGTTATGAAATTAGTTCAGTCAGCAAGTTAAAGGTGTACGTTACAAATTCCGTCATCATTCAAGACAAAATAGAAAAATTTGGAATTATATTTTGATGAGTTTTTGGATGGACATGGAGGACACACTTTGATATTTATCTATAGATCAAATAGAGACAGTTGGGTTGGATCCACAGCAACAGTAGATGATTTCATGTTCTTTCCGGTAGAATACAGTTCATTTACAGCAGAACTGAAGGCGATATACCTGAGGCTAAGAGAGGCCTATTATAGAGAGAGTAAAAACAGCATCCTGCTGTTTACTGACTCTCTTGTGAAACTTGTACATAGCACAATATATTTCAGTGCTCACGTTTTGCCTGTTTTTTTATACTAAATTGGTCGAATCGAACAGTTCTATTTTTTTGGATTTCAGGACACACTTGCAAAGCCGATGAAGCGCCGAAAGCTGCATCATTGATTCTTTCATTTGACTATTCAGATATCTCTCGCAATGATCTACATATACTTATAACATCTTAAGCAATGAACAAATGGCAGATTAATTGGAACAGTACGACAGAACAAAAACTAAAAGAGCTAAAACATTGTTAGTTAGCCTAAATTAACAAAGAAAGATACCATATCGGAATTTAAGAAGTAAAATTTAGTGTCAATCATAAGATTTCCTTATTTTATTTACGTTTATTGCAGGGCCAGAAGAAAGAAAGGAGACTAAAGTTTCTAGTCAATTGTGTGTTTACGAAAAGGAGGTGTGGAGCGGTAAATAGACTATGAAATAATAGAGTATGCTTTACTGAAGTCTAATAGGATGAGAAGTCTTTCTTTGTTAACTCTTACATTGAGATGATATATCCTTAAATGGACCATATTTACTTAGGAACTTAAAGAGTTATCGATGTCTTGAATAATTTCATAGAGTGCATTCCGTGTATTTGTTTTTTGAGGTAACTGAATATTTTACACGCTCAAGACAGCATGCTTCGTCGATGTAAAGCCACATTTGTTCTAAGTGGATATTTCAAAAGTTCGTATAAGAATCAATGAAGCCACTGTAATCGTTATGAATTAGACATTTTTCACTTACTTGCCTTTATTAAAAAATTAAAAATTATCAACTCGGAATATTTATAATCTCATCAGTTTTCCCAACCAACTTAAGATCAACCATCAATGTACAATATTTTGCATGATCTTCTATATCATTTTATTTGAGGCGATTAGTTTCAGAACCGGCTCAATCTAATTATTTCACAAAAAATTTCATTTTATTTTAAACGAGTTTTCAAAGCACTTCATCACCTAGAAAGGCCGTATTGACCAAATACTTCTCAATCCAGAGTAAAAATGGGTTCAGCCCGTACGCTTATGGTGCCAGCTGTAAAATTTATGAAAATGCATTGTGCCGATTTTGAAACCAAAAACCTCATTTAGTCTGAAAATTATACCTATGCACGAATGACTGGCCAGTTTTTTGGTTAGGTTGTGTGCCTAATGGACATTTAAAGGTCTTTAACACTTTTTCGTCTAAGTGGGAACCTCAGTTCCTTCTTCTTTAATTCAAGATTTTTCTTTCTCTCCTGCATAGAGGAAGAGGCGTCTTTACTACATCCAAGTATATCTGGGATCAATTGGTGGCTGAAAAAGGATTAATATTATTTGAGAGACTTACGTATTTTTTTTTGCTCTCAGTAATATTTCTATTGTCAATATTATTTTTTTTTTATTTCATATTTTTCTAAAAAAGTCTATGAAGTTTGGCCATTCTTTATAAGAAAATGAAAGTATCGAGACCAAAAGGTATTACTTTCAGTAACGCCTTGAGCCAAAAAGATAATCCCAGAAAGAAATATTCGTTGCTACAATAATCCACCTCGGGCGCTGTATAATGTTAATTAATGGTGTCGGCACAACAGGTATGCCAAGACGTATAAAAGAGTATTAATCTTGAGCTAGAACCAATCAGGAGCCAAAAACAGTTATATCCAAGGCCGAGCCGGCCGGCTAGCTGATGAGTAGGCCTTTAGAAAGGCGTGGGCTCAGCGCACCACCTCAGCACTAATACACTCCGCTAGATAGGCTTGAAATGGTTATAATGAAAAAATGCGGCCGTTTGTAGTGTTCTGGGTTCCTCGATGAGGTGGGATTGAATTCTTGGCAGCCACCGTTTGGCAGTTACTAGCTCTGGGGAGGAGACCTGAGCATTTTTAAAACTACCGCTATGGCCCAATTGTAGTGGGTCCACTTCAATGTCTCATCGGCTCTTAACATGATTGGATGTAACATCGTCAGTAATGTTACACCAATTTGGATGTAACACCAAATTTGTTATAGTTTGGTCACCAAACTATAATAAGTTTTTGTGATGCCTTTGCAGGCACCTTTCACGATTTTCTTTTTGTATTCCTATCCCCTTAGATATCCTTGAATCACGAGGCAATCCTAGCCTCTATGATTGTAATCACAAGATCAGTTTTGAACGCCACTTCTATGCTAATGGATTCTAAACTGAAAAGAGAACCAAAAGATGACATGAGAGTAGGCAGTGGATGACTAAATTCTTAAAGAACTAGAATAGAGTTTTTTTCTAATTAATATCACGAATTTGGCAATAACACTCTGGAAAATAGAAAGGTAATTGAGAATTTGTTGGTTATTTTTTATTAGAAAAATTATTTATATAACATGACCACTAAGTTTTAGAATCTTAGTATATGATAAAAAATATGCAGGGCTCGAAAAGTTTCAGTTTAAGTGTTTTACAAGAACTTTTACAATTTATGTTTCAGCATAAAAGTTCATCAAGAACTTTTATCAACAGAACTTTTTAATAAAAAGTTCCTTAAGCACTTATAGATAGATAGATAGATAAAAAGCTTTATTGAAAATAAATTTACATCCAAACAAAAAAACAAATTCTTTGACAAGCCTTTGTTGACATGGTATAAGACCGTCTGTCAAGAGTTGCCTATATATATATATATATATATATATATATATATATATATATATATATATATATATATATATATATATATATATATATATATATATATATATACTATTGCTATACAATAAGAAACATAAAAAAAAACAGCTCACATACATCCTTTTTTTAATAATTTCTTAATTAAATACATTACATATCAATTTAATAACGAAGAACAATTTATAATTACTTTATTTTTAATTAATTTATTAATAATTTATCTTTAATACACTTGTTTTTTTATTTATTTTGTGATTTTAATTTATATATAGGAGAAGAATATTATGTGTACTGCCGAATCAATAACATTCTGTAGCCATAAGCTGATATGTGGTACTGGTACAAACTGTTCCAATCCTTACCATTTAATAAGTCTATTAGTTCATGACGACTTAGTAATTTTTTCCTAAAATACTTGGCCCTATAACTCTTGTAAAATCGGACAAACAGTCACGTAGTGGTATAAATCCTCAATTGCATTTAAATTACAAAGAGTACACAATCTTTGTTGTTAACTCCTCATAACACTATTGTTAAGATGAACTAATTGTCCACGGAGCCTAAAAATTACCTTAATAAAATTCATTTTTTTCCCATCTAGCATGAAATGCCTGTCACCTAAGTCACTGTTTAACTCCTTATAAAGATCATGGAAATTAAATACTTTGGCTTTCTCCATCATATCCGCCTTAAAATTATTTTTTAATTTAGCCAAAATAAGTGAAATTATTTCATTGCTTGCATATTCTAATGTAATATTTATTCTGTTTCAAAGTTCGGAGTTTTCTTTATGCCAAAATATTTTCTTTTTAATTATTTCCTAAGCTAGAATTTTAGACAGCCTGGTATCTGGCAAAGAACCCTTTGTACATATTCTAAATGTAAATATAAACAATGAAAGAATATTGGATTTAAATTAGATTCCAGATATAAAATGCAGTATGGTGAATTAACAGGAAGGGAGAACAGTTTTTTTATTAAAAAATATATTCAGTTTTTCTACTTCTTCAAAACTACGGTATCCCCAAACCTGGCAAGCGTAACAAATTAAGTTCTTATATCAAACGGACATTTTGATAAAAGTTCTGTTAGTACAGTGTAAGTTCTCCCCATAACTGTTTCATAAAAGTTCTTATAATAGAAGTTCCTACTAGATCGTTTTAAATATAAATATCTTCTTTTTTGTTAACTTATTTTTATTTAATTCATATCAATAAATGCTGAGAACGTCACAAAAAAGCTGTCAAGCAGATATTCAACAAACAATTCCTTGATCATTTTCCACATTTAAGTGAGAACTTTAATAATGAGAATTTTTATTATAATAACTTTTATTATGTTCTCTCTAAAAAGTTTTATAAAATAAAACTTATAAATAAAAGTCTTGGATAAAAAGTTCTTGGAAGAGCTTCTATGATAAAATTTCTCAAAAATGAACTATTACTATAAAAGCTCTCGTAGGAACATTATATTAAAAGATATTACAAAAAAGTTCTTGTATGAACTGTTCCAAAAAAGTGCCTTAGAAAAAGTATAAGTTATAACAAGAATTTATTTTTAAAGAAGTGCATAATTATTTTGGAACCCTAAAAATATGTGCTGCGAAAAGTTTTAGAAATTAATTAAAAGTAGATCTTTATGATTAGTCAAGAAATAACATAGTAAATGCTACCATTTACAATAGCTCTTGAAAAAAGTAAATAAATAGTAAATAGAGCTGCCGAAAGTTATTTAGCTCGACGGGCTTCTTCAAGAGATACCTTGAATAAAAATATGGAGAAGAGGGTAAGCATTTAATTTTATATATTTCAATAAAGAAGTTCAATTAAAATATATATATATATATATATATATATATATATATATATATATATATATATATATATTCAAAATCATAATATAAGAAACAATTTTCAATGGGTCTGAGATGAGTAACAAGTAAAAAAAAAGCATCGCTCGCCTCTAACACGAATCGCTTTGTAGGAAATAGAAGAATTTCATGTTCCCAACTTTGAAATAATGAAATTGTGAAACAAGAACTGAGTATACTGTTCCTCATTAAAAAGAAATAGATTTGAATGGGAGTAGGGAAGAGGGAATCAATGAAAAATGATAATGAGAAGATCTTGGAATTGAATTGTACAATAGTCGGCAAAGACCATGGGCGTAACCAGGCTGGAGCAACCGGGGCGTTGCCCTGGAACATCCGAGGTAAGTGGCCCCAAGATAGGATGTAAACAAAATTGATATTTTATTCGGATTCGTAATAAACCCGTCCTGTTTACCTTAATACTAGTTTTTTATAGAAAAGAACGTTAGGCACCAATAAAAGAAATACTAATAATCGTGATATTTCGCTGTAATGTTTTCGTATTGAATTTTCAAATAGCAAAAGCAGAGCTCTCTTTTTCTAAATTGAAAATAATAAGAGATCAAAGATGAGTCAGGATCGACTAGCTGGGTTGGCACTGTTTTCAATTTAAATTGAACGAACTAAATAAATTGACTTTTCTGAGCTCACTGATATTTTTTCAAAGAACAAATTTAGGTAAAAGCCATTTACCATATGGCTTATTTACCATTTAAAATATGGTATACACAGTTTTCAAATGTCAGAGTTTAATAGTTAGACTTCTCTGAAAGTTTGTGTAATAAATTAATCATAAGCCATTCATGTTTACTCTGTCTCTTTAGATTTATGGAATTAAAGGAGTTTTATATAATAACAATTAGATTTCTGTTTCCTTCATCATCCTTACTATTTTCATGACCTTATTAGGAATAAGATTGTATTTTTGATATTTTCCATTTCAAATGCTTATTTCATTTTAATATTGTAACTAAATTAATCCTTTTTATTCCAAAGTGCCTCTCAGGGCACCACTTCTTCTACCTTCATTTAGTGCTACACATAGAGATAACATTAAATGAAGGAAACAGATGGGGTATCGTTTTTCTTTCGTTCTTTCGATGTTTTTTTTTAATATATATATTAGAATATACATTCAATTTTTTATAATTTAAAGAACTTAAACCAAATTACGAATATTTTTGCCTATATGAAAACAAGAGTTTTGAAAACGATATATTTCTTTTAGTACTTCAAGTATATCCAAACAATAGTTCTCTAGCCTATAGACCCAGATTTCAAAAATAGCTATATTATCATATACCTCATTATATATATAAATATGTATTCTGTATAAATATGTTTATTATTTTTATAAAATTTACCTATAGTTTGTTATATTCAACAAATAAATATTCTGAAAATGAAAGGTTCTTCTGCTTAAAACTGTGCATACGAATTCGTAGCATTCGGTAAATTCAAAAGAACAGGAAATGGAATTAATGTTTGGCAATCTCATCATATCAATGGAAAGACGTCAGAGAAATTGAAGGAGAGATATGCTGCAGTTTGGAAAAGTGGAATTAGAGTCCCCTAAGGAATTTTATCGTTGCAAGAGCTAGTAAAAACTTCATTTTTTTTTCAATGAAAGATGTCTTCCCATATTTTAAAAACAAACCGATTGAAAACTCACTTAAATTTAAAAATAAAACAGATAACATAAATAAATATCTAAATCCTCACAGGATTATTTCTAGCGCTATTGACATAGGTCAATATATATTTCGTTTTTTTTTTTGTTTTCATTTAAAAAAGTTTTTTTTATTTAATAAAAATAGTTAGAAATAATAATATATAAAGAATACATTTTTTCCATATAAATCTATTGAAGGCCTGTCAATAGATGGTCGAAACGGGAGTCCATGATACAAAAAGTTGGGTAGAAGCTTTTATTTCTTAACTTGTTTATATGGGTGTAAACATGTAATAAACAAAAATGCTGACCTTTTTTGTTTTTTCGCCTTTAATTTCTAAACGGTGAATTCAATCAAAAAAGTTATATAGGAAATTTAATCCTTTACAAGATGGTTATTGTGTTTTTTTCACTAAAAAAATAGTTATTAAGTCGAAACAAAATCTAACTATTTGTGTTTTTGGTCATTTTTACAGATTTTGAAATTATGCGTATGTAAACATGGTCAAAACATTAAAATCCTCATCTGTCCCATTGCTTGAATTTTTAACAATGACTTGGTTTAACTGTCAGAAAATCTAACCCTTCGCTATCAAAATAAATTGGGCGACCAAACAAGCTCAGTATTTTCAGAAAAGAAAAACAAATTCGTCATAGAATATTAGCTGGATACATTGCTTGTCCCTCGGCCATGTACTCCCTCACTATCTTCCTAAAATGGGCGCCAAGTAAACTCACAGCCTTCCAGCAGCTGAGGAAAACAGTTGGTAAGTCTTATCAGTTTCTTCCGCACCAAATTGTAATAGATGTTGAAAGAAACCTTCATTAACAACTGTGACTGTGGAATGTTAAATGAAAGTTAAAAACGTGTTTAATATTTGGTGATCCTCACTCCCTCACTCCCTCCCTGATCATAGTATATAGAAAGCAAGTTAAACATTCGACGATTTCTATTGTAATTGTTTATGAGATTTGTTACAATGTAAATAAGGATGCTCCGTAGTTAAGGGATAACCAATTAACAATGAATTAGCACGAAAACCTCACTCCCTCACTCATAATAAAATTTCACTAAAAGTTATTAAAATAATATTTGCCTGTCAGTTTTAGTCAAAGTAAATGAACCATTGAGCGTTGAATATTACCCCTTTTTTACTTGTTAAGTTTTATCTGATGTTATTTTGAAGATTCATTTTTAAAAAATGATTTATTTTTACAAAATATAATTAAAATTTAACTAAAAATGATTAAAATTAAAAATATTTCAATAAAACTATTTATTTTGTATTTCATTGTTATTATTTCCTTGTAATATTTCCTCAAACTACTATGCTCACTCTCTTACTTTTGAAAATAGGAATATTTTGATTTTTCTTCCATTCTAGAAACAATTACGATGGGATATTTGTACAGCAATATGTGAGATGAAATTACAATCAATAAAAAATCATAAAACGAAATTGTAGAGGTAATGAGACAATTACAAGCGAACCTGCCTTCTTTCGAATAATGAACCATATAGGAAAAAGGCTTTTTTAGCACGGATTTTATTTTGGTTCCGTGAGATTTCACTTATTTATTGATTTTCGTCAAGCATGGAGAGAAATGAAATGTACAAAGGATTGAAGATTCTGGGGCTACCGATGAAATTAATAAGAATGTAAAGGCTTATAAAAATGTCTCTGAATGATACTAGGAGTAGAGTTAAGATCCAGGGAAAGCTTTCAGAAGAATTCAAGGTAAACAAGGGACTTAGGCAAGGAGATCCTCTCTCACCAGTGCTATTTAACATGAGTTTGGAAATAGCAATCAGATGTATAAAGACGAGACCAAATGGCACGATCTACAATAGACTGACCCAACATCTAGCATATGCTAGCATAGCCAGAACAATACCAGCTTTAGCCGGGGCTATGCAGGAGTTTGAGGGGGTCGCAAAAATATTTGGCCTCATGGTAAAAGAAGAAAACAAAATATATGCAGACGAAGAGAAGCGGGATGTTTAGGCCTGGACCACTAAAGATCGGAGACCGTGAATTCCCTGGATGTGTGTCCTTCAGATACCTAGGAGGGACGTTGTCAAGGCAAGGACTACAGCGGGCAAGTGTTTATATAGTCTGCGGAAAGTCTTGAAGTTTAGAAACCTCTCTCGGAAGATTAAAATCATAGTCTTGTAGATTATCATACGTCCCATTGTAACATTGCAGCGAAACATGGGTCTTAACAAAATCAGCCAAAGATTCCCTTAGAATATGGGAAAGAAGACTGCTAAGAACAATAAATGGCCATATCAAGGAAACCGAGCAATTCAGAATAAGAAGCAGTGCAGAACTGATGAAATTGCCAGCAGAGCCAGACCTCGTCACGGTCATGACAACGGCAAGACAGAGAAGGCTTGACTGGTTGGATCATATTGAACGCCTGGATCCAAAGAGACTACCTCAAAAAATGATGTATGAGAATCCAGGAGAAAGGAGAAAACGTGGGAGGCCACGATTAAGATGGATGGAAGATCTGGAAGAGGACCTTCCTACGATGGAAGTGCGAAGGTGGAGGAGGAGAGCCACGGATAGGGTGGAGTGGAGCAAGTTGTTGGAGGAGGCCAAGGTCCTACAGGGATTGTAGCGCCAGACTGTGAGTGAGTGAGATTAATTAGTTTTGATAAATTGTTAATTTTTTATATAGAAGTGATATTTTTTAATTTTGTAATAATATAAGAAGTGATATTATTTATTTTTTAATTAGTTCGCTTTGACAAAACCGTTTGCATTTTATAACCGTTACCTTATTTAGAAACATTATATTCATATCATGATATTGTAACTCATTTTAATTTATTAATAGTTATGACGCGATAAATTTTAAATTTTCTGATAACAAAATAATAATTGACAGTGGTTATAACTATCATTGACAATAATAATTTTCCATATTTTAAAAATAATATATTAAATATATTTAAATTTTTAGAAATGGTAAATATAAACTCATTTTGTGATCTTGAAAATGTCGATGAAATCATGAAATTGATTTTTTGATCTCACTAGTATTTTTTTTCTCGTAAGATCATGCACAATTTTGCCTTGTTTGATTAAAATCTGTCCCTCAATCATTCGTAGTTTTTTGAGCTTAGTATAGTTTTTTTTATTAGTTAAAATGTTTACTATATTTTCTATTTTTTTTATTTTGAACGAAGATAGTGCCGACATTCTCCAACAAGTAATAAAATTCTTTAAGACCCTAGAAAAACATATGGGGAATTTATATACATACACACGCATATATATATATATATATATATATATATATATATATATATATATATATATATATATATATATTATAGATACATATTACTTTCTGCTATTGAATCATGTATGACAACATATATTAAGAAGTACTCAAATTCTGCTTTTAGCGTTGAGAAAAACATATATCGGGATTCTTTAATGTATTTCTTATTGAAGTGGTTCTTATGTATTTATAACATGTAGGCCATTCTATTCCTATTTTATACTATTTCTATTAATGTTAAGTGCTTCAAATATTACTGAGAAATAACTAAATTCTGCTTTATGGGTTTTTTCAAAATCTCATGGCCTTCCTCTTGTTCTGATAGCCAATTTTGCTAAATTCCCTCAAGCTCAGAATATAACAACTGTAGACTTGTATAATATACAAATATACACACGCTTGCTAATATATATACACCAATGTATTTATATAAACACCACTCAGCCTAGGGATCATTGAACCAGACCCGCCCCCTCCCCGCGAATGAAGGGCAAAGCAAGATCCCAGTAGATCTCATCGCTTCTCTCTCTACCAAACCACTGGTCTAGCCGATGGAAGCTCATTAAGAAAGATATTGCAGCAATAAAATCCAGAGGGTTAAGATTATCCACCTGACAAAAGATCTGTGGTCGAAATTTAGCAGGGAAAATGAACTAGAACTGTAAGAAATCACCAAAAACTAAAAATGAACACATGAATGCACCGTTTTAGCAGGAGCTATGAGGATCACGTCAAGAATAAGACAATTACCACCGGCCAGAGGAGGTGAAGATTGCCTTCCTGCACTGGAGAAGGACTAAGGACAAGAGTGATCATTACCGAAATCCATGTAGGACAATAAATAAATTTAATTGGCATCCACATGATAGTATAGAAGGATCAATCTAATTAGGAATTGATAAAATATTTATTTGGCACTTCTATAATTTTGTTTTATTGAAAACTTTCTAATCTATTATAATCTTCAGTTCTAAAAACACACAAAAAAT
Source organism: Rhaphigaster nebulosa (assembly GCA_948150685.1). Lineage (NCBI taxonomy): Eukaryota > Metazoa > Arthropoda > Insecta > Hemiptera > Pentatomidae > Rhaphigaster > Rhaphigaster nebulosa. Next base: position 65,056,064 of record OX411309.1, on the reverse strand, counting down.
TCAAATATAAGCAATTCAAAATATAGTTTGGTATTATTATAAATATTAAATTAGATGTAGTATAAATCAGTATTATAAAACATTTATCAATTATGAATTTAATTAAGACAAGAAATCAAAAACATTTGGTACTCACCAAGGTTTAAAATGGATTATGACAAACAGAAAATTTTGTATTGATTCCTTCTCGCACTAAACTAACAATGAAAGAAAGCTGGGATGTTTATAGGTAAACGGCTTAAGGGTCGGGATTTTTCCAGTAATGCAGGTGAGTAATTGGTTTTTCTGTTATAGATGGGAATAAATTTAAGATTGGACTATTGGGCATATTAAATTTGGTTAGTTAAGCAAAAATCTAGATTGGATTTGAAGGATTTTATTATTTCAAGTGCTTCATATTTATTTAATTTGAGGCTGTTTTCAACGTGATGTATCAATTTAACTCCTGAGTCTTTGATGATTTTTTTTTTTTATATTACATCTAATTTAATATGTATAATAATACCAAGCTATATTTTGAATTGGTTATATTTGAATTTTTTGTGTGAATTTTTTTAGAACTGAAGATGAATGTATAACATTCGAAACTAGTTTTAGACAAAACAAAATTATATAAGTGGCAAATAATTTATCAATCCCTAATTAAATAAATTTAGAAAACCGTCTATAAATGCGAGACTTTCAGCCGAGTAATAACTGTTTTGTTCCCATTCTAAATAAGTTTTAAATAATAGTTCATTGGAGAAAGTATAAACTCTCCCATATGGGATTTCAAATACACAAAGGACTCGTGTTAAAAAAAGTGCCAACCTACTGTATTGAAATAATCCCGGTTTTTTTTTGGTAAATCGGTATAAGCCATTTTATTGCGAGGTGGAATTTGAATGCAGTTTCATTCACTTATGTAATTTTTCTCATAGAGAAAGTTTTTTAACCCTTAAAATAACAATTATGGTATATAGTATGGTTATGGTACAATTTTACAATCCAGCCGCCTTATCTTTAAGCAGTCGCCGCACTAGCGCTTTTTTTGTAAACTAATTGCTTTGAATTCAGTAATAAAATTCGAATCTATTGGAATTATTACCGCTTTAATTATATTTTATTAGCGCTGTCGATTTCCGAGGGTTTGGGGAATGAAATCGACAGCTCTAATAATTTTAGATGATATCTAATTAAAGCAGTAATAATTTTAATAATTCCAATGAATACGAATTTTGCAATTGAATTTAGAGTTAGCTTAAATGGCGTTAGAGAGCTCTAGTGCTGCGAACACTACTGACTAAGCGGCAATATTTTAGATAATCATTGTTTTAATGGATGAATTTCGCGGGATGTATTTATTTTTTTCTTAGGCTATAGAGCTATAATTTAATTTTCAGCAATTTTTTTTTTAAGTTCAAAGTAGGTTTTTTATTTTTTTGCTAAATTTATTTTCAATCGGTTTTTTCCGGTTTTTGGATTTAAAAAAAAAAAAAAAACACGATAAAAAGCGGTTATTGATTACCAAAAAATCGGTTATCGGTTGTAACCGATTGGTTTTTAACATCTCTATTTCTCCACTCTACGAAGATGATATTCCAGACAGCACATTAATTTAAATTTTATTTACAAGAAACGTTTCTGAAAAAAGTGCAGAAAAACTATTCGAAGTGTGAATTTATCAAACTAAGAAGAATTCATAAACCGTAGAATAATCAAATTTTATGATTCCTAGAAATACCTAGAAAACCCTCAATTCAGAAATATCCCAGTAATATCGTTCGGCCACAACGATGCCATATTACATAGCCTTGGGTTCACAGAAAAAGGATCGATATAGGCTATAAAACAAAATTTCACAAAATGTCGATTGGTTCAATATTGCATATCTGGGTTCAATTACACTTAATTGCGAAAAAGAAGAAAGATTCAAGTACCTGAAATGTTTCTGTGATAGAGTATAAAGGAAGTTACACAAAACATTATTTATAAATTACCAAACTAGTTTCGAAAGATTTACAGTTTCCTCTCACATAATCTTGAGCTTCTTAACAAGGTGATAAAAGTTTTCATTATTTTATTTTACTATTTTATAAAGATTGCATCATACTTTTAAAAACCAATAATAAGGCGCCGGGAAAACATATTAAGGCGCGGACAATATATTATGGTAAATTTAGAGTTCATTAAAAAAAAACGTCTTCAAACATTTCAAGAGGAAAATATAAACCTAGTAATACTACTCCTCCAGGAATAATAAGTAACGACGCAATAAAAATCCCGTAAAATTTTACAAACGCTACATCACCATTTAAAGTGACTACTTCTTCGTTTAACAGTGGATACTTTTAAAAATGTGTTTTAGTCATTATACTGAAAGTCTGTTGTAGATGGTGATTTGAAGATATCTACAGGAGTAGATGCCTTGGGAGTTGCAGATATCCATAAGTTGCCGATAGGAAGAGCGGTTGAGATATATCTATATATACTGGACCGGGGCCTCCTAACCTGGCAACCAGCCACCGGACCAAACCATTATAGATCTCCAACACAGGAATAAGCAGTCCTCTTTCACAACCGTACAAGTCCTCTGTCGACTCTGTCGGCAAATGTCACCCTGTTAGCTTACAGTTTGTCTGTAAGTCGGTCTCGTCCAGATAGCCAAGATGTGGGAGAGTAGATTTTGAGGTCAAGAGGGTGTATCTGTAACGGTGGTACATCTAGCGGAACTCATGACGATCCTTAGATTTCTTTATAGAGATTCTAAAGCGCAACTTGTAATAAATACTGACATAAAATAGCACTCAAAACAGATATTGAACTTTTTCAAAAAATTTCAATTTAACTGTTTTACAAGTACTTTTACAATTAAAGTATTAACATTAAAGTTCTACACAAAAGAACTTTTCGATAAGAAATTCTTTAAGAACTAATATTATTAAAAGTTTTTGATAAACGTTCTATTGATAGAAGTTCCTACTAGAACATTTTGAATATAAGTTCCCAATTTTAAATTTTTACATATTTATTGGGCAAAGCATGAGGGGGGTCTTCGAGAGGTTGGGGGAAACTTCGGGAGACAGCACAATTGTTGAAAAAATTAAAAAATCTTCTGAGAAAAACATAAATAATAAATAAAATTGGAAATAAAAGAACATACAGGAAAGAAATCACCATTTGGTTTATTATTTTCAATAATAGACCTTTGTAATTGACCAAGAAAAAAAAAGTTTTAACCCCTCTAAAATTTGAGGTTTTAAGTTTTAAAATACGTATAATCCAAATATCGAATAAAATAAAAAAAAAAATTCGTCCGTCCGCCGTCCGCGGCTTTTCTCCGAGACTACTGGATCGATTTTCTTGAAATTCGGCAGCAAAGTCACACCTCACCCCAGAATGATCCTCGGAGCTCAACATTACCGTCTTTTTCAAAACGGCGGCCGATAAGAGATTTTATAAGGCCATAACTCGGTCATTTATTCCGTATAAGAGAGAGGAGAAATGTAAGGTGTTTTGGAATCAGCACGTCAAGGCATACAAAAAAAATCTATATAAATGTTTTTGGTTTATTATTTTCAATAATGGACCTTGTAATCGACCAAGGAAAACAAATTTAACAACCCCTCTCAAAATCTGAGGTTTTACGTTTCAAGAATCCAAGCATACCTACTGAATAATTTTTTTCTATTTGTTATGATTTATCAAAAGGTTATGAAATTCCCTATAAAAGCAAAATAAAAATCAATTTAACCGGACCAATGTTAGCTGAGATATAGCCTAATGAACTTCGTAGATTAATTCTCCGGCGCTACAGGTCATCGTGGCCCAAGGCCTCCAGACATTAATTGCTGGCTTCTGACTTCCTCGAAACTCTCAACTTCATCCTTTCTTGGATTACTTCTGCGCTTCCTTTAGCTTCTTTTTGGTCAATTTCCTTTTTTTTTTCCCTCTGAGGTGCACATCCAATATTTTCCTCTTTACCATTTCATCCTCTGATTGCATGTACTACTCATCTTAGAATTACTTGCACTGACACAATTTCTTCATAACACTCTCAGTTCGGCACTCTCATTTTGGGATAGGCTTCAAATTTCTACCCCATAGGGGCCTACTGCTTTATTTCTTAGCTGAACATGGTAGATATCTTTTATTCTGCAATACTCCAATTTTCTGAAATACTCCAAATGCTCATTTGAAAGATAAACTAATTATCTAAACTGTATACTGTAAGCTCTAAAGAGAACTTTGTTAATATAGAACTTGTATATAAAAGTTCTTACGATAAAATTCTTAAAGAACCTTTATTATACAAGTTCTTACGATAATGTACTCAAAGAACTTTTTTTCTGCCCATAAGATATGTTGTTAATAAATATGTTTTTCTTAAATTGATAACTTCAATTTTTAAAAAAGTTTTGAACTCTACCCCTTTGCTCTCCAAAGTTATGACGTCATTTTTTTTATGACTGTTTTAAAGAATATTTATTATCTTTTATATAAAAATTGCTAAGTTAAACAGAAATAATCATAATTTTACTAGCATTTAACAATAATATCTAACTACATTCGTATTTTAAAATGGTATAGTATAGTGATTGCATTAAGTATAATCTATAATTACGTTTTTATAAGAACGCGATTTAGCCATATTAGAATGAATTTTTCTTCCGTTTTAAATATTAATTATATTTAATTTGTATTAAAGAGTTTTGTTTCAAAGAGCTATCTTTGTGAACACATTTAACTTTTATTATTTTATGTTTTGTTTTATGTTATAGCATTATAAATTCAATATATTAGCACTTTATTTCTTGCACTAATAATTTAAATAAATTAGGCATACTGCACCTGTATGAGAAATGGTCCCATAAACAGATTTTAAATAAATATCAAGATGAAAGGTTCAATTAAAATATATTTTTGACAAGTTGTTCGAAGAAAAATTATTATTTATTGTTTTTTATAATAAAAAATAAGAAACTTCTCTGCACAGAGCGACTTTTTTTTTTCTTTTTCACAAACAAGTAATAATTAATATATCTAGTTTCTTACTATTAAAGAATGAGGGCATACAAATTAAAATAGAAATTAATTGTATTAATTCCTCATTTTGCATTTATTAAGGCTTAGATTGGCTATGACATCTGCCTAATAAGTCTCTGAATTACTTCTCTGAGGAACATTTTCATAACATTTCAATTTTAATTCCTAAGGCGGTAGAAGTAAAATTATGCTTTTTTTTTTTTCTCTGTTTAATAAACATTCAAACAAAAATATTTTTAGTATTGGAAAGAGCAATTGAAAGTATCCATATCCGCTGGCAACCAAACAACTTTTTTAATATAGGCCTATCATAATTTTTCATTTTTCAGGCACGCATTAATCATTTAAATTATCTTCATAAATTATAGACTTAGAAGTGGAATGATCACTGAGATTTATATCTTTAATAATTATAGAAGTTACAGGTCAACCTGGCCGATAAATGAAGTGAGACCGCACAGAAAACAGTAATTTCTATCGTATCTATCTTTACGCATTTTAAAAAAAAATATTATATGATATATATGTATGATATCGTATCTAATTTCGTTTCCCATTGTATATCTATATATTAATTAGTAAGAATTTATTTTTTCGCACCTACCAATTACTTCTCCGGTGTAGGCAAAATGGCTAGTTGTTGTCGAGTAGATGTGTACAAAAAACAACACATATGTTGCAGTTTAAGGCAGGTAAATCTGTATGAACTGGTTTTGTTGCTTTTTTTTATATTTTTTTTTTTTAATTTTTTGGGGTTTTAGCCTCCGATGCGAATATACAGATGTGCAATAGCCGAAAAATCTTATTTTCTATACAGTAGAGTGTAACGCCAAAACGCCATGCTTTACTTGGTCTTAACAGTATTTGGAATAATATATTTTAAATAAACATATTCCTCTTTCAGCAAAAAATGACCTTTTTAAGTCAGTTTCTTGGTCATTTATTACATATGGGAGTCAAGTCTGGGGCTATCAATATGCTGATGAACTAGAAACTGTCCAGAGGACCTTCATTCAGAAAATATTTAAATTGCCAAAAACTACACCAAATTACATGGTATACATAGAGGCCAAAATTTTACCAATGCATATTTTTACGTTTGAATTGCAATGTAAATAAATACTGAAGTCTCTGGTTCTAGACGGATGCCGTCTAACAAAATTGATTACAGGAGAACTAGTCAAAAGGAAATTACTATGGTATAAGAACTGGATAAATTGGTCTGAGAAAGTTAAGTACAACTTTAACCCAGTTTTCGATCCTGTTGAACAATTGGGGAAGGATTTAAAAGTATTGAAATCTAGGTTTAATTATGACACCTATTACAGAGAAAGATCGCTAAACGGCCAATATCATCATATCTATAAGCAATTATCTTTTGATGTTGATTATATAAATTCAAAACTATCTGTATCCGATATAGGCAACATAACTAAAAAATTAGGAGCCAGCTCCTCAATTTAAATTGCAAGCCATTCATCCAGGGGCAGAATTACAATTGTTCTCCAAATTAAATGTTGGACAGAAGAAAGACGAATTTCATTATTTAGGGCGTTGCAAGAACTTTATGAACTTTATGAACGAGGAAATGAGGAAAAAATATTTTAGTGCAATTATCAAGTCAAATACCTTAAAGGTGAGATTGGGTTGCTCTAGTGAGTTATTTGAGGTAAGCCTACACCTACCGATCCTTTCTTATTCAAAATTTCGATTATTAATAAATTAATTTAATAGCTGAAGTAAATAAAGCAATAGAAAGATAGTTAAGTTGATGAAGTTAATTTTGAAAATTGAAATTTGAAATAGGTATTTATTATTAAATTTCATGAACGCTATATAGTTATCGTAATATATATATATATATATATATATATATATATATATATATATATATATATATATATATATATATATATATATATAGGTTTTCGCTGTCTTTTAAATATATTGGTTGATTTGTTTATGATAAGAAATATTTATAATATTATTACTTATATTAATTTATATTACTCACTATTTTGTAATTTCTTTATATTTCTTACTATTTTATATGATATTGCTTTTTGTTTTTGTAATTATATCAAAAGCGCTCCTGACAGACAGCTGTAGTTCTACGTCAGTACTTTATACATTTCGTTAAATAATATGAAATTTTGTAAATATTAATAATAAAAGTATTTTCTATGTATCTAATTCAAGAGCAATTACTAAACACTGTCACACTCAACTTACTTTAATTGATGTAATTTACGTCTCTTATCTTCTTGGCTTGATGAAGCAGCGTATGTTGCCAGAAGTCCATGTCAATGGTCAGATAAATTTTACCTAACTAATTTGGTATGGCATCCAGTAAGACATTTTTAATAAATTACGTTCTCTGTCATAATTTTGTAAACCAAAAATAAAAATACATAGTGACCCTCTATCAATTTAATTTATAAAAGGAGAATCGTATAAACTTGGTGCCATGAGACTGGCCAAACAGTGCTGACTCAATCCGAGATACTCAATAAATCAATGGGGTCAGCTAACATGCAAATATCTGTATTTTCTTACGGGCGTAAGAATTCTTCGGTAACCACCAACGGCGTAAGAAGAATTATAGTCACTAAAAAGTCAATAGCAAGAGGGAAATAAATATAAATAAGTATTTTGCTTATATATAAACAAAACTATTTTTTCAGGTACTATATTGGATTGGAATTTATGTATAAAAAAAAAAATGGTTCATGTTACTTGTGTTCCCACAACTACCTGTACATTTCAAAGCTCATTAATTTTTTTTTAGTAGCGGATGACGGACAAGTGTCATGAAATTATAAAGCTATTTTTTATTATAGTATTTATGCTCCTATTTTTCATACTTTCAATCTTACAATATTGTTCTATATAAATAAATAAAATTATAATATTCAATATAAATTTGTATAGGAGGGTCTACATATTTCAAACATCGCTTCCCTATCGTATTTTTTTTTTTTTTTTTTTTTTATGTTTGAAATATGTAGGCACTCCCATGAAATTTTATATTGAACATTATAATTTAATTTATTCATAAATTTTAAGATTGAAAGTATGAGAAATAGGAGTATATCATAGATAAAAACTGAAGAAAAATTTATGTTCCGATGATATATATGAAATTCTTGAAGGCTTTCCTCAAAATTTTGACTAAATTCTGGGGCTGTCTATCCACCAAAAATCGTTTTGAGTGTCACTCTTAATGACAACTTCACGCTATGCACAAGGCTTAGGAGATGATCACAATTCATAAAAATGAAGAGGATTATTTTTCGACTAAATCAACTTATTTCCAGAGACCGTTGAATTATGATCAGAATATTTTTTTTTCTTTTCTGAACTTAATTATTCTGTCAACCTATTTGATTGCTGAATCTATTTTAAAAAGAACTTCAGAGTTGAAATGAATTTGAAAATTTATTATCAGACGATAATGCATGATTTGTTTTTCTATTGCAAACTCAATTTGCTTGAAACTGTAATAATTACATTTTATTGATTCATATTTGATTGTTGTGTTTACTTACTTTTAAAAAATAATTCAGAATGTAAATTAATTTTAAAATTTACAATTTTTATTTTTGTGGATTGGGAGGATCAAGAAATTTATATTAATGAATTTATTATCAGACGATAATGCATGATTTGTTTTTCTATTGCAAACTCAATTTCCTTGAAACTGTAATAATTACATTTTATTGATTCATATTTGATTGTTGTGTTTACTCACTTTTAAAAAATAATTCGGAATGTAAATCAATTTTAAAATTTACAATTTCTATTTTTTTGGATTGGAAGGATCAAGAAATTTATATTAATCAAGTCAAAGTCGACAGTTGAGGAAGACAAGACCGATACTGAACCAGACCATTTACAATGGTTGTACAATCCGGCAATGTGGACCAAATGGTTCTCTTTGCCAACCTCTGACGGCTTCCTATAGTTTTCCACACCGACCTGAACATGTCAAGATTAATTTTGCTGAATTAATATTGGTCACTAAATTATAACTGATCCAGGAGCGAATCGAACCCAGACTGCTCCGATACGTCCGCACACCATCGATCATCAAGGTCTCCAATGACAGATTAAAAAAACATGATTTTGTCTTGGTTCCAGACTGCGAAATATTTAGAAACAAGGAAGGAAATTACAACATTAAAGTCTTCCATCCATCACAAAGTAATAACTTTCGACCTTACTGGGATTACATTAATATTATTACTTATATCATGAATAATCTTTTCGATCTCCTCTCCAGAAGATTCTTCTGTTTAAAGTATTTGGGTTCTTTCTTTAAACTCTAAACTGATATCCCATTTTCAGGGGTTTTTTTCATGGCTAGAGAAGGAGACCGAGGATATTTAGTTTTAATTGAGTCCATCGCAAGCACAAAAAGGAAGTAAGTTTCCGTAGTAATTTCTAAAGCTTCCTAAGTGGAGGAAAGATTGAAGGGTAATCGATATGGTCAGATATCAAGATGAAATTAAAAAGGTGTTTTTGAAAAATAAGTTGAAACTGTCTTCTAACAGGTATTTTAAGAATATGAGTGCTTTGAAAGGAATACTAGACAGTAGAGTATCTGACAGATATGCTTTAAGGAGCGCAAATTATCAGAATGACTTCCACTTCAAAGACTGGATGAATCACTATCATCTTTAGTAATAAATAATGCGGACAACGCCAAGGCACTAATGTACGCCTCAACGCATCTAAATCCAGAATCTTTGATATTTAATATGAAATGCTTCTTTAAAAGACAAAAGTTTAAATAGAATGCAATTTAGTGTGAGAGAGGAGAGATAAAAGACATTTATTTTTCATGTGATTTTTTTTTTTTTTTTAGGATTTACATGAGGAAGTGAAACAAGAGTGGACTATCCCACATTTTGGTGAAAATTGAGTTTGATATGTGATATATTCTATGTCAAGCCGTCTGTTGGCTGTAAAAAGAATTTGAACCTAAAATGACAGACATTTAAGGATCACTTCCAAAACTGGACTAAAACAGTTGTAAATTAATTTGAAAATTTATATTTTTTGGGGGGGGCGGAGGAGTGGAGAAGATCAAGAAATTCATATTGATCAAGGCAAAATCGTTGAGGAAGATAACACCGATACTGAATCAGACTACAATGGAATTTTTAGAATATGTAGAAATGATTGAGAGTTTACCAAATGTAAACTATTGTTACAGGTATTTTTGCGAGGACCTAGTCCGACAACTGGGCCTAATGGTTCTTTTTGCCAGCCCTTGACAGCTTCCTACAAGTTTTCGCCTAGGCCCTAACTCTTTTGAGAAAACCCTTAACCATTTTGAGGAAACCCCTAACCATATGAAGATTCATTTTATTAATTTCGAAACCAGAGAAGAGATAAAGAGATATAGATATAGATATAGATATGAAGAGATAAAGCCAGTATAACCAATAGTACAATGTGTATTTGATATCATGCAAGAGAGTAGATCAAATGGTTTATAATAAAACTCATAGATTTTTAAAATCTGTCCCTTATTGAACCTAAAATGGCAGAAATGAAAGGTTTCGCTTTCAAAACTGGTCTATAACAGTTTGACAAAAATTTGTGAAATCTTTTAAATGGTTTTCTCAAAATCAAAGCGGGTAAAGTTGGTACACTGTTCTCAACGCCTCATATGTTGTTACAAGGAAATGCAGCTGGGAACAACATTACAGCAAGAGAGAAAAGCACTTTAATAAAATATAAAATAACTTGGTTGTTTTGCATTTTTCTCAAATTTTCAATAATACAGTATTAACATATCTCACTTAATATCTCGCTTTAGATTTTTTCTTTCTTTTCACCAGAAAGAAAACTATTTAAGCTAAACTGAACTGAATAGACACTTTAGTCGCACGATTAAATGTGGTTCGATTATGAAGTCAAATACTAAATTTGTTAGTATTTGTCAATATATTAACCATTTTTTATATTTTCATTAATATTTCTAAATATATACGATACAATTCCTTTAATAATAGGCTAAGACGAGATGAAAAGCCTGCCTGCCCAAGGTTCATTGATGGGGAGGCCAGACCAGAATTTGTAGTTGCCGAGGTTCTTAGATGTTGTCACCACTGCCTTATCCGGAGAGTCTATCCTCAGGAAGCGAATTGAAGGTATCTCTCCCCTGACAGCGGGCCATCGCACACCTTTCAAGAACACCGGTTTCCTGTATTATTAAATTATTTATTAAAACATTGGTTATATTCTTAGGTCAATTGCGCCTAAAGAAAATTAATTATTTTAGTTTTCAATTGACATGCACATGTTATTATAGAAGGATCAATCTAATTAGGGATTGATAAATTATTTTAAACTTCTATAAATTTTAATTTATTGAAAACTAGTTTCAAATTCTTCAGTTCTAAAAACACAAAAATTCAAAAATAAGCAATTTAAAATACAGTTTGGTATTATTATACATATTAAATTAAATGTAATATAAATTAGTATTATAAAACATTTATGAATAATGAATTTAATTAAGCCAAGAGGTCAAATTCACGTTGGTACTCACCGAGGTTTAATTATAATAGATTATATCAAACAGAAAAGGTTACATTGGTTTGTTCTCGCACTGAACTAGTAATGGAAAAGATTGTAATGGAATATAGGTGAGATGTTTGTAGGTAAATAGTTCGATATCGGAGTAAGGATCGGGTTTTTTTTTTCCAGTAATTCCAGTGAGTATTAGTTTTTTCTGTTATGGATGGGAATACATTTAAGATTGGACTATTCTAGATATTTATTTGGTCATTTAAGCAATTGAAATCTGGATTGCATTTGAAGGATTTTATTATTTCAAGTGCTTCATATATATTTAATAGGTGGTATCGGCATCGATCTTCTGGTCCGCAAAGCCTTTATTTATTTCTGTTTTTTTCCTTTGTTTTTTAATGTTTGCTATGTAATTTTTAAATGTTTGTAATGCAATACCATAGTTAAAACAGCAAAACATACAGCTCCTACATATATTATGCTATTTCGCATAATGTATGTACCTTGTAAATGAACTCCTTCTGTATAGGGTTACTATGCAATAGAGATTATATATAGCATGAATAGTTTACAGTAAATACCGATATAAACAGTAAAGACCAAAAATCAAAAATGGGAAATTTCGGCCCTTGTAAAGTATTTCCTTGATTGTATACTATTTGTTAATTACAGTGATTCATTGCTTTTTTTTTGTATCTAAATTCTGCAAAAAATGTTCAAAAAGTGCGGCGACAAAGTTTACAGTAAAAATTTACAATTTTCTACAAACATTTTATTCTATTCAAATTTTGATATCCCAGTTATAATAAAAATTGACTCATAAATTTTTATTAAATATAGTTAGGTTATATTAAAAAAAAATTAAAAAAGCAATGTTTAAAATCGAAACACGTTTTCTCAATTTTTTTTTCTAATTCCAACACATGAATATCATATTTTAAAAACGATTTAACGGTATACTAACCCTGTTTTGACCCTGATTGATGAGCTGAAAGTTCAAGGAAGGAGTATAACTGATCAAGTAGATTGCTACAACGAAGTGATGGTAGAAGAAAAGAGAAGAAATTACCGACATTTTACAATAAACAATTTGTTTTTGGTACAGGATTGTTTAAAATGTACAATGCTAGTCGTAAAATAAGAAAAAGCTATTAATTATCAATTTTAACTTGACGATTAACCTTTAGAAAAAAAGAGAAGACAATACCGACATTTTACAAAAAAACAGTGTTTTTTTAGTACGGGATTGCTTAAAGTGTATAATGCTAGTCGCTATATAAAATAAGCAAAATCTGTTAATTAATGATTTCAACTTAACGATTAACCATTAGCTAAATGAAAAAAATTAAATTAAATAAATGGATACCAGAGAAAGAATATCTCACACCACTACGCTTAACAAAGTTCGCCAAATAGAGGTGGAACATCTTGTCTTGTGACGTTGAGTCTATATCTGTTGAGTCTTTTTTTTGTTGTTGATGTGAGATGTGCTGCCTTTAGTCTACATTCATCTGGTCTTATCTTTTATCAGGAAAGAAAAAGTCGTTGAGAAAGTAAAACTCGGTTGATTAATAACTTTAACTTGACAATAAATAAAAACTTAATAATTTTACTTCAATGGAGATCAGAGAAAGCACATCTCACAACACCACGCTAAAAAATCCTAACAAAATAGAGACATTATATCACTCCAAGACAATTCAGCACATGCTCCTGTAATTGTCAGAAGTAACAATTCAGTACCTGTTGAGTCTTTTTTTTAGACTGCTGATGGGAGATGTGCTGCCTCTTCTCAGCATTCATAGGATTTTTTATATCATTTTATCATGTTATATTTATCATATAGTTATATTTATCAGTTTATCTTTTATATCAAAATCATAGGGTAATCTTTTATCAGGACATAAAACGTCGTTGAGGAAGTAAAACTCGATTAATTAATAACTTTAACTTGACGATTAATTAAAAACTAGCAAAAAAAAATTAAATTACATAAATTTATAACAGATATAGCACATTTCACATCACCAGGCAGGCTAGGGATGTTGAAGAAATATCGATTTCTCGATATATAGTAATATCGATATTAGTTTCGAAAAGCGATTTTAAAAAAAAAAATTCATTTCTTAATATTTAATTTCTGATGTATATATCTTATATGCTATTATTCAACTAAATAAAAACAATACCTTAATTATATTGGCACAGAAATATCGATATAAAAACAATATCTTAATATCGGCATATTGTAAATGATTAAAATTAATTATTATTATTATTATAAAATTAAAAAAAAACTTCTAAATGAATCAGGAGATTTGGAAATAATCTGCTACTTAATATTTAAATCTTTATACAATATTTAAAATAAAACGATTTCAGCTACATGATGCTTTTTTTTTTTTTTTTTTTTTTTTATTTACGAAATTATCTACTAAACAATTTTTTGAAACAGCAATCTACAGCGGGTTTTTTTTTCAGAACTATGACTAAGCAGGGTAACTAATGGTCAAGAAATGAACTCCATTTCGGGATGAGCTATTTCCAGCCACAGAGAATAATTAGCCAAGGTTGGTCTCTGTTAGAACTCGTATATTTCCAGTCCAAGAATGCAGTATCTTATTCGCTTGCATGTTCTTAGACATTTTTTGATACTTTGTTTCTCTTCTAGGGTCATTGATTTGGGCATATGAAAACGCTGTTTTATTGCGTATTACCCATCTAGTGTATCGCTAAACCCAAGAACATGATTTTTTGGATGAAATAAGAAGACGAAAAAACACAAACAAGCATAATTGAAGAAAATAAGAATAAATCCGTCCGTCCAAAATTACGTTCAACCTAAAATAAAATTCTTTAAATTATGGGTAGTTGACTTTATAAAATTTCCGGATTAAGTTTTATTCGGGTTTCAGTCAAAGTGATACAAAAAATGTCCCTCCCCTCCTAACCGAAATGTTCTGTTAGAAATGAGTTTTACTTATAACTAATTAATTAAATTACTATTGGATAAGTTTTGATGAGAATGTATCTTGACTTTTGACTACGAATTAAAGGTATCTGACAACCACCCTTATTTCATCAGACAAACACTTTACCTTAAAAGATCTTCAATTTTCTTTGAGAACACAAAAAATTATCACGGTATTAATTATGTGATCTTAAGTATAAAATATAAAAATTGATCTGTCTTATGCAGCCACCTTCAAAACATTTTTATTCAAATATTGAAATGAAAATGAAAAATTATCTTTATTCCTAAGTCCTCTAAGAATAAAAAGAAGGAACATAAACAAGTTCTTATGGTCTAGCTTTTGATTTATTTTTAGGCTAAGTAATCAAATTCATGCATACATTTTACATTTGACCGGAGGACTGATATTAATGAGCTGAAGAAATAATTGATGTTTGAAATTAGGTAAGAAAGAGAGCCATTGTAGAGAGCGATAAAGCAAATTTAACTAGGTGTAATAGCCTCAGATATGTACTCAAGACTGCCCATACGGAGAACACACATAGATGGAAAAGATCTCGGAGGATGTGTGACTTAGTGATGTGTGACTATGTGATTATCGCAATGTGACTTAGTTGTAGGACCCGAAATTAAACAAATAAAAAACATTGCAGTCAATTAATCTTTTCCAATTTCATTTATAAGACATGGGGTATTAGGAAGCTCTCCCAAATTTTCCCTTCGATATTAATCAAGACATTTTTTTCTATTCTCCTCACGGGTTATTATAGAAATATATTTTGAATTCTAATTTGGATTAAATATATAATTACCCAGTTTTCGCAAAAGTATAGAACATTTCTGTCATTGCATCGATCATTTTAAGTCCAGTTTTATCATTTTCTATTCGTCCTCCGATAGACTGGTTCACAAGGTAATAAGTATCATCGATATGAGATACACCTGCAAAATTCGTTAACATAAAATTTAGTTATACATTAAAAAATTAAAGTAAAAAAAAAAAAAAAATATATATATATATATATATATATATATATATATATATATATATATATATATATATATATATATATCAAGACTAAACAGAAGGCTTTACTGCCATGAATGGAAATCAATTTTCACAAAATAAAATAAGAGTGTTTGTGGAACTGAACGTTTCTGTGCCTTGTGATTAGATGAAAATTAATCTATGGAGTTCATTCATGAATAAAGTTTAATGAATGTTTAACTAAAAGTGCATTAACTTGTCCTAAATATAAAAATATTATATTAGTTATACATCGTTCAGTCATCATATTAAGCTATTATTTCGTGTTTGTTTGTTTTAAGACCCATCTTAGCATACATTTGAATTATACGGAGCTTTACTAGCCTATAATTAACATTAGAAAACTGCAGATAATCCAAACAAATATCTACGAAAAGCAAAATAATTATCGATAATATATTAAATATCTGAGATGCATATTAAATATAATTAGGGATTGATAAATTATTTGCTTTTACTAACAATTGTTAGTTCAGTGCGAGAAGAAACCATTACAAACTTTTCTGTTTGATATAATCCATTTAAACCTTGAACTGAGGATGAATGTATAACATTCGAAACTAATTTTCAATAAAACAAATTTATAGAAGGGGCAAATAATTTATCAATCCCTAATTAGATTGATCCTTCTATACCATCATGCGGATATCGACTCACCTATTAAATATGGTCTACAAGAGTACATCTACCAATTGACTCATTCATCTTTTAAAACCTCAAATTACTGCAATAGAAAAATTGACAAAAACAATTCCTCATAGATAAATGTTTAAAAAAAAAAATGAAAACAAGTTTTATTTTATAAAGAAAATTTATTCAGCCAAATTAAAAATAAAAGTTATATTTATTTTGTTATAATAAAAGTTAACAGTTCGTTTCGGTCTCTGATTATAAGTAGTTAAGTAAGAGCTGTTTTCAGGAGCAAAACCATTTTAGAAAGGGTATGAAAAAGGAAATTACGATAGTCTACTGAAAAGTAAATTAATTTCAAATAGAGCATTTCTATCATAATGATTAACATTATCAAATAAACAACCCACCATAATTGTTTTCAGTGCCAGATAGTGAGTCAGAACTGCTTTTGGCACCACGATAGTTAAACATGTAGAAATATATTCTAGGGTTGACTGTGGCATGAACTGATAAGGACCTTCCGATGTCTGCCTGGTATAGTCTGTCTGTAGCGACCTGGAATCGTTTGTATTGATTATATTTATAATTTGAGCGAGTGTATTAGTAAATATGTATGAAAAAAAAACAGAATCAAAATTACCTTGATTATCGCTGAGCGGTTTTGTATTAAGGATAGTCCTCTAAAATAGAAGGAACGGATTCGCTCCAACGTCCTAGTTTGAAGTTCGGGAGGGACAGTATCCACCGTGTCTAGGAAATACGAACCTAATTCCTCCCAGTCGTCGTCCAGTTTTTGGATGATGTCTTTGCGTTCAATGAACTCTAGGAAAAATTTGATGAAGAGGAAATTCGATAGCATAAATCTAATGCTTACGACAAAGAAGTGCACATGAATTAAAAACTAGTCGCACGAGGGTCAGATACAAAATGTTGATATTAATTCCAAGCTAAAACATTTTGGAGAGCTTCATAATGCCAATTTCTATAAGAATATGCTATACTCGTAATGTTAGTCGTTAAAAATTAATCCTTATTCGACTTTGATGTAAATAACGCATATATCGTTTACTTTGGCTAATCCTTTATTTAATTATGTATGCAAAACTGTTTCTGCCTTTCATTCCGTTTTATAAAATGCACCGAAAAAGTCGGTGGAAAATTTGCTATTCGTGTTCTTCTGTGGCACTACTAGAAAAGAGGACTAAGTGAGAAACGTGGCTGAATGAGTGAAGTGTGGCAGCCAACTACTACACCAAAGTTCAATATTATGGGCGTCAACTTCACTAACAACCCAACAATGCGCTAATGTAGATATGCAAGTACATTCCGTCCCTTAAGACGAATAGGATTGCAAGATATAATAGTTATTTCTTTAGTGGGATTTTTATTGTTTTAAGTTTAAATTTAAACGTCTGAAATTAGTTAGTTCAGATTTTTTTTTTTAAATAATGTTAAAATGATCAATTCAGGACGGTCAGCAGCGGGTTTCGCACCGGAATACTAATCACTTGGAGGAAAATTTTTTGGAAGAGTCGAAATTTGAGTGAATTTATATTTTTAGTTTCAAACGAATTTTATAAGTCAAAAAAACAGTTCAACATAAAAATTATCTCCACTCAGTTTTTAACTATAAAGCAATAATTGTTTTTGGGAGCATATGAGCGGTTGAAGTGGCTGGCATTATCTGCCTTACCTGTGGGCGACAGTAAAAAAATCCGCACCTGATGATGACTTTGATTTTCTTATAACAGCACTATTTACAATCGAATTATTTTAACGAAAAATTACTTTTGAAAACGACAATGAAGCTTGTAAATAACTTCTTTATTTTTCATGTTTTATTGGTAAGTATATTGGACAGTAAGTGAAAAAGCGCAATGCAGAGTATTGCATTCCAAATAAAATGAAAAAAACGAATAAACAACTACTTTCTTTTAAAATAGTATTTTTCCAAAAGTATGCGAGCTACAACAACCTATGTATACCGGTAGTATTAAATTTTCCTCTTTTGGGCTGGACATATAGAATGATAATATAATCAAACATAAAGCATATAACATAATTATACAATATCAAACAATTAATTGATAATATACTAATAATTGATAAAATACTATTCATTGATAACATACTTGATAATATACTAATACCTGCGACAGGGAAAAGTCCTGAAAGCATAGCCTCGCTCACTACTAGCGGAACGTTGTAATGTCTATTGCCGAGTATGGACTGGATTGGATATTCCAGTAGAAATGGATTTTTGGACCATTTGTCGACTACCGGACCCCATGGACATATCGGAGTGTTCAGGAACTTCTGAATCATCAATGCCATTATATTGTTATATTCAAATTAAAAGGTCATACATGCATATATTATAATATATAAAAAATCCACCATAGCTAATAATAAAATTATTTAATGTTTGAATAAACTGTGGATCATAATAATGTGTTTTGTTTTTCTCTCTCTGCTGGCCTCCTGGCAATTCAATACTCCAGCTAGTGGTAGAACAGCCGCTCATTCATTACCTACTTATTCTAGAGTGTTCAGGTCGAGATTAATCAACAAAAATCGTAGTTCTAGAAACAACTTAACGTATTAATACCAGAGTATTAACAACTTATTAACAGATTTATTTATTTATTTTTTTTTATTCTTGGCGATACGGTCCTGCAAGAACCTGGGCCTCGCTTCTCACCCTCTTCCACTCTCTCCTATCTCGGACAAGCATCCGCCATCTTCTGATTCTCAACTTTTTCAGACGCCTTAGATAGCATCCATTTCTCAGAACAATAGGTGACGACGGGTCTGATGACTTTCTCATGCACTATGATTTTGATCCTATGAGACAGGGCTCTATAATTTAGTATTTTTCTCAAGGCAAAGCAGCATCTATTCCCAGCCATCATCCTTGCTTTCAGTTCCTCCACCATTTCATTATTTTCTGCAATTATCGCACTCAGATACTTAAAGGTTTTAACTGCTTTCAGGGTGTGGTTTTCCTATTTTGACATATTCCTCTCCTCCATCCGGTTTTCTTGAAGTTAACAGTCTTCTGCTCATTGATTTGCAGCCCTAGTTCTTTTGCCACCATTTCGAATTCTTCAAAAGCGCCTGCCAACGCTGTTTTATTTTTTGCCTATATTACGACATCGTCAGCATAAGCCAGATGCTATGTCATCCGGTTATAAATAGTGCCACCAGGAAATTTTCATATTGCTCTTATTGGATATTCTAAGGCAATATTAAACAGAGTAGGAGATAATGGATACCCTTGCCTAAGCCTATCTCTGACCTCGAAATCTTCCGACAACAGGCCATTCATCTTTACTATGGATCTACTACAGTTTAGGATAATTTTTGTGAAAATCTATAAGCTTTTTTGGGATTCCCAGTTTCAGCCATCACCTTCATTAATTCTTCCCTGTTTATACTGTCATATGCCTGTTTAAAATCTATAAAAATGATGTGCAAGTCTATTCGGTACTCGTACGTATTTCCAGCATTTGACTAATAGAGAAAATGTGGGCCTATAGTTGATTTACCTGGTCTAAAATCACACTGGTATTTACCCAAAATCTTCTCGGACCAAAATTGAACTTTTTTATGTAGCAGGATTGCAAAAACTTTATATACCATAATGAGCAAAGATATGCCTCGATAATTGTCGCAATTTATTTTCTCTACCTTTTTAAAAACAGGACATATGGCAACAGTAGTCTATACTTTTGGCATAAGTTCTGCTATCCAGATATCCAGCATTAGATTTTAAATCTTCTTTACAAGTAGGTTCCACTTCATTCTTGTTGATGTTTTCATCCTGTCTAACTCTAGGCCATTAACATTATTCCAACATGAACTTGGACTTATTATTTTATTATTATGTATAATAAAATATTATTATGTATATTATAATATATAACTTGGACTTATTATTATCTCTGATGATCACCTCAGGGATGTCCGGTTTTCTTGGTCCCTGTTTTTTTTGTTTTTTTTATATGTTTGGATATTTTCTCAACATAAAATCTATCGCAGATCTAATGTCATAATGCTGATCTTTAGACCCATAAAGAAATGCCTGTTTCTTGATTCGACCAACCTTTGATGCCTTCGGCTTTGGAGCACTACTACCGACCAACAAGAACAGTCATGCACTTCCTAGTCAAGATGAGCCGAATTCAATCGAAAGCAAGGTGACTTCTCACCATTTCTTCTATATTATGTATTCTTATTTTATAAAACTATGTATTAGTGATAAGCATTCTCATATCTTCACAAAGACCGCGTTTTACAGCTATTTCCCCAGTGATTTGTTGGGAACTGTTCCCAGGTGATTCTGAACGCAGCTAATATTTCTAATTAGTCCCTTGACTTCAGTCTTTCATGTGTAGTTATTAAGTACTGTAATAACGATAAAGGTGACAATATATCTACATTGAGTTTTGTGGCAATTCTGCTCTTTAAAAATACGAAACTAATTGTAAATAAAATTATGTTGACTGATACTAGCCAAAAATATAATCACTCTGATCAACAAACAAAAATGCATTCTCAAAAATAGATCATATTAACGTATTTTTGCCTACTGAATACGAAAATCACCATGAAAAATTTAATTAGATTTTGTTTCTGTCTTACAGTTATGTCGTGACTATTTAAGCCATAAATTTTGTTTAGCGGAACATTCAGTGTTGGAAATGAAGAAGTTTTTCAAGCTATGGACCAGGGGGGCGAAGCTTTCAAGTAATTTGGAGGGAAACGCCCTGGATTAAGAGATGCTTAGGTCAAGGAAGGAATCTTCCTTTGGTCTCAAATTCGAGAAATGTTTAAAGATGCTAACTTTCATCGCACACTGAAGGGAAAATAAAAGGCAGCTTGTGAAACGGTCAAAGGTGTAGTACATGGATTTCTGGGCAACAGGAGAGACAATAACTATTCTCAGTTGGTAAAAAAATCGCTCTAAAATCACCATGCTCTGGGTTGCAATATGTCTCTGAAAATAAATTGTTCCCACTCCCACAAGGATTTTTTCCCATTGTGGAGCTGTAATTATTGAGCATGGGGAGGGATTCCACCAGGAAATTTTTTTGATGGAGCAGCTATATCAGAGCCGTTGGAATGAATTGATAGAGATTACTGCATTGGTAGTAGATTTTTCTTTGTAGACGTACGTAGTTGACGTTGACAGAGGATCAGACCAATGAAGCTTTCACTTGGTCCAGTAGCAGAAACTATTCTTTGAAGTGAAATTCCACATTTACTCACTATTAAAACCTGACAATATTTATAATGATTTTGAAAAGAAATTGTGATGCATGACTTTTTTTCATTTCTCTTAGAAAATTATGAACCGACAATATACAATATGCATGCATTGGAAACAGAAGCTAATAAAAATATTTCATAGTCATATTAGTTTTTGTCGAACTAATTAGAAATTAGAAATTATTTTTTTGGTCAGTGGCATTAAAAAAAAAAAATGTCATTTGATCTCCTTCTCTTTTAAGATAATTGAAATTGATTAATAAAGTTAAAACATTTCAATTTTAGTTAATTTGTCGTAGAAGGTAATGACCAGTTTTAGTAAGGACCAAATCAATATATATTTGTTCGTGGATATATGATATACGGATATAATTTACTTTTTGAGAACATGTTAATATTACTTACAAGGAATAAAAAGGTTGCTGACGCTAATTTATCAGAAGGTACCTTTTTCAGACACCTCACCATTTTGCGAACAGAAGAAGTTGGACACCCGATGGACTCTGAGTATGTCTTCGCTTTTTGAAGGCTGTTCTTCTGGACTGCCCAATTGTTGAAGGCAGTACCACCTAAGAGGTAGCCTCTGTGAAACAGACCTTTGAACAATGAACTTTTAATATCATCCTGTTATTTTTCTAAACATAAAGTGATAAGTGTAAAGTTTGATTCTTACTGTTTTGTTAACAGAAAGAAATGGAATCCTACATTAAACCTATCTCACTAAGATTTTATTGTTTCTTTATCAGATGATTTAACGTCCTTACGTAATCTAACCAGGACAGGAAGGACGGTAATAGTTTGACAGAGTCGAGATTTATTACTTCTACTATGAAATAAATAAATATGGATGTTGGCCTAGAATGGATTTCTACCACCGCCGTTTCTGGCTCGAAAATGATGTGGTTTTGTCTAAACACGCTCGGCCACCAAGCCCTCATATAAGCTAGTAATTCAATTAGTTAAATATTCATGAACCTAAATCCATAGTCTTAATAAATAAGCTATTTGTCACAGCCGGTTTCGAGTCCGAACACAACTCTAGCGGTCAACTCTGGGGTCAGGGGACCTTTCTGGCACACACAGCCTATAAAAAGTGGGTACAAATAATTGTGGTATCTATTGTTAATGTAGCAATCATATATGGTTGTTTCATTATTCAGTTTAACACTTTTAAGTATCAATTCTTTGATAACACTAGCCAACAACAAAAATGCTTCCGGATTGAAAGTAGAAAAATTTGTATATCATTTTGGTTACAAAAAACTAATTTAACGTTTTAAAAGTTTAATCAGCTCTTATTTTGAAGACATAATATAATTTAAGTATATTTATAGGACTTTTAGTGTTGAATTGGTTTTTTTTTTTCTGCAGTTGGCAAACCTGCTTGCAACAACTGTTATTGTCAATTCAGGTTATGTTTTGGCTGACAACAGAGTGAATTTGTGAAAGCCAGTGATACTTTCTGACTTTTTGTGTACAAAAACAGTGAAAATTCCTCGCAAATGCGTTAATAGTACTGACAACTTTTGCTTTATACGTTATGTGGTGAAGTGACATTCTTCACTCAAAATAACTTTTATCTCAGACAGTAAAAACAGCCTACTTCCATTACTTTATAGTCTGGGTAGGTGATCAAGATAAGTCATGGCACCTCACTATTGTTGTAATACATGGACAGTGAATCTTCGTAGCTGGAAAGAAACATTCGATGAACTTTGGTGTACCGATGATATGGCGTGGTGCATAACACCACCTTTACAACAGAGAATATCAAAGAAAAAAAAAGGGGGATGTAGAATATCCTAATATTCCATCAGTTCTTCGACCCGTCCCACATGTTGAAAGGCTTCCGGTGCCTAACCCTCCAAAAGACTATAAACTGTTGCCTGATCACGATAAAGTCGCATCAAGAGACATTGTAAGTGAACCTTGTATGTCACAAGATTCCGACTTTGATCTGGCAGATGACTTGAATGAGCCAAACAGAATTATACAGGATGAGCTAAACGATTTGATAAGAGAATTAAATACCACGAAAGACAAAGCCGAACACTTAGGATCTAGACTTAAACAATGGAAGCTTTTGTCAACTAATGTTAAAGTAAGTTTTTGCAGAGATCGACAAAAATGTCGAGGAAGACCACGGCTGCGCTGGTCTCTGGTCTCTGTAGCGCTGGCTGGAAACTAAGACCTGTGGATCATGAAAGAAATATTACTGTAATCTGACAGGGCTGTCACAACAAAATTATACCCTATTAAAATTCTCCGCCCGTCCCACAGAAGGATGAGGAGAGAGCTTTTTCCATTCAATTACGGGATGACTTATTTATTGTTTTCAAAGTTCATGGAGCTCATGCATAAACACAATTTGCTTGTAATAAACTGATTAACCTTCTTTACTATCTCTCCAGTAGCCTATTACCTGGAACAGAAAATCTTTTGTATATTTATAATTAACTTATTGTATATTTTGAACACAAGAATTGGAATTTGAAATCTGAAAGCAATATACTGGATAAGCCCAGGGCACGGAATTTTTCCATGTTCATGAACAAGAACTAGCTCTTAAATAATATAAATCACCCGAAATGGTGGCCGATCTGAACACCTGCATATATACAGAAAATTCCCTTAAAAAATCCTAGAATTCCAGGTCATATTGTTCTGAAAATGTCTTCCTTATACTCCAAAATTGTCCTTTTCTTGATAATCATCCATACTCTACCCACTAAGCTATCACTCTTTCAAAATATAATAAATATAAATAAATTAATAGATGTTTAGTCATTCCATTAATTCTGAGCTTAAACACTGGTAGTTTATCATACCCTTATAAAGAATAAAATGGAATAGCAGAATAATATGTGATACCTCTTGACAGAACAGAAAAATAGTGGTAGTGGATAGAGACTGCCCCCGCTGAGAAGCCGAGTAGAGTCACTGAAGTGGCGTCCCCGCCAAAGTAGCCGATGTTCCTCTGCACCCAACCCAACGCCATCACTTGATCTTTCAGTCCGTTGTTACCTGGTACCACTTCATCCTCCGTGCATAGGAAGCCTAAACATTATAACAGTAATATTTAAAACGTTATCACTGTAAACTTGCAAGATAGATTTAACTTTTTTGAACAGCAAGACCAAAGACAGAGCCGTGTAGAAAACGAATTAGTTAATAAAAATAATAAATAATTACAAAATTATATCAATTCCATTTTTATCTTTTTTACTTCTACATAAACAATATATATATATATATATATATATATATATATATATATATATATATATACATATATATATATATATATATATATATGTATGTATATATATATACGAATATCGGGTATTTAAAATTCGTAGGTGACTACAAATTTTAAATAAAAAATAACCAATTTACAAATTTTATTGTTAGAATCTTTCTATTTTGTTTTATTCCAGCACAACAAAATGCAATTTTTTAATTAAGGAAGCTGTGTAGGCATTAAAACATGGTCATACATTAGGAGTGTGACACTCCCCCTCACACTCTCTGTCGAAAATACTGAAGATCGATGGCCGTCATATCAATTATTTCCAAATTATCTTATTACAATTATCACTTTACATTCAATTTAATCCATGTCAATGATAAATTGATAAGCCACAGAACGAAAGCATCGTTTAGACATTTCTGCAAGAAGGAAGAGTGGAGTTGATGGCCTACTCCTGGTACCTCCTGCCTAACCCAAACCATCAACACATGGCTCGCCTTTAACCTGCTGACTATATCAAGATGAATCATAAGAGCCTTCTACAAACTAGCACCTCTATCAGCTATGATACCAGCCATCGTATCCTCTGTTAGAATGTAGGAGGCCTCAAACTGTACAATTGTTTTGGAATTAAAAAGAAACGCATCATGACATAGATTTTTTTTATTTTCGAAGCAGGAGCAATTGATTAGTTTTATGAGGTAAATCGATGCGTCATCACAATTATAAAAAGATCCCGACAAATCTCCACGGATATATTCATTGGTGTTAAAAAAAAAATGTAACAACTTAGCTTCAAGTCTTACATTCTGCCTCATCCTAGGTTCCCCACGTCTCACTAATCTCACGCATTCACCCAAGGCACTAATTAACACAGAAGTCAGCAGATTGAACGGACAGCACTTCTTCGAAATGGCTGCTGGTAAGAGATGGGAGACTTCAGTTACTGACGGTCCCATCAATCCCAGCCTTCCGCGTGCAGCCAAGCACCGGTTTCTGTAAAAAAAATTGGGCATGACTATCTCGCTTGGCACATTCACCGCATTCATGTGTTCTCATCTACCAAGAGTCCTCTATGAGGTTGCGGGACGATGGATGCTGATCATCTGAGGGATTGCTTAGCCCTAAACAAATCCCACGGAATGAGAGCCCAAAGTACACAAAAGCCCGTCATCACTGGTTAACGCGTCACCAAATGGCTCAACAATGTTAGTATTTATACAGCGTATGTATTTTACACACGGTACAGCTAATAGTAAAATAAAAAATAAACTTACAAAGGGAACCAGAAATATACCTTTTTCGTTAAATTATCGAAATTAACTCCTCTCTCGCCGCTCAAAAACTTTACTTCAATCCAGCAATTCTAAACAGAGTTCTCCTTAGATCCTAAATTCTTGATTTCCCATTTTCGGATTATTTAACCAATTCTATCAAGTTACGACTTGCTACAAATAGTATTTTTATAATTTAGGGATGTAAAAAGACTTCTACTTTTTTGATAATGGAAAAAGTGTGAATAGCTCAGAATATGATGGAAACTTTACAATGCTAAAATGGAAAATATGGCACAATCCGTTGATAGTCAACACCACTTACCAAATATTCCGATGCGATAGTTTATTGTAACCAATATGATATCCTTATCAAGGAGATATCGAGGGCCGAACGTGTTAGAGGAAAAGAAGTAAAATGCACCGCCATGGATAAATATAGTCACGGGAAGGAGGTTGCTGCTGTTGTTCAAGTTCTGTAAACAAAAAATTTGGATAAAAAATTATTATTAAAAATGGTCAATTTTTAATTTAAAATACAATTTTTTTTTTCGGACGTTTCGAGTGAGGATATATATCTCTCCCTCTACTTATGCCACTGGCGTGTATAATTATAAGATATTTTTTATTTTAAAATGTACATAGAATAGTCTAACTCAAAAACGAAAAGTAGGAAACTGAAATTACGTATTTAAGATAGGTATATGCCTGTGATGTAACAAAAACTTTTTAATCAAAATCGACTAAGCGGAAGTGCCACTTTATATCATCAATTTTACACTTTTTTACAATTTTCTCGAAAACGGCTATAATGATTTTGATCAAATGCCTTAATTCTTCTCCTTAAAGTCCTTTAAGTTTTCATATATATAGTACATCACCGAGGAAATGCGTAGAAAAAAATTATAGCCAAACGAAAATTTTATTTGCGCATAACTCAAAACGTATACAGTTTATGTAGAATAATGTATACGGTCATATGAAAGGTATGTTAATTCTCTAAAAAACAAAAAAGGAATCATCGAAATCACACCAGTATTAGCAAAAATTCAGCGTATCTTATGAGACCTACAACAGCCTACATGGGAATCCGAGCGCGTTCGAAAGGAGGCGGATGCGGCCGAACCTCCTCCCACCAAGCCGCTAACCTTTTGATAACAATATGCTCTGTAATAATGTAATAATATCTAGTTTTATATTAATTAGGTAATGGAAACAAAATATTTCCATGGAAACTGAATGGAATTTCCATGGAAACTAAACCTTTGACTGGAAACTTTTAAAATAGGTAGGAATATTTTTAGCTTGAAAAACCTAAAATGTATAGTGTACAGAATTGTCATACTAAAATTATTTAAAAAACTATTTCATTGTTCTTTTGTGAAAGAAGACGTGAAGAAGTGAATTCTGCTGAGTTTAATTCAGGTAGTATTTATGTGAACTATTTAAAATTATTTTATGGTAAGAGAAAGTTATGTGATGCGCGAACAACGCCAGTTTTTTTGTTCTTTTTATTGGGTGAATTTTTATTTTTTATTTATGTTTTATTAATTAAAAGATTTTCTTTATTTTATATAATTCTAATTAATGTTTATTTTCATATACAGATATCTTCTTTATCTACTATCTATATGGAATGTACAATAATATTTCATATTGTCGAGCTTTATAATTTATTCTCTACGACAAGGTCTTCTTAGAGCAAATAAAGCAACAGAATTTCTTTTTCCTATTCTATTCCATCCCTTTCTTGCATTCCTAGTTAATATACCCATTATTTGTAAAACGAATTATGTTTTTAAGAAAATAATATTACTATATAATCATGAGTATGGATATAACTAAATTAAAAAAAAATTTCCAACTTACAGTCGGTGAGAAGATATTTAGATAGAGACAATCTTCACTGCCAGTGGTTTTGCCTTTTATGAACTGCTTGCAGTCTTGTGGAGGTGTAGTGGCGTCCAAAGTATTTTTCCAAGGTTTCGGTTCTCGTGCTTCCTAATTAAATTCAGTGCAATTTTATTTAAATATGCACTTTGAGAGAATTCGATTCAATCAAAAGAGCTAGTCTCTGACTCACTGCCCATCAACCTTCACGCACCGCTCAGTAAAAAAAGTTATGATGGTGGGGAGTTCATTTGATATACTTGACTATGTGATATACTTAACTATATGATATCCTTAACTGAGCTATCACTCTTTCCGAATCATCGATGACTTATCCGGCAAAAAGAGTTCATCTCTAGTTAATATACTATAATGATTCATCAAAACAATTTAGGTGAGCTTTTTATTACCTAGAACAAAGATCAGGAGCGGCTTTAGGTTTTCTGGAATTTCAGGCGAAAAAAAATTTGCGCTCCGAAATCACCCCTACTATTTGTTGAATTAAATAAAACTTATGTGATTAGTGACTTGCTAATTTAATAAACAATTAAGATTAACGATTTCTCCGCTCTAGGCGGCCGCCTAGCCTGTATGGATGTGCCGGCCCTGACAATTATTCATTCCTGCTCCTATAAATACGGCACTGGGAGGTGAGACAGCATCCTTAAACGTATTAATCAGTTTTCTTTGATGCATACATCTTCAGACTTCCTAACCTACCAAATGTATCGTCTGTTATATGTAATATTAAGATCCCCTTGTAGCATTAGAAATAAAATATTATTAATTTTGCCGACCCTTCTTTTATCCGCCATCACCAACAAAAAAGCGCAATATTTTTATAATTGTATTTTAGGTAATATATTTCGAAATATACATCATATCATAGCATTAGCATATTTTATTGACTGAATTAAGGTCTTAATAAACAAAAGCACATCCAACAACAAAAGTACAAAAAAAAAAAAAAAAATGATGAACATGTACTAATAATAACATTAAAATTTAACTTTCTGATTTTTTTTTTTTTTGCAGAATAATGATAGTTTAAGGGAATTATACTCAGATTTGTTAACGTTTCCTAATCAATCGTGCTCCTTAAGTAACTTTTTATCAGTTACTACATTTATCAGTATTTATTTATATTTTCAGCTTGCTGAAACTCCTTTATCCAAAAGAAACAGAAACTGGCAAGGAATGCTCCTAATGCCTGTTGTAATGTTGGAATACGCTTTTTCCAATTTATTTTTATAAATTAAACTTAATTTGGATGATGAAGTGGCATTTTCCAAGCCTATCTCAATTGCCAGCGCATTTTGTATAAAACTTTAAATTTCAAAAAGAAATTCTTTCTTGAAAGGTCTTCTACACAGGTATCTGCCAATCCGGTTGCTTGGACCTTTAAGCCAACTTCCATTTATGAATCTGGATACCACTTAAAAAAACTAAGCATGTATACCAGCTGAAACAGTAATCGGGATCATATAGAAACAAAGAGAAATCGAAAACAGCCGAAAGAACCTGTCGGCCCAGTCCCACTCCATAAAACTAATAGTTACACTTTTTTTATTGTTATTCATCGTTAGTTAAACTGTTATATTCCACTTACATATAATTTCCAAAATATCTTTTCACACGAAATTCTAAGGATTTACTATTATAAACAAATTTTAAAACAAAATTTATATGAAGAGGTGATAATATAGTCCCTACCATGTCCAACAATAGAATATTAAAAAATGCGATTTTCATATTCGCCACTTTGAAACTCACTAGTTGAGGCACTCATTGCAATCAGCCTTGGATTCTTAATCATCAAGTGTTGACTTTTTTTGTCTTTTGGGGGATTGGGTTTTCAAGACTTTGCCAAAATACGTGCCTTGCCGAATGCGTTTCAAAGTAACGAAAATGAAAATCGCTCACATTTGATAGTTGGGCATGGTAATGACGATTTGGAACCCCACTTTGTTTTTGACTTGCCAATACTAAATATAGAAATTTCAAAAATTGCATTGTCCAGTATGGTAATTACTAGCTTTATATATTCACGTACACAACCATATTCCGCTCTTTCAACCACCAAATGAGCTAAATTAAATTTTATCAAAAAAGTCAAATTGGTGCCTCTGAATTGAGGTGCGGGTTATATGGATCCCCTCAGTGTTTTGTATTTTTTTAAATATTTTTAACAATTTTTTTTGCTGGGAAAATCAAGATAGAATACAGGCTTTAAGTCAAAAATTAATTTGATTATGTGAATCCTACTCCATTTCCTAGTCTACCCCTTCTTCTGATAGTTAAACCCAAAAATATCGATGGAACAGCTTCCTTTTCATTTATTATAGTTTCTCTTTCGGTTTTTTTTATTTTTGCTTCTCTAGAGGGATTCTTGAAGCTGATTCGGAGGCGGTAGATCCTGGTTCCATAAAACCAGCACCAATAATGGGGTTCCATACATCAAACATCGCCACCTTGGATTTGATAGAAACTCGAAAAATAATTGGGAGACATACGAATAGATTCAGAAACGAAAATCGCTACAAAATATCCCTTTGAATCTATGTAGAGTGCGGAAACCTACCATTATTTTGGTATCAGAACAAATATGGCATTTTGAACCAATCTTCTCAAAGTTTAGAAGAATCGATAAAAAAAGAAAATTGAACTTTTCAACATGAACATCCCGTGACAACTAAACCAACACCCTGCACATTTGCGCTCCTTAGCTACACATTGAGGCAGATACAGTTAACTCATCACTAATCGCCAAAATATTAAGGGATTCCATACTACTCCCAGGACTCTATATTACCATCAGTTTGCCCTAATAATGAATTCCTTTTCCAAAGTTTTTCATGGTAGATTATTCCGAATGAAATTTCGAATTTTTCGTAGATAATTAAATCGTATAACTGATCAACCAAATTCAGTTCACCTAAAAAAAAATCTTTTGACATAACGGGAAGCAAAATTAAAAAGTTCGTGTATAAAAAATAAATATTTTTTTTACGATTACCATTTGTCCTATAATGCTTTTTAATCTGAGGAACATAAAACTATAAGTTGCTATGTAAGGGGTGGTTGTTGGGATCGCTCCTTGAGCAGTTCTGATTATGGGTTGATAAGAAGCAAAAGATGATGTATGTGTGCCATTTTTGTGAAGGGTGCTTGTTACGGTTGCAGTTATATTATAACTACGAACACCTCATATTTTCGGGCCGGCTCTTCGATAAATATTTTTTTCTTGATATGATTTTATATTCGGAGTTAGTCACTTCCCACAAAATAAAAGGTATCGTGTGAAAATCTCCAATAAATGACATCACTTTCTCTTTAGATCACGTCATGATAATAAAACAAAAATTAAAAATAAATCGGCTTGAGGAAGCTCAAAGAGAATAACTGGAGCCCTCGTCTTTTAAGACGTCTATACTACATATAAAATAATGTCCAACATTGTCTATGTTTAAAAAGATTTATAAAAAAAAAAAAAAATGTCGCTCGAAATGCCGCTCCCTAAGTTTTGTCGCCCGGGGCAAGTGGCCCCTTTGTCTCCTTCCCCCTAGATCCGGCCCTGATTATAGCAACTGTTTAAAATTCGTACCTCAAATCTGATCGGCTTCTCGGCGTAAGGAATGGAATAGAAAGCGTTGTATCGCCTGCCTTTCAGCGTTGTACCATGTGTGCCGACAACCTCACCGTAATCAGTTTGAACCCGAGGTTTTTCAAAACCAACACTCGTTGATAAAATGGCCAATATGACAACCAACCGAACTAACATGGCATCCAACTTCTATAAACTACAAAACTGACCAGGAATCGTGGTTATGTCGTCAAGAAACGTTAAAACAGATAGCAAACAAGGTTGCTCCTTAAAAAATAGGTCAATATCAATGGCAACATATTTTTGACTTTTTACAATAATTTTTGAGGTCACTTCCGCTGATATTTGACAAGTGCATCAGGTATATGAAAACAATTGGCATCTATTCAAGAAAAATTAATTATTGAAATGGCATGACCAGTTTAATACAGATCTTTTTCTCTTTTAATTTTCTTGGAATTTAAGTTAAAATTTTTCTCAAGAAAATTCAAGATAGCCTTATATGGCTGCATTATTAATCTTCTTCCGATGGCAACACCATCAGCTAAAGCAAGATGTTACATTCTATTATAAATATTTCCTTTGCGCCAATCTTTGAATCAACTTCATAATCATTTTCAACTGAGTATTGCAGATCAGATAAAGTGGGGCCTATCTCTCAGCAATATTGAATTTGTATCCTCAACACTGTCAAGAAGAAAAGTTACATCACATACAATAGATGTAACATGCACAATACGTCAAGTGTAAAAATCATACTGTAAATTGTGTTGGCCAAATCAACTTGAATTTCAAATTCAATTAACTAACTCTCTTTTGATGATTATTTTAATTACAATAAATGTGATACTTCGCTTGGTTACCTATTGTAAGGTATATATCCTCCAACATGTGATAACTGTAAAGACAATACCATCAGAAGTGTGAAGCACATTATCGTCGTTTGTTCTGGACTTGACTAAGAGGACAATTTCATTTGGTACCAACACTCGGTGAAATTCTAAAAGAAAAATGAGGAATCTGCTAATACAATATTGTAATAAAGGCCACAAAAGTATTCAACAGAATTTAAATTATCATGTAACCCACATGAATAGAAACAACAGATAGGTAAATAATTAAATTTCAAGAAGTTAGCCAGATTTTTAGTTTGTTAAACTTAATAAATAGAACCCTATGCTATCATTTAATCCATATACCTAGTAAATTGGTGTAAATACAAAACTTTTGGAAAAGTCCTCCAATAGTTAATAAATTTTACAATCTAGTAACTTAAGCGAGAGTGTAGATAGATAGTAAATTCTATTTGATCGGTTCACCTCACAAATAGATAAAAATATATAGTTTATAAATATTGATATACATATATATCTGAAACCCTGGGCCACTCATGACAGCGGATTATGGCCAGAAACCTAGCATATAGTTTTGGAATGCCTGATTCATCTGCTGATTTCAAAGGAAACTTTTACTTAATTCAATAAAGTTTCTCCGTATTCATACAGGAACATCTAGATCACATGTCATGCCGCATGACAGACCATTTGTCAATCCTAATACAAGAAAAGGATTTATATATTTTGATCTTCTATATTTAAATGCATATGAAATCATATTTCACAAATTTTCTTAACCTGGGTATTACCTTTTTTATTTGTTCATAGATGATTGATTTAAATCAATTATTTAACTATTAGAAACATTTTAAATGCATGATTGCACCTTAGAAAATAGAAAATAGGAATGAAATCGGTTAAAGATAATTTAATAATAATAGTATATTATTTACAAATATATACATACATAATTATACATACTTAGCAAAAATAACTTTGGTAATTTATATAAATTTTAAGTAAAACAATAGGCATACAAATCTCATCTCAATTACAAAATAAAAATCTTTTCATAAATGGTTGTAAAGAAAAATGATCATTATTTCTTATTAGCACAAAATGATTGACTTTCAACAATTTGCTGTTTTTCTGCCAAAGAATTAAGACTCGAGGGCAATTTTTTTTGCTTTTCTTTTTTCTGAAACTTTTTTATCTTTTTCTTCAACTTCTGAAAACAACAAAGAAAACATGTAAAAATAACAAAAACGGCTAAATATAATAAAAACAATTAAAAGCACTGTTTAGATATAATTGAAGTATTGACATTTTTATACAATGTAAATACAGATTAGGGGTCTTTTTTTGGTATATCCCCACGCCAATTTAAGCAATACCAGTGAATTAAATGATATAAAATAAAAATATATACGATTTTAAAATATTAATATTAATTTATTAGCCTATTCTAATGTCCAAAAATTACTAAAACTAATTTCTCTGGTAAATTTTCATAGGATGACCCTCAGAACATATTCTTTCTTGATGAATTAGTCATTTTGGTAAACCTTTGGAATTGCTACTAACAACTGTTAAGAGGTCTAGATTTTTAGACCAGACTATACTTTCACCCACTGCGCATGCCCAATTAAATACTCAAACCGATGGATGCTTTTCACTTGGAATAGTCATGTAGGGTTAGGTCAGACTTCCCCCCTTTTACCAAATAGATCTCTTGTCCCCACCGCCTTCTCTCCTATACCATCTTTAAATTTAAATATCATGGCCAATCTCTTCAACGTTCTATTAGCTTCCGATCTGGGAAGTTTAGTCCAAGTGGTGAAAAAAATTTACCAATTATGTGTAAAACTAAGGATCAATAGATTTTCGTCCATGAAGTTTTAGAAAATTGCAAATGATAAGGCGGCGTTGAGCTTCAACGAATTCGGATGCACCACTTGTTGTCAGCAATCATTTATCATTACTACACCTCTGGCTTACCATTCTTCCGCTCCCTGGCGTATGATGGTTCGCAGTTCCTGACTTGGTCCTTGGATCGAAATTGTTAATAGCATAACCCGAATGAGTTGGTCATGGATCAAATTAACCTTTTTCCTCTGTAGAGAGTCTTCTTAGCACTGCCATACCCCTTCGTAAAAATGCTGGAAGACTGACCTAACCCTACACCAGTGTTTCAACTGAGAAGGATCCGTCGGTTTGAGGATTTAATTGCGCATGCGCAGTGGGTGAAAATATAGTCTGGTCTAAAAATCTAGACCTCTTAACAGTTGTTGGTAGCAATTCCAAAGGTTTACCGTCATTTTTCTTGTGAAAATCGAATTGTTTTTTCAGTACTTTCAAAACACTCATGTAAATGAAATAAAGTCATAATGAATGAGACATATATCAAGGTTAATTTGATCATATGAACAATAATATAATTATTGTCATTTTATTTTAAATTCACTGATATTACCTAAAAGTAACTTCACTTTCACTTTTTTATAACATAAAAAAAAG
Source organism: Rhaphigaster nebulosa (assembly GCA_948150685.1). Classification (NCBI taxonomy): domain Eukaryota; kingdom Metazoa; phylum Arthropoda; class Insecta; order Hemiptera; family Pentatomidae; genus Rhaphigaster; species Rhaphigaster nebulosa. The sequence goes on along the minus strand of OX411309.1, from coordinate 65,021,199 downwards.
ACCAAATCTCTTTAAAAAAATGTTGATCCGATTTTTATATATTTGTGTATAAATAAGTTATTAAATATGTATATTTATATGCTACAATAAATTTAGGATTAAGATCTTTAAGAGTTAAGTGTAGATTTATAGATCAAAGTATACTAATGGATCAGTAAATAAATTATTTTGTTATTACAATTATATTTTATAATTATAAACTTGTTCCGTGAAGGTTTCATTTTTATAGTGATTTGTTTTTTAATTTTTAAAATGTCAACAAACCTTTCTATAAATCTATACCTATGGGCAAGTTACCAAATATGTAGTCATTACTATATCTCAAAAATGACAATGCCTATGAAGCTTAAATTGTTAATGGTGGTACCCCTTATGCTCTAGGTTTGCAATAAGGCTGGGTTTGTCAAAATTCATAATCTAAGAGGTTGAAAAAAAACTATAGGTACTCATTTGAAAGATAATTAAGCTCTCTACAAAACAAAAAAAAAAACATCATTTAAACCGGACCAGTATTAGCAAAAATTCTATTTATATAAAAGCAATATATAAAAGTATATTGGGCACTGTATCCATTTTTTCAGTGCAGGTTCCCATATGAATCAGTTCAATTTTTTTAATTTTTATTTTTTTAAATAATTCGAAATCTATACATTTCACATATACAAAGATGCTCATTTAAAAGAAAGGTAATTAAATTATCAGTATAACAGAAATATCACTCACTGACTGATTTAGTACTCACTGTATCTCAAAAACGACAATGTCTTTGAAGCTCAAAATTTTGAGTGGTTGCTCCCCTTATGTTGTAGATGTGCAATAAGGTGTGATTTGAAAAAAGCTTACTCTAAGTGATTAAAAAAACATATTTCTGAAGCATAAAAAACTTATTTCTAAAAACATGCGTTTTCACTTTTTACAGACGGAAGGTCCTGGATAAGAAAAATCCCATTTATATTGCAAATATGTTACAACAGTATACAACGGTTATATTTAGAAGCTAAAATGTTAGTATTAAGTGCATCTTTCTGTATCGTAGTCTTTTCAACCAGTTTTTGGTTAACATCTACGCCAAGAAAGAGACAGAAAAGCTGAACTTTATGATATTCAACCAAAGCAAGCTGTGGGTGGAAAACTATGTTCATCTTAAAGATGACATTTATAAGAGGGATGGTAACATTTCGCATATTGGAAAGATGTTTGTACTGCCATCCTGTTTTGCTGGTGGGCCCCATTATATGCATGAGAGAACTCAGTATGCCATGGCATATGTTTGTCACTATGATCGTCCTGATTTGTTTTCACGTTAACATGTATTCCGAAATTGGAGATGCCTTAAAAGCCTCATTTCGTTGCAGATACATAATAATAGCTTGAGTGTTTCATTTGAAAGTTTAAAAAAATTATGCATATTTTGACTAAAGGTTCCATTTTCAGTCCAAGTAGGTCTCAGGCACAGACAATGTGTAACAGAATTATTATATGCATGATAGTTATCCTTTCAAATACGTATATAAATAAAAACAAAATGGCAGAAATGAAATATTCGCGTGCAATAGCTAGTCTTTTCATAAAATTATCATTATTGAGTTTCTTCTTTTAGTAGCCCAAAAGATGGTTGTTGCAATCTTCCAAATCTAAATTTCCAATTCCTATCTTTTTTGGTCCAATGCAAGGGTTAATTTCATTCAATTTCCTGGGATCTATCAGGAGACAATCTTTTTATCTTCCCTTTGGCCAACCTTTAGGTTATACTCCATCAAGGTTATTCTTCTATAGTCTCTCCTTGTCATCCTCCCCTTCTACTGCATAAAAAGGTGATTAAACTATGCCAACCCCTGTATCTTAGCAAAAGATGAGATATTTATGTGACTACATAGTTCATAAAACTTCACATTTTTCTTTCATTTTCCTGGATAGGCTGTTGGATGAGCATCAGGATTTTTCTTTCAGATATTTTCGATAGATGTGAATCATTCTTGTTTAAAGTTAATGATTTACGAGTATACGTCACTACAGACCTTCCCATTTTATGTGAAACATTTGTAGAGGTCATCCTGATTACAGCAACCTAAGTAGAGCTTTCATAATCTTTAAACTACTACCAATCAGATAAAATTTTTAGCTCCATACAAAAAAAAAAAAATTGATTTCTAATGCAGTTCCTATTAGACCATATTACTGAAGATTTTAAGAAGAACAAACTCAGAAGAAGATAGAAATAATTATTGTTTACAAAACAAGAACTATAAAAAAATTTGCCTTGAAAACAATATTATACGAACATAACACAAAAATTTAAAGCAGCGACTGATACAAAAGATTTTTGGAATATTGTAAATCAATTTAGGAACAAATATTTTACATTTGAAGAAAATATAACTAGTGATGCATGGATTGAACATTTTTATAATATGTGTAATCAATTTACACAGGTAAGGGAGATAGATTACTCTGAACAAACGGTAGGAAATAACAGCTTGGACGAACGATTTAAACTAGAAGAATTAAAAATAGTGCTCAATAGAGCTAAGAATGAGAAGGCACCGGGTTTGGATTGTATTCCATATGAATTTTATAGATACGCCACTAATAATTTTTTAGACATTTTATTGGAAACATTTAATACAATTTTTTAAACTGGTAATATCCCAAAATGTTTAAAGTAATCTATAATATTTCCAATACACAAGAATGGAGATAAAAGTAATACCAACAATTACCGAGGACAGTAGTTAACACAGTAGGGAAATTGTTTACTGGGTTGGTACAATTAAGACTAACAGAATGGGCTGAGACGAACTCTATAATTGGGAAATACTAAGCCGGATTCAGAAAAGGCTACTCAACTGTTAATAATATTTTTAGTCTAATGAGTATCATCAAAATAAAACTTAGTAAAAAAAGGGGTAAAGTGTATGCATTTTTCATAGACTTCTCGGCAACTTTTGATCGAATACATAGAGGTGCAATAATTTATAAATTATGTAATTTAGGAGTATCTACTAAAATCATTAATGTGATAAAAAAAATTGTATGAGGATGTCCCGGCAGCTGTTTGGTGCAAAGAAGGTATGACAAAATTTTTCGAAACTTGTAGGGGTCTTAAACAAGAATGTATCATGAGTCCATTTTTGCTCTCATGCTATATAAATGATCTGGAAAAAGAAGTAGGCGGAGGAATATGGATTAAGAATAAAAAAATTAAAATTTTAGCATATGCGGATGATCTTGTTGCACTGGCATCAGACCCAATTAGTTTACAGTTAATGATAAATGATATTGAATTATACTGTGAAAAATGGGGGTTAAAAATTAACTTGGATAAATCCAACATAATGGTTTTTCGTAATAGTGGTAGGGGTCGGAAAAAAGGAAAGGTGGTTTCTAAATGAAAATATGATAGAAGTTGTCAATAATAACAATTATTTAGGAATTACCTTGAACAACATTCTCTCGCTAAGTAGGCATTTTAAAAATAGATTGGAAAAAGTAGAAATAGGAATAAATGTAGCATGGAAATTTTTTATGTCAAATAATCTTATACCCTACTCTTCGAAAGTACAAGTGTTCAACTCAGTAATTAAATCTATTGTGGCGTATGGAGCACAAATATGGAGAAATAAAGAATATTATGAAATAGAAAAAATTGTATACTTTTTCATTAGTAAAAAAATTCAGCCTACCGCAATATACACCAAGATTCGTAATTCACTTGGAAACCGGCTTAGAGCCTCTTTTTTTTCTATACATTAATGATACATCATGATTATATATTAAAGGTATTAAGTATGAAAGAAGATAGATTACCAAAATATTTAGCAAATGAGATTGTTCAAAATAAAGTGTTTTGGTTTAAGGATTAAATTCAACTTGCAAATAGCTATAATATGGAACATGAGGTTAACATTGTGAATATTGAAGATATGAAAAATGTCTTGCAGAAACTTAAAAGTGCAACAAAGCCACTATATAAATACCATAGAAAAGAAAAACAAGTCTATTAAATTTAATTTATACAAACAGCTATCTCTCAACTTAGGGAAAAATAATTATTTATTCAGCAACAGAAAAATAAGTGATATCAAGTGGATATTTAAGGCCAGAGGTGAACTATTGAACTTAAATTATAAAATATACAATGACGAAGAAGCTCAGATATGTTCACTATGCAACACCCGGGAAATCGAAAATACACAATATTTTCTCACCATATGCCCAATCTTATCGGAGATTCGAAGGGAATGCTTTAATACGAATCAACTTAACAATATTATAACAAAATTAAAACAATAACAACAAAATTATAGATTATTTAAATGGTAAAAATTGGGACAGTACAATAAAATATTGTAGAATAGCTTATAATCACAGGCAAGAGCTGATAATGGAATTTAACTATAATTGATGTTGGTTAAACTTTATGATAATATGTATTTTAAATTATAATCGTTTAATGTGAAAAATTTTAGTGTTACATATGAGGAGCAACTGATTTGTTTATTTTGTTGTATAAAGTGTTTGTTTTTATTTTAATTTTATTTATTTTGTTTCTATGTAGAAAAATATAAGGCAACTAACACCGGGCTAACACGGTCACTAGACCAAGCCCGAATAATGTTTTCATAACATGCTCGTGTTATATAATATATATTACATATAAAACATTATTCTATTCTATATTCAATTCAATTACTGAAGATTTTATAGTTAAAGCCTGACATTCTGGATAAAAATAGGACAGATTCTAATAAGAGGCAACCGAAAAAGTTCTCAAGAGAACCACAGAATGACTTGGCTGCTAATGAGAAAAGCTGTTAGCCATTACCATAGAAATAAATGATATCTGATCTAGTAACATGATTGTGTTCTGTCTGCCCTGCCAAGCGAAAAAATCCTAAGGAAAAATGATCCAAAAATGAAAAACTCCGAGTGACTATTATTTTTTCCACCTAACAAGCATGGGGGGTTTTCGGGTATCTGGATCTCCAGAATATAAGGTCTTGGAGCTTGAAATTTTGTATAGATATACTTTGATTTAAAGACAAGTCTAAAATTGATGTCATGACATCATACATGTGGAACCAAGCTCACTACAAAATCATTTTAATAAGAGTGGAATAGTTGTGTGAAAGCTTTATTTGTTAATGAAATCGGAAGTTAAGGGAAAAAAAAAGTGTGAAAATGTGAAACTTATTTAAGTAAAACTTTATTGCCGCATAGTTTACACAAATTTATTTCAAGAAAATGTCAGAAGAAAATGAGATTGAAAAACATTTTATATGTTGTTATTTTAATTTTTAGTTTGTATTTTAGTGTCTTAATAACCTCAAAAAAATCTATAGTATTACTATCTGTATTGTAATTGTATTTAATTATATTTGTGCAGATATTGTTTGCTGCAATCTGCTTCCCATGTTTTTAAAGAAACAAAGTGAAATAAATCAATAAATATTATGTTTTGTATTTCTTTCCCCAGCGATTAAAACTGCCCTTGGGGCCTCCACCTCTTGTAATGTTATAAGAATCAATTTGTCACTAATGAGAGATAGGAAGGTGAAAAAATATTCGAACAGCTTCAATGTTGGCTTTCTACATTAATGAAAAAAAAAACTGAAAAAAGAAATGATATCCCCCAAAAAAACTCCATTGTAAAAATGTCTCTGCAGAAAAAAAAGGGCAGTCGTGAAAAGGAGTTATATCATAAAGGCTGTCCCGCTAGGATAGGAGCCTCGGCTTTTCGGACATCGGTTTAAGAGTATTTGCAGAACACTAAGAATGTCAATCTTGGCTCTCTGCTCCATAATTTAGAAGAGAACACATTCACCTTATAAATTACAATCATTTACGATTCCATCTAGAAGAGTGTATCCTTCGGAGCTTTGTGATGATTGGAATAGGAGAATTGCTGGTAAATCATTGGCATAGGAGAAACGAAAGTAAAATAGGGCAGTGTGTCTGAATGGAGCAGTTCGAGTAGCGGCTGTGGTATTTTGACTGAGGTAGTCATTGCAATTGTTACCTTGGCAATTAGATACTAGCAGACACTCCACCCAATTTTAGCTTCCATTTCTCCTAAGCCGAAGTGCAAAGCTGTGAAGGATGCACTCTTCTAGTTGGAATCGTTAACGGTCACCGTTCCGCAGCTGTATGTGTTCTCTACTAAACCAAGGAGCGATGAGACGAGGTGGAAATCCTTGGTGTTCAGCATATACTCTTAAAATGATGCCGGAAGTGCTGAGGCTTCTTTCCAAACATCCTTTTTGATATCATTCCTTTTTACAGCTGCCATTTTTTTTTATTTTGCTACAAGGACAATTTTACAACAGTATTATTTTTTTGCGTTAATATGATTGAGCTTATATCATCGCAATCATGTTTAAGTAACATGAAAAATCGCCTTTTTGTAATTCCTGAGTTTTATTAATTTCCCAGAAGCATATTTCCAAAATAAAATCTTATAAACAAAAATTAGAGACTCCGTGAAATAAAAAATGTCCAGAGATGAAAAATTATTCGCAATGGAGAAGTCAAAAGTAACACGTAAAGTTCTTTTTTGGTAACCTGAAAAGCAACTATATTCACATTCATTACTTAAACGTGGTAGCTACTACATAATCAAATAAATAGAACAATTCAGACTTTTTAGTTCCTAATTAGTATTTTAAAAATGATATGAATACCTATTATAATAATCATATAAAATTATTAATAGCATACCTGGTTCAAGCTCCTCTGATGGCACATCAGGTAAAATAATTTGTTTTTCATCATGCTCTCTTTCAAGTCTCATCAATTCTTCATATTCTCGATCAACTGCCTCTTCATCTTCTTCAGAGAGTTTACCATTAAGGAGATCATTTATTTCCTAGAAAAATAAAATAAATAGTAAATTATACACCTTAAACTTTAATTAATTGAAGTTAACTGCCAGAATGGATGTTCGAAAAGATACAGCACATAACGAAAGTGTTTGGAAAAATAGAAAATGCCCTTGAAAAAAAACTATACCAAACTACAATATTCTCTTACAGCGCAAGTCATTGATAATATAATAAACCACTTTTAGAGAAAAATAAATCAGAGATATGCCCTTAGATTGAAGTTACGTAGATATCAAAAAGAAAAAATGAATGTATAGAGTATATATAGAGAATATATAGTACATATCAGTATATAGTTTATAGTAGTATATATCACCATTCCCAAAGTTAACTTAGGAACGTGAAAATCGCTAATTTTCAGAAGAGCTACATCCATCAGTGTATAAGGACAGATTTTGAATATTATTTTTTTGTTGATGTATTTCTTTTATTTCATAATTTCAGATATAATTATTGTTTACTTCTGTAATAACATGCATGTTCGTTACGTTAACATGGAAGCTTCAGACTTTAAGATGTTAAAATGCAACTACGATTTCAACACTTTCTAATGCCATAACAGATTCGTAGCATTACTACAGGCAGCATCAACCAAAAAATATTGAAATATAACAAAAATCAATTTTTTCACATTTGTAAGTTCAATATCGGACAGACGATTTATAGTGCATTTGGCATTTAAGGATTAAAGGATTGAGAAACCAAGAATAGTAAGAATGTAAAAAAAAAATGTAATAGCTATTCAGACTAAAACAAAAATTATAAATAAATCAGACCAATGTATAGCTGACTACTGGTTAAACCTATGGTTTTAAAATAAATTTAACACCTGGGATACCAAAAAAATAATAATTTTCACATAATTATAGGATATGAAAAGAATAAACAATAATGATTCTTATATACTAATTCACAATATAACAACTTAAAGACCCTCTATGATAGAGAACTAACTCACAGTAATTAGAAACCATAACAAATAATGATTTAAACACATTTTATAAAGCAAAAGTAAGCTGCAGTAACTTACCCTCTGTTTTTCAATACCCTCAGCAGTTTCTTCCATTATCCTTTCAATTTCGTCAATATTCATGGCCTCGTTCATTTTCTTCAAAGCCTCATTCCCTACTTTAAGGCCTTCTAATATCTGTAATAAATATGGATAAATAAATAAACATTTTCGAACGTTCATTGCAGAATGTTATTCTGGAATGCCAATGGGAATTCACCCCAGATGGCATTCTTGAAAGTTAACAACTGGTTGTTTAGTTAAAAAAAAACAACTCCAATTCTGTTTATACCGAAACACTTCGCAATGAAAGTTTTAAAAGAAAACATTAGCATTAAACTTTACAAAGCTATGATAACTGTCTTACTCTCATTTCAACTTTAGAATACTCAAGGTCTTGAATCATTTTTTCTAAATTTTCCAGTTGACCATCAGTTTGTAATAATAATTGTTCCTGATACCTTTTCTTTTTTAGTAATAATTTAGCACGCCTAAAAAAAAAGGTTAAAATAAACTTTTTTTATTTAACAAAAGGAATAATAACAGAAAAATTAAAAAAGAAGACTTACTCTTTCTGGCCATTACTTAACAGTTTCTTTGCAAGAATCCTGTCAGACTCAAGTTTACTCTCTACTCTAATTTGGTACTGTTTAAGTTTATCTCTCTGCTGCTTTATTTGCTGAAATTAATTTGTTTTAAAAGAGATTTAAGCAATAACATGTAATGTTTATTGAAGGTAAGATGAAAAATACACTCACTAGCACTGCTTTATCATGGTCTGTAACTCTACTGACTCTTTGTTTTTTGCCAAATAAATTACCCATAGTGCAAAAATAAAAAAATGTTTTGAAACAAACGAAGATACTAATTCATTCATTTAAGAGTAACCTACACAGCGCTGGCGCAAGCCCAATTAGATAACTTATCATGACAACATAGCCTTCCGATTCCTAAGCAGGAGAGTGGCATGCCTTACTCTCTTTCAGAAAAGAGGGGAATAGACCACGCCCACATTGCCCAGGCTCAGACAGACGCAAATAGGGGTTTCCCCTATTTTATATAATTATGTGTAAAACCGTTCATATACGATTTGCTACCTGGAATGTACGTGGCCTTGGTAGAAAGGAGTGTGAACTCGTGGAAGAAATTAAGAGAGCGAAGGTGGACATTCTTGTGCTTACTGAAACAAAGAAGAAAGGCAAGGGTGAAAAGACTACATTCTTCAGAACTTAGGCGTCAATGAAAAGGAAAGGGCGGCCAGTGGAGTGGGATTTTTATACAATGTCGACCTATCCACGTCAATCAGAAGTTTGAAATATGTGAATGATCGACTAATGGTTCTGAAAATCCTGGAAGATGAAAAAGCCATTCACTGATAGCAGCATATGATCCAAACGATAATGTTAGACAGGATGAAAAAGATAACTTGTTTAATGACCTACCAAGAGAAGTTGACGATTGCGTAGGCACCCCAATGGTTTTTGGAGATTTAAACGGCAGAGTAGGCTGTGAGCAGGAAATGTGGGATGGAGTAGTAGGGAAGTTCGGCGAGAACAGTGTTAACAATAATGGAGAAACAATCCTCAGTTTTTGTGTTGCAAACGCATTAAGAATCGCCAACACTCTCTTCCCCCATAGAGAAAATAATAAGTCCACCAGAGAGGAGCCAGAAAGAAACGATAAATCTATAATAGATTATTTTCTGGTAAGAAAAGAAGAAATCGGTGAAGTAATGGATGCCAGAGTTAAAAGAGGTTATGAGATTGGAAGTGATCACTACCTCCTAATATTGGACAAACTATAAGAAGAAGATAATGAAGTCATGCAGATTAAAAGAAGAAGAAATGACTCAATACTTCCAAGAAGAAATAGAAAGAATGGTATGAGATTTTGACCGCCCATGGGATAGTAATGATATAGAGGAGAGCTGGTCGTCATTGAAGAAAATCATCCTCGATATCTCGAGGCTGGTGTGTGGTGAGAAAAGGATAGTATCTGGGATTAAAAGAAGTCATTGGTGGACAGAAGATGTCAAGAGGAAGATCCAAGAAAAGAAGAAAGCTTGGAGGGATTTTCTTACCCAGAAAACATCTACAGCCTATGAGAGGTATAAGGAGCGAAGCAAGGAGGCCAAGTAAAAAGTTCTTCAAACCAAACAAACATCGTGGAAAGATTTTAGACACAAAATGGAGAAGAATGTTAAAGAGAACCAGAAGATCTTCTACAAAATCATCAAGGGGATGAGGAACGAAAGGCCGAAAACCGACAAAGGTATCAAGGATAAAGATGGAAACATTATATGGCAGGAAGAAAATATAATGGAAAGATGGAGGGAGTATTTCAAGCAGCTGCTTGATAGGAGAGACGTTACTTCGGATGTGACCCAAAATTCGGCGGAAGACTATCCATATGAAGATAATTTTATCAGTGAGGATGAACTACAGGAAGCAATCTCCAAAATGAAGCTTGGGAAGTCCGCAAGACTGGATGAAATAACACTCGAAATCATAAGGTACATGGGTAGGAAAGGTGAAGAAATATCTCCATCTCTTGAATCTAGTACGGCATAAGAAAAGGATACCGAAGGAATGGGAGATAGATGCCTATTTATAAGAAGAGAGACAATAGGAAGTGCAATAACCACCAAGGCATATCCCTGCTCAGTGTGCCTAGCAAGCTCTACTCCAGAATTCTAGAAACAAGGATTAGAAAAATCGTCGACTGCCAGATCGGAGAGGAGCAGTATGGGTCGAGGAGTACACAGGATCTGATTTTCACCTTGAGGCAGGTCATAGAAAAGTTTATCGAGAAAGGGAAAGAGCTCTCGGTCTGCTTTGTGGATCTGGAAAAGGCCTTCGACTGAGTATATAGAGCGAGTGCTGTCTAAAGGGGAAGTAGATGTCGGCACGATCTTGGCTATTAGAAGTCTCTGACTGACAACCACACCTCTAAGGAGTTTGAGATCTTGAAGGGAATACGTACGAAGGGGTGCAGTTTGAGTCCCCTGCTCTTTATATTGATCCTGAATCGGGCGCTGAGGAGGGCTAAATCCAGGTTGAGGAGCTTCCAACTTGGATTTAGGAACTTGCAGCCTTCTTTCTATACAACGCTTGCTTTTGCCGATGACCTATAACGCTAATGACAGAGCAGCGAAGAGCTGTCATTAATATGGATATTAATCCAGGGAAAACAAAATGCATGAGAGTAGGAAGACAGCCCAACCGATTAATGTGAATATTGAGGTTGAATGGGCAAATCTTTGAAATTCAAGCTTTCAAATACTTAGGTGTCGTGCTCAATGAAAGCGGCTATATCGACGGAGAGGTGACTGGGAGCAACTGGAAGAATGTTGAACTCAATTCGAAGAGGTTTCCTCGACAGAAAAGAGGTAACCAAAAAGATGATGTTGTCCGTCTACAGATCAACTTTTCTGCCTATCCTTTCCTCATCTCATGGACCCTCACCTCCAAACACAAGCGGCAGATCCAGGCAATGGAGATGAGGTGCTTGAGAATGATTGAAGGGAAGATGAGGAGAGACAGGCTCCGCAATACAATAATTAGGTCTAACCTCGAGGTAAAGCCAGTAGAAACAACTCTAGAGGAGAATAAACAGCTTTGGTTTGGGCACCTCCTCAGAATGAATACGGAAAGAACCGCTAGAATTACATATGGGACACGAGTGGAGGAAACAAGACCTAGAGGAAGACCTCGGATAACCTGGGAAGAAGATGTGCGGGAGTCATTCAGGAAGCGAGGAGGGAGGTTGGAGCAGGGAGAGAGAGCTAGAACGAGAAAGAGACACATGGTCCAGACTGTATAGAGGGCATCCTTATACTTGACAGTGGTAAAAAAGGATAGGATTCTGATCCGCTTACTTAATCTGCCTCAGAATATAAATAGTAAGGATCTCTAGATATCCTATATAGTTTAAAGCTATATTGATTGAGAAACCAAGGGTCCCAGAGACAAATATTCTCGGGCCCCCGTAAATATTAAATTCACCACTTAAACCGAATCTTGTTCTTTTGAATAAAGAATATAATTTGCACAGAATATAGAATATATGCAATAAAAAGATTATGCAAAGATATTACATAATTAATGTATGATGTATGTAAAAAGGTAAAAAATAAAATCTTAATTCAGTCTCTGCTTTTGAAAGCAGTCAATATATTTTGAGATTCTTTTTATTCACGTTGAAATGCATCAGTTTAAAAATTACAGATATTTAAGCACTAATTTTTCGAGAACAGCTTAATTGATTTTAATGGTCGATGAACCAAATGATTGAAAATTGCATTAACTCATTGTATTTACTAAATTAAGGTCAAAACGATCAAAAAGCGGAATACTTATATAAACAACGCTCCTTCAGAATATAACAGTAATGCAAACAGACAGAAGGTAGACTTTTAGTAATAGATTTTGCATGGTAATAGGTTTTTTGTTTAGTAATGATAGGTTTTAGTTTAAAGTGACTGGTGTGATTTCGTCTTATAAACTTTTTAAATCGTAAGTACACTTTAATTTTTGGTTTATTATTTTCAATAATAGACCTTTGGAATCGACCAAGAAAAAAATTTTTGTAACCCTCTCCCCCAAAATTTGAGGTTTTACGTTTCAATATACGTATAATACAAATATCGAATTAAAAAAAAAAATCGTCCGCAAATTTTTGTTTGGTGCTTTTATTGTATTAAAACGAAAGCTGGTGAAATTCCCTACAAAACGAAATAAAAATCATTTAAATCGGACTATCATTAGCTGAGATACAGCGTAATGCACTTCGTAGACTGATTCTCCTAGCGGCTAGTTTTCGTGGCCCTGGACCTCTTGACTTGTCTATTGGCTCATGACTTCCTCGTATCTTCTGCTTTATCCTTCCTTAGATTATTTCTGCACTTTCGTTAGCTTTCCTTTTTTTTTCTTACTGAAGTGCACATCAAATATTTCCTCTGTATCATTTTTCATCACAGTCTACTTGCATTGACACAGTTTTTTAAATTAATACTCCCAGTTCGGCACTCTCACGGTGATCATCTTGTGACAAGCTTCAAATTTCTTTTCCTTTGGTGCCTACTGCTTAATTTTTTTTACTTGAACAGAATAGATATTTTTGAAATATTACTAAGTGGAAATAATAAATCATTGTGTAATAATTTGCAGTGTTTTTGTTTTATTGAATTGATTTTCCATTGTTATTCAGTAGTGATGAAAAAAAAAACATTGAAATGAAGTTGGGAATTAGGTAACGTGGCTATACTTTTTGTAATTTGAGGCTTACCACCAACACAATTTTTATTTTAAAGTAAGTGTTTTCCAAAATATAATTCGAAATTTTGTGCATTTTGAAATATTGTTAATATTTTTTAATATGTTTATGGGTGATAATCATTAGCTTTATTGAGAATTTACTTAAATTTACAAAATGTTAAAAATCCACTACCTTCAGTAGGCTGTGTAGTAAACTTTTTTTTTCTTGCAACTTTAGATGAAATAAGTTATTTAAATAATGATATGAGCCAAACCATCTTTTAAAAAAACAATTATTAAGCCAAGACAATCTAATTTTGAATTATTTATATTTTTTATGTGTTTTTTTTTTTCGAAGGAAAGATTTTTTTTCAAAGGAGAAAAATATAAAATTTGTCATGGCTGTTAGCTTTAAATTTATTACATTTTTTCCCAAAGTTTCCTAATAAGATTCTAATAAAAGTCCACTCACTTCTTTTTTTAAAATTATTATTTTGAGGATCTGGCTGATGGAAGAACTAAATAAATAAATGGGTCATCTCAATAGACCGGAACTCATTGAAATATGTTTTAAAAAATTTGCCTAATTTAAAAATATATATATATATATATATATATATATATATATATATATATATATATTTATATGTATATATATATTTTGTTTTCACATGACATTAAAGACTCATACGCCTCATAAACTTGCTCCACACCAATCCGGTTTTCATAACAATCCTAGTTAATACTTTTCTGTAATAATTGCGATTTATACAGAAATATAAACGAAAAACTATTCAAATGCAGGAACCTGACTGAACCAAAATGGGCGCCACTTCTCTATGACCACTGTCTCTATCAAGCCACTATAGAGAGCCCCTACTCCTAGGCTACGCCCACATTTCCCATAAGCCCCAACTATTTGACTTCACTTTTCCCGGCGGATTACCCTCTTCATTATACGCATTCCTCCAAGTTCCTAAGACATCGATGGTTTAGAGATTGAGTAAGGCATCAGTTAGAAATACGAAAAAATATCCAAAGACAAAATAAACCTTTCCAAATTTCCCTTCATTCGAACTGAGGTGTATATATTTGAAAAGAAGAGAAGATAAGATAAGTTTTTTGTTATTTTTTAAATTAATAACTTCTTTAAAAGGTTTTATACGTTATTATCGGAAATGAAATAATTTAGACATCTAATATTTAGATAAATTAAAAAAAGTATTGGTTAAATACTCTTCGATCAGCTATTTTTATAATTTAAATTGAAACAAAGAATCCTACTTTGAAAAAAAAAATGAGTGGGCTTAGGACCACATGCTGGAAATGTAAATTTCTTTTTTAAAATTTGAAAAATGGAGTGAATTCAACAACAAAAAATCTAGAGAGCTGCTATTTTAAATTATTTTTATTTTGCTTACTTATTGAATATTTTGATCACTTCTATGAAAAAAGAAAACATCAAATAAATGGCGGGATAAACTGCCCGTTGTTGCGCATCGAGTATCCTGACAGATCTTGCTTCTTAGAATATCTCCGGAAATAGTCATCCGATTTTGAAGGTTGACGTGCCATTCGATCAAGCATTAACCCATTTAGTTTTTAAAGTAGTCGTATTTTAAAAAACACATGTCGCGCGAGCGATGCCAACGGATAACTTTTAGAAAATCCGATTTAACCTCTCTATTGCCGTTCTTGAATTCATAGCTTCTCAAATGATTGAGCTACAATTTTCTATGGCTTATAGTTTTAAAGAGGATTAACCAGGCTTCATTTTGGCTTACTCACAACTTTCCTAGTCGTTTTAGTTTGCGAAAAACATTAATCCAAAGTTTTACAAAGGTGATTCCCGAATCGTATTCAAATAGTTGAAAATGTAAAAGTGCTAGACCTATACTATGATTGAACGAAAAGTAGCAGAGTTCTTCCTGTTTAAAACGATATGCCTATAACAATTGTAGCTCGTTCCGTCAAAGACTTACAAGGAAAAGAACGGACGAAGACGTCAAAAGTCGTCCTAAGGGCTGCGCACTGCGCCGCGTGGTCCCCACTCCTGTTATTATAGCATATTATTGCATTGTCAGCCACTCCTAAGATATGTTACAAATTTTAAGTCTCTAGCTCATCGGGAAGATAATAAACAGATGAGAAATTGTAGGTTGGATTTAGGTAGGTTATGGTGTGGTGTTGATGCTGACGGTACGGTATGTGACGTGAGTCTACTTTTTTACCCCATCCCAAAAGTGCCCAACGGGTCAAAAGAGGTTTACACTTTAAAAATCTTATGTATTCCTGGTTTCTTCCTAAATATGATTTATAACCATTAAGAAAAATCCTTTATCCACCGAACCTCCTCAAAATCCTCTAAAGTTTTCCTCGACTGTTTAATTTTGATTCCTTTCTTAGATCCTCACTCATTCTAACAACACAAATAATTCTTTATACTGCACTATATCTCTCTTTCGCTTTGGCCTCAGGTCCAGCAACAATATTAAAACCAGCCTAAAAGATCCACAAAATCACTAAGGTTAACCTAAAAGATCCCATTCTATTCCGACACGGCTTTCTGGGTTGATCCCCATCCCCTTGCAAAGGGCCACCTTGTGGATAAGGTAATGCGGTCAGAGAGGAAATTTATCGAGCATTGGTGGAAGGGAAAATATATAAAACTCTTGGACGTGAGAAAATAGGTTACTTGCCGATTTTTAGGTTAGACGCCTGGCAAAATCTTGACCCGGGCGCCGACAACCCATGCGACGATCCTGTCCATAAGGATCGTTGGTCTATCCTGCTTCATTAGGGGTAGCCACAGCTGAACACTAGTCTCTTATGGGTTTAAAGTGGGAATGCCATGACTTAATTCGTGAGGCTACCATGAGATAAATGCTACCTCACCTCTGAATTGAAGCACATCGCTCCAAACCAAATATTCATACCATGAGGTATTCGTTCCGACGCGCTCGACAATCGCATTATAACAATAATTTGGCCTCTCTGTGCCAATGGTTTGTCCATTCATTGTTAGTCTGGAGAATGTACTGGCGGTGAGCGTTGAAGCAGCACTCAGTACTCTGCTCCTTGTCTGAGATTAAAGCGTAACCCAGTTTGATTCTGAGCTCTGAGGGACGGCATTTATTTCGTATAAGATTATATTCCTTAACTGGCTAAAATAAATTGGTAATCTCTAGTCACCAGTTTATCCTTTTTGGAGAGCATTAGGGCGTTTCGTACAACAAACATCAACAACAAAATTTTAGTTTCGTGGGCCAGTTGTAAAGAATTTAAATAAAATGTGTCTCATATACCAATTGCTTAGCATCAAAATAAAATATTAGAAATAAAATAAATTATAAATGTAGTGTTGAGCAAGTTACCAAACATTAAATTAGAGATTAACAATTAGTGTACCATAAACTGATAACAATGAAGAGAGTTTTCTAATTAGTTAACGACAGTTAGATATCACAATTAATAATGCGGTGACATAATTTCGTTCGCTCATGCACGCGTTTTTAGGGGTCACACAGAAATATGAAGTCGTTCAGAGTCTATGAAGTCCATTGATAAATTAGGTTATTACTCTACCCTTGTGTGCCATTGACGAATAAGACTGATTTATTATTTATTTATTTTTCCCTATCTTGCCTTTCGGCTACACGTGTTTGGTAGTAACATATGTAATATGAACAATATGAGTTTGCCATGCCTACTAGTAAACATTACTATTATTTTTTATTTCTTTCTATATTGATATTCTTTTCGGGTTTGGCAATTGTGGTGTATCACATTAATAATAGGCGTATACCATATGTGCAAGTAAACATATAAATTAAATATAGTGTACCTTAATTCATGTTATTCGAGACTGTAATTCTCTGCAATATCGCCTTCATTTTCCGGCGGTTACCAGGACCGCCCATATTGAAGTGAGCTGTGCCGACTGCTGTTTTCCACCCATACAAAATAGCTTTGTAGTTTCGGGTAGTTGTCTGAGGCTATAAGCTGAGGGAACTCTATTTCGCTTAGAAAATATAGTCCTGTTTCCGTCTGCAGGTTAGCTTTCAATGTCTCATAGATGGTGTAGGTAATGACAAAATGCTCCTGCATGCCGCAACAAGGGCATAAGGTGTCGATGTCCTGGCCATGTTTCTGGAGCTGGGCGAATAAGACTCTATTCCCTGACGGAAGAATGCTGCATATAGGTCTACACCGAAGCATCAATCCCGGTCGGCGCAGAAACAGAGGCTTGATACTACTGTCATCTATAAAGACAGTTATCTGTGTCTTGTCTGTGTGCCGGGGTGCCCCCCGGTCCCATCAACCCCAGCCTTCCGCGTGCAGTCAAAGTAGCTGCCTTCTAACCCGGGATGCCAGAAAAGATTTAATTTATTCCCCTTACCATCCTTAATCCTAATCAATAAAATATTTTTTTAAATTAGAGAAACCCGATTAGGCTGAATCATATCTAATTAGAGAAGTTTAGAATAGCAAATTTGGGATTGTTTGTATGTTTGCTGACATGCATATAAATTATAAAAGCCATCAAAGCGTGCTTAAAAACTTAGTATTTCTGTTGAATTGTTTTTCATTCTACCTTAACTGGCATTCTAAATTCATAACTTTAATGAGATAATATTTTATTCCTGTGATCAAAATCAGGTCAGCAAATATAAATCATATGCAAATTATGAAATTCAACCCAATTTCAACTCTAAAAATAATTTTGTTTTCTAGAAATGTGTAACAATAAAGTACCAGCATTGCAAAGTTAGAATAAAACCAAGAGAGTTATTTTTACTAGAATTTGGTTTTTAAAAAAAATCCCTCAAAACATTTACTCATTTGAACGAAGGTTCGTGAAGGATTGAGTTTATTGTGCTCTCTTCAAAGTTGTCAGACGACAATGAGATTTTTCTACCGATTTTTGAACATTTAGAAAATTAAATTGATGTTTAAGTCTTTATTTATTATTTATTAACGTAAAATATATTTCGCGATGTGTATATTGATATATTCGTATTAATGATTCATTCATAAATCAGATGCTGCATATATTTTTAAATATAAGATTTTTGTATTTTTAAGCAATGAATTTGTTGATACTTTGAAAAGGTAAATATTATAAATTACAAACTTAATGTCAATGAAAACACCTCCGTGAAAGGCAGATATGACGAATCCTTACAAGAAAGACTGGTTAAGTAGTACAACAGAGTTTCTTGAACAGAATATAGTTGGTGTTAAATTAGGAATATATGGCATTGGATTACTAGGCCTAGGGATCGCAGTCAGAAGTGTTCGCCCTTTCAAGAAATTTGCTTCTCCTCAAGATATTCCCAAGTCTTTCATTGATAGTCACCTGAAGCTCAATGGAAAAGTCTTGGGAATAGAATACACTCCAAAAACTCTTTTGGTGATTGATCATCATCCAATCCTCATGAGCAGTTTCAGGAAGCCTAATGGATTACTTGTTGATATAGAAGGTGTAAATATATCAGGTAATGGAATATCATGGCTTAACACAATAGTTGTCGGTACCAATGTTGACTTTGTTTTGCTTCATAAACAACCGGACTTTGTAAGTTGTATGGTTTATCAGCAGAAGAGAAATATTGGAAAACATCTAGTTTCTCTTGGATTCGCTAGTGTTACGCCTTATAATTTCTCATTAGAGAGTTTTAAGGAATATACTAAATATTATAAAAGTCTGCTTTCAGAAGAAGATATGGCAGAAAAAAAAGGAGCTGGTTTATGGTGGGACAGGCAAAGAAAATCATCCCTCTTTGACTTCATACTATCTAAACTTTCAGCACTTAATCCAAGCAAACTCTTATTGAGACTTAAATGGAGTGATAATAAAATGTAGCTATGCACTGAGGGATTCCAAAAGGCTATTTAAAAAATTATTTTGTAATAGTATATATTTTTTTAGACAATATATGTATCTTTTTGAAGTAAGTGAATATTTATATTTCCAGATCACCTCCATTAAGTATTATTTTTATGTTTATTGTATGCTTTGCAGTTCAATTATGTTATTTTAGTTGTCGAATTCTTTATGAAGGGGATATTTTCGGCTGAGATTTCCTTGGAAGGCTTTATGTCAGTTCTTTATTTTAACAATTTTATTAGTCTATTCTAACCATTATTTTTCAAATATTAAAAATAACATAAACTGAAATAATTTATTTGAAAATTTGTCTTTTCAACTTTTTGGATGGCTTGATAAACTTAAATGTCCACTTAATGAACAATACTAACTGGATTAAATAATATCTTCAAGAAATAGTCCACAAATTCCTGGGAAACATATTTGAAGAAAAGTCTCCTTACTCTGCCTTATCTAAGTTCCCTTTCTTTATAAAAATGATAATTATTCCTGCTGTTTTTGCCAATGGATTTGAAAATTTCGTTTTCATTGAACTTCTACTGTCAAATTATCCATAGTTTGCTTTATTATTTCTCAATACTTATGGCCTACTTTGTAAGACGTCATACTGACTTGATATTCACAATTCTAACATACCAGAGGTCAATTTTCAATTTAATCACTACATAACTATTATCCTGTTACGGGCAAATTTTTCTCTATCCAAGACCACTTAGCTAGTAGTTCTTCATGGTTCAATCAGTTTTCCTATCTGATAAAACTAATGATGGATGTTTGACTGGATTGATCACAATTTCTTTGAAAGTTTTTGGACTGGATTTTCTTCAACAGCAGTTTTCAAAAATCCTTGCCCAACTTACCGGCCTTTGGGAAGTTCTTTGAAAATATAATTTTTTTTAATCCATTGTTTCACTGGTCTCGTAACATTTACTATTCTTCCTATAGGCTTCTTTTTTTTGGATGAAAATGAGCTGGTGTTTATCTCTTATTAATAGGGAATTGTAAAACAGCAGAATATTATTTGAATACAGAATACCTCAATAAGGAGGTATCTAATATTTTAACTTATTTATCATGTCTTTATAAGAAAAAAAGGAAGAGGAAGGAATTTTTCAGTCTCATATAATATAAAAAACTTATCATCCTGTGCAATAAATGGGACAGCAACAGAGATCATGAGGTTAAAACAGTAGTATATTTTCTTACTAGTCAGATTCGCAACCAAATGTAACTGTTTTTTATAAGTATGAAACGCAATTTTAAAATTAAATTGTTTATTCATTCATTATACAGGGATGAAATTATTCTCACAATCTCATTTTAGGAAATGAGGTATTTTGAGTACATCTTAATCTTAACTTCTAACAGTTCATATGGCAGCTTATGAACACATTTAAATGATGATAACGAGTCTCATGAAAATATACCTAAAGACTAAAACTACCTTTGTCAAATAAAAATATATCAAATCATGATGGTAATCACTGATTACCTACAATAAAAATTAAAACGAAACGCAATCTTAATACAAATGCTATTGTAATCTTCTAGACAATACTTTGGTAAAATAACTAAATTCTACAAAATCTATGAACTATGGAGCATTAGAAACAGTGTGGAAATAAAAATGGCAAAAACATAAAAGAAGCAAATCTTAACTTATACTTAAGGTATTCTTGGTCCCTTAACTTACCAGAATAATATCATTAAAATCTATTTTCTAACAATAATTATATTCACTAAAACAAAGGCACATTTATTGAAATTGGATATTGTCTTAAACATGGCAACAAATGTCTTATTTCTAATACAACTCTTAAAAATTAGATAAACATACAGTAACGCTTACCTTCTATAACATTTGTAATGGTTAATTAATTACCTCCATTGTCAGATCAAAGATAAAAGTCAATACGACACAAAACAGCACTAATAATACTAATTGTACTAATATAATTCACAATTGTAGAATGAAACGTTTTTCCCAAGAAATTAAATACTTTAATTAACAGATTTAATAATGGTCAACAACTTTATTGCAGACAATGAAGTTAATTTGTTAATGGAACTTACATCCAATGTTAAGCAAAATGAAGTAAAACAATTTAGTTTCAACTGAGCTCTAATACTGTTTCGTCAAAATTAATCAAAAGGATAAAAATATTAGTATTAATTATATCAAAATAAATTGATGTGAACATATTTTCATCAGGAGTTCACATCATTCGGTAACTATAATAGAGATCTCAGAATTTCTTAGACTAAGCATGCGTTTGTTAGCAGTTAGATGATCAAAATAAAAACCTGCAATAGAAGTGTTGAGCACCATTAAATGATTCTTAAAATAAATTTTAGTTCTAAGCTTACAAAAATATTTTTTATTTTATAAAAAACTATGATATGTTTCAAATTTTCCATTAAAATTTAATTCTACAGCAAAGAAACTACAAAGAAAAAAAAATATGGCAATCTTAAAAAATTTCTTTGTACTGCATACGTATAAATAATATTAATTTAAAGGTTGCCATCAGGAGATCCATTTGGAGAGTTTGTATTACTTTCTTGAGAAACAGAGTAGGTGCTGTCTCTGAAATAAGGATGTTGTAAGGCTTCATAAGCACCAATGCGTTTTCGAGGATCGAACTCAAGCATTTGCTGAAAAATAAACATGTACAATGCCAACATTAAAAAAATTATCAAATTAAATCGTATCAATACATAAAATTTTTATAATTAATCACTTAAATACAAAACTCAATTCTTCTTCTTCCAGTACTGCTATCTTTTGAACACAAGAGCTCTGTATTCTGTGCATGATTCAGTTAAGCTTTTTTTGACAATGACTATGTTCCCCAGTATCATGTTACTATCAGATAGATTACAGAATGGAAGTTTTTTATCTCATGAAAATTAAATAACGAGAATTCAGCTCAAAAACTGAATCTTTGATCGAGAATAAATTTATGATGCGATCACAAATTCATTAATATGTCGACAGATCTCCAAGCTTAGTGTTATACATTTTTGACCTAACCTATTTCGATCACAACACACCACCTACCACTGCAGCCATTTATCGAAAAACGGCGGAAGCAAATTTGTACACCTAATATATATTATGCAATCTGATGACTGGGCATAATTGAAAGTAATATGAAAAATTAGTTAATAAACAATCTGAAATCCCACAAAGTTTATGGGTTTTTTTTTCCTGGCTACTCAAAATTCCTAACTGCGAACCTTTCCTACCACTTCTTCATTTAACTGGAATGCTAAAAGAAAATAATTTACAATATTTAATAATGATATGCTAATTTAATTTTTTTTTTGATATTCTCAATGAAAATTGTACCTCTGTTAAGGTAAACCTATTTGTCTGAGAAAAAAAAACAAAGCAAGACGGCCGTCCGACACTCTGAAGACGTATTAAGGTACATATTTCAGCTAAAGCCTAATATTAAGATGCTTTTCAAAAAGTATTAGCTTGATATTAAAACATTAACATTTTGCGATCCAGCTTCTGTACTAAAAAGAATCCAGAATGAAAAAGGATGTTTCAAGGTGGATGGATAGTCATGGGTAGATAGTTAAATACTGCACCAGAATATATAAACATAAAAAACAGAATACTTTACCTCCAGTAAGTCTTTGCCTTCAGGGCAAATTTCAGGAATGATAGTTCTGATGTCTCGGGGCAAGTGGCGAGCAAAACTGTTGAGTGAAACTGAGACCTCTTCAGGCCATTCACATTCCAATGGAGTCCCAATAGTCCTAAAAATATAGAACCATATGGCACATCAGCTATCTATACCAGGAATAATAGCCAAAAGTTGAATATGGATAAACAGATCATGGATCAACTAAGTTTCATGATTTTAGAACAGAGGTGCCCAACCCAAGGCACGCGCGCCACAATGTGTGACCTGGGGATTCGGAATTGGTACATGGCCGGTCAGTAAATTTTAAAATTTTGTATTCTCAATTTTGTTATTTTTCAATAATATAATATTCTGAAAGGCTGAAATAACTTCAAGTTACTGATAATTTACGATTAGCAAGTAGAATGTACATGGTTACTCCTTACATTTTTATTGGATAAATAATAGTTATTAACGATTTTCATTATGTTGGTATTATTCTAAAAATTTACATAAGGGGAAAAAGCGCTTATACTATATAGAAATGATAATTGTGAAGGTGGGTGGCACAGGAGGGGGAGGAAGTACAGTTGTGGCATGCCTCAACATTGTGAATCCTTAACTGTGGCACTCGCTATAAAAAGTTTACTGCCTCAGTTGTTGCCAAAAAGTAAGGTGTTTCTCTATTTCTGTTATCATTTTTTAATACATGGTCAAACAAGCAATGAGATTTATTGTCTAAAATAGGGGTGTCCAAACTTTTTTAGGCGAGTGCCACAATCAAGGATTCACAATGTTGAGGCCTTCAGCAAGATCATGATGGTAAGCCCTTGTCTAGTTTATAAACTGAACAGACAATTGAAGACATGAGCGGATAAATGAAGGTGTTATGTGTTTATCTTCACTTTTTAACATTAACAATCCAAGATTATCAGTTAATCGCATGATTTTTCAGTTAGATTTATCACTCGAATAGATTATACAAATTAAAAAAAAAAAGACTATTTGCCGTTCTCTAAAACTTTAAATTTGTAATATAAAACCTTCATCAATTTATGTCTCCAATTACTAGAAGTATAAATAAATCCAACCTAAAAATTCGATCAAGCTGATCCCCTTCAGAAGAGCCAGCAAAAAGAGGTGAATTCTTGTACATTTCTCCCATGATACAACCAAGAGACCAGATGTCTACAGGTGTAGCGTAAGGACATCCAAGGAGCACTTCAGGGCTTCTGTACCACAGAGTAACAACCTGACAATAGTAAAGTGAATAAGTGTTTCATATAGTACATCAATTTTCAATACGTCTTTCAGGCTTCCTTAGATTAAAAACTTACCACAGATGTTAGTCTCATCTCAAAATCATAAGTTTTGGCTAAACCAAAGTCAGCAAGCTTAACAATACCATCATTTGTGATCAATAAATTCTGAGGTTTTAAATCACGATGAAGAATTCGATGACTATGAAGAAAATCTATTCCATGAAGGATCTGATGCATAAGATTCTAAAAAAATTATATTAAACAATTATTAACTAAATATATATATATATATATATATATATATATATATATATATTTTGTGAATTATACGGCAAGAACCAGTACACCACAATGTGCTCCTAGATAGTAAAATATAGGGGACTCCTGTTCTAATGTATTCAATTTTCCACTTTCAATGAGAATTCATCTCACATTGGTGAAACCAAAAATTACATCAACAATTACATATCACAACTCAATTCAAAACCTTTTTCTTTAATCCTTAAGACTTCAAACTATCTGAATACAGCGTTTCCTCAAATCATTAAATTGATATTGACCATCATCAAAACAATGCTATTCACAGTTTTCAACAATACAACAAAAGACCCCTTTCTGAATTTATCTATCGGAACTATCCAAATCCTAGTCATATCAATTATAAAGTGAATAAGGATAATATAATTATTTTCCACCAAAACATTGTCAAAATATTATACTCCATTTAATTGTTAAAATTTGAGAAACAGAAATAATCAAACAGTTAAAATCAAGGATAATTATTTAGTAAGTAACTGATAATATAAGAATATAGAGAAAGTATTTGTTTTAATATGAAACATTAAATAAAACTTTTATTTTTATAAGACAACCAATTAGTGCAGTCAATAAATTAGTACATTTTAAAAATCCATCAAAAGTATAAGTATTTTTATTCTCCATAGGATACATAAATAATTAATTTAAATAATGGCAGCACAAGAATTTTATTTTAAAACAGTTCATTGAAAATTTAGTGCTATCAATTACTTATATCAAATTTTTTTTCAAATTTATAAAAAAGTTTTCAAATAAATAAAAAAGTTCTACCATTAATTTAATCCTTTAAGAAGTAAAAAATACCTTCACAGTGTCAGAAGGTAAACCAGGAGGAGGGCAATGTTGCATGTACTCAGACAAATCTTGGTCTACATGTTCGAAAACCAAAAACAATACAAGTTGCTGTTCTTTTTCTAATCTTCTTCCATGACACACATCTAATAAGCTAAAACCAAAACAAAGTAATTAGTAAAAACCAAATTTTTTGAAACAAACAAATTCAATTGGCATCAGCATGATGGTAAAAAAGGATCAATCTAATTAGGGATTGATAAATTATTTGCCACTTCTATAAATTTGATTTATTGAAAACTAGTTTCGAATATTATACATTCATCCTCAGTTCTAAAAACACAAAAAATTCAAAAATAAGCAATTCAAAATATAGTTTAGTATTATAATACATATTAAATTAGAAGTAATATAAATCAACATTATAAAACATTTATGAATTATGAATTAAATTAAGACAAAAATCATGTTGGTACTCACCAAGGTTTAAATGGATTATATCAAACAGAAAAGTTTGTATTGGTTTCTTCTCGCAGTGAACTAACAATGAAGGAAAGGTAAGTAGGATGTTTATAGGTAAACGGTTTAAGGGTAGGGATTTTTACAGTAATGCCGGTGAGTAATTGGTTTTTCTGTTATAGATGGAAATAAATTTAAGATTGAACTATTGGAGATATTAAATTTGGTTAGTTAAGCAAAAATCTGGATTGGATTTGAAGGATTTTATTATTTCAAGTACTTCATATTTATTTAATTTTAGACTTTTTTCAATGTGATGTATTAATTTAACTCCTGAGTCTTAGATGAATTTATGTTTTTTTTCGTTTAAATGAATTGCAAAGTTGGAATTATCTGTCTTATTATTATATGCACGTTTATGTTCCTTTAATCTCTGATTTAGCAATCTTCCAGTTTTTCCCGTGCATTTGGCTGCACAATGATTACAATTTAGTTTGTATACTCTGCTTTTTTGGAAAGGGTCTATTTTGTCTTTAAGAGAAGAGAAATATGAGGATATGGTTCTATTTTAAATGCAGGGTTTAATCCTATTTTTTTCAATTCATTTCCAACTTTGGTGGATATATGGACTTAATATGGAATCAAAACATGATGTTTCAGGGTGGGCCTATCTTCGGGGGTTATTGAGTAGATATAATTAATTGTCTTTTTTGTTTTTTTTAAAATATGATTGATAGTGGTTTTATTGAGCCCCTTATTTTTTGCTATGGAATGTATTATTTCAATTTCTTTATTATAGTTCTTTTCTTTTAATGGTACGTTCAAAAGTAGGTAAATCATGCTATTAAAGGCTATCGGCCTCCTAGTGTCATTAAGAAGTTATAAACATAACGACATCCATGTGGGTGGGTTTTCCGGTAAATTCCAAATTCATGCTGTTTGTTTTTTACTGAGATTTCTAAATCTAAAAAGTTTTTTTTTTTTCCAGTTCGAATGTTATACATTCATCTTCAGTTCTAAAAACACACAAGGAAAATTCTTCAAATAGGAAGAAGGCTTACCGGTGGGCTCCCCTCTCTCACTCCTGGCAGATTTATTTATGGACAAATTAGAACAAAAAATTCTTGACCCAAACAATTCTCAACTAGCTCTATATATCATATATTGGTATCGGTATGTAGATGAAATTATATGCCTATGGTCTGGTACGACAAGACAAAAAGTTGGTCAGAATAATTAAATTTAAGTGGAATTCAGAACATAACATTCACATATGATCATTACCAAAACCACATAGTATCATCGAAACTCAATATTAAAATTTATTGATAAACTAATACTGTAATATAATTTGTAGAAATTTTAATCAAGAAACAATGATATTTATAACCGGTAAATATTGCAATAAAAACATCTTAATTACACATGTAAGCATACAAACCGAATAATATTAGGATGAGCATATTGATCAAGTAGCTTTAATGTAGAAATTTCTCTTAACATTGACATTGGAATACCTTCCTCGGTTAAAGGCACTTTAATCTTTTTAAGAGCAACGAATGTGTTTTCATTTGTTCTGTGACAAGCTTTATAAACAGTTCCATAAGCACCTATAAAAATAATAAACATATTATATTAAACAATCTAGACTAAATAATTAATAGGTTGATTAAAAGTAATATACCATTCCCTATAACATTCAGTTGTATATAATGATCAGGAGATGTGACCGACTCCAGACCGAACTCTCCACCCCGTAAGCCTGGCGTTATCCTCATTTTATATCACCTAAAAAATTAATTAGGTTACATTTATTAGATTTAAAACCTGCATATTCAATAAATTTAATGACCAATAAGTTATACTTTTTCTCTTATCAAAGACATAAGAAATTTCAAAAGGAATGAATAAACAGATATCAGAAATCTGTAAATGAAACTAGGAAGCAGCAACACATTTGAGATATTATTTAAACTTAGCCATGGACCCAAGGCCATTGACTCCTATTTAACATTGAGAGGGTTATGACACCATTAACTCAGAATTATTTCATTAATCTTTAATTAAATCTTATCTATAAAATAATAAATAAATGCAGTATCTTTAGGGCATAGGAATAAGAGATGCATGAGAATATGGTTAGAAAAACAAGTACATACAATATTATCTACTACATAAAAATCAAAACTATTAATTTTGGCCATAACAACATAATGGAATAAAACTTCACAATCAAGGTGCTAAATAACATAAGTTATCAACATTAATATATATAAGCAACAGGTGTTCATGTATGGAATTAATGACCACTCTTAGATATCGATTAGATATATTGAATATGTATCACTAACGAAAAACACATTATAATTAAGATTAATTATATAATAACAGAATTAATAAATGAAGCAACAGTAAAAAAAAACAAAAAAAAAAAAAGAAATGTAGATGAACATGTATCAGTGGACATGGTGGCCACTAATGTCATTTAAATTAATATAAATCTACATGACCCCTAAATTTAATTTTTTTTTAATTACTTAAAGTTTTAACTTACTGATATGAAGCTTCTATACTTAAAAATGTAAATAAAATGTCCTCAATAGTGGTTTGGCACTTTACGTAAACAAATACATGAGACTTGTAAGGCAAATGCCAGCGGAAAGAAATGAAAATAAAAGAAACAAACAAACGTTTCTAGCAACAAATTAGGGAAACAAAATATTAAGACAGTACCGGTTGTATACTACTGTTACCAGGAGCGGGACACTTGTTGATGCTTTGGCTCAATGAATGAACAACAACGTCAGGTCATCCAATTCCCACTTTGTTATCATTTTAAAAAATATAATTATAAAGGGATATTGATTTCTTTGAATATTATTTAAAACATTAAATATATCATAACAAATGTCTAACATACAATTGCATGTAAAGAAACATATTAGGTTGCCCCTTCATAGCCATTCATACATTAATTACAAAACGCATAAATGAACTGGATTGAAACATTTGTTATTCAAAATTTTGTAGAATAAAGTTTCATTTGAATTTTTAAAATATGAAGCTATTACTATTAAGGAAATGAATAAATGTTCGCGCAAAATAACATCATCAGTTTTTTTTTCAACCAAAAAACTCAATAACTGGCTATGTTTAGCTAATATTGAATACCACTATCCTGCATTTCATTAGCATAATCATAGAACTCATTTAACATTAGAATTTGTAAAATTATTTTTATAAATAACAATAAAATTTAATACCTTCAAAAGCTTCAAATGATTTTAGTCGTTCCGATATTTCTTCTTGATTAAAGTGATGATGGTATAAATTGTATATTTTATAGACATAAAATAAAAGATGTATATATCAATGTATGGATTTTCAGTAGATGAGGCTCTTGAACTATTTTTGACCAATTATCTGACTTTTTACCGTAAATATTTTTTCAGAGTTAGCAAAACTGAGAAAACTTGATGCGTGGGCTATACTGTTCAATATAATTCATATCTCATGCTACTTTAAGACTAGTTGGAGTAAATATGGGGAATGGCGTACGCAGGAGTATGGATCGGCAGATATATTCCTCTCTCTCCGAAATGTACGAAAACATTAAAATAATTGTTGATCCAATTTTCATTAATATTCTTAGAACGCCCTATTTGTCGATTATTGACATTTAGGTGATTATTTGCCTTTTTATTATTAATTCCCCCCTTCCCGACAAAAATTCTGCGTACGACTTGGAATATGGGCCTTAAACACAGCAAAAAAAACAATAACCAACATATTTCTGTTTTCTGGTCTCCTACGTAGCTTACAAGGAAGGAACTTTCTGGCGTGTCCTTTTGAAGTAAGAGAACAATGGCCACTGTTAATAAAATGATGTTTGTTTTTGTACATAAACTTCAATCTTTCCTCTCTCAACGTGTCCAAGCAGTAGCGAGAATCAACCTTTATCTTCCTATCTTACTCTATCCTCAGGAATTGCCCAGGGCTATAGATGCTCCTATATTAACGAACTTCACAAATCAATTCTTCATTGTCCCCATCACCTTTATGCCAACGACTCCCAAATCTATTTATCGTTTTTTCCTGCTGAGCTATTGTTGTCATTTACCATGATTCAAGAAGACCTAGATTGATTCAGCGCATGGGCAAATTTAAATGGATTAAGGTCAAACGCTGCTAAGACTCAGGCCATTGTAATTGGTTCCAAACCCCTTCTCAGATCCAATACTTTCCCATCCTACACTTAAACGACCAACCCATCACATTCTGCTTCTCCGTTAAAAGCTTAGGCATAATCATTGACCAATCCCTCTCCTGGAACCACCATATCGCCCATATCTCCCGAAGTTCGATTTTTATCCTTAAACTGTCCCATCCCTTCCGCCACCCAAGTATCCTCTCTCATATTTCCCCCACTGCTGCTGTGTTGTGTACGGTGGCCTCACGGGAGGTCTAAGGGACAGACTGAAGAGAATTACGAATAGCTTTGTAAGGTTTGTTGAAGGTACTCCGAGGCGATCCCCCGTTTCACATCACTACGCCCAGTTAGGATGGCTCTTCCCCTCCTTCCGTAGACAGTATTTACTTGATACATTCCCATATTACCAAAGTAATTACCAACCAGTGCCCTTCCTATGTTTACAATATCCTCGAATTCAAGTCCTCTATCACTCCCAGTCCACAAGATCTCGGCCTTCTGACCATTTTACATTTTTCCATAGATCTGCATTGTCCCATCATTCCTTCATTGCCCGTTCCGCTACTTTCTGGAATTCTCTCCCTCCTAAAATTCAACATGCTCCTTCCTTAGCCACATTTAAAACCCTCATGTTCCAATTCTTGCTCACAACCCAGTCGGTTGCTGGCTAACCATAGCTTGCCCCGGGTGGCGGAATTTAGGGGGCGGCATTTCGAGCGGAGTTTTAGACATATATGTATTTTTTTAAATTTTGTTATACACACTTTTAATTAATACTAAAGAACAAAGCCCAAACTTACAGATGCAAGGCTTTGTTTTTGGAATCTTCCAATTCTAACCTCTCAATTCTAATAATAATAATTGTCTTAGATCTAAATACATGTAGGACAAGTACTATCAAAAAGATATAATATTCAATATTCCCCGTTTGAAATGGAAGATACGAGACAATTGTTAGACAATGTTGAGCTTTGTTTTGTAGTATGGACATCTCAGAAGGCGATGTTTCCAGTTATTCTCTTTGAGCTTCCTCCACCCGATTTATTTTTTAATCTTCTGACTTCAGCTACAGGGAAAGTGTTGTCATTTATTAAAGATTTCACATTCCACCTTTTTTGTAAGAAGTGACTAATCCCAAATATAAAATTGGATAAAAAATTTTTTTTCGAAGAGCTGGTCCAGTTATGATATAACTGCAACCATAACAAGGAACCTTCGCAAAAATGCCACGCATCTTTCTCTTCTTTTCAACTCAATTAGAACTGTGCAAGCAACGAACCTAACAAAGTCAGCCAAATATAGCACCTAATAGTTATAAAATGCATGCTAACCAATCTTGTAGAGGATAAAATTTCTACGAGATTCATACCAACTATTTATAATTACTCTCAACAGAAAATCTGTAAAGTGACGAAAATGGCAATTTCGTTGGCCTTTAAATTTTGATAGCAGCCTATCTAGGGCGGTAATATCCATATTTCTAGTCAATGGTGAGAGTACTTTCGGCCTACACGATAAGATAATTTCCTGACACCAAACACGTTTTTTGGCCTCTGCTCCAGTCCCCAGCCTATTTGGAAGATGATATTTTAACGATAATGTTTTGTTAAAGGGGTGAATGCAAGTTTTCTTTCTCACTCTCTTTCTTCTTTTTATTAGCACCCGTCTATATTGATTAGGATTCTTTTATATTATTTATGATTCTTATTTGTTTATTTCAATATATAAGTCAGAATTGTTATTTTTTTGTTTGTAAAACTTATTTATTCTTAGGGGACATCGTCCCAGAATAAAGTTTTCTTTCTATTCTAAGATATCAATATATCGTAGCGAATGGCCAGTCTGAAATAAATCTATTAATCGAATTTATACGGTAGGCATTGGCGCTTTTTCTCGCCTCGACTATACTACTGCTAAAACGTTGGTTTGACTTGTTTCAACCTTCTATTCGTGTTCCTTACGTTATTATTTTAAGTGCCGTCAGTGACGATCGTTTATTCATCTATTTCTGTAATTATTTCAAGCACCTTCAGCTGCCTTATTAAATTACTTCTCCTCTAACAAGAAATCTGCGAGTCCTCTATCTCTCATTTCTTCTGATCTTTTCTTTATTCCGTTTTCCTTTACTTCCTAAGCAGTATTTTGCAAGAAAAGAATTCAAAAGGAGTCGTCAAAATTGTAAGTAGAATTATTATATGATTGTGTTATTATATGACGATTTCCGCTCGCTACGCTCGCTCAAGAGATAAACAAACTCCCAAAAGTTTCTTTTCATTTGAGGTCGGGTCCATACCGTAATTTAAATTATCTCTCCTTTAAATTATTACTTAAACTTCCCCAGATCACCGGAAATCAATTTTAAATATGTAATCAAGGCAGTAATAATTTTAATGATTGCAATGAATACGCGGTTTTCAAAAACCAGGACAAAGGGAAAGAATGGTGGGGGCAACTGGTGACGGGTGGGACTATAACCTTACTGAGGTCACGCCCCTATTGATAAGGGAGTGACAGGTCCCAAGTACTACCGCTTTTTCCTTCGATTTATTTATTTAAACGGTGTTAAGTGTAGTGGATAACCGAAGGGACAGGCTCTGCAGATAACCTCTTTCCAGGTGATTGTATTTGATGATAGCTTTTAAGTTAGAGAAGGCCGTCTTAATGGAACATTGTAAAATTTATTGTTTTCTGTTATGTATAATACTGTTCGAGTTAGTAACATAACAATTGAAGGCCGCTCCGGGATCTGAATCCGGGACTCTCTGCAAAACATTAACAAAACTTACATTCGAATTTTGAATTACTTCTATTTTCCAAAATTAAAAACCGATGTTTCAAATTATTGTCGATCTTGTCACACATGTCAGATAGTGGGCTAACAAAACTTTGCCAAATCCCAAGAACAAACGAAAATGCGATTCGATGCGCATGTTAGGGATAGAAATTTTAATCCGGGAGATCAGGTTCTAGCACTTCTGTCCGTCCCAGGGAATCCATTACGAGCTAAATATAGAGGTCCATTTTCTGTTGAGAAAAAATTTAGTGATGTAAATTAGGTATATAATTTATACCGTTGGACGACGGAGAAATAATCAGTTGTGTCAAATCAATATGTTAAAGAAGTACGTATATAAACGTACATCTAAAGGAGAAGTTGTTCAACCAGTTAATTCTATATTATTGGTCGACAGAGAAGGAGATATGTTCAGTTCTAAGGGTGGAGACGATTTCGAATCTTCACAGTTCTGGGGAGAATCATATGATTTATAAAATATTGACTGCAAACTTTCCCATTAACATGAGAACCAAAGAAATCAGCATAAACATATGCTTCTATTGAATAAATCAGTATTTTCGAAGGATAAGAAGAAGGAAAAAGAAACTTCCATGACTGCAATTGTTTTGGGATGTCTTCCGTTTCCTACCAGGAGAAGAAATTTGAAATACACGATCTTCTAAGTCACCAACTTCCTGTGTAAGCTTTTCTTGCAACTGACTTTCGCATACAGATTTACCCTTCTTCAATGCTCTTAAACCTTGGAAAATGATTGAACATGAGTTCCGCTCTGGTTCCCGATGGGATTGCAGGGTTGATATAGGTTTTTAGTCATTTCAATTATATGTTAGGTTGATGATGACACAATCATGATGAAACCTATACCAACAATGTAATCCCGTCGGGAACCAGAGCTGAACTCACGTTCAAACATTTTCCAGAGTTTAAGAACATTGAAGAAGGGTAAACCTGGATGGATGCGAAAGTCAATCTCAAGAAATGCTTACACGGGAAGGTGGTGGTGACTTAGAAGCTGGAGTAGTTCAAATTTCTTCTCCTAGTAGGAAACGGAAGACATCTCAAAACATTTGCAGTCATGGAAATTTCTTTTTAAGATCAGGAGCAATTGCTTTTGGACTTGCAACAATGATATGTAATGGTCTTGAATTTGGAGCATTTTTTGAAATTCCATTTACATATCCATGTTACCAGATTCTTAGGAGTGTTAATCCTGTTCTTCAAATGGTATGTACATTTATTCAGATGTACATCATTTTTATGAATTTCAGACTGAGCATTCACAGGTTTAAAGTTATTGTTCGGTTCGAGTTAATGCATATTGTGGCTACTAATTTGTTCTAATGTGTTTGGATAAGGAAACTAGTCTTAGAAAGTCTGAAAGAAATATTCGGTTATTTAGAAAGGAATTTAATCAGTTGACATCCGCATGATGGTCTAGAAGGATCAATCTAATTAGGAATTGATAAAATATTTATTTGCAACTTCTATAAATTTATTTTATTGAAAACTAGTTTCGAATATTATACATTCATCCTCAGTTCTAAAAACACACAACAAATTCAAAAATAAGCAATTAAAAATATAGTTTGGTATTATTATACATATTATTATTATATAATATAATAATACTAAACTATATTTTGAATTGCTTATTTTTGATTTTTTTTTGTGTGTGTTTTTAGAACTGAGGATGAATGTATAACATTCGAAACTAGTTTTCAATAAAACAAATTTATAGAAGTGGCAAATAATTTATCAATTCCTAGGTAATTTAATCACTGCTTCACCTTCAACTGCTAGTTTCGCTAATGAGTTTTCATCATTTGGACGTCCTGCAGCATTGACTCAATTGTCCACTCCAGCAAGTCCAGTTATTAATTGGAAGCATATAGGTGTCACCTTTGACTCTGATAGATCACAGGTCACTCTTATCTGAAAATTGTGAGAGGAACAATATAGGAGAAAGAATTTCTTTATCGAAGAAGTTTAATAAACACCAATAGAACTATTCCACTATTGAAAAAGAGTGTTTGGCTCTTATTTTAACACTTCTTCATTTTGAGGTCAACATAAATTCCTCTACTGAGCCTACAATCGTCTTCACTGACTACAACCCTCTCGTTTTTATAAAAAACAGATTTAACCAGTGCTTACTGGTGCCTGCTGTTGCAGGACTACAATTATTAAGCACATTAAGGGCAGAGATAACGTCGTTGCTGATGCTCTTTCAATAATTTGTTAGTTATAAAATTATGTTTATATTTTATTGATTGATGTAAAAAAAAAAAAAGTTACTGATTTAACTTGTACGTAAATATTTTTTTTTTGTTCATGGGAGAGTGTTAAGTATAGTAGATAACCGAAGGGATAGGTTCTGCAGATAACTTCTTCCAAGTTGATTGTATTTGGTATTAGCTATTAAGTTAGAGAAGGCCTTTTATTCCCTTTGTAATCTATACATTATTCTTAATAGAACATTGTATATTTTATTGTTTTATGTTATATATAATACTGTTCGAGTTAGTAACATAACGAGATAAACCCAGTTCCATAATAAAAAATCATGACATTAATTACAAGTAAACAAATTTTATATAAAATATAATAATTAATATAATTTTACAATCAGAACGCCTTATCCACTGGCTCGGGCCGAACTTACCCGAAGATCGCCGCACTACCACTCTCTAGCGCTATTTCTACTGACTGCTTTCTATTCAATTCTAAAATTCGTATTCATTGAAATTATAACTGCTTTGATTAGATATTATTTAAAATTATTAGTGCTATCGACTTCCGGTGGTCTGGGGAAGTTGTAGTAATAATTTAAATTAGGGTATGGGTCCAACCTCAACTGAAAAGGAACGTTTGGGGGTGTCTTGAGCGAGAGTAGCGAGCAGAAGTTGACAGATGCCATCTCTGGTGGGATTTCTCTCGGCGCCACCTGTGACCCGTCGTAGGAAACATATTGATTATCTTTTGTTAATTGTCGATATAATCATCGTGCTTTTCTTAGATTGGTGCAATGAGCGGGAATGAAAGACCATCTTAGGAGAAAGTATCGGTAATCACTCACCATACTTGAGAATTCTACCCTGAGCTTTAGAAGATTATCTCAGTTAAAACTTTACGCAGGGTTCTGTTAAATGAGTTAATTTTATAGCTAATTTAATTAGCTACAAAAGTTTATTATGGCGATATTTTTCATAAAAAATTTTGTTTGGAGATGAATACAAATTTATTTAGTATAAAATTTATTATAAATACAAAATATTTAGCACCGTACCGAAGCGTCATATTGATATATTCACTTTGAAATTAACTATAACATCGTTATAGAATTTGATTTTCTATAAGAACCTGTCATAAAATATAACACAGAGAGATATTGGAGAAAGACATTTGAATATGAGCTCAAAGGAAACTTCAGGCGACACAGTTGTGCTCTCCTCTTTCTCTCCACCCCCAAGTTTCACTCCTAAATACCAAAAGTTAAGGATTTTAAAGAGTGCATCAATCGTGTCTTGAACACTCTGTATATACACATATAAGGAACAGTATCGCGGAGTATGTCTATTCAGCGCCACCGAGTTCTATAGATGGTGTTGGTCTATTATTCACTCTTGTTTTTGACCCACTTTTTTGTTGATTTTCAACTATGGCCAGAAAACAATTAGAATGGAATTAATGAATTATTAATTATTTTTAAAAATGTGTAAATAAGAATGTAATACTGCGACTAAGCCAATCAGCAATTTAAAACAAAAAAACAAATGCGCAAAAAAATATCTTTATATGAAAATAAGTTTTCAAAAATTAAATTAAATTAATAAGAGTTAATATATTTTAGGAATAACAAAACCACGTTAATTGGAAATAAAAGTGCTGCCTATCGGTGTGCCACTTAACTATTTTGCAAAATGTTAGTAAGTAATTACCTTCTGTGAAGGTTATGTCACTCATGGACCACAAAAGCCTTCTAATTTTTCTGTGATTTATTTATATCTTATCTGTTAACAAGTGTATGGAGGATGTACAGGTGCATATCCAGGAACAATCTTTTCAGAAGAAGTCCATACAATGAGTTCATCTGTTAGATATGTTATATTTTTGCTATGGCTTTCTTATCTTCTTGTTTGTGCTATATTATTGTTTACTAGAGGTTTTCTTCTTAATAGAAATGTACTTGATAAGAAAGCCTCCTGCAAGTTATCTCCGTCATGTGCTAATATTAGTGATAATGAACTGCTTGATGATTTGAATACTGTACAAGTACAATTCTGTAACAAGGAAAAACACAAGCTCAAAGCGATAATAGTTATTATAGATGCCTTGAGGTATGATTTTGTAAAATATGTACATAACATCAGTGAAATAGAGCCTTATCATAATAAGTTGAGAATTATAAATGATATTTTACCTAAAAATTCTCGCCTTTACAAATTTATAGCACATCCTCCCACTACAACTTATCAAAGAATTCATGGATTTACAACTGGAAGTCTTCCAACATTCATCGATATTGGTAATAATTTTGGAACAACTACTATTGAAGAAGATAATATTATAGATCAATTTAGAACTCAGGGAATGAAAGTTGTTTTTATGGGTGATGATACTTGGACAAAAATATATCCTAATAAATTTTATCGTGCCTTTCCATATCCTTCATTTAATGTTTGGGATTTGGACACTGTAGACAATGGTGTTAAGAAACATTTGTTTCCTGAAATGAAAACTTCAGACTGGGATATAATAATAGCTCATTTTCTAGGTGTTGATCATTGCGGACATATGTATGGAGC
Organism: Rhaphigaster nebulosa; assembly: GCA_948150685.1. Taxonomy (NCBI): domain Eukaryota; kingdom Metazoa; phylum Arthropoda; class Insecta; order Hemiptera; family Pentatomidae; genus Rhaphigaster; species Rhaphigaster nebulosa. The sequence goes on along the minus strand of OX411309.1, from coordinate 64,983,883 downwards.
AAAACATCCACAAATGGCAAGAAAGTTAGCTGAAATGAATGATGTTATTAGTCAAGTAATTACTGAAATGGACAATTCCACTGTATTGTTTGTTTTTGGAGACCATGGTATGACTGATAATGGAGACCATGGAGGTGATAGTGTGAATGAAATTACTTCTGCACTTTTTTTGTATTCGAAGAATGAAGAGATTATTTCTCAATTTGTGGATGAAGAAGAAATGTATCAAATAGACTTAGTGCCTACCCTTGCCAATTTATTAGGTATACCTATTCCATACTCGAATCTTGGCCGAACTTTTTTTGTAACCATAAGTGAAAGTGTCAAATGTTCTTTATTGGATATGTGGTCTAATATAAATCAAGTTACTGAATATATCAAAGATTATTCTTCTAGAAATCGGTCACCGTTCCCAAAGAGTGTTGTTGAAACTTTACTTAACTCTTATGATTTATTAAAATTTAAGTTCAATTCAAACACTTTGGACAGAGAAACTTTTTTGTATGAAGCTAGAGAATATCTAAAATCAATGAGAGAAATGTGTCAAAGTGTTTGGATTCAGTTTGATACCTATTCAATGTCCAGAGGCTTAGTTTTAATGTTCCTCACTTTAGCTTTAGGATATATTATTGTAGATGGTCTACAAGCTATGTTATTTAAAGATATACTGGAAGGAAGTTTTTTATGGATTGTTTTTATTGGATTTTGCTTTTCATTTATTTCAACTTTTATTCTTTACTACTTAAACTTGGTTTCAAATTTTGATTTAACCCTGTACTTTATAACATGTTCTATTTCTATTGGAATTCTTTCATGTATTATTGTATTTAATTGGTATTCTGTTGCAGAAAACTGGTACAAACTTAGCAAAAGCAAAGATGCTCTTAGTATTTTTAGTAGACTTGTTGCCCTGCTAGCAGTAATTATTATGTTTTCGAATAGCTATGTTGTTGAAGAATCTTCGGTGGTTTCCTTTCTTTTATTAAGTCTATTATGGGTTACATTTTATGAAATGAAGCCTGCTGAGGTTGTTTCTAAGAAATCGGGGAGGCAAGATGCGACATTGAAAAGTTTTCTATCTTCTGTAAGAGGTAAAGTTTTCTTATTAACAGTTGTTACTAGTGTATTAGTTAGATTGTCATTTTTTTATTGGCAGTGCCGTGAAGAACAGTATCCAAAATGTGTCACTGATAAAAACATATCAAAAACTGTAGTTTGTGTTGCAACAATATTCTGTTTAGCCTTATATATTACAGTCATTAGGATATCTTTACGAAATCTTGGAAATTTATGTGGACTATCTCCTGCTGTTTTTATAGGACGTTACTGTCCTACAGTTTGTGTTGTATGTTGTGGTTGTTACTGGGTTCTTAATTCTCTCCCACCAGATATCAAACCAAGAATATTTCTTCCATGGCAACTACACTTGTTTCCCGAAATAGTGTTTTTTACTAGTGTCCTGTGTTTAGCATTCATTTACCGTCAACCATTATTTGTGTATGTTAAAAGGGATTACGCATCTGATAATGCCATTCCAACACTGTTTAAAAAACTAAAATCTGTGATGACACCTAGTTATGACAACTATAATAAAGAAAATCCAATAGTTTATGGCCTAGCTACAGTATATAGTGCAACATTTATTAATATTTCTGTGTTTGTGACTCTCATATTTGCTATTCTTCTTGGAGGAAATAGAGCTCTTGTTGTAATGATTATGGTTATCACAGTTGCTTTACAGGCAATGATATTAGCAGTTGTGAAGGTAGACAAACAGAATAACAGAGGCCTCCTTGCTGTGCCTTGGTTTTCTGTTTTGTGTTGGGCACTGTCTAGTTCACTTTTTTTTTATGGAACAGGTCACCAAGCAACATTTCTGTCCATTCAGTGGGACTCGGCAGGAATTTTTGGAGATATAACTTCAACTTTTTTTCCTGGAATTCTAGTCACTCTTAACACTTTTGCTTCACAATTATTTCATGCATTGCTTCTTCCAATGCTTTTTATTATGCCTTATACTTTGAATATTATTTGGCCTGATTTAGTTGCCAATTGCCCTGATTTAAGGAAAGGAGAAATAGTAGTTTATTTAAAAGAAGATATAAGGCTGCATAGTATTTTCTCGTTGATTGCTAGATATATTTTATTTACAGGTTTTAGAGTGTTTATGTCAATGTTTTCTGCCTGTATTCATTCTAGACATTTAATGGTTTGGAAAATATTTGCTCCCAAGTTCATATTTGAAGGAGTTGCCTTTTTAATATCGTTACCATTTCTTTTAATTGGGTTTCTATTTGTGGAAAGGATATCGTATCGGGTGAATAAAATGTTAAAAGAGATAGATTCAGGCTTAATGAAACCTTAACTAATGTAGATTTAAAAGTGTTCATTAGCTCTAAGATTGTTGTATTTGAACTGTGATAGATTTTTTACATATTTATGATTAATGTACAAATTGCTATTTAAGGAAATCACGTCTTTTTGGAGAGTTTTTTAAATACCGTAGGCTGGAGTAACTCTACATGTTTTATAAAACAAAGCAGTTTCAGTGTCATAATTACCTCTTGTCAAAATGTGATAATAAAATTAATAATCTATTTACCCACCCAGCTTGTTATTTATTTATATTATTTTCACTGCCAGTAGGTTGTTTATAACTGCTAAGATAACATAATTATCTGCTATAAAAGCCAGTTATCAATGATATTAGTTTTTGAATCGTAGTGTTGCAATAAGTTTGTACTTGTTTGTTGGCCCATTTATTTCTACCTTATTAAAAATATCTCTGTGTTGTTTTGTTTTTCAATTTATAGAAATATCATTAGCCCTCATATTTGTTATTAAGTGATATTTGATCACATTTTCACCGCATAACCTAAAATAATTGGCCTATATAGATTTACACTGTATATAGTAGCAATGTTATTAGATAAAAATAGTTACGTTGCTGTATTTTAATGTATAAACTAATTTATTCTTGTTTTTAAAGGTAATTTATTAATAAAATATAAGGATTGTAGACTTTAATTTAAACGTTACACAGTCTTTTGTCCAATATTATGTATTATTAGAAACGGTTTGTAAAGCTTTATTTCAGTATTTAAATTAAACATTTATTAATAATTTATTTATTTTAATGATTTTAACTTTGTAAAATGTTTTTCAAATTTCTTTAAATTGTATTACATCATAAGTGTTTTACAGCAGTTAAGTTATCGAAAAAATTGTAATTCATTCTTACATAATTTAGATTGTTTGTTTTTTCAATTTACATTACTATTTGTAACACTTTATGTTGATTTTTAAATTATATTGCTGTTTGAATTATAACTTTAAGTGACCTGATTATCTATTATTTAACTTGATTACATTAGTAACCTGATTGATGTAGTTATAGGAAAGGAAAAAAAAAAATTGCAGTTTTAGTTTAACATAAGAGAATTTTATTCAACAGCATGTTGAACCCCTTAGCCTGAAAGAATCTTAATTTTATAATAATTTTTTATAAATTTCAATTGGTTTTCATCTAACATTATGCACTAGAACCCATTAAAAATTTATATATAATCGGAAGTGTTGTATCTCACCATTTTTTTCATCGCTTTATATATACAATTATCTTACCTGAAAGTAAGTCTCTTACATTTAGAAGGTAAATTATCAAAGAATTTTCCATGCTATTTCAAAACATTTTTATTGTTGATTTCTTTAATTTCAACATCAACCGTTTAATAAAGAACAAGTAGGTATTAAGTATTGGAAGATTCTAAGCTCATAGTCTTAAGTTACTAAAATACCTGAAACGACTAAACTGCCTACGCTTCGCCAATAAAGGCATCAGGACAGAAACAACAAAATCACATGTATTGAACCTATCGTAGAATAATGGTACAACTGAAAATTAGAAATTGTTGGAAAATCATATTTAAAGTTTTTTTCACACTTTTGAATACCTTCTCATTAAAAAACACTGAGCATTCGTAGTACCCGTTTGTAGGGTTTTACAAATGTTCATTGTATTTCAATATGGAGGTATTCAAAAGTGTTGAAAAAAAAACTTCAATTATAATTTTCCAACAATTTCTACCTTTATTCTATTACAGGTACATCTCACATCAAGTCTAAAAAGATGCATAGAGACAGCACATACATCACTCCAAGACATCCAATCACACATATTTGATGATCACACGAGAACAAGGTCTTGCAAGAAACAGCAATATGGGAAGGAATCTATACATACTGCATTAAGAGGAGAGATGAAAACAGTCACAGAGTTCAACTACCTCGGAACAGGTATGGACAGGACCGGAAAAGTAGAATACAAACCTGATGAATAAACATAATAAAAAAGGAATACAGGAAATTACTATTATTAATATTCCAATATAAATATAGTTAATGTTCTGTAAATTAGTTAACAGTTTGAAAACAATTAAAATGGATGTTATTATAACTTCTGTGTCTTTAATATCCTCTTTCTGTTTTAATATGAAACATACATCAGATTAAACACATTGATATTTAAAATTCTGTAAATATATTTCCTATGAATGCAAAATTATATAACAAATTCAATAAAATATTTTAATGCCATCCTCGATAAGAGTTTTTAAAGCATTTCTTTGCCTCCAACCCAGGAGACTTTGCCTCCCTAAGTTTCAGTTTATTATCATTCATTTTCTGTTGCTTTTCTTATCTCAAATGCTTTTTTTAATTTAAAATTATTTGTAAGTAAATCAAAACAATTGTTTTTCACACAATATTTAGTTTAAAATGGTGGAGATATGGTGAGACCATAGTGCAGCCAATAAGTTTGTTGGGGATGTGTTGTCAAGAAAGAAAACACGCTGGAAGTGTAATACTTCTTTTAATGAGTGCCAATGTTGCAGTCTATGTTGCAGGCCTTCATCAGGGCTAAGCAGAAAAAGATACAATCATAATGTATAATAGAAAATATGAAATAATTAATTAGTATGCATAAAAATATATGAAAAATTGGAGCTGCATGCGTTTGTATAATTTTTCAAATATTTTATTTATTTGATCGTTCTGTTTTTGTTTCTTTAATCCTAAAAAAAGAATTTGATACTTCTTTGACCCTAAAAAATAATTGTATTTGTTTTTAGTATAAGTATGAAAAATTGCAATCTTTCTGTATATTGAAATTTCTATTTATGAAATTTTTTCAAGGAATCTTCACTTCGATATATTTGCAAAATTGAAACAGTATGTAATATGAAAATTGTGTTTATATGAAATAATGAGGAGTAAAGGAAAGAATGAGAAACAAAAGATAAAATATTATGCATTAAAAACAGAATCGTAGGAAATGAGGTTTCTGTAAATAGGATAGTTGATTATTTTTAAATTTATAACGTTTTAAAATTTTAATTTAATTTTCCATTTCATTTTTTTCTTTTTTTTATAAATAGTATGATGAAAGTATTAATGCTCTTCAACTGGAGTTATTTGGTAAAAATGTGTAGTATTTTAATGAATACTTCTATTTTTAAGTATTTCATTTTGAAAATAGAACAAATATTCTTAATTATTTTGTCATAAAGAGTGTAAATTTCGGAAATTTCTTAAGTTTAAAAAACTATTTATTGTACTTTATGTAACTACCTGGACTACATGTTGTTCTTGCTTTTTTAGTTCTCAAAGTAATTCAAAGATGGCACTTCATACTAATCTCTGTTCGGCTCAGTAAAACCAGTTATTATTATGGTTTATCACTCTCATATTTTCCTAGTGTTTTTTTACATTATTTAGATTAATCTTAAACTAAAAACACTATAAAATGAGAACTACAAAAATGTGCCAGCCGGCTTTAATTCCACGGGAAATTCTCTCATAAATTTCATTGTTTCAAATTATTAACGCTAAATAATCTGCCCCTAATTTGGGAAGAAAGAGAGAAATTCAGCAAGCTTGTTTAATCCATATATTTTTATTTTTTTTAAAGAAATCTATGTTTTAACTTACCTATGCATGCAGTGCCTCAATATAGGCAATATAAACAACTGCCTATGGGCCCAAGGCCTCGTGAGTGAAATAATTTAAAATAGTTTTAATTTTCTTTACAAAGATTTTATTTTTAAAGGACTAACAATTTCACAAAATAAGCTAACACCGTACATACCTACTTATTTCTTTTATAAAATAAAACTCAATTACTCTGACAGACAGCTGTCCTGACGCTACCTCCCTCAGAATTACTGGACAATGTTTTCAGAGGCGGATTAAGAAGCGGTAAGCAGATGCGTAGGACCCGGAAGTCTTTAAATCTTAATATTTAAATAAATAAACTAAATTAAATAAATAAATTAAATTTAAATAAACTTAATATTTTGAAACGGGACAAAAAGGTTTTACAATACAATTTCATGAAATAATCGAAGAAATAATAAAACGAAATGCTAAATTGATGGCCTCATATATTTTTGGAGGAAGCCCCAGAATTCTTAACTGCTTAAAAGGAAGGATTAAGCGGTAAGCAGACTAAGCGGCCATCTAGGATCCCCACTTGTCTTGATCCGCCCTTTAATATTTCAATATAATTTCAGAACGCATTCCAAATTAACTCCACGAACGTTTTTTATTTAGGTTAGCAGGACTGATTACTTTTGCATTAAAAGAATACAGGGAGATTCCCCGCCTCAGTCGATACATAGAATCAACATAGGTAAACAATATATCATGGGCGTTCAACCAAAACTCCGTAATTGTAAGACCAAAATTGAAAAATATTACATTTCACATCCACATTCATTTCTTTGTTTAGCAAACCATAGATTTTCTTCTGGCAAACATTAAAAAATCATGCAATGGTTTACTTGGCTATAATTTGATGAATAAATTAATTTAATCAACGCGTGTTGTTTTTTTACCAGGAAAAAATCATTTATCATAAACATTCACCAACGGACGTAGTGACTTTAGGTCGGACGCCCGCGATATTTTTCATTTTGTTCAGTCATTGCGACCGTCAATTGTGTCAAGTGCCAAATTTTTAGTGTTTCAAATTTAGAATAGAATGCGACACTTTTTAAATGGATTTTGCAGAAAACATCTTAGTTAATAGAGAAATAAATCATTGGTTTTATTTTATTTGTATACTTTTCGAGTATTGCATAATTTGTAATGCATTGCAGTCATCAGTATTGTCCATGAATGGAGTTCTTTTATAAATGACGTACTTTAGTTCCGATATATTAAATTTTGGTGTTGGTATTATATTTAATTAAATGTTATCTTTCTTGCCAATCTACTAAATTTGATTTATTAAACAATAAGTTTATAATTCTATAAAATCAGTATTGAAGTGAACAAGGTCAGGGTGATGGCCTTTATAACAAATTACATATTAACTTATAATTTTTATTTATACTATAAAATATATTGAATTGAAAAGGAAAGAGGGGCACAAGAATTTCTTTGCCTAGGGGCCCCTATATGGCTTAATCCGGCTCGACCTGCATGACCGCATAGGCATGTCACTGACTTGTGGACTCCTCATCATAAACTCGGGGGAATATTATGTCTATCCATGAATTACCTCATCATGTAGATTGAAATATCGTGCAGATCATATCCATCGTCATTTATACCAACTGGATCTTAATTTACTCGAGGTGCGTTTACAGTTTGTTTGCATAATAGTCTTCGGTGTTTGCATATAATGACTTATTTATATTCATCGGGTTGCAGACCCTCCAACATTATTTTGATCTTCATAGTACAATAATTGTCCTCTTGAAATATTTACAGGCTCAATACTATCAAACACCTCGCCTCCGGATCTTATAGTTATTCGCTGGAATGGTTTTCTATAGTTTTGCGTTTAATATTTCCAATTTCAATGAAAATGCCACAAAAAGAAAACATACATACAATTCGTTTAAAAAATGGTTTTTGGAAAAGTTCAAATTAAAAAAGGGATAAAGTAATTATCATAGGAATTGAACAATGATATCGTTGGTTCCAAATGGGATGCATCGATCTATACTCAGTCTCTCCGTTGACAAGCGATTTAATATCTGCTGTTTCTAGATAAATTTCCAGTTCTGTTAATTATGTTATATTATTAAAAATATTTATTCATTCGGTTTAGTATAATTATTATTTTATCCCGAACCCCAGAATTGTCGCTTGCCATATTGACAGGTTCTAATCCTCTTCTCGCAGACCTCTAGCTGCCATTCCTTCGTTGACATCAGCCAGCCATGTTTTCCTTGGCCACCCCCTCTTTTTCCTTGACTCTGGCTGATATAAGAAAATCTTCTTTGGCCATCTCTCTTCCCCCATTCACATCAAATAGTCAAACCATTGAAGTCTCATGGTTTCAATATTGTACAATATATTCTGTTCCTGACCTAATAGCGTTATTTGATATGTGCTGGAGTCTTGAAATGCCGCAACTTCTTCTCAGGAAGTCCATCTCCAGTGCCAGCAATTTTTGGACCTCATGATGTTTTATGGCCAACGTTTCGGCGCAGTACCTACAACACGGTATCTAGAATAAAGGAATAGTAATTTCTTTTTTTTTTGTATCAAATGTAACACTTTGATTCCACAATCCCGAGTTTAGGATCCCAATCATCTTTTTACCTCGAGAAATTTTCCTAGTTATGTCTTTATTCACAGATCCTACCTCATTTATCCACACACCTAAATATTTGAATTCACTGCTGCGTTGAAGATTCCAATTCCCAACAGTTAATGATGTGCTCAATGAGTTGAAAGGCATGTATTCATCTTTAAGCAAGTTTATTTCTAAGCCTTATTTAAAGTATCCCTCAATAAGTTTTCTGAGCGTATATAGTTCATTTAAGGCAATTACTAGTTGATCGTCTGCAAATTGCAAGGTAAATAATTAAAAATAATTAGTCTTGATGTTTAACTGTTACATTGTTGTTCATTGCTTATTACATTATGTGAAGTGTTCCTAGAAAGTGTTACTCTCTATTCAGCGGAATCATAAACAATTAAAGAGTCAATCAAAAATGCTTATAGTTCTAGAAATGGACTATTGGGGATGATCATGTGGCGTCTCTTGGCTTCAAACAATTCCAAATATTGAAATAAGACAGAAAGTGGAACCAATGGAGAATATCCTCCATACTATTGAAACAATGTGGCTAAAGTTGTTTGGAAATGTGGTGAGGATGGAAGAGGGACGATGGTCTAAAAGAATTTTCGAGTGGAGACCGGAGAGAAAACGGAAGAAGAGTCGCCCGTGGAGAAATTGGTTTGAGAGTAAGGGCATTCGCAGAAATTTCTTTAGGGGAGAGGGGCCTGCCCTAGAAAAATATAGCTGATATATCTGAAATATATATTGTAATTGAAATATATATGGTAATTTACGTAATTTCGCCTTTATTCAAAATAACTTTAGATTATCGGACGCAAATTTGAGTCTGTTGCGGATTTTTAGAGGAGAATTCCACTACATAATTTGTCCGAGCAGAATCGACAGAAGACAGTATTGTAGTCCAGCTTAGGTCCAGTAGAATCTGAGGAGCAGGACCCAGAGTGATAGTGAAGGAGGAGTTTGAGTAATGTTAATTGCGGGCTTCACCTCTGCAACTCTTCTGGTAGAAGACATTCGTAGCATATGAACCTAAACCAGTCGTTGAGCACTTGATGATCTTATATGCGATTAATAAGATAACCATCGAACCCGTGGATAACCATTGAAAACAACCGAGACGTTGCTACCAATGTGGGTTTTGATGTAGCTGATGTTAGTGTAATATAGATGTATAACTGAAAATAGTGCCAAAAGTTCAGTGTATTTTGGCTGCTACGTAGGTCGCACAAGACTTTCGAAGTAGCAAATTTGTTTTTTTACTCCAGGCTTAGTTAAAAAAAATAAATAGAACTACCCCACCTTTCGCAAGTTCGGGTCCTGCTTTATGCCAATGCTGACTGTAATAAAACTCTGAGATAGGGGTAATAACCTGTAGCCTATATGAGGGAAGAGGGGGTAGCTGATCCCGACTGTCATCTATGGCTTGTTGCTTCTCCTCTCTGTACGTATTCTTAGATGCATTCAGACACCTAGAAGGATCCAGAATGTGCGACCTATTAAAAAAGGGTCAGGTCCCTCTGACCTCTCCCCCCGTTGTACGCCCATGTTTGAGGGTGTCAGGGAAGGAATGGTAAACAGAGAAATGCGTGAAAGAGACTGACAGGACAAAAGACGATGACAGGAACTTATATTTAGTGACAACATTTGACTCCGCCGGACCGAAGACCCAGGAGGAGAAGAAGATGAAGATAGTGGCCAAACTGAGGAGTACCAAAGAGCAGATGGTGTGCACAGCTACTGCGACAATTGCAATCTGTTTTGCTTGCAGAAGTGTGTTGTTAAGCAGGAATGCACATCACACTCCTAAAAACATCCGTATTGCCTTATAAGCAGGGTAGGATGGAAAATAAAATAAAATGAAGAAGACCTTTGTCTATAAAAGTTGTAATAAGTCTTTAAATAAAAAAAAAATGTATATAAGGAGTAGAATTTTTGTCAAGATCTGTCCACAAAGTGTTCGGTGGCTATTTGGTATTCTACAATATTCTATTTTTCGATAACGCTATTGTTTTAAACTTTAGCACAGAGGAACACCCTCCGGAGTAAGACAGGGTCTACATGCTCAAGATAATTAAAAATACCTAGAGAGTTCATCTACGACAGAAAGGTGAAAGTGGGAGCTGATCATTTTAACCTTTGCGCTCCTAGGGTCAGGCCGCTTTGAGCCGGATTCCCGTAAATGAGTCCAAGGAGATAATGATAGAGGCAGCATAATAGATGCATCTATGAATACTACCTCAGCCAAATCCCGTGTTGCCGAAAGGCAAGGTAGGGTGTAAATAAATAAATAAATGTTTTAAACTTTTATTGTAGATTTTCTCCAATTCTGATATTTTGACAATATACACCTTTTCTTTCTGTGTACCCTTCAAATTTGAGTTTAAGAGACACACCTTTATTACATATTTGTAAAATATGAAGTATAAGTATGAAATATAATTCATTTTTAAAACGTTGTAAATGCAATAGGAAAACAATAAAATTACTGTTAATGTCATGATATTAGATCACTTATTTTTTTAAAAATGATTTTGTTTTTTCATGCTAGTCACACATTTTATATTTATTAAAATAATTTCATGGGAATTAGTGTTAAAAACAACAATTATTCACTATGAATTGCTCTAAACCTGGGTTTAGGTTCAGTTCGGACGCCACCTGTTGTGGAGGGGGGGGAGGGTACGAGCAGAGGGGTTGAATCCTGCTCTGGCCGTTCAGTGTGAGCCGTGCAGTGAGTGTGTCAGTTGTACCCCAGCCTGGACTGTCTGCTTCAGCGAGTCCGTGGGGTATGCCATCATTGATATTAAATATTTGGAAATTTTATAATTAAAATTAGAGGTTTATAATAGAAATAAATTTTTTTTTTTTGAAGTTTGATTCAATGTAATCGAACATCGAAAATAATTATAGAACTACTTATGAACAAAACATTGAATCGTAAATTCACTTATGTTGAGGCCTAGCCCCTGATATATCAAAAGAAAAATACTCTAAAAAAATAAATATACCTATAACATTACAAAATATAGTTTGTTTTAAAATTATTTGCTCATATAATATAAAATTATTTTTTTATAATATTGAAACAAAAACAAAATAACATCCATAAGGTACTTTGAATTTATTAAAAATTATTTACGAATAGCACTTGGTTTTAAAAATTAACATTCAGAAATATTTAACTAATATTTACACTTTTGCAAAATCATTTTATTTGATTTGTCATTTATTTATTGTATGTGAACAACTTAACCAAATACATTACTTTACAAATCATTGTGAATAAATACATAAAGATAAAACCGATTACCAGCTCTTAGAAATGGATCAATAAAAATATTTTAATATGACATAGTGCTGAATATTAACATGAACGTGCACACTGCCTCAATAAAAAAAAAAAATAATAAAACAAAGGCCTGTATTTATTATAATTATTATTAAAGAAATTAAATGCATTTATTAAATATAGCTCACGACCTCTGACTTTTAAGGTTATGACAATATATGAGTTTTCATGAGTTTTCTGGATTAATAGTGAAGTTTATCGTCAAACAATCGCATACTGTTTATATTGTTTTACTAGAAAGTCTTTTGCGTTGTTTGATAGATCTATATTTCGAAAGACCAATTTCAAAATTTATTTTAGCAATCGGAAATGTTGTTTTGCTTCGTGTCATTTCATTTTTGTTTTTTCTTTGGAGAAGTTTCAATGCATTTTTTAAAAAATTCATACAGTAGCTTATAGAACAAGTTGAATATGAAGAAAACATGAAAAAAAATTTGGGCTTATTTATATTTACTTTTTAAAATTAGTATGAACTTTTTTTTTTTAGCGAATTACTGAAGACAGCAAATAGAATAGAAGTCAAGAAATAGAAAACGTTTGTTGAACTAATTTCTCAATTTTTTGTCCAACAAAAAATTCATTTCTTTCTAGTTTTACGAATGACATTAAAAAGTTGTACTCGGAAAATGCTTTAATTTAATATTATTTGATTTATTAAGTGAATTTATTAAGTATAAGTATAATATAAATAATTTATATATTTATTTTTATTAAGTGAAACTAAAAATATACAAAGTTTTAGTTTTTCTAACTCTGCGTAGCTAACGTCTAAGTAAACTAAAGTCAATAAGTCAGGCTCAAATGGTTTGTAGCAGATTAGAACTCGTAAGTTTTCTTCGACGAAATCCAAAGGTTGATTATTTTAAACATGCCTATGGTAAATAGGAAAGGAATGATTAGGAGCAGCAAACCTAACCGTGAGGTGTAGATAGACAAGGCCTTGACGAAAGAGTAAAATGATATATGTTGTCATTATTGGACTCGATGGATCTCTATGGAAGATTAAAGAGAAATGTTTTATTTGGAACGTGAAACTTACAATTATCGGACTATTTTTCTAAATCATTTTTTTTTTTTTTTCGTTATAGATATTTGGAGTATTTAATACTCGAAATTAGTTTGTTTTGGTACAGTGGTTGGCAAAAAAAGTAATATCATATCAGCATTTAGGTCGAATAATTTTGGTTCAATATTGAATGCAGGTATATCAACAGATTCGGATTTAAAGTTTGGAAGTCAAGAGTTTTTGCAGCTTCCTCTTCATACCAGAGGGGAGTATGGTGGGGGATAACAAGCCAGTCGGCAATCTTCCTCAAGAAAACAATCTATATACTGACAAATTTAATTTTATCACATAATTAAGTCATTTATGAAATAGAAGACTTTATAAGAACATTTTCTTCGTCGTTTAAAAAAAATTATATAAGGATATCAGAGAAGTTCGATATGTATGAGTAAGGAATTATTTTTTGTTAAAACTATACTTTTTTTTTTTACTGCTTATTGGGTTTCAATATCCTTATGTATGCCGTGCGTACGCCACAGAATAAAATCAACGATCCCATTGGGTAACCTTGAGGTCTTGGGTTTTGATGGAATTCACTGGAAATTATAGGCAAGGAGAGCTGGTATTATCGGCATCGAACATTCGGGCTCACTAAGCCGTTTATTATTAATTTAAATTTTACCTAGAGTTGTTTTAATGTAATTATATTTAATACACAATCGAAACAATAGTGTGATACATAAAAGGCACGAAGACAATTATAGTTTATTTATTTCTCAATTTTTATAGTTTAATCTCAAATTTTATTACTTATTCGAACCAGCTTCGTTTTAGTTTTTGAAAAAAATGTCCGAAGAATGGAAAGATTCTATACTTATTCCTGTTCGTAAGTAGGGACCGAGGATGGATTGTAGTAACTATCTCGGAGTAAATTATAGTAACATTTCGATATGCCATATATATGTATATATAAACATTCAATTAAGTTAGAATCAGTAATCATTACTCCGAGAAGTTCCTTCGGGTTTAAAACAAGTTCATTCACTTTCTACCTGTCCTGTTTAATTTAGCACTTGATTAGCTCATTAGAGATGTTAAGCGTACCGAAAGGGATTTAGATCTGGGTGTCAAAATATCCGTGCTTGTATTTGTGGATGATTTGGTATTGTTAAGTGAGGATGCGGAAACTATAAAACTAAATATGGCTACGTTGATGAAAGCCGGTAAAGAGGTTGGTCTCGAAATAAGTACGGATAAGATGAAATATGTAATTAGCTACCGAAACGGCGGCGATTTTGGTGATATTGATATAGAAGGGAATAGATTTGAACACGTTCAGAAATTTAAGTATTTGTGGTCTATGATCACTTGAAAAAAAGGAATCCAAAAGGAATTATTGTATTTAAGAACCCATTAATTTTTAAAGAACATAAAAACAACTGACAAATTCGTTTTCTTCAATATAGCATTCGTCGAATTAATTATATTACTAATATAAATCGTATAAGTGATTAATGTTCAGATTTTCTTAATTTTAAATATTGGCCCATTGGATTATTGGAATACTTCATAGAAAATATTCGGTCAAATGTCGCCCTCTTTACCTTCTCCAGAACTCTGTTGCTTCCAAACCAAGATTTTATTACATGAACAAAGAGAAAATTTATCTTCCTCAAGGATGGCTTATGTCTTTGTTTGATAAATAGGGTTATGATTCCTTACAAGAACACATTCTCAAATCATTTGAAAGAGAAATTATACATTCACATGCTTGTTCCTGTCTTCGTAAATCACCATTTTCACACTCTGCATTTTCATGGCTGTGACAATGAAGATCGGAACGATTACGAAGTGAATCCATAAAAGAAAAGAGAACTCCAAATCAGTAACATGAATAGCAATGAAAATTAAAAATTTAATAAATCCTAAATGGGCCAGATATTGTTATCAAGTCCTACAGTTTAATTTCGTGGGGGTACTAATCTAGCGATCTATATACCCGTTCTTGCAAATGTACTTCAGGCATGCCTTCTTTCTTGGTAGCCCTTCATTCTGATTTCATCCTTTGAAGCATCGTTGAGATAGGCTTAATAATATTGTCTCGGTTTCTTACTGATTAGTATTTCCGCAATTCTTCAATTGATAAATAAATTAATTATAAAATGTTTAAAGTCAAATCATAACTAAATTTAAAAATTGTGGACATAGTTGCTAAACGTGTTGTATCAACGCTCAATTTATAAGTGATGCAGATTCCGATCTTTGAGGGTTGACTATTATTTTGTTTTAGTTCCACTTAATAAATCTCGAACTCCACGGTCCTGGCTACAATAGGATGGTAACCTGAATGATAGCTCTTTTCCTGCCTTTGGAACGAATAAGGGCGTTAAACCCAATAAACAATAAAACTAGAATTTCACCCCCTCCCCCCAAAAAAAACTTTTTATTTAAATTTTTCTTTGCCAAAAATTTTAATTGATCAGGATGTATTTCCTTCTTTTGCGTTTATTACAGCTTGCAGTAAATCTGTAATATTCTTCCACAAGAATTACTCTCAATCTCCCGAACGATTCCGTTAAAGTTAGTGTAGGCGGCATCCCCTTATCGCCTAATTCCCAGGAGAACTTAAAGCATCGCACAATTTTCCAATTTTGATTCTGTTACTACTAGAACCCAAATAACTATTTTAATTACTATCAAAATTAAGGCAGATGATTATAAAATAAAAAAAAACGTTGCAAATTATTACATTATGGTTTATTCCAATAGTTATATATTTAATTAAATAAATATATAACATATATATATATATATATATATATATATATATATATATATATATATATATATATATCCCTTCTTTTTTCTATTTGGATTAAGTTCATTTAAATTATTATAATTATTATATTTCAATGTGTTTTAACATTTGTAAATAAACTCCTCCCATGTGGGTTACTACATTATGTAGGAGAAGGGTCGAAACTGGGAGTTAGCTTAGTAAAATAAACTGTAATGAATATTTTTTTTTCTTTGCCTCTCTCGAAGTCATTATAAATATTTTGGTAATTTCTTGAATTATTCTGGCCATATTTTTCGGGTATAAGTATTAGCTAAAAGGCTAATAAAATATACAAGACTAAAATATAAGGATTGAACACTTTCCACAAAAGGCAATAAATACAGTGTGATCTGAAACTTCTTTTTGCCGTCGTGTAAAACTTTGAAAATGTTACGTAAGACAGTTTAATTCTGATGTAAAGTAATAATATCCTAGCTCGTTCGTATTTTTTTTTTTAGTAAATATTAGATATTTTTTTCCAGCAACTTTAACTTATCACAAGATTATGCTCAGTTTTATATTCTGATGAGGCTAGTTTCTTTTTGCATTTCATTCTAGTAAGGTCAATTTCTTATATAAATATTCAAGTAAATATTGCTACTAAGACTGGCTGGACATCAAAACATGAATAAATATTGGATTTTCAGGGAAAATAAAGTATCCAAAACACTTTTTTCATTTTTTCATAAGTTGAGTTGGAAATATGAGTTAAAAATTCACTTGATTAAAAAAATAAAATAAAAAATAATAAACCAAAAAAAAGAATACATTTTTTATTATTATTTTAAAAATTTATGTAAACATTTTAAACAAATTTAAATTTGACTTTTTCTTAAAAAATCTTTTTTGTTTTTTTTGGTAATAGCATTTATAAATCATTAATTATTTTACCATTGGTCAAGAACGCCGCATATTCTTGCTCATAATATTAGGTCCTTTACGCATTAAAATGCATGTTAATTTACTTGCGTAAAATTTCTGAGATATGTTTTCGTATGCACAAGGTATCGAATCCGTTTCACAGATTGTGGGCTCGATTTGTGAGGACACAGTTTCCTAACTCCGTCCGCCACGAATATTTGTGTAGCCCCGCCAAAATGTGTTATATATTTTTTTTTAAAGAGATACTTTATTATTTCTTTTACTAGCCGAATCATTAAAATTTGATATTAAAATACAAGAAAATTAAAACGATGCCCTGATGGCGGTTCTATTTCAGTTAGTAGTCGAGCCATTAAAGTTTGAAATTACAATACAAGAAACTGACTCTCATTTAGACCATGGTAAAAACATTCATCATCTCTATTTAAAATGAAACGAAGATAGTTTGTGTCGGGTTTTAGCCGGGTTATTGAAGATTGAAATGGCTATTCAAGAAACTGCCTTTCCATTAGACCTCATTACGTCATCTCACCCCGATATTAATTTTAGGAATGTTGCTAAAATAAATGTTATGGTTATTCTTAATTCCTTATTGAGTTGTCTTCAATAAATTCCCTAGTAAGAATTAGCTAATAAATATTTTTAATATCGAATTATTTTAATTAATTAATTTTTGTTAATATACTGATGGAATGCCATTTTTTATTCTGAGCGAACTCATGAGTCCTATTCTATTCGAACTATTGTGGTAAAGAGAATCGAATTTTTTTTCTCTTTTCCATGAGAGAATTTACTTTCAGTGCCAAAACGGATTCTTAATCTGCCTAATGGAGATAATGAAAATCTAATTTTATAACGAACTCTTTTGAAGTTAAAACTGCCTCATCTAATGATATTAATTTTAGCTTGCCATGAATTACCTTGATCACGCCTGCTCCTTTATAGTCACTATTGCTCATCCTGAATATCCAAGCATAAAAATTAGTATTTATTTTAGTTAATTTATTTTATTATTAGAAAGATAGTTTCCATCAGTTCATAGGTCCAACATTTATAGTTAATTAAATAATAAAGCTTAGGGAAGCCGGAGGTCCGATCACAACCGTTCACTCCATTGAATGTTTTCAAAACTCAAATCTCCTAGATCAGGGATTTCCAGACCGCGGTGCGCGTAAGGACGTCCTAGGTGGTACGCGAACAAGCAAACAAAAGTCATGAATAAAATCATCTTTTTAACAAGTTTAATAAGGCATAATAATTTTTAAAAAATTATTATTGTAAGTATCAATAAAACATACGAATAAACACGATCTACAATTGATAATATGATTCAGGGTCGTTGTTAATCCGAAGGACTGTGTTGAAAAGGACTTAAGAAAAAACTTGAGCTCCATCTAACCTAACATTGATTTTTGCTCTGATTGATTGACGTGATATCAATTTCACATCTGATTTTGGATTTTTTAACTTAATTTTCAATTTATTATTTTCTTAAGCACACTTTCTGTAATATATGAATTGTTGATTTGAGAAACTCCATAAGTCATTGAGATCAAATTTTCGGAAAACAGTCCAGACCAATGTGTAAATAGTTCAAGGGAAAACTAAACGACTGATAATTAAAATGTGATTGAATCTGAGCTTATTATATTACCAATTATGACACTAATAGTCATTATGGTGTTTAAATCTAAATATAGATTTACCAACTTCCTTAGATCAACCAACTTCACATTACCAATAAATGTGTAAAAAAGTGTTAATTTACAATCAAATTGTTCATAAATGTATATTCAGCCTAGATTAGTCAGCTTCTGATGTTTCATCCCTTTCACATACCTGACTTAAGGCGTCCTTCAACTAAATTTTTACTGTCCACCATCACAAACGCAGCGGAAATGCGTCGGACTTAACTATTTAGCGACTCTTTCATCTAGCCTTATTTTACATATATATTTCAATTGTGACACGTGTTTCACCTGGTCAATATATTAAGCAGTACATACTTTATTTATTTTTTAAAACACGTTTTGTAATCAAAAAGTACAGTAGAAAATATAGGAGTCTTAACATTGATGATACTTGCCTGAAAGGTTTTCTACTGCCATTAACATTTTGGTAAAATTCTCTGGCATTGTTATTAACCCTCATTTTCTCCAATTCTTCTGATTCTCTTCTCAGGAATGCTCTCTTCTTCCGACGGTGAAGGCGTTTTTTTGTTCCCTTCCCTCATCACCAGATTCCTGCAAGATTCTTCTATTTATCTAGTTAGCTGAGCATTTTAATATTAAAAAAAAAAATCCTCGCGAAATTCCCAATGTATCTTACTTTGTCAAAAACAAATATGTTTCCAATATTTTAATATTCATTATTTTAGACGGATCTGTATTAAATTTGAACTCCACATTCGCATCAACTTACCAATTCTGCATCTATGCATCCCAAATTATTCCGAACCTTCCTGCTTAAAAAAACATTGGCGTCTCCAATAGCTAGTTAATCAAGAAGCTGTATTTCGTAAAAAAAAAAAACATCTGCTTTGCTGGTGAAAATTCTTTTCAGTTTTTCTTATACCCTTGTCTTTGAGTTCTAACTTTTGCAATATTTTATGCAACTTATCATTTTCAAGGCTATGAGTAGAAGATAGAATTTTTATGCGCCTGCTAAAAACTATTTTCTTATTGGTTTCCAGTACTGAATTAAACTCTGTGTTAAACATTAAAATTTATTCTTCATTAGTTAATTATCGATGAAAAATATTAATCCTTTTACTTCTTAACATTGTGATATAATTTAGTTCTAATTAATAAAACTTAAACTTAAAACCGTAAATTGATTTATTATTAAAACATTTACCTACAGTAAATATAATAATTTCATTATGCACTATCATTAATTACGAATGAAATTTTGCAATTAGCGTCAAAAATTGAATCAAATTTTTAAAATAAATTTTTCTGAAAAAAATATAAAGAAAGTGAGCATAATAAAATATGCTTGTATTCCTCAAGATTCCAATGTTTAGGTATTCAAACAATATCATGTATTACCAATGAATTACCATGCAAAGGTAGCTTTTATCTACAGTGATAGAATTGTAATACTTAGTTATGCAATAATACAAAATTGACCGATAGATGTATTAAAATATGAGATTTTCGTTAAAGCAGGAAATGATATACATTGAATTTAAATGACTAAGTACCTACTTTATAGTTGAAAATGACCGCATTAGAAAATTATTATTTGTGCTTGATAACCTTTACCTATACCATTGATTTTAAAGACGTTTTTACTTTAAATTAAAAACAAAATGTAAATTATTGCACAATGGTTTATTATTTCAAAATAATTATATGTATATAAAAAAAAAAATTATATGTGTATAAAAAATAATTATATGCATATAAAAATATTTATATGCATATAAAAAATAATTACATTTTTATAAAAATATAATTATATGCATATAAAAATAAACTGGTGTGCCCACTCACACGACTTTTCTCACAGCTTTGGGTTAAAATCCAATACTAAAATGGTTTGCTGCATCTTTCATAATATTATTCAAATTAAGACTTTTTTTTTCTACCTTTAGCTTTGCTGACAATCAAAATATCCTTCTAATGAGCATCTCGAATGTTCCGGTAAATTTATGATTTTCGAGTTGTCAACAAAATAAAGGTGATTAATGAATCTAAGAAACTTTATATTTTTCCTCCATCTTCATAAATGCTTGAGATGTGGCCACATGAAATCTCTAGTTGGGCGCCATTTGGAAACGAAATGGTGCCAAACAATGGGCCCATTTATTCGGTTTCTAGATTACACTATATGTATCTTGAAACTTCAAATTTTGAGGGGAGGTTGACGTTTTTCTTTTCTTTGTTTGTCGTGCAATATCGAAAGGGAAAAAATAAGAAACATTAAATTTACCATATAAAAAATTTAAATATTAATTTCAAATGGACCTAAATTTTTTGATTTATTTCACTACCAAACATAAGTATTTGTTTAAATTTGGACTCGACCATTGCCAATTGTTACTTTGATTAACAAATCAAAACAGATATATTTAGGCTCTTCACATTCGACTTGAAAATTAGTTGGATATGTTTAAGGTTGACTTCATGGAATAAATGTTTATTATATCAAATGAAAAGATCATAAATATGGCAGCTAGCAATGATATTATATTGATATTTAGGAAATATGTAGTGAATTTTTTTTTTTTTATAATAATAAGATTATAATTACTAAATATTGGCTGAGAGAGGAATTAGGGGAAAACAAATTTTACTTATTAGCACACAAACATACATACACACAAACACACAAACAGGTTTATAAAATATATGTTTTTAAAAAAGAGGCCGCATCTTCCTTTATTGTGGTGTCTCCTTGTGCTTTGGAGAATTCATAAAAAATGAAACAGTACATTAACAGAAGGAGACCAGCTGGGATGCGCATAGATTAGAGTGAACAATAGAGTAAGTAAAGTTCCCTTATACAATTTCATTGTTAATGAACATCCTTTAACAAAACAGTGACAAGTACAACTGGTGCAAGGATCATTGTTTTTCATTTATTACAACCCCATTTAAACACATACCCCCAGAAACCTCCAACAACACTTCTACACATAAAAAAGAATATTGAATGTCAACTTATAAAAAAAGAGAGTTCCAACAAGAAGACAATTGTTCTCCAGGACTTTTTTCTTACTATATTAAACTATATAATCTTGTTTATAACATCATCATTACTTTTATTATCCTTAATTATCCGTAGGTTGTTCTATTTTGCGCAGATTGAATTCAGTTAGGGTACTCCTCCACCCGCATTGACTCTTAAAATTAAAATTTCTTAAAGCATGTAATATTATGATTTTTTTGAAAAAGCGGAGAAAAATGTTCGTAGAAGTTTTCTACAATTTTCTTATTTTAACTTCTAATTAAAGTTTTATTTATTTATTTATTTATTATAGTTGTTATTTATTTAATTTATTTTATCTGATGATCCACCTGTGCTCTTAAGATTATCTCTTGCAATTACTTTCTAAGTGCTTTAAGGTTACTTATAATCACCCTTGCTTTGGATTGCTTGTAAATGGTATTTAGCATTACCAATATAGCTCACTCATATTAATTAACCTTCTTATCTTAGTATTGTAAGGTGCTGATTAATGTCTTCTCATAAATTATTCCCCACTTCTATAATTATTAGAACTTTTCGTTTTAAATGTCAATTCAGCAAAATATTTAATTATAAATTTAATTATTTAATTGACCCTAATTAATCTATAACTAATTTATTAATGAACTCGACGCGAATTGAATATCGACCTTCCTAATCTGTCTGAAATCGTTTGGTAAATAGGATAATCCGCCCTTCCTTGGAGGAGTACATCAGGACGTTGAACCAAATAAACAACAAAATTGGTTATTTAACAAAAAATACAACAGTATTTAAAATAATATCTTTTCGTTTTATTGTTCATTTACACGGAAATTTTAATAGAATTAAATTGTATTTTCTACTCTGGCTTTTATTGAAGATTTCATTCGACATGGCATTGACCTTAAGTTCCAGGTGCACGGGCGGTGTTTCGATTTCTCAACGCTTGGACTGTTCGGACCAAACCTTGAGGAATTTCCTAATGTGTGCGGTGGTTTCCTTAAGGCCGCGGCTAAAAATCCCGAAGAAAATTCAATATTTTCGTCTTGAGGCCGAATTTTCCCACTCTCTTGATCACGAGTGTAGTTAACAATATATCGTCTTTGAGGATTTTCTGAGTGCTTGCCCGTCATGTGTTGTGAATTGATAGAAATAAAAACACCTAATTGGGCTTACTACAAAATGTGAGTAGCAATATTTCCTCTAACCGATTCCGTGAAAAATGTCTGAATTTAATTTGTTCTCTATCTTTGTTTGAAAAATAAATTTTCCTGGAAATGGAAGGAGTGACATGAAAATAATTAACATTTATACGTATTTAATATTAGATTTTAATTTCAATATCATACACCAAGGCTTGGGTCTGGAAGAGACCGGTAATTTGTATTGCCCAACCAGTCGTTAAATGGCTGTTCAGTTGCTTACCGGTATTTATGCGACTAACGCCTTTATATATAGAATCTGCCAATTAATTCGTTAACATTTATTTATGATTCTTTTCAGTTTTTCTGTTATATATTAAGGTATTTAATATACTTAATTTAGGGGGTAAATTTATCGATAGAATATTTTATAATATTTTTCCATTGTCATAAACAAATTTTACTTTTTTGATTTTAATTTAATTTTATTAATTTTAAATCATTACAAAATGCTGATGCAAGGAGATTTTCTTAAGAATTACATGGATTTAATATAAGTTTTTATCATCAAAATATTCAATCCTCTACGAACCGCTTAACCAGTGTGAGGAAGAAGTCAATAGAGCCCTCTCCTGGCCTCTTCAACTAGTTGCCTTCTTTAATTCCATTGAAGTCCTCCTTTCTGGGATTCTTTCTTTACTTCATCTTACCATTTAGTTCTAGATCGTCCTTTTCCTCGCTTCCCCTCTACTTTGGTTTGACAGGCTTCACTAGAAATTTTACTCGGTTCCGTTCGTAGGAGATGTCAAAGCCAACTCAGTCGATTTTTCTCTATTGCATCATTGGCGGGCTTAAAATTGAGGTTCGACCTGATGGTGGTGTTATGGACTCGATCTTTTCTTATTTTCCCTTCGATCTTTCGGATAAATCTCATTTCTCATTTCTTTATTCTCGATTGATGCTTCTTTGTCAGGGTCCATGATTCCGAAGAGTACGTCAGAATGGGAAGAAATGCTGACCTAAATACAGCCGCTTTTATTTTATTTTCTTCCTCTCTCCTGTTTAGAAAAGCTTTCTTAATTGCTTCAAGAATTTTGCCCGCTGCTGCGATTCGCTCAATCATCTTCGAATACCCAGGTATTTGAAGTTTTCCATCTGTACAAGTGGACTTTTTCTTCGACTCTAAAGGCACGCATAATTCTCCTTGGTTTCTACCCAACCCTCATTACTTTATTTTTCGTATGGTTTATGACCATATTGATCTTCAGCAATTCTTCTTTTAATCTATTGACGCTATACTGAAGATTCCTGTCATTCTCTGAGAAAATAACTGTAGCATGTAGTGAGAGGCTCACTGGTATAAAAAGTTTTTATAAAGTTAATGTTTACTTTAATTTCAAAAAATACTATTTTCTCAAAGATTTTTTTAACTTAAAAGTTGTTTATTTTATTGATCCAAATAAATATTTAGTTTAAAAATTCTGTTATTATTTAGCAGATAATATGTATTTTCTTTATATCGTTGATAAAATGTTCTGATGCAATTCTGAAATTGTTATGTATTGCACTGAACCATCTCAAGGCTGATGTTTTCAAATCTACAAAAAACTAAAATGTTTTATAGAAAAAATCATGAATTATACACACCCGGGTTTACGTCAAGCGTCAAGGCTTCTCAGACTTCCGTCACCAGAGCATCTAAAATTTTAGTTTTACTACAATAAATATTTAAATATCTTTTGTAATAGTGAGTTTCTTGATCATATATATATTTTTTTTAAATTTTCATAATATTAATACTTGTATTCAGGGTTGTATTGAATTTGAGATATTTTTTTTTTTAGGACTACATTTTTATTTTATAATTTAAAAATCATTTTTTTTAAATCATTGTCAAGAAATAATTCCGATTCAATTGACAACAGATTAAAAATCACCTCATAATAATTCTTGTGTGAAAAAATTTAAATAAAAAATATCTCTTATTTTTTAGCGTTACCTTTTTTAGCTAAAAGTATAAAAGTTATACTTGCTTAAAATTAGAGCTAGCGCATTGGGAGTGGTTCCATTTTACTTATAAATAGTCATTTGACAATTTTTTTTTGTTTAGCTCTGATAAAAAACTACTGACAAACCAAATATTAAACCATAAAGTAAACAATTATATTTCTTTCTATCTCTTTGATCTTTAATCCTTAGTTATTGTTTCAAAATATGTTAAAACCAGTTGTTTACTTCATACTTATGATTATTTATCTTTTTCTTTATTCAGTCTTACTTAAATCTTCTTCTTCTATCGGCACAACAGGCGCATGAAGGCCTGTTACAATAACCAACAGGCCCTTGGCCTGCTCAACAGCTGCCAGCCATTTCACCGACCCTTCGGTCTATTACGTGGGCGCATACCGTCCAAGGTATTCATGTACAGCCTACTGACAACTCTTTCGTCGCACATCCTCATCACATGACCAAGCCATTTTTTTTTTTTCCTAATAAAGTCGAAACAGTTCCGCAGTTTTATCTCCGTCGCCAATGACCATTCTTATAGACTGGTCTTAGAATTCTCCTCAGAATTAATCTTTCATGTCATGTAGGTTGAAGCTTTTATTATTAACTGTCCATGTTTCTCCACCGTATGTGATTACTGGCCTTATAAGAGTTTTGTACAGTATAAACTTGGTGATATGGCTAACAAGTTTCCTTTTAATTAATCTTGAGATAGAGAAATAGGCTCTATTCCCTGCTGCTATTCTCCTTCTTACCTCTTCTTTCTCATTTAGGTTATCGTCAATAATGGAGCCAAGGTACTGAAAGCTCCTGACCATTTCAAGACTGTAAGGGCCTTTTCTATAGTGAGTTTGCCTCTGATTCCACTGTTTTTAGCCTAATACCATAATCTTGGTTTAACTCTCATTAATACGTAGGCCCATCTTCTTTGTCTCTACATCTAGCGCTTCAAAGGCCATCCTTATGCTCTGAAAGGATCTCCCGATGATGACTACTTCATCTGCATAGGCTAGAACTTGAGCCATCTTTGTAAATATTGTCCCTTCCTGATTCGCTCCTGCTCTACTGATAATTCTTTGTTGAGCGACATTAAAAATTAGAGGAGCTATTGGGTTCCCTCGTCTTAGGCCGCTTTCCACTCCAAATGGCTCTGATCTTCCACAACACTTTACTTGGCAGGTTGTACGCAGCATTGTGCATTTTACTAATCGCATTAGTTTACTTGGTAGCCTCAGTTCAAGCATGGCCATTATGAGTTTATTCCTTATAATTGTATCATAGGCTGCCCTAAAATCAATAAATTGCATCAAAGCTGTCTGCTGATATTCTTTCATCATCTCAGAGATCTGCCTCAGGGTTCGCCCAATCTTCGGATTTGATCAATCGTAGACCTATTAAGCCGGAAACCACCTTGATAGTCACACAGTTTCTGTTCCACATATGGAAGGAGCCTGTTATAAAGAACCAAATTTTATATGCAGTGCTAAGCAAACTATTCCCTCGATAGCTATTGCGTATTGTTGATTCTCCTTTCTTCTCGTACTGTTAAGGTCCCATTCCATTCTGTAGATGGGGGTCTTCCAATTTTGGGCTATCAGTTCCTGTATTTCCTTGGCGGTTTCATGATATCCTGCTTTAAAAAGTTCTGCTGGGAGTCCATCATTACCTGGTGACTTGTTGTTTTTCAGTTTTACAAAAATGCCTTCGATGTCCTCTACATCAGGCGGAATGGTTTCCAAGTCATCAGAATCGACTGGTAATTCTTGGTGATCCTAGGAGTTCTGAGATTATCTGGAGTTAAGCAAGTGCTCGAAATGTTTTCGCCTCTTTTCTTGTACCCCTTCCTTCAGCATTAGCATTTTACCATGGCCATCTTTGAATAATTTCTTCTCCTGTTCGGTCCACTTTTAACGTTATTCACCATTTTATAGATTTGCGGAATTCATTGATACATCTAGAGTTTTCAATCACCTCACTTCGTCTCCTTAGTGCCTTTCTCTTCTTGCTTCTAAACAATCTCTTTGCGTGTATTGTGGTCTCTTTTACATCTTGTGATGCTTGTTCCGATACACCAAGTGTGTATGTAATTTCATGTATTTTATATATTTGTATGTGTGCCTTATAAAGTTTAATATCATGTATGGTCAACAGTAGCGTATCATGGATAGCTTTTAAGGAAATCGTACGTAAAGATCCATAAATCGCATTTTTGCCACTTTTTAGTAATTCAGCCGCTTTTTGAGGGCGCCCAAAGCGCCAAAAAGTTGACGTATTTTGCAAAGAAAACAGCATTCCGGGCAAAATATCCGTCGGCATTTCAGATATATTTATGTTTAGCGACCGAAAAAACTGGGGTATAACAAAATTTAAAACTACAACAAAACTTTTCCATAATTTTCCTATATTGACTAGACTAAAGGAGGATAAAAGAAGAAAGTAAGCTAAATTACTTAGTCTGGGAAACAATAATCTTTGCAATTTATTAATAATATAAAAGAATACCGCCACTATTGTAAAATTGGCAAGAGGATAGACACCGATACAGATTCTTAGAACAAAAAAAATTCTTGATTCGCGATCATATAACGATATTTTTTTTAAAAAAGAAAGTGTGATAGTGATCTCACGGTCTTCCTGACTAATATCAGGGCTGTTATGTAGATAGGTCAGAATACTTTCTAACTCTAAAGAATACCGCAAATTTTCTGTAAAGTAGAATATTTAGTGTGCCAATCCATGTTTTGAACCTGATCCGCTTACCATCTGCTAGTCTTCTTATCATTAAATTAAATTTTAGTTAAAAAATAACTGGATAGCTGACTAACGACCTGACGCAATGTCATTCCAGATTTTTTGTCGTATTTTCCCCGAAAATGATTAGAAGCCTTACATGATTCTCAATAAACATGCATCAAAGGTTTGAAAAGTAATTTATTTTTTTTTAGTTTATATTTACGGAAACACTTTATTATCACGCATTAGTAAAACATAAAAGAGCTAATAGAGAACGGAAAATAGTGATAATACATAATCAACTCTGTATTAATTACGTGTTACTGTTAATATCGTCAACACTATGTTGAAGAGACAAATGTGAAAAATCGTATTTTTCGAATTCCTTATAGATAAATAAATATTGAAATTTAAAATTTTGGAAATGGGCGAGTTAAGAGTAAAATTTAAAGTTCTTTTTCGGTCTCCTGAAAATTCGCTATATGTATTTACATTCTTAAAAGTGGTGGCGAAGAAATCTATCTATACATTGGCTCTGAAGCCTCTGTACGGCTTTGGTCACCGGTATTATTCTCATCCACTCGTTCCTGTCAGCTCCATGTTTTCTCCATCCCATCAGCTCTGTCCGGCGCAGGCCTGTCTCCTCGTCGTCAAGCCATCTCAGGCGTGGTCTTACTTGCGTTCGCCTTCCGCGACGATCCGCTGGCATTCTTTCCACATGACCAAACCATCGTATTCTTGCCATCTTGGTGAACACTACAATATCTGGTTCACCCTACTTCTCCGGTAGCGACGAAATACACACTAAAATCTATAATTCGATCAAATGTTACTTTTGTATTTTAAAAAGTATTGTGCTTTCGAAAAAATAAGTTGATTTATAGCTTTATTATCCAGAATGATAATTTTAATTTTATACAGCACCTATGTTCAATGGAACTTGAATTTCGGAGTTAATTACACGACATTGTATAGCATTGACGCGCCAGCTGGCGCCGAAGAATAGTCTTCATCAAAAATTTGGCAAAGTTTGACAATGTTTTGTCTCAAAATTGAAAATCACCTTGTTGGATAGAATTCCAATTCTTTTGAGACTCAACACTTAAAAATTTGAATCTAGCAGAAGGGTCAACTTTCAGATACTCAAGTTAAACCAAGTACATTATAAATCAATCGAGTATTTATATTTCAGTAATTATGAGGTTTAAAAAAATAGTATGGATGAATCGCAGACAATTTTATGAACGAACGATGCTTTCAGTGGGATGATAAACAATAGTAAAAATTATGCAGTAAGAACTGATAAATACTATACAAATTGGGTGTCACTAATGCGTGCGAGATTTTTAATTTTTAATTGACATTTCGAGCGAAATTGGATTTTTCAATTATTTATTTGTTGCATACAAAATACTAACAAATTAATTCTACATGAACTTTTGTGATGTAATCAATCCTATTATTTTTTCTCGAGATTATCTTCAAGTGCTTAATTGGATTATAGCCTGTCACAAATGAAATTTAAATTGTAATTCCTGTAGGCGGGATTACATATTTTCTGTGAATACCTTTCGAGATTAAATTCTTTCACACGTTAAAACTGGGAGTGCTAATTAACTTTATATGTCGACAGCGTGTTCTTTGAGATACGTTTGGTATACTGGATACGCCTTGGCCCAGCGTCCCCATTCCAGTTTAATGGGCGTAAAAACTTAATTACCGATGGCACATCGAGCAGTGCTTCTAGAGATTAAGGTTATAAGATGTAGCCCGAATCTCTATGTAACTTCCTTTTTGTGTTATCAAAAAACCATTAGACAGCAATATTTATATAGATAAATATTTTTTTTACTTTCTTGTATGCAGTAAAGGAAGTTTTGTAATCGCGAAAATTTTCGGCTTTCAGGTTTCAACCGAAATATCCATTATGACCATCCTCGAATCCATTTATGATCCATCCTCTCGCAAGACTCAAAACCGTTTAGCCGTTGAAATTTGGGATTTAGGATTGTTGTAACGTCTAGTTGAGCACTTCTCTTCTTGGTCACTGCATGATTCCCTTAAGAGGTACTTTAGTGTAAGGTCATAATAGATTTTCATAAAAAATTATATTAAAATATTATTCAAAAATACTCAAATTTTGTGTATATGAAGTTTATACCTATATAAATAACATACTAGATTTTTGTTAAAATTGGATAACAGGAAGTGGTACTTTACTTTATTTTGTCTGGCATTCATTAGTAAATTGAACAATGTCGCAAGGAATCGTCAAAAATTTCATGAGTGCGTCGTGGCTTCTGCAGAATCTTACATTGTTTTAATAGTTTAAGTAGTCGTTATAAACAGTTAAAGTTGGTTTTATTTGATGAAAAAAACAACACTGATAATTTTCATTATTTACATTATTCGTATGATTAGTGCTCAAAAAATGTTTAAAAAATTGTAATAAAAGCTGTTTATTCTGGCAATTATTTCTCAATTAATCATTTTTGGATCTTGTTATGGGGTATATTCATAATTAGGATGGGATTTACAATAGGAATCCACAATCAATAGATTTTTTGTCAAACAAACCCCCCCTATATTCTGAACTTTGCGGCGCACAGTGGGACGAAACTGACTTTTTCTGGGCATCGCCAATAAAAAACTTTTGAAAATAAAACTTTTTAACTCAGGCAAGTTTTTTTTTTTATGTATCCCCGCCAGCCAGTTTTAGTAAACCAGTGAATTAAATGATATGAAATAAAAGTACATATGGGTTTAAAATATTAATATTTATTTATTAACCTATTCTAATGTCCATAAATTAACAATATCTGATAAAAGATTCTTTCTCTTGTGTCGTTAACGCAACATAAATTCGCACAGATAAGAGTCCAACATATAATGAAATAAAGTCGTAATGATTGAGAAATATATCAAGGTTAATTTTATAACATGAACAATAATATAAATACGAGTATGTCATGCGTTATTTTAAATTCACTGATATTACTAATAGGAAATGGCGGGGATATATAAGAAAATATAAATATAAAAATGCGATGATACTTTTTTCATACATTTTTCTTGTTACTAACTTCTACTATTCGAATTCCATATTGTGCGTTATTCTTACGAAAGAGGTATTTTTTTTTTATTAGTTCAAACTATTACACTGTATTTACTGGAAGATATATGTATATTACCCTTTCGGAAGATTTCGCATAGCAATAATTTTTTTATGACCACTTAGGATATTTTTTTTAAATACCTAATTGAAGCTGTCACTTTCTTATCTTTACAAAATAGTTTTCAAGTTTATTCGTAAATTTAAATATATTAGTCGTTAACCAGTAACTGCTCTAGTTTGCAATTATTCAGGAATCCCATCTGACCACGTTCGGCTGTTCAATTTATAAAATAATTTTACTGAAAAAACGTGTACACGATTTGTTTTGTTCGCTTTTTTCCGCGAGTTTTTATCTCTAATCCGTGGTAAGGAAGCTATAAACCAGACAATATTACCAATTGAACAATTGACAGAGAAGGTCTAGCAGGCTAGGAATTTTAGGAAATTTCGAGAGATTCTCACTAAAAAAAATTGTAAAAAAAAATCTTTTGCTAACATCAGATCCCTGTATTTTCTCATTAAAATAAGCCATGGATGAAGATAAAAAATCAACAGAGATGAGACCAGAAACTTGAAATTTGTTTTCAAATCCTTCTGATCTTCCAGACGGCTTTGATGACGCTGAGACAAACTTTTATAACTATCTAATTTTTTCAGTGTCCTTATTTAACACGAGAAGTGTTATAATAATAAATAACATAATATAATTTAGAGATTATTTTTTGTTGTTGTAAATTTATCCTAATTATCTGAATTTTATTTCGTAAATTATGTAGATTTCTAATTCTATACCATCCTTTATAATAAGTAATTTTTTTTGTTTCAATGTTACCTATTTATTATTATTTTTAATTATTGTATTATCCAATATATACTAATATATATTTGATAATGGTTTATTGAGGCGTTAGTGGTCGTAACAAGTTCCACCTTCAATTCATAAAATAATCTCATATAGCATTGTTTCTTAATATTCAAAGAAATAAACAAAATGATATAGATGCCTAATAATTTTTAACTCGTCCCACTGTGCGGCGTTTTCCTCTACTTATGTCTTGAATTATATTATTCGACCCGACATGTTGCGTGTCAGACAAAGACAAGCGACATTCTCGAAAAGAATAGTTTGTGTGATACACGTGTCTGAAGGTATTATACTCGAGGCTGTCGTATACAGGGGATAAGCTTCAGACTCTTGTTGTGAGTTTTTTTTTAACTAACAGTATATAACACTAATAAGAAATAAAATGGTTTAATATTATTAAATTAACAATATAATTTATTGCTATTAATAATAATTTCAATATTATTTATTTAACAATATCATTTATTGCTATTAATAATATTTTCAATATTATGTATTATCATTAGGCATTATTAAGCATCACAATTTTAGAGTATACAAACACGTTAACACAGCTTATTTTTACTTTTGACTTCCTTGTACGAAGTAAAGGAAGTATTGTAATCGCGAAAATTTTCGGTTTTCAGATTTTAACGGAAATATCCGTTTTGACCATCCCTGAATCCATTTTGACTAGTTTCGTCGTGGCGTCTGTACGTACGTACGTACGTTCGTATTTCGCATAACTCAAAAACGGTTAGCCGTAGAAAGTTGAAATTTTGTATTTAGGATTGCTGTAAAATCTAGTTGTGAACCTCCCTTTTTGGTCACTGCTTAATCACTGGAAGTGGTACTTTACTTGAAGGTCATAATTGATTTCCATCAAAAATTATATTAAAATACTTTGGAAAACTTCTCAAATTTGGTATTTAGAACTTATATATTGATTTAAATACCATACTAGATTTTGGTCTAAATTGGAAAACCGGAAGAGGTACTTTATTTGAAGGTCATATTAGACTTTCATCAAAAATTATATTAAAATATAATGTAAAACTTTTAAAATTTAGTAAATAGGACTTTTATATCAATATGAATGTATTTTCTAGATTTTGGTTAAAATTGGTGAGCCGAAAAGGGTACTTTACTTGAAGGTCATAATAAACTTACATCAAAAATTACATTAAAATTAAATGGAGAAATCATATGTTTCGGTAATAAAGGTTACCAACGCGATTTTGTTTATACTCTAATTAAACATTTTTATTACTTATTTTAAGTGTTAATATTGGGCATATAATACTGGTTTTCCTCCCCATTTGTGCGATGAACAAGTCTGCAGCAGGAGAATAAGATATAAGTTAAGTGGGTTCTTCCGCTTAAAATTTAGAAACTGTCTATTTCTAATGCTTTATCTAGTGATATTGACAGTTTTAATGTTGTCACGGAACACGAAGAAATCTCTTGGAAACTAGTTACCTACTGAAAAAAAAACGACATTTAATAACGGAATGAAACCTCCAGAAACAAGAGTATGTGTGTGTGTCAATAGATGGGTGTCCCGACGCCGAATTTCGTTTTTGAGATATTGCAATTTTCGGAAATTAGTAACCAAATTGAGGATCACTTTTTGAGCCAACGATTTATAGTTTAATAGGAGTACAAGGAAGTCATGTGTTGTCCACATCAGATATTTTCGAATGAACTTTATGGAATGAAAAAGAGTTATTTCAAATTCTTTTCTAAAAGGATCTAACAACCGTCGCTGGATTACATTCCCTTTGCTTTTTTTTTTTTTAAATCACAAGTTCTCGATAGGTAAGATCAACGTAAGCATTGAATGAGTTTCAAATTAGTGCACACCCATTGAAAAATAGTGCATGAAAAACGAGCTCAGTTGCATAACTGCATAATCCGATTATTCCCATCTAAACCAAGTTGTTTTTGTCGTCTGTTGATCCTTTTATGTTAATAGTTTTAACTGTTTTTCTGTACTTACCTACATAGGTTTTAAGGATGGAAAATAATCCAGAGGTTTTAAATTGTAATGACAAGGAAGAGAGAAAGAAACGAAAAGGCTTGGGCACGGGAACGTTTGAAAATACAAAGGTAAGAATGAAAGTTTAGTGAAAAGTTCACTAATTTGAAGTTTATCAGTGTCGTTTTATTATTATCGTTCCCAATTATTATTGTTCTTTAATTTATGTGTTTTCTTTAGGTACTACTCACCCGGTTTGCCTAAAAAAAAATCAACTGTTGCCACAAAAAGAGGACGTACAAGTGCCTACACGTTACGGACAGGGAACAAAATGTATTTCATGGAAACTTTTATTTTGAACCCACGAAAACCGCACAGAACAATTTAATATTAAAATACACCTTCGCAGAAAAACCCTCAAGAAAGAAGCCAGTGAGTAATGATCGAGGTTCCGACTCGATTTTCGTGAACTATTTCATTCTCTGTTCCGGCAAAATCCGACAGGATATCAAAAAGATTTTTTAAATTCTCTTTTAGTAGCGAAAAGTCGTATCCTTGGAATGATTTACAGACACTTTATTTTGGGTACATCTAAAGTCTGATAGATCAGAGGACGTCTTAATATTATTCTTCGACTGCACAAAAAATCAGGTACTGCCGAATGTTCCAGACCAATGCGTACTACTCTAGGCAGTTGTACAAGTACAATTTCACCGTAGTTGTTGGCCACTCTAAATGTCCACAAGCCAAATAAAACACTTTAATTTACCACTGGGATAAGACAGAATATGCTATAAGATGAATCAAACGAAATCTCCTCAGCTGTTTATGACTGTCTCTGCTGAATAGGCACCCCTGATACCATCAAAACAATTCGCATAATGGCTGACGGATGAGGAGACTAAAATAAGAATAAAACTTTCATCGGAATACTCTTAGCATGATTCCTAAAAACCAATATCAGTCAAAATGTTATGAAGGTTAAAGAGATTTTTCAAGTCGTTGGCCACTCGTTTTTGCTCTTCGACAGGGTGTTTGCACATTTCGAAATAGTTATAAATAAGAAAAGTGTCATAGTTTCGTCAAAAGAGTACACTTTGGGAATTCGGGACAACTATTGCTTGATGGAAAAGTTTTTGATTGGAAAAGTGCCACAGAGGAACTGGTGAAGCCTCCAGAGAGCTCTGGCACTTCAAATTCAAGCCTTCCAAAAGATTTATTTACGGAAAGATAAGAAGGGAGGGAGCGTTCTCGTTAAAGGGGAAGTAAATTATTGAATTGATGTCCGAGTCTTTGCAAAAGAAGCAAAGCTATAAAATATTTTAATTATCTTAAGCAAATTGCTGCCGGAGCTATTGTGGTTTTCCCTCTAAAACTCCTAGATGTTGAAAATTTATTATCGAAACACTATGGAGAAAATTGGCGAGATCAAGAAATTTTAAACTTCTTTTGTTATGTTATTAATTAAATTTTTATTTCTTTGTATGTTTAATTTAAATTTATTTGCTTATTTTTGAGGTTTTCATTGAATCGAAAAAATTGTTTTGTAATTTTTATTTTGCTCAGAAATTAACTGTGAAGGTTTTTGTATTCATTATTATGCTTTTAAATAATTTGTATTGCTCCATGTAAACATCAGTTTACAGTCCTTTCAAGTCCAGTTTTTCTTTCTTTTTTTTTAACTTTTAATAAAACATTATTCGATAAACTATGCATTTTGTTATTATCATCCTGGAGTTGTTTTTTTTTTTTTTTTTGGATTAGAACTTGCACAATGCGATTCACTTGCAAAACCGGATTCATCCAAAAAAATAATTATTAATAATATTAATGTGATTTTTCAAACTAAACAACATCATAAATAAAATACTCTAACCTCAACCTTAGTGAAAAAAAAAAATTGTGATTCAGTAAATTATGCCGTTTGACTGAAAGCTGGGTTATGTGTTTTCTGAAAAATTTGTATAGATGGGTCTGTGCGGTTTTGCAACTAGGGGACACTTCAAATATTTAATTGGTTTCACTTTCAATGTTATAAGTTTATATTTTTATGACTTTCAGCTAGTATATTTTGACCATCCGTTTTGGTGCATTGAAAAATTAAGTTATAATTGTAAATATATGGAAAATTTTAAATAAGTTAATACCGACAAGTGCCGTGTCAGATAATATACGTACCGTATGAATTGTCTGACACGAGCGTATCATGTAGTATAATATAATACAACCGTAATTCGTTGAAAAAATGGTTTACCTTAAATGTGTATCGATTTTTTTTTTTTTGTGGAAACTAAATAATTAGCCTGTTATTAGTTAAATTTTTCTCTGACAGTTTTTAATTGTATAATTATTTCTAATTAATTAATTACACACAATAATTAACTGACTGATATTAATCAGTTATATTTTATGTTTAAAATTGCCTTTACTTGTACAGGCTATAAAGTCTATACTTGTAGGACTTGGTATTAAAGATGCTATATACAAAGTTTTGGCTCGATTTTTGATGAATGAACTTTTTTCATGCCAGCTCCCTGGGTAAGTTCAAAGTTTTTATTTAAATCCGGAAATTTCATAATTTTTCCCGCTCGTATTTTTTCCTACTAACTATTTTATTAAAAATGATGCTACATATTTTCATGGGATTAGAAAAACGATAATTTTTTTCATTTCAATAATAGGTTCAGCGTATTTATTTGTAATATTTTTAACGTAGCTTTGAAGCTGAAGAAATAAATTTTAAACAATATGCAATGAAAAGATTCAGGTTTGAATATGTTCACAAGCAGTGGCGTATGAAGAGAGGGAGAATCGAGGAAGATACGATGACATGCGAGGTACGGAAGAGTACCTCCTTCTGCGTTGATTTAAGGTTTTCATGATTATTCAAAGAGATCCCTCGTCCAACTTTTTTGAAGTCATCTGCATGTATTGTCAGAAATCTTTGTTGTGGCCATGTCTAGAATAGGTAGTCTACTATTAAATATACTGTTTGTTGTTGTAACGTGTTCTTGAACTGTTAGTGTGTGTAAATCTGCATGCAGTGTTTTTTTACTAGCATAGCATGGCAGTCTTAAAATAATCTTCACCAGTTTATAATATAAAAATAACAAAAAGTAGTAATAAAAAAAATCCTCAGTTATTTTAACGTTATTTACAGTATTTTTAAGCATGGTGCAGAATCTTGACCCCGTTTTCAACCATCGAAAACACACTGGTTGTTTTGGCATCTGTTGCCGTCTACCACTAGACCTATACAGTTTTCATCATCATATATATATATATACCTGGGCTCATAGCTGTTAACGGGATATGTTCCTAATATATGAAATAGCATTTTTAACATGAATAAATAAATAAAATTAATTTTTTTCCTAGGGCATTAACTTGAGGAATTATTATTGACGAGTTTATTTTCAGTCAGTTGTCTAAACCTATAAAATCCGTTGTAAGGAATCCGGTGTTGCCAAAAAATTTCAATTCATAAAAAATGTTAGATGTCATATTTGGCGGTTGAGTGCCTCATTTACTTGTTACATTCATTTTAACATAAGATTTAACATCAAAGTTCTCACTTATTAAATTTTCTCTTAGAGTACTTTATGTTTAATATTTAGTGATAATTCTTTTTAATTCTTTTAGTTGATCCGTTAGACATCTCGGCATTATTTTATATATAAAAATATTTATTCTGGTGGAAAAGAAAGATTAAAAATAGGCCTTTCATTCTCCAATTTATATTCACCTGATAAAATAAAAACAGCTTTCTCAAAAAAGGAGTGTTTTTCAAAATTTATAATATAGAGAAACTTAAATAAACAATCCTTATAAAATATTTTAAAAGATAATAATAAGAAATGAAAAATATATTTAGAAATCAATCTTTCTCAAACTGCTGTTTCTGACTTTAGTGTCAATAACGACTTGGTTCAGGCTCAAAAGCTTTAACTGATGTCCAAGATCCGTTCATTGTGCTGAAAACTTTTCTGAACTAGTGACTTCTTTGTTAGAAATTTCTGGAAAAGCGGTTTTTTTTTTAAAGGAAAAGTACGAAATCGTCTCGCCCCGTAACTACGAAATGTTTTTTATTACATCGAATGTTGTTTAAAGCTTTGTTAAATTGTAAACGAAAATGCGGTGTTAGTTTTCTGGTTTTTTTTTTTTTTTTTGTTGGACGAATGGTTTTTTTCTAAAGAACACTTTGAATGACTTTAAGACGATGTTAGAGATATTATTGACAACTCAACAGGGATATTTTAATAAATTCGATGGGAATTCCAGTTTTAAATTGAGTGCATTGGGTAGGCATGTTAATTTTTTGTTCACAACATCTTATCAGCCAAATATTGAATCGAAAGCACGCAATGGAAAATTTCGAACAAGTATTTGGAGCATTATTATCCTTATAAGTACAAACCAGTCCTTTGTACCCATATTTGATCACGAGCGCAGAAATCGATCTGTCGCAATAATCGTCTGTTGCCAATTTAATTATGTATTTAATTTTATCTTTTGCATAGCATTCTGTTGATGTGTCGACATGATTTTTTCAACTTAACGAATTTTATATGTGAGTATACAGTTCTCTCAAAAAGGTTGTTTAAGGGCTAAATATTATAGTTCTCTTTCACATATCTTAAGGTTTCAACGAGCTATCCCTAAACCACCTTCTGATTCTACTGGTATAATGTTCAATTGTTCCCATATTCGGTATCATATACTTATATATTCTGTTACTAGGAGACATTTGTGTTTTACTTTAAGAAGTGACAATTGGAAGACTTCTGTAATAAAGTGTCAATTTTTAGTACTAAAGTAAAATACAGAAGTCTTCCATTAGTAAAATATATGAATAACAATATTAATAGCTATTCACAAGACTAGTTTGATCGTATCAAACATTTCTATTTATAAAACTGCTCTTATTTAAACTGAAAAATATTATTTTAATTTGACTAAAATTGACAATTGAAATAGAATATGGAAAAACATCAGCAAAGATTAATTCATTTCTCTAGCTTTCAGATTTTAACGTAATACAATTCGGTACATGCTAAAAAAAAATTATTTTAGGCATAATATGTATGAAACTAAAAAATCTTAATGACCACTGGCAAAATTAATAGAAAATCGTACTAAAACAAGAATCCTAGCCTGAGACTGAATATACACTATTCAGAAAATATAAATGTTAAAATTCATAAAACAAATAGTGTATACAATTTTTTTTTCTGCCATTTCAGATTTGCGAGTGTAAAATTGTTTCTTATAAATTTATCTCCTCTACCTTAATCCTCTAATCCCCCAACAAAATAGATACGAAAAAAATAATATTTATAACCTAGAATTAAAAAAAAAAATTCAAAAAACTTTTGTTCGTTATGTAATGGAATTACTTATTTTAGCTGTGATCTTTTCTTTTAGGACTTACTAACATGAACATCTCCTGATGCTATTATTTTGATTATTGTGAAAATATATATCTTTCCTGTTAATGATTTATTTTAAGAAGTTATTTCGGGGTTCTGATGCATCTTCAGGGTTGCGCTGCAGTATAATATTATATGGTTATTAATTATTAATATCGAATATGATATCTTGA
This sequence comes from Rhaphigaster nebulosa, assembly GCA_948150685.1. Taxonomy (NCBI): domain Eukaryota; kingdom Metazoa; phylum Arthropoda; class Insecta; order Hemiptera; family Pentatomidae; genus Rhaphigaster; species Rhaphigaster nebulosa. The sequence continues at coordinate 64,945,113 of OX411309.1, read as the reverse complement.
TTATTACATTTTATTATATCAGTCTAGTTATTTAAACATATTATTATATTTACGTTGTATATCATTTTCTATTATTCTAATATTTATCCATATCTGCATCAATTACGCATCATCAAATTAGACATCCATAAACAATATTTCGTCATATTTAATAATAGTTATTATATACAATTTTAAATCGTTCGGAGTGTCTGCTTGGACTACCTTCAATTTTACACTGAACTTTATTTAGAATTAACCTATATTCCTAATCTTATTAATGGATTATTATTTTATTTTTTATATGTTTTAAAATTCGTTAAACAATTAATGTATTAATGCTAATTTTTAAATATAATTTTGTATTAGTATACAAAATGCAATATAAATTTAAATTTTTATTTATTTATTGTAATTATACTTTACTTCTAATATAGTTTTAGTGTGTAATTTTATGTGAATTTTCATAATTACCTAAGTCTTGAAATATATTTATTAAAATGATATATCTTATTGAAAATTCAAAAGAGTTTATAGGTGGTTGTGCATAGGGATGGTTATTTGGATTGAAAAAAAAGGATGGAAACAACTTTAAATAAAAACGATTAAAAAAATTTAAAAGGAATATGTTTTTAAGAGGAAAAGAATATTGAAATCGCTCCTATATTAAAATCATTCTATATTTATTATAAGTCTAAAAGGTTTATCTATAGAGATGTATTAAATATGATGCGTGTGTAGCAACCCAATACAGTTAGGCAGCACTCTTTTCGTATCAAGGTGTTTCTCTCATTTCGCTTCTAATTATTTTAAAAATATTTTTTCTCTGTCCTTATTGAGCTTTTTTAACTAATGTATTATATTATTTCAAATAACTCACTCATAGCGTATACCGAATAGCACCGATTATGTTATCTCCGTTCTATTTAACAACAAAACTATTACTCCTTAGACTTAATGTACACAAATATTGAATCTCGGTAACCTGCTGATAAACTCATGATTGAAATGAAGAGTTCGTGCGGTCAAGGATTGGTTTACCCAGCCTTGATCAAACACCGCAGGTAAACTGGAACGTCTTGTTTGTACAAGATTCCCTCTTTTGTTTTTATTATATTGATCAAATCCTTGGTCTGGACGACCTTGGAAAATATCCTATTTTACACGTCCAAAGCACGTCACGTCATTTGTTTAAAATCTCCTGGGAGCTTATGAAAGAATAATTTAATGGGTTCAAAATCTCTATTTCCTCTATTGTTTAAGTGCTTCTAGCTCTTCGAGGTTCATTATTCAACTAACCCAGTTATGTTGGCTGCAGTCAGCGGATGATATGGCCTTTATACTTAACTCATCCTTATTATATTATAATCTTGAATGAAGACAAAAAAATAATAGTAATAAATAAGAAAACAGAAATGTTGTGATAGATTGTAATACGCAACAATTATTGCACAGTTATTTTGTTCTGAACATGGGGGAAAGCCCATAATGAATATATATTCGTATTATATAATTTCTAATTATAGGGAAGATTAATTTATGGCATATTATTTTGTTATTAGAAAATACTTCTTATTATTTTCATCATCAATGTTTCGATGTATTTCTTGTCTTCAGTATGCCCTTATTTTTCAAAGTAATCATTGCTATCCCCATGTGCTTATATCCATATAATTTTACTTCGGTAATTATTATATCATATTAATATTTTGGCTGTTCTATTTGAATATCTTCGCTGTATTAACACTGTTTCTTTTATGCTTGCACTTTTTGCGTTTTTTGATTGCTATTGATATTTTTATGAATATAATTTATCGTTATAATATAATATACATTAAATAAACATGTTATTTAGTTCAGGTTTAGTGGAAACAAATCCGTTCAACCTAAACAAATAACTAAATCAAACAAATTATTATTGAATTTGTATTATGAATACTATTTTTTAAAATATAGCTAATAGCTCAGTTAGCATAGTTTAGCTGGAAAATTACATAGTGTTAACCAGTCCATCCAATTAATTTATTAGTTACGAAACATATAAACGAAAATATAAAATATAACGAAATACCACGAGCTGTTGAAATCAAGAAAATAATTCTAGTCAGCATAGCACTTATCTCATTTTTTGCTTTCATATCTAATTCTAAGTGGGAATGAATACAATTTTAACAGATATTACAATGCTTATATAATGCTATTTTGATATATTTTATTTGTAAACCTTAATAACGGTTATTTTTCTTATTAGTAATATATATATATATATATATATATATATATATATATATATATATATATATATATATATATATATATATATATATATATATATATATATATATATAAATATAATACTAATAAGAAAAATAACCGTTATTAAGGTTTACAAATAAAATATATCAAAATAGCATTATATAAAGCATATATATATATATATATATATATATATATATATATATATATATATATATATATATATAAACATAAAAAAAAAGGAAAAAGTTTAAGTAATGACACGCACAATATCCGAAATAAGACTAACTTCAGGTTTTAATTCTCCTTATATACATTCTGGCTGTTGTTTACAGCCGTATATGGTATTAAGGCTAATAGTAATATATGTTATGTAATTAGTAATATATTAAATGTTACTTATATTTTTTGTTATATACGGAATAACACTATGATATCTGTATGTATGATACAATATGTCGGTAAATATTACCTTTGCTGTGGATTGCCTGTACTATGAATAAATAAATAAAAGCTAACAACTGTCAAATAAATCAACGGCTAAGATATAACCTAATGAGGTTTATTAATCTATAACTTGATTAGTTGTTCAAAGTCGTTGTCTAAGGCAGACAGGTGTGCACTTCTACAGCTGTACACCGTCCTAGGAGCCCATCTAGCGCTCGACTTCTACAAGAGTACGCCGCCCTAAAGGAGTTACTAACCCCTGATGGTATGAAGATGGGGCGTCAAAACTCTTGTGTTTAGGAGCGTCCAAAATTTAATTCCGGCTCTCCGAAGGTACTTTCGAAACTTAATATCGTCGGTATCTTGTAAAATTGGCGAATGTGAGAATTAATATTTTTCCATTGTATAATGCAAGAGCCAAATTACCCTAGTGCCGAATCTTTTGGCGATCAAAAGACCGGAATCAGGAATGTCATTTTGATCAACTTCTGATTTGTTGATTTGTTTATTTACGAAAACTTATATTGTGTAAATAATATATTATATATAATGCTATTAATGCTATCCGATAACTCTAAGACAATAAATAAGTTTCACTCCCATTTATATTTGCTATTCTAGAGGCAGATATTTTTTTATACCTTAAACGAAGTATAAAAAAAATCTCTGTCGTCCGGGGGTGGGATTTCAGAAAAAAAAAAATCCTTTTATGATAATGTATTCGTAACACGTCTTTTCACACGTCTGCGCCTCATTTGTTCCATCTTTTATGTGAGGTAGCGAGCTATGATAAAGCGACTCTTACGCTCCATGGAATGACAACTTGAAATCTGGATTTGTTCTCTTAATGGCCTTGCTCAAAAGGGGAATTTTTGTTTTTGACATTTGAACCTATGTATTTATAACATTTTTTTAAATATCTAAGCTGTTATATTAAAAAAAAAAAAGACTAATAATAAAAATTGTAAGCTTTTTTTTTTTTTTTTTTTTTTAACAATCAGATATCCACAAACAGCACCCAGCTTTTGACTATTGTAATCAGCTAAGTTCAGTTTCTCGTTCTTAATTAAATTATCCATAAGACAAATATCTTCAAAGAATTATGTAGCTTCGGTGAATTAATGTTTGTTTCAAGTTTCAGCTTTTGAGTTGAGCAGTTTTAATGTTTGATCAATTCCCAAGAAATCGGCTGTTTAGTTTCCAACTCCGATATTCCCTTAACACTTTTCCATTCTTGTTCCTCAGTTAGCCATTGCTACTCTGTCTAAAAGATTTTCATCCCAATGGAATACTAAATTAATTTTTGATATAATTCTCTGGGAGTTTAATCTAGAGCATAATCAAATCAAAACATAAAATGGTTAAAAGCGCGCGCTAAAGAATGAAGATATAAGGCAAACAATTTAATCCAAAATATAATTATGACCGTTAGCCCAAATAGTCATAAAGTTGACAAAAAATCATTATTGGATAAAGTTACATAAAAAAAACTACAAACTTATTTATTTTCCTTAGTGTGATTTGAGAATAACTGTATAACTGACACACTAATTCAATTTTTTTTCCGGGATGTGCTTCTAAATTACTTATACCTACTGTACGTGTATAAATAATTTGGTTTCACTTTTATTTTCAAATCCGCTGCTTCCGACCACATAAATGACAATCAGTAGAAGGGTTGAAGTAATCAACGATGTTAGGCATGATAATAGGCAATACCCTGTTACCCTGATACCTCCCTTCAATCCCCAATATCCCTTCAATTTACTTACTTATTTATGCAAGTAGATCACTCATCCCACCCCTTCCCTTTATTCCTTTTCAATTGCCTGTTGGTATTCTCCGTCATGAGAGAAGTGGCCATTTCCTCTACATATATATAGTGATGTTTATGGGTTTAATTTACCATGGAACCCGTTTGTAGTACGACCGTATACGAGTATTTTCACTATCAGCATGCGTAACTTACAAGGAGAAGATCCCACATATGTCTCCTAGACTTTGTAAAATACTAGGTGACAACGCCTCCCAGGAGCTCTAGAAAAAAATCGGGAAGTTTGCATGTGCAGAACACATTTTATTTTATATCTCTGGTTCTAATGAAGATAGAAGAATGAGTTTAGTACCAAAATATCACCACATTGCTAAGCGAAATGAAAAAAAATATTCAAGTATTAGCTCGGTAAGAATACTGAAAACATCAGCAACGCTCTGAATATAATAATTTAGATCTGGCTTGGATTTCCCATCCTAAAAACAGTTTATTTTTAATTTCGTTAACGAAAATCTAATAACAAAATCTTTTTTGCTTACAACAGCCAACTAAGGGGGCACCATTTGATGTTTTAAATATTTCTCCTGCTTCACAGGTACCGTGTATAAGCTTGAAATTCTGCATCATAATGTAAGGAGTTTATAAAAAAATTGGACATTTTGTAGAACCAGTAGGAATACATTTTTGGAAGCGAAAACCACAACCTCTGTATTTTTAATCGTTTTTAAGTATGAAATTTTTCTCCGAAAATGCTTGTTTTATTCAATACAGTTTTCTTTTTCAAATATGTGTTTATCCTTTGAAATCGGTCGATTTAATAAGAAGTTGTTGCTAAAAATATGAATTTCCATAAAATCCAGTTGAGTTTGGTCGGTGTTTGCATTCCTCATTATCATTGGCTTTTTAGATAAAGGAACAATCCATTTTAACCAGCAATCTCGTAAAACATAAATATGACATGAACCATTCTGCTATTTCCAGCAAACAAATTTCAAATATTGCATGATTAAATTATTTGGTACTTGTGGGTTAGCTAGACGCCATAGCGAAACACTGTTTCATCTTCGGATGCTTTTCAGTTGAGGTCGTGCTCTTACCGTAGTTTCAATTATTATTACTTTAATTAAATTACAGCTGTCGACTTTTGGTCGCTACGCTCGCTCAAGAGACATACAAACCCCCTTATATCTCTTGAGCGAGCGTAGTTTTTTTATTTTACCTGGCCATTTCTGGCATACGGGGTTTCAGCAGCAGTGGGGTGTTACGTATGGGATGTACGTATGCCACTACCGCCAATAAAACTCCGAATTAATTTTTAAACTATTTATTTATTAATGGTATACATAATTTAAGGGTATCTTTAATAATGGGAACAATATCTGGATATTCTATGGTGCAGCCCGGTGCGCGGCAGCACACTGTTTACTGATGTGGTTGCACCTTTTTGTCCATCCTTTCTGATTCGTGTTGTCAGGGCTGGCTTTGATTTGCAACCCAGAGCCTCCTCTCTGCACTGCCCAGAGCCGCCGCTAGACTTCAGCTTCTACCTATGGTTCCTCCTCAGGCTGTCTCAGCGGCTGCAGCCTCCCCTTCTTCGGGTGGACGGCCTCTACCGAGAATGAAATGTGTGGGAACCACGACCTCTCTCCACCTTTCTATGTATTCCATGAAGAACGGGTAATTTTCCTCCTCTACCAACCTCGGGAAATCGGCCTCGTCAAAGGCATATAATCCAGTTTTTCTAGCCAGGCTAACAGGATAGCCAGGCTCGATGTCCATCCATGGCGGCACAAGATATTACTGCGTGCTCGGCTGTATCAGACACACCGCAGGTGGGGTACCTGGGATCGACATTCTTGCCATGCTTCCGCAACTTCTCCCGGAAACCCCCATGACCTGTCAGAATCTGTGAGGACCAGTAATCGGGATGGACCCACTTCGCCGCTAACCTGGAGTAGACTGTAGGAAAGAATTTCTTAAGGGTTGCACCCTTTTCACACGTGACCCACCGTCTGTTCCACTCATCCAGTGAGTCCTCCCTCAACACCTTCTTCCACCTCCCAGGCTCCTCACCTATCCTCTGCTGCAGTCCCTCCGGAATTGCATCAAGCACAAGGGCATCAAGGCACCAAGGCAAGCCTCTTAACATCGAATTTGATGGTATCCTCTCCTGCGAGATGAGATCCAAGGGCATTTCTCCAGCCAATACCTGCACCGCCTCGTGCGACACGGTTCTGTATGCCTTGTGACCCGCAGCAGTGCCAGTCTCTGGATGGTCGCTAGCTTCTTCTTCTGTGTTTGTGTGAGATAACGACTCCAGACAGGGGATGCATACCTCAGGATGCCCAGCACGACTCCCTTATAGATGGTTCTAGTAGCCGGGTACCTCAGGCCCCAGAATGCACTCCCTATTCTAGAGAGTCCATTCAGAGAGCAGGTCACCTTATCTCGGAGGTATCCGAGGTGTGGGGTGACGTCAAACCTCTTCTTGAATTTCACCCCAAGGTATGTCACCTCGTCACCGAGGCGGACCCGTTCTCCTCCTATGTTCAGGCTGATAGGGTGAGCCCTATCTGTCGAGCCTCTCAGCAACATTACCTGCGTCTTGGCAGCGGCCAGGCTTAGCTTTCGCCTCTCACACCATTCCGCAATCTTACTGGCACATCTCTCCTTATCTCCGATTAGTCTGGCTCTGCTGGCTCTGATTAGTCTATCGAGTAGTATTTGTAAGTCACGATTAACAAATAAACATATTCATAATTTTTTTGTCTTATGTTTCGTTTTTGAGGATACGTTTGTTTATAAATAATAGTATGAAACTTTCGTTAATTAAATAAGTTGCAGAGAAACGAAGGTTATTCACACTTTTTTTATTAATTTTCATGTTTATTCTGAATAATTGATAACGCATATCTTCAGAGGTGAACTGTCGTAAATCCAATTTTAATGATTTTGCTTTTATTAACGTATTTATTTTATTCTGGCCATATTTTTCGAGTGCAATTATCGTAAATAAGCTGTAAGGGCAATAATATATGCAACATTACAAATATAAATATTGACCGCTATCCGCAACAACCAATACAGTGCTTTCTGGAACTTCTTCATTTCTGCAAAAATATGAAAATGTTGCGATAAGTTACCTTTGACGTACAGATGTATCAGTTGGTGTACCCGCAGAATAAAAATCTAGCTACCCATAAGTATGATTTTGGAGGCCCGAAGCAGTTAATTTGTAAGCTTCAAACTCAAAATTTGAAGATGTGGCTGTATAGCACATACATAATAATACGATATTAATTATTACGAAAATTTCCCATAATCTACGAATCACCTATATATAGCATATATTATATAATAATATAATGTATCATTTGTCGTTCGGCTCTTTATGGTCGACAAAAGGAAGGGTTAATGAAATTTAATACCCACCCATCTTTCTCATCGGCCAATTGGAAATAGTAAAGGAGTAAATCTAACCCAACCTCTTTCAAAGTATGGAGGGGAAAAGGGTGGTGAAGCTACACTTAATCGACTTGATAGATTTTAATCGAATTATACACGTTTCTTTTTAGCAGAATAATTTTTTTTTTAGGTTAAAATTCAATTTTCTTGGATTAGTAGTGAGTGTTTTGTCCCACTTTCATAAAACTGAATTGGTTTCAATAAAACGTGTTTCACATGTTGAATGGGGGGCTTCCTTTCTGATCGGAGTAAATGAGAGTTTAAACTCATCAAACAACAGTAGTTTTACAAAATCAAAGTACTGCAACATGAGTTGCAAGTAACCTTTCAGTTAGGTGGGGTAGGTCCGCACTAGATTTTACGAAGTTCGACCTTAAATTTTATGTTTTATAATCTTCTGTGACAGTCATGAAAGTGGGTCGTGGAGCATAATTGAATAATTGCATTGAAAAAAAGGACTTTTATTTCAATGCGCTGGTCCCCAGTTGCCCCGGCACAGCATGATAGTAAGTGTACACCATACGCACTTGTCCCATAACGCAGATCTATACTTATCCCTACTATCAAGCTGCATACTAGTACTGTCAAGGAGATTGGTAAAACACAAAATATTTTGAAGAAAAGCTGCTGAAGATTCCACTTATCGAAAAAATATAAAAAATATAGAACACGCTTAGTGGCCTCGATACACTCGATATATCGATCCAGTTGCACGGCTGAAGTTGAAAGATCCAACTTAAAGAACAGGTTGGAACTGACATCTTTACAACTATTAAACTGTTATGGCTGATTTGTGATACATCAGTGTTTAGAATTAATGCTCACTGATGGGCAGCTCTTACATTTTCAGGGTTTGGATTTATCGAGACAATTACGAACTTACCCAGAAAACGCACTTACACCACCACATTACCTTACTTTAGATTTCGATTGTTATGTAACTAGCAAACAACTTTTTTCGGTAATTTTAAAAGAAATTAGCAATAATTCACAATATTTATCCTCTTCCTTTTTTTTTAAATGCGAACTAATTTTTATTAAATTATTAGAAATTTTATAACACCTGACTGGATTTAGAACCACAGACTCCTAAGGCAAACAATTCAAGGGATTGGAAGAAGATGCTGTATATCGGGATAGAATGATGAGAAAATTCCTACTAAATCCCAATAAAGTTGAAATACTCCCCGGCCAAAACCAATCTGTCCCTGGAATAGCGACGCCGGAGTTGGCTTTTTTAAAGTTCCAAATTTAATTTATAGAGCGAAGGAGAGCATCGATTAATTCTAGTTTTTTTATTAGAAATTCTTTTTTTTTCGTGACCCACCTAAGAAAATTACTGAAAACATTTACATGTAAATGAATGGAAACAATACTGAATGCCCATACATTAAAAAAGAAAATGAAATAATTTCAATTTGTGATGTGAGAAAATTGTGGAGTGATAATGAGAATGTATAGTTACATTCGGTATAATATATTATTGTGTTTGTATATTAATATTGTAATTTTTAAAAATATAAAATTTTTATTTTAAATATGTCTTAAAAATTGCTCTTTTTATGGAATGAATTAGGTACATATTCAAATTGAAATAATATAACACCTAACAAATATAATACGATGGTTGTCAGCAGTGTTAAATTATACAGTATTTATGGTATCCAAAATTGAAATTTAGGTTGAGAAAAACTAAATATGGTAGCTACCATATACTGCTTTATTGCCATCAATAATTTACGTTGGCAGCCACTTTCTGCCCCGTCCTTCCGTAGATAGTAGGCACATGGATTTAATTTATTATGATGTATGCCCAAGGTTGGATATAACTATCCCCTTTTACAGGTTTAGCTTACATGATTAAAAAAATTTTTAATTTCAAGATCAAATTTAATTTGAAATTTATTCTATTCAATGAATTTTTATATTGGTATGACTTAAATAATAATCAATTTCTTGTTTAACTATTTTTATCACTGAATTGGCTACAACTATAATTTTTCAAAGTTGCCATAACATTGCTTTATGTTTTTTTAACATTGTTTTAATGCTCCAACATTTCAACTTACTTTTGGAGATACAACTCACGCCCAATCACCATCACCTATTTATATTTAAGATTAAATAATAGACCAATAAGTATTTTGTATATTTTTAGTTTATTTAAGTTTAATTCTATTGTGTTTTCGTTCGTCAGACATACAGTTACATACGGGTTGTCGTGAATTGGGTGAAGGTAGCACCCGTATGTAAGACCAAAAAAAAAAAACCCTTCACTGTTTTAATTCAGCTTTACAGACTTACTAAATAACACCTCATTATTAGCTAACTAAATTGATTTATTTCCTTTGGTATTTTTGTAGATTGAATCTTTTAATATATTATATTAAACAAGTTACTCAGATTCTTTCGTGTTATAATTTAATAACATTTCATCATTTTATGGAGTTACCTTTACTTAGGATAGTATGGACATCTAATAAATGATAATCATTTAAAGTATTTGATATAGTTGCAAACCTCAGGTGGTTCTTGACAACCGCTTTGGGCGGTTGCCTGTTACGGTTACTTGAATTCTTTTGTCACTACGCACAATAGAAACGACTATCTCGCAAAGTTATTTCCATCCTTGTTATGAGTAGGTATATGGCGATATTTATCAATGTTATACCTTTGCCAACTCCTTCTCGTCATAAGCCAACTCCCAACTGCCTTGTCTAAGCAGCTTTTTTGTTTTTTTATTTTTGTAAATATTTATTAAATGTTAAGTTTTAATTATATTTTATACCAATGTGCGAAATTTTATTCATTTATTATAAGCATAAATTTGTATAAATTGGAGAGTTTTTAAATTATATTTATTATTAAATTATATGTTGATGTAATACACGAAGAGGTTTATAAGGTTTATAGAAAATTAAATGAAAACCGCTAAAAAAAAAAAAAGAAGAAAAGAATATATATATATATATATATATATATATATATATATATATATATATATATATATATATATATATATATATATGATTTTATTATATATTTTGAATATTTGAATATTCTCTTTCTCTCTAGTTTATTTTTGTATGTATATGATTTTAAAAAATACATGTTTGTAAATGTTTTGTATCAATTATATATAAATGTATATATGCAGTGTTGGACAAAAAGCAGTTCAACTACGCATCACAAATCTATAACTTTATTAATTGAGATTTTCTTTTCCCGAATATACAACAAACGACTTTTATTACACTTCCATACGATGCCGTATGGAAGTCTCAGACCACATTGTATGCCGAATCTATACGCCTCTTTTAGATTATCTTATTGACCTGAGATAGGATTGATATCATATTATTTTTGGTTCAATGAGTTTTAGTAATCTGATTATATTTTTTTCAATTTTTGACCTTCCATACTATATGTTTTTCTTCAATTACTTTGCCTTGAGGTCAATTAAAAACTTAGTATTTTTTTCTATTTTCTAATTTTAAAGTACTAGTTAAGTGACACACCCAATATTTTGGGATATTATTTAGATACTGAAGCGGGGTACAAAGTATCACCGAAACGTCTAAAAATAAATAGAAAAAACTACTGAGTTTTTAATTGACCTCAAGACAAATCGATTGAAATATAACAAATCGATAAAAATATGATTATTTATATGTATGCGTACACAAATCATGCATATGACGTAATTATTCTGTGTATAACGAGTAACTGACATTTTATAAATTCGAAAGAACTTTAAAAAAGGCTATACTCATCGCAAAAATATTCTTTCAGCTTAAAAAATTCACATTATCATTCTCGCCTTCTGTGATTGATAGTTTTTTTTTGTTTTTTTTTCCACCAACAACAATATAGTCAACACTTTGGAAAAATATTTATCCCTTTTTTATATTTTCACAACTAATTATGGTGCTCTTTACCTTGACGATGGTGATAAATCATGATAGTGTAAATAAAAGTAAACAGATAAAAGAAACCTCGGAGGTCGAATAAAAAAGTGCAGGAAAAGTTGCAAACTGTTATTGTGAGAAGATAAATTACAAAGACTGCTATGGAAAACCTTTGCTTTATTTAGGCCTGTCAATTTCTTGTAGTTTTATTCCAAATTTGGCTATTTCTGTTGTTTTTTCACTTAAGATAGTTTAGACTATTGCGGATTTGATCCATACGTTGCCTATATCTCTCTAGAAACTTAGCCCTATAAGTGGCAATGTGTCCACGCATAATACACTTCTTTTATCCACTTATTTAACATTATGTATTTAATTTAAATATAATTTTTGATGTAAGCTTTTTATGACCTTCAAGTAAAGTACCCTTTTCGGCTCAACAATTTTAACCAAAATAAAGTAAATACATTCATGTCGATATAAAAGTCCTATTTACCAAATTTGAGATGTTTTACATTATATTTTAATATAATTTTTGATGAAAGTCTAATATGACCTTCAAGTAATGTACCGCTTCCGGTTTTCCAATTTAGATGAAAATCTAGTATGTTATTTAAATCACTATATAAGTTATAAATACTAAATTTGAGAAGTTTTGCATAATATTTTAAAATAAGTTTTGATGGAAATCAGTTATGAACTTCAAGTGAAGTACCACTTCCGGTGATCAAGCAGTGATCAAAAAGGGTGGTTCACTACTAGATTTTACAACAATCCTAAATACACAATTTCAACTTTTGTTTTTGGGTTATGCGAGATACGAACGTACGTAGAGACGTCACGACGAAACTAGTCAAATTGGAATCAGGGATGGTCAAAATGGATATTTCCGTCGAAATCTGAAAACCGAAAATTGTTGCGATTACAATACTTCCTTTACTTCGTACAAGGAAGTAAAAACAACAGAAAAAATCAAATTTGGAGATAGAATAGTTCTCTGCTCTGAGGTGAAATTGAATTTATATTTAAATTATATATATATATATATATATATATATATATATATATATATATATATATATATATATATATATATATTATATATATATATATATTATATATATATATATATATATATATATATATATATATATATATATATATATATATATATATATATATATTATATATATATATAACATTATATATATATATATATATATATATATATATATATATATATATATATATATATATATATATATATATATAATGTTTAAACTACTAACATTGTTCTTACAGACTTGGAAATGGCTCAAGATGGCCGAAACATTGTTTAAATTGGAATTAAATACGCATTGGTGTCCCATTAGCCTTTTAATTTCAACTTAATTAAATTGAAACAAATTTTTGTAAAGAATATTTTTTAAAATATTGAAGAAAAATCACAAAAATATTCCGCCAAGATTAGTGTTAAGCTAGAAAGTTAAAAATTTGTTTATGCATTCATAACATGAATCAATTAAACAAAAACAAAACAAAACCGCTTCTGTGAAGTTTGATTTTCGGAATTAAGCTACTTCAACTCTGAAGCGACATATACATATATATCTCTTTTCTTCATTATTAATCTGGACGAAAGGTCGCTGATTAATGAAATAATATGGTATATTTGATAACTTACACACATTTGTGTGTGTGTGTGTGTGTGTGTGTGTGTGTGTGTGTGCATGTGTATAGAAGTACGCCAAAATCAAACTGTTATCAAATCTTAATACTTATAAAAATTTGGACACAAACTCAATTACAAATTATATAATTGAAATTGAAACAGAAATGAAGTAAATATATAAATAGATTAGCCTATATAAATAGAAAGATTCCAAACATGCCTTTTTTTTCTCATAACTAGCAGTAAATAACTAACAGATATGCGATATTCAAAGTTTTTATTTTTTTCCAAAGAATCAACTGATTATAGTTTTTGTCTTCTTTGTTTCTGATTATAATTTTTTTTTAATTTTGTCTCAATATCCAAATAGATGAAAATAAATGTATAAGTTCAATAAAAAGCTCAGTTTACAAACTAGCCCTCCTTGCAGTCAGTTAATGGATGTTTAATGTTTTAGTTATTGATATAAATTGTCGGTATTTTATTACGAAAATTATTTATGTTGTCTGTATTTCAGGCTATATCGAAATACAATACCTAGAAAAATATGTAAATTATTTTCACAGAGTTGACTAGTTTCAGCATAAATACAGTCATATTCGTTGCCGGGACATTGCCGGTTAAGCGGGAATGCAGTAACTGGTGCGTCCATTCACACGACTTTCCTTACCGCTTTGGGTAATACTCCAAAATAAAAATTTGCTGCTGTATCTTTGCTAATTTTAATCCGATTAAGATTTTTAGTTTTAATGTTTAGCATTGTAGACATTTAAATTATCTTTGAAATGAACAAATAGATTGTTCCGAGAGATGTATAGTTATAAATTAAAAAATTAAATTATACAAAGATGAACCGGTTTCCAAGAGAACATGTTCAGAATACTTTATTAAACATGTGTATAAAGTTCAATACCCTTTATCTTTGCTAACATTAGTCCGATAAAGATGGTTCATTTTTTAGGGAATTTAATTAGCTTTCAAATAGGCATGACCAAACCGAGTTTTTTCGTAGCGGTAGGAAAGTAAAAACATGGTTGAAATATTTACTGCTTCCTATCTTTGCTAATAATGGCCAGATTTAGCTGATTTTTTAAAATCTATTTCGGAAAATTCAATGATCTCTTGCATAATTTAATACAAAATTTACCATAAAATGAATACTTTTGAGTAAGGCGCAGATATATTTATATCATAACTTTTTTCCTGCCTTTTCTCGGGGATGTATGTACTTTATGCATGAATATTTAGAAATCTTTTAGTAGAAGAGTTTAGGTAAGTTTCATCAAAATCGTTGGATCCGGTTTTGCGCTAAAATCTATTAATAAACACGTTTTTCGGATGTTGCGCAGCCACTATTGCGTACAGGATGCCAGATTCTGTGCACAGGCATTGGACGAAAACCCTGCATCACAAAAAAATAAGCAACAAAATCTGTATACCACGTTCAAGAAATAATCGTGGCCCAGGCAGACAGGCCAATGGCAGAAAATGCGTTTAAAGGGCTCTAAAACGCATATGTCCGTTAAAAACTGCACATCGAAATTTAGACTCCATTACAATACTTTCCTTACCCAGTAGTAAAAGGAAAACTAAAAAAAGAGAATGTAAAATAAATAGCAATAAACAAAATAAAAACTTTATGTCGCAATCACACAGTCTGGGGACCTCCAAACCTAGTTCGTCTCGATTGAGGGAGGCTGGTAGAGCAGGACTCCAGGAGCATTCAGTATTGCATACAGTAAATATTGGCCTGATCAATACTTATTATATTAATTATTTCTTGAAAGGTTGTGTAACATCTGTGGATCATACTAATCCATCATACAGTTCCCCAACAAAAACTGATATTTGAACTCCATACGATGATTAAGCGTCGAACTTTCCAATAAACTTATTACTCTATTGCTCTTCCCCCACCCTCCAACGGGATATTACCTTCCTAGTGAACTTCTCAAAATCTTAACATGTTTAGGACATATGTTGTTTCTGTTGACTTAGTAAGTAGTAAGTAGGATGTATTAAAGAATAGCATAAATGAAAATTAAATTTTAGTCACACAAATAATATTTGTACGATTTATCTCTAGTAACTAAAGCCTTTTCTCATCAAAAATTTATAATTGTTTTATAATATAATATAACTATAATAATTATAAAATAACAATACTGGTAAAGTCAATGAAATTGGACTCAATGAAAAATCTGTAGTGAACTTTAAAAAAAAAATAAGTTTCTAAATTATATCTGCATAACTATCATTAACCTCGTGATATTACACAAAAGAAGTATTATAGAAATAGTATTATGTGCCAGCAGCGGACATTAGCTTAATGTTATGTGAATTACTTTCTTAACATAAAGAACGACAGTTAAATAAAATATTAAAAAAAAAAAAAATTATCAAAATGTTCTACAAAACAAGTATCAGTCTGATTTAGAAATATTGACCGACAACATCAACAGAACAATCGTTTTTGATATCATTTTTATGAAAGTGTAAATCAGTGAGATTCAAAGCCTTTGCTATTTGTTTTTATTAATAATTTTTATTATTTCTCTACCTTGTAGTTGAGTTAGTAAAAAGAAAAAAGTCTCCTCTTTAAATAGCTGAAACCCAGTAGTAACATAGTGTACACATCTTTTACCCGCATCCCTTTATTTAATAACATTAGAGACACAAGAGTGTAAATAAAGAGCGTTTTCTACTCCTAAGAATCAACACAATCAGTTCAATGCTAAAAAAAAAAAATGTTGGTGACGTACGTACCGCTATTTCGCTTTTTTAAATGTCGATTTGTTATGCTAGGAACAAAGCTACTGAAAACCATTACTAGCTCCTACTCGATACAAACGAATCCATTATAAGGCTGTAACGAGTGGACCTATGAACACTAGAGCGAGACTGAAAAGGTCGTGTATGAGGGATCTACTTCATTAATTTCTTTATCTATGTCAATGCCACGGAAGATCGTTATGCATTGTGCTTCTGTATTTCTGAACATGCAGTTATCGTTGATCACATGTCGTCCGCAGATTGTTGGTAAAGATATGAAAAGTGTCAATTTTGAATGAAAAGAAATGCAATTTTTTAAAATTGTTGAAATAAAATTTATATTTTTGTGAAGGTTGTGTTACATTCAAGTGTGCTAGCGTAGTTTATTTGGCTAATGATGCTTTTCATTGGGATTTAACGCCGTATATACCGGAGTATATAAATATGATTATAATATAAATTTCATTTCAACATTTTTTTATAATTGTATTTCTTTTCATTCAAAATTCGCACCTTTCATATATTTACCAACAATCTGCGGATTACACGTGATCGATGATAACTGTTTGCCAGAAATAAGGAAGCATTGTTATTTATACTATCAGAGATTCTTTAGGTTCAACTGTGTGCTCCATCAATGTGCTCTGTGAATTTTAGTCGTGCTCGGCAGTCAAATTGTCTTGAATGCTACAACTGAATTCAGCACTGTTCCGGTAGTTACAATGTTCCTCACGTGTGACGGTTCCTTTGATGAACGCAAATGGATTCTGAAGCTATTTCTGACATGCCCAATTGACGTCATGAGATCACAGCATGCTTTTTTCGTAATATTGAAGATGCTTAAGAAGGCTGAAACAAATTTAATGACGCATCCAACAAAGCACCATGCGTCTCCAATTAATCTCCAATCAATCAAAGGAATATGGCTTTAACCGGTGGTTATTTTTATATTTATCAAAGATATAAGAAAAGAGAAATTTTCTAAAAAAATTATATAGGTTATCATACCCAAAACACAAGGTTAATTCATTATTCAACAATGACATCAAACCTTCTTTCAAACGAAGAGAAGACGGGTGATGTACATGGTAATATGGTAAAATTTGGCATCTGTAATGGACAATTTAATGGCAAATTGTATGCAATAGGCAAATATTTCGGAATATATTAAAGTGACTTTTGATAAATATACTAACAGATTTTTTACATCGAAAGGTTGTTATATGTAAGTTTGGAGGTTCTCGACCTTCTAAGTGAAATTAACATTGTCCTCCAAATCCAATTACGAGAGATAATCGGAACCGTGTCGACATTGTGGGGTGCGAACGGTACACGCACAGCTAACAGGGTGGCCATAAATCTATGAGGGCTTACAAGCGCAACAGATTAATTATTTGTTTCCCTTGCAAGCCCCAGATAAATTGAATTGCCAAAATTACAATATATATTTCGATAAACACTAGCACGACAGTATAATTGCTGGCAGTTTTTAGGCTGTTTCTTAGGACTGCTAAACTGATATATTTATTTATTAAATATTACTTTTTTAATTTACTAGTTAATTGTAAATAAAATAAAATATTAATCCAAAAAGCCAATTAAAAGTTATTGCTAACTATCTGTGACTAAAAACGACTAATGTCAATTTTTGATCCTAAAAGGGTTGTCATTTTTATAATGTTTGCTCTGAAAATTTACTGTTAATTTTAAAGTTCTCCTTACCGTATGTCAGAAATTTTCGAACAGGTTGTTGTTCTAGCACTAAGCCACTGATTAAAATTAATTATTCTTTGGATGCGAATTAGTAATTAATTTTATGTAGACAGGGACTTGTGAAGTTATTATATGAGCTGAACTTGAACTTGAGTACGAAAAATCGAGAAATAGATAAAGTACAAGGACTACCACCAAAGCTGTTTTTATCGTTTCGTTCTTCAGCGCCAAGGTCAGCCACAAAACATCTCTTTTACGTCAATATTTCTATATTTTTTATTTTATTTATTTTTTAAACCGCAATTTATTATAATTTTAAACAGCAATGTTATTTTGGATTATGTACATAGTTATACTGGCAAGCCTAAGTCGACCTAATTTAAGTCAGTGTTTGTACTTAGGAGAGTGTTTGTACCTTTTTTCATGAATTCATATATACGATTATTTATTAAAAATAATGATAAATTATCTGTATGTTCTTGTTCTTTTGATTCTGTTTCTTTTTAGTAATACAGCATTTATTATTGTAGGATTTGATATGATGCTTAAGGATGGTATTGCACTATTTTTACTGATTCTCTTAGCAATATTTCTAAGGTTGACTGAAGGTTAACTTAATATTTCATACAAGCCAAAATTTCAAGATAATTCCGCTTAAGGAAATCTGTTGGGTCTTAAGGGACAATGAAAATCTATAAACAGTAGGCCCCGTTAAAGACGTTGCTGTATTGAAAACACACAGGATTAATTAAAAACGCTGAAGTATTTCTTTTAATTTGAATTCATTATTTCTTTTTATTATTAATTTATTCCGAATTTCTTTATTCTTTATCACTTTATCTTTATCACTATAATACATTCGCAGCTGCATTACATCGAATCAATCAAATTCGATCTTGTTTTGTTTTTCGTCCTTTATCTGCTTGATAATGTGTATTAAGTTTGTATTTTGGATTACTGGTGAATCAGGAGATATCTAGGCCATTTCCTTTTTAGCCTCCGTTCAGGTAGATCGGGTGACGGGGAGGATGATAGTGAAAGAACTAGTGGGCTGAAGTGATTCTGTGTTGAAGAGTAAAATGTGTATTTGTCGTGAATGTAAAATTTTACTGTTGGAATGATCATACCACATTGTGTATGGTGTGATTCGAAATAAACTGAATTGAAATGGCGCATTTAAAATTTGTCGGACTTTTGGTATGTGTTGCTTGTCTGTGTATGTGTATGTGTTTTGATGAAGCCCAAAGTTCAGCTTAATATATGTACAAATTGGTCATTTTATAGTAGTGTGGATTTGTTTCTTTAGTTTTATGAGGATCTGCGGTCCAGAAGGTATGATGGTTGTTTGTACCGTCTAGTTAGTTTTATTTTAATTTAAATTTAATTATTAATGTTTCTTTTTAATTTCAATGTTTTATTTATATTTATATAAATATATTCTATAAACACTATTTTTTAAAACATTAATAACTTAAATCAGTTTCTCTTGTTATTAGAACAATAATAACCTTCGTATTTTTTTGCCCTTGAAACCTAACAACGAACCACCCCATTTATTAAATTGTTATTTACCACAAGCGGCTTTCGCAGTTAAGTCCTTAGGAAAACTGTTAGTGTATTATTTATAGTTTATGAAACATGTTACATATACCAAATTTTAACAATTTTATCATAAATCAATCATTTGAAAGCGTTTTATTACAATCTGACGCTTTATAAGAAATCATATTTGCGTATAAGGTTTCCAGAAAGATGTGGTGATGTGAAACCCTATTTGGCCCAATATACTCGCTGCAATAAGTTAGGGTTTCGGGGAGAGTGATTGCCTCCGAAAATCTTCGATTCTGTCCTCTTCGGGTATATCCTGCCTCAGAGCATTTGTCTTTTCGAGCTACTGCCATGCTGACATCGACCAAATAAATGGGCCTTGGTTTATCTTCAGGCTATTTTATTAGGGCTAATATTTTCAAAAAGTTAGTACTCATAATTCGCCAACCTAAATGTATCATAGAATGACGTTTATTAGTACCAACTACCTCAAGCTAGTGATCATTCAATAAAATTATCGAGTGCCTTGAACTAAATTAAGTGATATTTTTCAAAACTTTCCTCCAGGCGCGTACGTAGAATTTATTTTCGTGGGGAATTTAATTTTTTTTTTTTTTTTTGCGGTGGGATTAAACAATATATATAGATATGTAATCTCTGAAGTGTCTATAATCGCCGAATTGGTTTTAAGTTTTAAGGATAAGAATGAAAATTGGATCAAAAATTATTATTAAAAATAAAAATCTTATGTTATGTCTCGTATGTCAAAAATTTGGGGGATATATCCTCCTGATTCCCTTACCCTCTCCCTGCGTACGCTACAATTAATCTCCTCAAGTTCTACAAAACTAATGAACTGTTCTCGAAGAAACTTTAAGGACATGTAACATTCACAGAGATTTGTCAAAAATGCAAAAATTTGCATATATTCTTCTCCGGCGAAGTACGCAGCAGTTAAAGTGTAATAAGTTATATTGTTCATTTGTAAGAAGAGTGCCACAATACGAAAAAGTGGAATTTTACAGGAAAACCTTTTGAAGTTTGCCTATTTAGCTTTATCGTTGTCTCTAAACTCACGGACAAAACATCAAGTCGGGCATTTTCTTAATCAGGACTGCTTCCTTCTTTTTTTTTAAAATAAGTTAATTTTTATTTTCTGACCATTTAATCATGGATAATGGATCAAATTGTGACGGTTTTTAGTTTTAAAAAAAAACTGTGCAAGCTCCTTTAGAGTTAATGCATATTAATGACACATTTTTGGAGGAAAAAAACGTTTTCACTTATTAATAAATTGAATTAAAAAAAAAAATCAACTCAAAATATTTTCTTGAATGTTTTAAAGTATAAAATAGTATTTTAAACACAAATATCCTAATGATGTTTTCAATATTTAAAACAGAAGCAAACTATTGATACTTTTTGCACACCTAACCAGTAATAATAATAAGCTCTGTTTTCCCTTTTTTTATTAAATTTAGCATAACGATGGGTCATTAGATAAGAAATTAGTACCGAACATGCTTATCACTGGGCGGTGAAATGCTCATGATGATGATTGTACTATTGCGCGAAAATGCGGAAGCTATTAAAATAAATACATGTCAGTAAAAAATTAGTTCTAGAAATTAATAAACATTAAAAAAACAAAAGTCGATCATATAATTTTCAGCTTTGATCATTTATCATTGCCAAATGCTAAGAATCGCTGATAGTATTTTATTCTAAGCCTACAGATTTTTTTTTTACAATTTTAATTTGTTTTTATTTTTTTCATCTTTCATCTTCTCTATTGGTAGTTAATTATGTATTTATTATTATTATTTTTTTATTTGCAAATTTTATACATTCATACATAATTGCTTCAACTTTATAAGCAATGAGCATATGACTGAAGTATTATTTTTTTTTTCATATTCCCTATTGTATCTTTAGTCCTAAATTGTAATTTCTTCTTATGTATGTTCCTTTTACTGAATAAATGCATTTAATGTAGTACTGATCTTGATTAATTTCTGGGAAGCTTATGTCCTGAGAAATTATTGGTGATGGGACTCACCTTTAGCTTGTGTTTACCTTAAGCTCTAAAATCTCATGTTCCCCTCACCATTTTCCAAACCATTCCATTTTGAAAATATATCATTCTGTTCCCTCTTGTTTTGCTGAAACAACGGTGCATCATACAATAAGCGCCTGCCGAACATAGCTGCATAGATGAAGAGCTTAAGATGCAGCGATAGGTCCCTTGTACTTTTAAGTTTAGAAGCCTGTGCATTTTACCTCTTTTTATTTTATTTGTCAAAACGTCTTGAAAAGTTTAAATGACTATCAAAATGTATACCGAGCGATGTTCTGTATCTGTCTGAAGTCAGGAAGATATTTTAAAAAAAATGTATTATTATTTTATTTTTTTATGTTTTATATATATTTTTTTATGTTTTATATATTTGTGATTATCTCTTTTATTATATTGTTCATTTTTTAATAATGATTATTGGGATTTTAAAATATTTATAATAACTAATTAATCATATATTAACATTTTTCCTTGGAATTAATAGTGATTCTATTTTAATCTGTGATTAATTAATTAATATAAATATTTTAAAATCCCAATAATAATTTTTATAAATTTTATTTATTTATTTTTCCCATATACCCTTTTTTATCTTTAGTCCTTAGATTTTATAATTTTTATTACAGACATCCAATTTTAACTTGCACTCAAAAAATGAACTTTAACAAACATGGAGGGGACGTCGCTGTATAAATGCATCCATGAAACCTCGATTTCTTTTTTGAAATGACCATACAAGCGATCTAAGCATCAATGATTTTTATAAATGTTCAAGTATATACTTTAGGAATGAAACTTTGAGTATTGTTAATTTATATGCTATGGCAATAATAGTTTACAAAGCGTAACATAGTAACTGAGAACGATACCGCATATTCCTGTTCCAAGATCTGTTTAGTTTGGCAGGCACGGACTTGCCCTAGGGTCTTCTGAATCAAGTCTATCTTATCGCATTAATTAACTCTACTGTCGCCTCCTGCTACTTTATTGGTATTATGTTTTATTCGAATTGTTTCGTAAAAATTGGAATTCAACAAGCATCGAAGAATAAGTAAACAATTATAAATTATTTAAACTACCTTTAGAAACCGGTCTCCTAGAAATTACCTGCCCAGCGACTAGGGAACAGTATTTAACTAAAGGTTGGTCCTGTTTTGATTACATTAATTATTCATACAGTAGATCGCTGAATATTAAATTCATACCATTGTTCTAAAAATGTCTCATCCCTCAAAGTTGTTAATTACACTTTGTATATATTTTAAATTATTTTACCAAATTGCTATAAACTGGTGTAATATTATTCTTGTTGACTGATATATGACCTAACATGATCCTCCCACCTAAGCTTCGACCGATCCCTAGTACGCTTACAGTCCAGACACGATAGTTTATTTTTTGAAATGATTTTTGAAATAAACGCGTTTTTACTAATTAACAGAACCTGACCTATATTTCATGAAAATAGGGTTGTAGAGAAACTCATCGGAAATAAATACCGTTTTGAAAAATCGCTCTGAATCCTTTATGGCTCTTGATCAAATATTTTTTTCGAATAACAAAAACCTGTTTATACATTTCTCATTTTCCGGAAAAAGTCATTATTATTTTTCATACAATTTTAAATGTAGATAGGCTCTAAAAAAGCCACAATTTAAGCTCCAAAATAAGTTCCTGATTAAGTAAACCCTATAATAAAATGTCCAAAAATGGCCATATAACACGGTTGTTTTATTATTTTTGCAATAAGTCATTGACCGACTTCAGTTGTTTAAAGCCCATTTTTTTATCTCTTATTAAACGCTATTACATTTTATTTTTAATTTAAAAAAGTTTTTCATTTCTTAAACGTGTGAAAACCACTTTTCGGCACATTTTTGATTTGTATTAATCATGTAACTACTTACCGATTTTATCTAAAACATATGGAATTTGTTTCTAATATTTTTCTCCTAATTATCACGCTGAGAAAGTCAATTGGAAAATTATTTCAAAAAGTGAAAACTATTTTCTCTATCACACCCGGACTATTCCCGTCGGCTTAGCCCTCATTACCCAGAAAAGTCCTACTTCTGTACTTAGCCTATCTGTCAATCCCGGGAAAGGAGAGTTTAGTCCTAGAATAGTTTAGACTCCATTATCCCTTAAATTAGCAACTTTCCTTAAGCTTTCAAGTAGGAAACATTTTGGTTAATTAATTCTGTATTTTCTGACTGATTCAGCTTATTGGGTGATACCTTTTTGTATTACAACTAGGTCGATATATTGATATTATTTTTTTTTTAAATATATCGATAATTTTGCCCGATTTTGTTTTCTCGATATATCGTTATATCGATATTAAAATTTGAGTATGAAAAATCGATAATCATTAAAAAATATTCTACAAGGACGGCGGGTTCGACAAACAAAGAATCATAAAAACTTAAGGTATGTTAATATCTATAGTGTTCTAAAGATGTGATGTCGAAAGTAAAATATAGTAAAAATAAATAAAATATATGAAATAAAATAATAAATAAATAAATAATAAAAAATAAATAAAACAAATAAAAGTAAAATATACTAATATCGGTTAACAATATCGATAGTTTGATAATATCAGGATGAACTATCGATATTTAAAAATATCGTTAATATTTTTATAAAAAAAAAAAAAAAATCTAAACGAATTGGAGGAAGATTAGAAAATAACCTGTTTATTGATATTTAAATCCTGCTGAAAATCAACTCTATAAAAACAATATCTTAATTATATCGACACAGAAATATCGATATTTCAATAAATCGTTTATTCTTTTACTAAATTAAAAAAAAGAAAAAAAAAACTAATCTGTAAAAGAACATTATAAAAACAATATAATGATATCAGCGGAGTAATATGGATTTTATAACAATATTATTGATATCGGTAGAGAAATATCAATATTTTTTTTTCATAATGGAGGGAGTTATTGTTGACCGTATATTTATATTTAAAGGGAGAAGTTGATCGGGGGTGCGGTCAAAAAAATAGACTTAATAAGTGGGGGCTTATATAATTGTGCCTACGTTTCGGCCTAAATTTTAGGCCATCTTCAGGGCTAAAATGAAAACAAAATAACAACAATGAAAAAATAGAAAAGAGACAGTACCAGTAACAGTAAAAATGATAAATGATAAAAACAGAAAATACAAGTAAGATAAAAAGTATAAAGAATAAAAAGAAGGATAACACTAAATTACATAATACAAAAGACTGTATGTAATTTAGTGTTATCCTTCTTTTTATTCTTTATACTTTTTATCTTACTTGTATTTTCTGTTTTTATCATTTATCATTTTTACTGTTACTGGTACTGTCTCTTTTCTATTTTTTCATTGTTGTTATTTTGTTTTCATTTTAGCCCTGAAGATGGCCTAAAATTTAGGCCGAAACGTAGGCACAATTATATAAGCTCCCACTTATTAAATCTATTTTTTTGACCGCACCCCCGATCAACTTCTCCCTTTAAATATTTTTTTTTATATTAAATTTAAAAGATCTTCTATACTAATCAGAAGGACATTGGGAAATAATTTGTTTCTTAATATTTAAATGCTGCTATTAATGAACTTAATTATAACAATATCTTGATTGTATCGGTACAGAAATATCGATATTATAAAAACAATATCTTAATTATATCGATATGTGTTTACCTTTAAAAGATTAAAAATATCAAGATCCGAAATATTTTTTCGATACCTTGAACTACTATTTTACAAAACTATCGATACGATATATATATATATATATATATATATATATATATATATATATATATATATATATATATGGATATTTTTTTTTATATTCACATCCGTATTCTAGCCAGAGTCGAGATTTGCTCATCACGAAATAAGATTAAACACTAAAGCCTAAATCTAACCGGCGTTCTCTTCAGCTCTTTGTCGGCCTTCCGGAAGATTAGTTCACTAGAAACTTACACTGGAAGAACTTATAGGTTTCTGAACTATTTACAAATTATTATTTTATTTTATTTTTATAGATAAGAATGATTTAGAAGAACCATTAAGAACATTTAAAAATTTCAGTTAAATTTGATATATCTTTATTACATTTGTTACTGACAGTCGTAGTCTGGAATAAGCTAGAAAATATAGCTTGAAAGGGAAATCGAAAATCCTCTGAACGAACAGTAAGGGAAAGTTTTTCGAGCGAATTTCCCAAGCGAGAGCCAGGCGACTGAGATAGAACTGCTTCTGTTTTCCCAATCAGTTCAGACCTCTCCCCTCTTGGTTGGAATTAAACCTGGCCACTGATATCGTTTCTCCTTCATGTGGTGTATTTTGGTCACTAAGACTGGTCCCAACTCCCCTGTCTTCTAAGTTCATTCGTCCCTCAAGAAGTTGTCTAGCAACGTAGATGCAGTAATAACTTGGTAGTGGTGGTGTTGAACTAAAATTTGCCTGAAATTTAAAGATGCACTATTTTAGTTTCTGAAAATAATATCTGCACTTATCTGTATGGTCAATAGCTAAATAAATGAAATGGCATCAAAAGGCAGCTCTTGCTGCTTTTGTTTTTATTATCATAGTTGCATGATTCTGGTATTTTTTCCGAGGTTGATATAAATAAAAGTATCGGAAATAAATAAAAATTGCAAGGCTTCAAATATAAAGATTGACCGCTATCCACAGCAAGCAATACAGCACGATCTGAAACTTCTTCTCTACTTTCTTCCCCTGGAAAAGTTTGCAGTTAACTGTAAACAAATGTTACGATAGTTTACCTCTGACGCAAAGAATTATGGCCTAAGACTATTGTGAGAGCTATTTGGAACTAGGGACTTGAAGGGTGGAAGACGATTAATTGTTGAGTATACGTCCGCCTATGATGTTTCTGGTCATATGATATTAATTTTATATAAGTCATGTTGTGGGGAAAAATAATTATTTAGGTAGGAACAATATAGTTTACCTGTGTAGACCTTTTACTCGGGGCTATGAACTCGTATTAAGGACTGGCTTCAAACTGAGCCCTACAGTTTACCACCCGCTCAAAATCTTTTCATTACCTATAATGTTCTTCATTGATTAGCTGAAGGACTCGTTCTCTGTGAGGATGTAGATTCCATTTTCCCTCAATAATTTTGTTCTATGTGACTCAAAGTTTATATTGGTTTGTTCAGCAGTCTCACGCGGATGAGGCTGTTATATGAACGTATCTAACCCTTTCATTCTAAAAGCCTTCGAGTTTATGGCCCATTGCTCCAATACTATGTAACTGGTCTTATTCTAGATCTTATTCAATCCGAATTTCTTCTAAGCTTGGTCTCCAAATTTCTTCGGAATCATAGTCCTTTAGTCCGATCCAAGCAGAACTCCTGGAGTGGTGAAGGTCTTAGAAAAGTCCTCAATGAAATAATGCTCAATGAAATTAGCAGTGATATTGGATGGCTGCTGCGCAGAATAGGGATGAATGGCGGAAAATTTTGGAGACGGCCCTGATTCAGCAATGAATTGTAACGCCGTATATGTATGTATATTAGTCCGATGCCTATAGAACTTAATACATTATCAAAAAATAAAACGGCAGTAGTGCCGTAACTTTTTTGTTGATACAAGTATCTATTGGATATAGTTCCCACTCGAGTCTACGGATAAAGCGCCCTCACTCAGCATCCATTAGCCGAGATTTCCTAGAGTTCTGCTTTTCGCATTGCGATTCATAGTCAAATATATATCTAATGAGATATTCAGACCATTGTGGATAATTTTATCTGTGGCATAAGGATCTTTGAGTATTTTAAGTAAAGTTCAGGTTGGATACGTGAGGAATTCGATAGTTTAGTAGAGCCCTAAAGCTCAATTTCCAAATTGGCCTGATCATAGTCTTGTAGATGAGGTTTTTGTAATAATTTAAAGTTAGTGTGTTTATTTTGTAAGTGGTGTTTTAATCGAAACCGACAAGTAATTTCCTTCATTTAATTTTTGTATATGATTTTAAAAAAAAAACAACTGAAATTTAAAAATTCTAACTAAAAAATCAGATAAAAAATTAATGATACATAATTAAAATTCTATATCTTTTTCAATGACTATTTGGCTTTCGATCATGGCTTCGTAATATTAGTTACAATTCGGTTTATTATTAACTATTGTGTGAATTGTTTTATGCATTCCAATTAGTTTTTATTTTCAAATACATTAGTATTCATGATGATTAGTGTACTGTATGTACATGGGTGCAGAGGAATTACTGTTAAGACAACTGTCAACCGAAGGACATGGGCTAAGTAATTTATTTTAAAGCAATAACAAGAGCTGTCTGGGCGGGCCGATGTAAATGAGTTAGGTTTAAAGTATTGACAGAATTGATATTCTACCCACTCTTCCAGGCACGTTCCCTAATGCCTTTTTGCCGGGGATGAACATCCATGTAGCGAAGGGGGAGGGGGAGAAACTCCTTCTATAATAACCTTAGACAAGAATTTTCTCCTTGATTTAACATAACAGTTATTAACCTTCCTTTACTACGATCCCTACATTTTTATGCCATATTTTAGAGGTTACATTTTACTCGATATCACATTTTACTCGATATCACATTACGGTCTTTGTAACTACCAATACGGCCTAATTCCCAATAAATTTGGAAATAGAATTTTCCATAAATATTTAAATAATCTTTTTACTTTTCCTTACCTCTATATATGAAATACATAGTAAGGGAAAGAATTACGATCGTGAAAAATTTCGAACTTTCAAGAGAAATACACCTTTTAATGTCCCCTGAGTCGAAATAACCAAGTCTCGCAAAATGGTCTCTGTGTCTGCATGTCTTTCTGCATGTTAACAGCCTAGCACAAACACAAAAAGTCCTACGAAACTGAAATTATTTACTTTTGGGATGTTACAGAAACGTTTTCGTCAAAATCGACTCACCAGTATTGCCAATTATATCATTGATTTTACAATTTTCTCGTAAATGGCTGTAACAATTTTGATGAAACTTGCCTAATGTCATTATCCTCAAAGCCCTATAACTTTTCCCGTATGTAGTATATCAACGAGAAAAGGAATGGAAATAAGTTATAGCGAAAACAAAATTTTTTTTGCGCATAACTCAAAAAGAATACATTTTATGGTAATTTAGGTATAAAATCATATGAAAGTTATTAAATTATATATATATATATATATATATATATATATATATATATATATATATATATATATATATATATATTTGAATCGGTTCAGTATTATCAAAGATACAGCGTAGGACCCTAGATGGAAAGCCGAGCTCATCCGAAAACAGACGGGTGCGACCAAACCTCCTCACACCGAAGCGCCACTCTGTTGTCAGCAATTCTCTCAAACTAATTTATTGTACTATTGTGAGAGATGATTTGAAGAAGTGCATTCTGCTGAGCTTATTTAAAGTAGTGCTTATGTGAACTCATTATAATTATGTTAAAATATTATTATTATAGAGTGGTAAATGAAAATTGTGTGATTTTCTTCGCACCATACCAGATTTTTTTCTTTAAATCAGTATTCTTTATAAACCAATACATTTTATAGAGCAAACACGAGCAAAATCTGCTTCAACCCTCGTTTTTTTTTTTTGTCGATTATTTCTAATATTTCCCATAAATAGCAGATGAAATGCGGAATCTGAATTCGAGATTGATATGAATATCAATATTGATATAATATCATAATATATTGATAATATAAATATATTGATATGAATCATTTTTCTTAAAATTCAAATTGATGAAAAAACATAGTGCATAGAGAATTTCCAGCAACCCTTGTCAGATTGAATTAAGGCTCTGCATGTCAAATCTGACAATTTTCTGTATTTTCTTTAACAAACTCCATGCCTGGGCCTAAAAAAACAATACATAAATACGTTGGTCTGATTTTTTAAATTATTTTTTATTTTAATCTGATTCAGTTCAGTATTATTGGTTAAAGAGAAAAAATTTAACATATTTATTCAACTATAATTTTAATATAAATTGTAGAATAATCTAAAAAAAATACTCCAAGAATGAACGATAACCAATTTTTCATATAACCATAAGGGTTTTTTCTGGCTCATAATGATATATGATATGACTGAGTATGTTGAGGAGAGGGGGATTGTAGGACGCCTCATGGAAATTATAAATCATTGCAGGCAAAATTTAAAATTTTGTATTTTAATTTTGAAACTTTGTTGAAATTCCAAAAAATAACTAGTAGTCAGTAGCCATTTTTAGTTTATAAATAAAACTCAAATTATATACACTGAAAGGGATCAATCAACGTCCACTTGCTTTCACTCAGTTGACTAGAACCTCCTCGATCCCAAGAGATATCTGACAGACAAGACTGCCATCCTTTCCTCCACTGTGAATAAGCCAAATACTTTCCATTAATAAATTTCCATTTTTATTTTTTGGTACTGTAATTACATTATTATTTTATTTTATTTTTTAATGACTTGGTTCCGATCCCTTTGTATTCACTAATCGCCTGAAATTCATCCTATCTTATAATCTTATATAATTTTTTCTCATTTCACTTCATAGTAGATGAACTGAAAGACTTTCGAAACCATATGTTTACCAGTGTGTTCACTATAGTAAAAAGGCAAAGAGGTGCGACAAAAATTCTGTCTTCTTTCTGAAAGGCAAATATTCATAAATTTTTACTAAAAGGCAATCCTTTTAGTATTAAGATGAAACATAATTTTTAATGGTTTTTGGTTGATTGCTCGCCGATATATCATTTTTTTTTTTAAATTTCCATGAGGCGTCTTACAATCCCCCTCTCCTCAACATTCTCAGTGATGTATGAGCCTGGAAAAACCCTTATTGATATATGAAAAATTGGTTATCGTTCTTTCTTGTAGTA
Organism: Rhaphigaster nebulosa; assembly: GCA_948150685.1. NCBI lineage: Eukaryota > Metazoa > Arthropoda > Insecta > Hemiptera > Pentatomidae > Rhaphigaster > Rhaphigaster nebulosa. The sequence goes on along the minus strand of OX411309.1, from coordinate 64,914,607 downwards.
TTCTTTTTAGATTATTCTACATTTTCTATTAAAATTTTCACATTATTGTTGAAAAAATCTGTTAAAATTTTTCTCTTTAACCTATAAAGAACTGAACTGAATTCGATTAAAACAAAAAATAATTTAAAAAATCATAACAACCGTTTATGTCGTTTTTTTAGGTCTAGGCATGGAGTTTGTTGAAGACAATACAGAAAATTTACGAATTTGATCTTTACATTTTCAATGATTATCAGTTTGCGTTTATTGCCAATAAAAGAGTGAGGGAACCCGTTATACGGTGTCAGATATAGGACTCTTGACAGGCACAGCAACTTTTATGGATGCCTCTCCCAGTGCCAATGCCAATTTTCGTTTTACCGCCCTGAAACGAGGGTATTGATCGTTATTTATTTATTTTATTTTTTAATTTTAGAATTAATAAACTTATACCAACTTATTATTGAATCTTCAAATTTACATTCTTCTTCTTACTAGGGAATCCATAACTGTTACAGTTTGTTGGTCCTACCCTAACTTTTGTCCCAGTCATGTCTCTCGAAGTGCGCCCGGGCACTCTTCAGAGGTATTTCATGTCACCGGCAGTAGGTCTCCTTAGGTGTTACTTCTTCTCTATTCCTATTACTCTAGATCCGCAGGGGCAAAATCATTTAAAACTATTAGATATTTCGCTAATTCTATTATTTTTATAATTTATTTTATTATTCAATGCATTTCTATCTAACGATGTATATATATACACACAGAATGTCCCATATATACGGGCCATAATTGAAATATCTTAGAAACCGTTAGAGATATCGCAAAATTGCAAAAGACCAAAGTAATATCTCTCATTGAGATCTTTTTAGATGGCGTAATTATTAATCCAAAAGATCTATTTTTAAGGCTTTAGCGCTCGCTCAAAGATCGGTGTTTTCTTCTTTATTACACATTTTTAATACATTTTTGAAAACTAATCAAAAAATAAAGAAAAACGTGTAGTGTAGTTTTTTTTTGTTTCACCTAGTATTTCGTCTTAAATGGCTGTCTAAATCTTACCTATTTCCAATGCCACAATTGGAAAATTGACGTCTACGAACCTAAAATACGACTTTTTTGAATAATTTTTTTAACACATTCAATTAAAAATATTTCCCATGTGATCAGAGCACTCTAGCAATTACTTTCAGCTAAAATTTTCAGATATTTCGCCAATATTTTAATGTAAATATTCAGATTTTTAGAGTAATTTGTTGTTTTGAACGAAGCCTTTCCCCACCGCTGGATAGGATGAAGAGGTCCTGTCTCATGGCCTGCGAGATCGCCAAATTAAAATACTTTGGACTTATTTTGTGGGGTTATTTAAAGGAAAGGTTCTATACCCAGCAGCCAACTTCGTCGGATCAATTACGAGAGAATATGGTTTAACTTTGTCAGGGAGTGAGTTCAGAAATGGTTCAAAGAGCAACGTCTTTGATTGGGTGAAGATTAGTGTTATGCCATATAAACAATGGAGGAGTTTTTAAACATATGTTAAACTTTCATGTATGTAAATATTTAAAATTACATATTATGTACTTATGTGTTGATAATAATTAAGGAACTTTTTATAATTTTGTATGGTTTTTGTTGGATTCCTTGTCGATGTGTTATTAAATAGTTTTTTTTATTTATTTCCATTAGGCGTCTTACAATCCCTCTCTCCTCAATATTCTCAGTCATATCATATATGAGTATGAGCCTGGAAAAACCCTTATGGTTATATGAAAAATTGGTTATCGTTCATTCTTGTATTTATTTTAGATTATTCTACAATTTATATTAAAATTATAGTTGAATGAATATGTTAAATTTGTTCTCTTTAACCAATAATACTGAACTGAATCAGATTAAAGTAAAAAATAATTTAAAAAATCAGACCAACGTTTTTATCTCTTTTTTTTTTAGGCCCAGACGTGGAGTAAGTTAATGAGAATACAGAAAATTTTCGAATTTGACATGCAGAGCCTTAATTCATTCTTACTAGGGTTGCTGGAATTCTCTACGCACTATATTTTTTCATCAATTTGTTTTAGTTTGAATTTTAAGAAAAATGATTCATATCAATATTAACTTTGGCCCTTTGTTATATTGCGATAACGGTTTCTAAGATATTTCAATTGTGGCCCGTATATATGGGACACCCTGTTTATTTATGTATATTTTCCATCTTTTTCTTACAAGGTAACCTTACACAAAGCACACCACTTATTACGATCATTTCCATGGCTTAAAGGCATAGTACATGAATGATTTTGGGAGCTATTAAGTTAGGTATGTCTAATTTGGTCAATCGAATAATCATGATTGTCTGAATTGTTAACCGAGTCCAGTAAAATTTAGTTGCCTGCATGTATAATGATGTGTAAATGACGTTCGTTTGTTGCCGGTCGTTACCTATCATTGGCTTCCATACAGGAGGGCAGGGAAGAGCCATTGCCTCATCAAAGATCATTCAGCACCCTTCGTCCTGATAACACATTGCCTGAGAAGCACAATGGGAGAAGAATGTTTGTCTAGTTAGTGCACATTGGTCTAGAGCAAATAAGTTCAAATTTAGAGACAAGGTCCTTGATATGTTTTCGAACAATAAGAGAAACTTCCAATTTACTTTTCAGGATAAGTATTAGAAATATTGTAAAATCAGAGCAGTTTTTTATTTTTGGTTTATTAGGATTGAACATCATTAAAATTAAATACGCTTTTCTGTGTTAAATTTAGTTAGAAATTGGTTAGCATATGTGTTACTGATTCAGTTTTGACTTATTAAACTTTTCTTCCTTGGCATATGTCTCTGTTTTAAGAACATTTGTGATTACTCTAAAAGTATCTTTCTCAGTACTCCATTTCCTTCTTTCCAAATATTTCTTGTCTGATATAAATGAAAAAATCCAAATTGAAATAAAAGTTTTATGTCAAAATTTGGTTATCTGATTCAAACACAATTTCGCAGCATTGTCTAATTGTTACTAATGTTACTTTAAGCATTTGCTCATCGGCAAAATGCAAAATATTTTGCAAAAATTTAATCATTTTAGTTCTATTTGTAAGAAAAATATTGTATTTCCATTGCCTAGATTTGAACTTTTTATCTCCTAATTCCTCAAAATTTTCCCGGCGGAAATCTCTGGCTGTAGGGGATGAGAGGGTGTATGAAATACTCCCAAGACCGGTAGTTTGTCCCTCCCTGGAAAAATTTTTATGGGGGCCCATGTCGCTTGTATACTCAGTCAATTTCAGCATAGCAAATTTTTCAGCCTGGTTATTCGAGCAATATAATTCCAATTTGTATTGTTCTATACTGCTACCATCTGGAGCTTGGTATAACCATGCACATCGATCATTCTCGCTGTCCTTTCTTCCGTCAGTATAAATATCAGTGTTTTCGGTGATATCAGTGCTACATTTTGGACTTGTCCATACATTTGTCGCACCGTGCAGCCACCTGAGGCTGCGTGGCTTTCGCCGGTATTTGGTCACCCAATTCGCGTGCTCATCAATCTAAGTACTAGCCATAATCAGTATCAATCTAGCCACACTCGACTTAGCTTACCTATTGCAAGCACCTTAGTCCGTTCGGCCACCACGATATATATATATATATATATATATATATATATATATATATATATATATATATATATATATATACATATATACATATATATTTTTATACTTATGTGTGATTTTCATATAGCTTTTAAAGGAGTGTTAAGTCTAATTTTTTTTATTACAGAATGTTATATTACTCAATAAATAAATTTCAGAAATTTTGTTATCAGTAATATTTTTAATTCCTAATATTTATAAAATACCTGCGCACTTTATTTTTTATTAATACTTATTTAATCCATTAATTTTATATTTTTATTTTTTTTCATTTTATATTTTATATTTTTATTATTATCTTTTTTTGCTTTATTTTTTCCCTTACATGGTAACACGATGGGAGGTATAAAACTTAATAGCCCATGCAACAGGGATACTACCTGTATAGTAAGGTTTTGGTTACAATTATATAATTTTATTTACCTTATATTTCATTTTATTTATTGAGCAATTAAATTGTGAAAAAAAAAACCATTCTACCTTATTAATTTTTATTTGAAACTTATTTCAACATTGCTTCAACCTTTCGGGGTTCTGCCTCATATTTATTATTTTATAGAACGGCTAAGAAGAATTTATTCTTTTTCAATTGTTTTATCTTTAATTTATAAAAGATGTGTACTGGCTTTTTAATTATTTTCTTAGGTACATTTATTATACTATGAGTTTTACTATATTTATTTTTACTATAAAAGTTGAATTTTATTACTTTTTATTTTATTTTCACTTAGATTACTATTAACTTCGACCTTATTACAACAGGAAAACCTACATGGAATAGTAAGTAATAAATGATATATATTTAGCTCAAACTTAAATATAAGGGAAGACACTGTATTTATTTATTATTTTATTATTTATTACTTATATATTTATTAATTTATTATTTATTATTTATTTATTTTTAAATCAGTTAATAATTAAGAAAAATTACATTTAAACAATAGATAGATAGATAAATAGTAGCAAATATTAACCACAAGGATTATGTCCTCTCTGATTTTATAAGTGCCAACTGTTTGAAATAATTATTGATTATTTCGGTAAATTACGGTATTTTGTGTATTGTAAAACGGCCTTTAATAACGAATCTCTCTAAGGGATGCCGACATGTAAAATGTATTTATGTTGAATGTATTGTAAATGTTTCTCGTAATAGCAAATTTTTACACAAGGGAATGCGAAAATATAGAAAAAAAAAAGAAATAAGAAAGAATGTAATTAATTGGCGTTCATACCTCAATCAAGTCTCCTCTAATCAAATTTACACTATTCTTACCAGACATATAAATGATCGATGTATGATTAAATAAAAAATGTAAAAACCAAAAATGTTGCATGGTCCCGAAGGCTTAGGGTGTAAACCTTGCGTTTACTATCCTTATACATAATTTATTTATTTTGGAGAGAAGGTGATTAACTCTTCGAATAGAGTTGCCGAATCGATTCTCTTTATGATGCTAATTTGTGTGTTAAGGTGTAAAATGGTCTCTTTCTTCTTTTCTCTTGATTTGAAATGCGTCTTATTAGGTAAAGTCTCAGAGTATTTTCTCTTGTATCAATCACAACCATTGATCAGTAACAATGAAGATATTATTGAATTTCTGTATAATTATTGAACTAATTATTAAAAATGAATTATTGAATTTTTATGTAGGACAAATGTATATAACTATAAGAAACTTAATTAATAAATAATGTTGATATCAAAACTTTTAACTAAGATCGGTTTGGACTTAAATATTCTGCAATCTACCTCACTTCTCTCAGAACCAAACGACCTTTTGCAGTTGACTTTGAAATTAACTTAGACTCTAAATTATTGACTAGTCCTCTTTTAATTGTAATTGCCTTTCGTGATTCGATTGCAATGAATAGATGACTTAATTGTTTCTTTCCCGACATTTAGTTTTGAAGTTAATGCTCGAGTTCTATTCTGTTTGCGTTGGTTGTAATTATAGTGTCATTGCTTTGAAAATCGTATGACAAAAGGCCAAAAACAAAAGTCGAAGAATTATTTCTGATAAATTATAACATTACCATCGATTATTGGCTCTTTTCATTAAAGTTCGTTCGATACAATTATTAAAATTATTTAAGTTCTTCAAGTTTATTTTGTGGAATAGTTTTTATTTGTATTTGCATGAGTGTATGTATATATATATATATATATATATATATATATATATATATATATATATATATATATATGTACATATATTTATTACAGTCTTATAGAACAATTTATTATTGCTGCAAGAAATAATTACATCACATTGTTGAATAACTTTATAAATAACAGGATCTAGCACTTCCTCTTTATAATAAATTACAAATAATTAATCAAATATTTTCTTTGAAGGTACAATGTTCTTAGCCTCCTGTGTTTTTCCACCTGTTGTCAAGATCTAAATAATTAATTATTAATTATTAACATCAAAATTTTATAATTGTTATTAATATGAAAAATCAATTGAAAAACCAATGCAATTAACACAAAATCAAAACATTTATTCAATGAATATAGTTTAGTAAAATTTTATTTCATTTATAAGTATTGTAAATTTTTGTTTAAGTTAATTTAATGTTTTAGGTTTTTGATAACTATGCAGTGATTGTCATGAGATATATATGTATATATATATATATATATATATATATATATATATATATATATATATATATATATATATTTAAGCGTTATTCCAATATTAAGCTGAAGATAGCGCTTGCATTCAATTCTCACCAGGATATCTTAAATTTATTACGATAATAAAATAAAATATAGGTAGTTCACGAAGAAATAATATATACAATCAATTACTGGATTGAAATTAAGGCATACAAATTCATGGATTGATTATTTTTTCTGAGCCTGTAAACTTCTTACAAGTTGCGGTAAAAAGTTGCGGTTCACACATCTTCCTTAGATGCTGAAACCGGTCTCCTTATTAAATCGCAGAACTTAACAAATCCATTTGCTGATTAATTGATGTTGACAAGTTCGGAATTCGCATGCATTTCAAAACTTCCTGAAAAATGAGCTTGCAGTCAACCTTAATGACCTGGCGCAATCCTTTTTTGAATATATTGTCCCTTGTTTCGGATTCAAGAAATAAATAATCGCAAGTTTGTTCATGTTTTCATCCAAAAGGAATCCAGTGCCGCAATCCTTTTGGCCATTAATGGTAGCTGGACAGACCTTGGAAATTTTTCATTCACAATTTATGTTATTACTCGAAAGTACATAATAATTTATATTCAATACATTTTTACCTCCAAAACATTTTTACTTTAATTGGGTAATCTGCTGAATGAAAAATGCAAAACCTTTTTAGTTGGCTTTTAAAATTATCTTACTTCTACAAAATGAGAGTGGCAGTTACTGAGTTGCAGAATTCTATTACGAAAAATAAATCACGAGCGGTAATTTAAAAGATAAATATATTATGTTTGCGTGTCTACTTGAGAGTGTAACTATACGAGAGTGAGCCACCTGCTTCTGCCTACTCTAGAGCTGTGAATTCACTAGTGAGTGAATAGAAATCTCGAGTGGCTCAGGAGAATGATAAATTCATAAGTGGACACGTTGCTTTAGAATCAAAATCATGGATCGTAAATTCAACTAGTCATTTCCTTTAAGGTCTTGGAGAACTTTTTTTTTTTTTATCTTTCAACTATATTTTCGCACCTGTCAAACAGAAGAGTGTCAATAAGCAAATGTTATGGATATTAAAGATATATTTGGCATGATAGGCATAAGGAAGTTACGGTCTTGAATAAGTCCTTTAATTCAGGAAAGGAGATCTATCATCCAGCTCCTTTTTAGCCTTCTCCTAATGGTCATGTAAGAAGTGGCAATATCGTCTATCAGTCTGTTGTGATGTCCATGAAGGTTATTATGCAAAAGGGAATAAAGAGTACGTAAGTGTTGGTCGATAGTTGGTTATTGTAAGTCGGTATGTAGAGTTTTGTTGTTTACGTACCAAGGAGCTTCTTTTATCAGTCTTAAAATTTTGGATTGATAAGATTTCAGTTTTTGTGCTAGTATTTTTTGCTAAACCTTAAATCTGTGAGGTGGAAATGTGGGTATAAGTAGCATGTTATGTATTTAGTTGCTGCCTAATTTTTAGTTTTGACGGTTTGGAGAATACAGTAATTTCAGTCGTTTTTTTAGATTCTTTCTTTTCAGTTTGACGTGTGGGCCCCTCGTCATACATCGGTCGAATATTAGTCCAAGGTAACGTACTGTGTCCGTCTTAGGAATTTGGTGGTTGCCAATATAAACTGGTTGACACGTATCTCATCGAAGTTTGAATGCTATGTGTTGTGATTTGTCATGTTTTAACCGCATTTTCCGAAGCGAGTACCACTTTTGTAAAAAATGCTAATTGGTGATCTTAAAGTCTAAATTGGAATAACTGGTTTAGAGTCATCATTCTTTCGGATGTTTACAGTAGTTAATCCATTCCTCTGGTAGATTAGTCTGTATGTTCGGAAAAACTTTCATCCATTTTTCTTCAGTCTCCTATTCCCCCAGTACTGACCACTCTGAACTCTGATTAAGCTCAAAAACCTATTTTTTTTTACGGTATTAGATATTTTATTATGTCCGCATTGTTCTTGTTTGGTGATTAGTCTTTGATATATTAGGACAGGAATTGCGGTAACCTATTATTTTTAGGCTGAAATAGTCCACAATTCTTTCGGGGGACTACCACAGCTTGAAGTTGAACCCTTTTAATTTTAGTTCTAGAATGACGAGATTCTGGTGTAAAACAAATGGCTACCGTTAAATCTGAAAATAATAAAATTATAACAATTGGTACAATATTAAAATATTCTTAAAATAACGACCTTATAACCACATCGATATTATTTTATTTCATTAATAATTTATGTTGTATTTCTGATGTTATGTATTCGTATAAATTTCTTATGTGTCAATTGCAGAGTAACTTCCATGATCACAAAAAAGAAAATTAAAATAATTAATTATTAAAATTATAATTGGCTAGATCAGCGTATTTGCGTGACGAATGATAAAGTTCGAAACTTAACATGAATTAATTTATAGGAAAAAAAGTGTGTTTGATTGTAATAGTTCAGTAACTTTACTAACTATTACTATGGTTATAATAACTTTACTAAATTATTACAATACTAAAAAATTCAACTTATCATATTTATGAACAGTCTGGTTCATAGGGGAGGAACGTAGCTCGCACGTGAATTTTCGTACGGCTTTCATATATTTGTGCGACCTTCATAATAGATAGCTATGGTATTAATTAATTTATATAATTAAATATTGGTTAATACCAGAGCTGGCTTATCTGAAGGCAGCACAAAACACACATCCCACCAATGGTCTAGGTGGAGGTTTTAGGGGAAAAAAATAAAAACTAAATTAAAAATACATGGATATCGTTTTTCTAAAAGATTACCGATATTGGTTTAATTTCGAATGTTTGGCGTTTGAGCCTTTTTCAAAAAAACGACGTCGAAAAAATGTAGCTATAAATAACATGCTTTACAAACGCTAGGACTTTATCGTATCAAGAAATAAAAAGGCGAAGGTTACCATCGAGTAAGGCTATCGCATGTTGGTTCCAATCAACTAATTATATCTTCCAATCAGTATTATTTAAAAAAAATTCTACTTCTCAATAAATATTCTCTATAATTTTTTGGATTCAATTTTCTATCCTCTTAGTTTATTTTTTAGAAGTATTTAGTCATTTAATTTTTTTTTTTTTATCTTCATTTAGTTAGATGATTTAGCTGCACCTCAACGAGCAATAAATCAGGTTTTTAGGTGTTTTGGCTTATGAGACAAATTATTTTTAAAAATCGGTTTGTTAATACTCTATGATTCTATATCAAGTTAGAGAAAAACAAAAAAGATAATTCATGTTTATATATGCTGTATATGGTATCTTATTCAGTTCTGTGTGATAGTTAAGTTTAGTGCTCAGTTAGTTATTAATTTGAAATAGACTTCAAATTAGTAACTAGTTTTTTTTTTGACAAAATATTACATATAGAGTTAGCTAATAGTCACATCTTATCAACACAATAATTATATTTTGATTATTCTTTGCCCATTACTAATATTTATTCACATTTGTTTGCAGAAAGGATTCGAACTTCGATTTGTGATTACTGATGGATTAGTTGGATTTAGAATTCGATTATAATCAACGCAAGGTAAGAATGTTTGTTGATTTGCATTTGTTGAAAAAGCAACTTCGATTCACTCGTATTATTTAACTGTGCCACAAATAATACTTAAGAGAAAAATAAATATTTTCTATGGAAATGAGCCAAGAGTTCGATTTATAGATCTCTTTTTTATAGGACGTGGGATCACCGATTTCAACGAATAATTGTTTGATGATATTTGGTCGAAAAGTATTAGACATGTTTCTAGGAGCTTAGAAAATAAATTATTTTAAATTATTACTATTTTTCATTCTGTTGTTTTCTGCCTTAGATGTGTATAGATTTCTCATATACCATTTGTTTTTTGGTGTAAAATAAGAAAAAATATTGCCGATTGTCTTTAATCAGTTTAAATGTACGATTACTAGTTTTTATTCATTGTTAAATTACCAAATGTCAGAATAAATTATCAACCAACGAATGGGATTGGAAGCAAAAAAAAATTATTAAAAATATAAAAGATTATTAAAAAAAACATATTGCTTGATATTTCTCTTAGAGGGGAAACACAGTAACAAGCCCCAATACACTCTTTCTTTTTTTGCTTTCAAATGAAAATTTACTTTTATGTAAATGCTCTACAGTACCTGGGGTCTGATTCATACTTCTTCGGCTCACATGTAGTTCTTTTAACATGTTAGTCGTTAGTCAGAAGATTGTATGATGTGTCTCATCAAGTCACAGCGTAACAGTCAAGTACTTTATTATAAGTAAAATTCATTCTTAACACTATAATTACTACACTATACTATAATTAATATAGACCTCTGGTCGAATTCGTTAACTATCAAAATTGGAACATGCGAGAGTCAAGTTTAATAGAATTGCTAAAAGTGATACACCCTTCTATTTTAATATTTGTGTTTTTGTTATTGAACGATATTTCTCATCCAAATCCTTCCTTCTAAGGAGTTTTTCGAGGGTTTTTTTTGTTTTTTTTGTGAATATGCACAACATATGGAACATACAGGTGTTATATACACAATCTATTGGAATAACCTTCCATTTTGTTCTAAGTCGGTCGGTGATCATGTCTAAGTCACTAACTTTGTGTTATTAACACGCCAAATTACCTTTGTTAGTGGCGTAAATAACGTTTTTGGACGCAAAGCCTTTGGGAAGCTTACTGCATAAACGGGTATACTGGAAAACATTAAAAAAGAAAAATGATTTTTTAAATAATTTATTTATGTTAATGATTTTTTAACCATAAAATGTTTTTTATTTATTTATAATGAGCGTAATAATGCTCTGTTTGATATGTTTAGGTGAGAATTTAGAAAACACATATTGAAGAAAATAAATAAGTTTACAATACACTTTTACATACATAATGTAAAAGTGTATTACGGACTTTCATCCATCTGTAGAGTAGTTAGTGCTTTACCAAACTCAAAACCTCAAATAAACATAACACAAATCCACAATTTTTTTTTTTTTACTAGCTTAATACTGTAATAAGAGAATATCTATAATTCCAGGCCCTAACAAGATAATCTCATAATGCTCGCCTTTATTGACAATTTATATTATTAATATATTCTTCTTTAGACAATACTGCCTTGCAGGGCCATCTTGCACTGAATTCTGATAATGCAGGATATACTCCAATACAATGGTACTTAACCTCTATGTCTCTATTATTACGCATTGCTCAATAATGTACTTATTGCTTAAATAATAATGTGTAATAATGTACTTAGCGACTGCTAAACTAACATTCCAATTAACGCTGAGAAGTTCTCTCCTTATTTTAATTATTAACATGATGAGACCCAGGCCGTATCTATCAGAGACATAACTGCTCCTATCAAAATAATAATTTAACTTTTTATACAGCTCATGATAGAAGAGCAGAAGAGCTCTTAACTTTAGCTAGTAAATTATTTTTAAAATGACTTTTTACACCTAATTATTTTATACTGATTTATTATAAAGAAGTAAATACTCAGTGACTTTAAATCTTAAATGTTAAACATTGAAGAGCCCATAAGTGATTGAGTTTAGAAATTCAAAAGTTTTAAGGAATACAGCCATCAAAATAAAATTAGCGTAAAATTACCTTCGTGACGATGAACATTTCGAACTCTATTTAAAAGTATGAAAAATTTGATATTGAATTATGTATTTTTTAAATGCATTGATTTTCAATAAGTTTTTTTTTTTTATTTTTCCATTTTCCTAAAGAATTTCTTTTTTACATAGTTTTCTGAAATGTTACCCGTTTCTTGAAAAGTCTCAGGTAAGCCAATAGAAGAAACTAAAAATCCGCCGACTAAAGATATCTGATTCAAGCGGAATGCCTGAGTCCTTTTCGGGATCAAGATTTCTTTATTTATCCAAGGAAATGATTTCACTTCGGTATTTGAGGGACCAGTTTTCGGTGCTGATTACGGGATTTTTTATAGACGTTTCTACCTTACGCTTTCATCATGGGAATCCAAATTGGTTACGTGTTTCATGAGATATTTAGTTTTATAAGAAATGTGTTTATACGCTTAGGGAGAAATTATTTATTGGACATCAATGCTGCCCGCGGTGCGTATTGTAGCAACCCAAATTACATTTCTATTTTTTTTCTTCCTTTTCCCTTTTATCATTTAATCATGCATCTACTTAATTCATAGTATTTTCATCTTCACTCGATTACATTACATTTTTTTCTATCTTTTGTTTATTTTATTCTATCCAGATATCTTCTCATTTCTCCATAATTTTCTTTTCCAGTTATTAATCCATCCTTTCCTAATCTAGTACACTACTTCTAGATAATTGGAAAACGTATTGAACTAATCCAATATCAAAATTTGAACGCGTACATATACAGAACAAAAGTACAGGAAAAAAAAATATTTACATACATATTCAAATAAAAAAAAAATAAAACTAATAAAAATCGATAATGATAAATAGACCAATCTAATTACCATGCAGGTGATGGTGAATCATCTCCAGGAAATCCAGCATAATATGCTCTGCCAACACCTCAATATCCCCAACATTAGTACCCAGGTCTTCTAAGATGTTCCTTGTTCTGTTCGGTATTGTTCCGCGAGAGTGGCGACCCCATCGCCCAGTCGTCAGACTGCAGTCAGCCACTGGCCCTCCATGCTGGAGGACATCTACACTAATGCACACACAGTATACTAACCACAGCACACTGCGCTCACCCCGACACTCCAGACTAAGGTCATTTACAGTATACACCCATTGGGTCACCTCCCCTAGGTAGCCGCACCCGGATGGGGGAGCTAGTCAGGGAGCTCGAAGGAGGCAGCCCCTCCACCTGACTCGGGGATAGCAAGCTGATACCCTGATTTCCTTAAACAATCTTCATCAACAAAGCCCAACAACGAAATGCCGGACTGATCAGTGGGAAACGACGCAGAAACCGTCAAATGGATTATACTTTAGCTACTTGGAACGTTTTATCATTACATTTGCCAGGAGCACTTCAAACACTCTTGAACACCCTAAACAATTACTCAATAGACATTGCTACCATCCAGGAAATCAAATGGAAGCTTCAAAAAAGGACAACATACCATTGAGATGATCGCCTCCACACATTCAGCACAGGATTTGTTATTGGTAAGAGGCTGGTCCCTTTTGTGATAGACTTAAAAACCCATTAGCCCCAGGCTAATGGCTACGACTTAGAGGAAAATTCTGCAATTTCAGCTTAATTTGTGTACATGCTCCTACGGAGGTCTCTAATGAGGAAGATAAAGATATTTTCTACGAAGTGTTGGAGAGATGTTATGACGATGACGGATGCCCCAGCTATGGCATGAAAATCATGATGGAGGGCTACAATGCTCATGTAGGAATAGAATCAGTATCCAAGGCCACTATCAGTCACTGCAGCATGCACAACAGATCAAATGATAATGGGAAGCGAATGATAAATTTTGCGGCATCCAAGAATCTATTGATCGGAAGCACAAACTGTCCACACAAGGAGATCCACTTGGGAATTTGGCGAAAACACGGTCCCTACAGAAGGATCACGACATTCCAAATTGACCACGTGCTCGTAAGCAAGAGGCATAGGTCTTCACTCCTCGATGTTGGAACCTACAGGGGTGGTAATGCTGATTCAGACGAGTTCTTGGTTGTGGAGAAAATCAGAGCCAAAATCTCGCTTGTCAGAGATCGGCATACGATACGATAACTCCAAGCTGAAGGATACTCAATACTGTGCCAGGCTTTCCTCAACAACTCGGACAAAAACTAATAGGAATTAATGCTGAACAGAATGTCGATAGAAAATGGGATCAGCGTCATAGAGCTCTGACAACAAACTGCATTGGAAGTGCTGGGCACGGAGGTGAAACTGAGGCGCAACCGAGGCCGGATTCGAACCGGCGCCGCAGCAGACTCGAGTTTGGTTTATTTATACCATTAATTATTAATTTAGTAATTACTTTAATTACAAAAATAAAAACTAAATATATTATAATGTTATCCATGTTAAAAAAATCTTTCCATATTATAAGACGATATTGTTTACTTATGTAAAACAAATAAAGAAAAATATAATACAAAATGTTAATCAGTACACACGATTAAATATAAAAATATTCGACTGTAGGCAATCTGTTATTTAGTTTATTTCCAAATGATGAAGGCAAAAATACCGTACTAAGATTCTTAGACATGAAATAGATATTGATAATGTTAAAATATTACACAAATCTAATTCACGGGCCAAACGTAAAATATTAGAATCAATATATATCGCTATAAATCAAGACAAAGTCCTTTATTCAAAGCAGGAAGCAGCCCAACATTATTCACACATAATCACAAAATATTTTAGACGAAGGACAAATGTTCAAAATAACAACTCCTCCTTATGACGGAATAGTGATTCGAAAGGTAGGGAAATAGTCATTGTTTGCATAATAATAATTTAGAATTAGAATTAGTATAAAATGTCGTATATACATAGTGAATAATTAAGCTTGTTTTTAATCTTAATGTATTTTTTTAAATAGAGATGAATATGGCACTGGACACCGAAAGCTTCTCAATGAAATAAAATATAAATGAATTTGAGACTGTGTACGGTTTTTTTGCCTTTATAATTTGGATATAAAAAAGTTCTTGAATTGGTCCACTATTCAAAATAATATTTTCTTAGATAAGTAAATAAAATTTTGAGACATTCTTCAAAATCTAAAAACCTAGCAAAAAAAATATGTATTGTTTTTGGTTACTTTCGGAATACAAATGAAATATTTGTTTACAAAAAATGTGACGAATGAAATAGGTTGTGATAATTAAAATAAATAAATAATTTATAAAAGGAACTCAAATTTTCAAGGTATGGTAGCGATGTCGAATTCGAAAGCGCGTCGAAAATCGACCAGTTTGGACATAACCTTAGATTCATCAATTTATCGGTGAAATGAATCAACAATGGTTAATTATACTTTAGAGAAAATGGCAGTTTTGATCGGAGCATACTTGTGTGAATCGCCTTGATCTCGACAACAAATCCAATCTTTGCTTGAACTGGTTTTCTTACCAAGGAACAATCATAACCTCAAATTGTCAAGAACAGCTGACCGAGAAAACTTCAGTTATCTAAGGAATTTCCTTGCCTCAGCTCAAGCCGTTATGTACAAATCGATTCAGGCAAACACCGAGACTTAATGGACCCCAGTGTTTAAGCCCACTATCACTTAGTGCTATATCTAGGGATCCTGTTCCATCCGAAATGCTATCAAATATTGTAGATCTTATTGGAGTTATGCAATATGACCAGGTATGGATTTCAGTGGTATTTTGTTAAATTAGAATTAGGAACAGCGTTGCCGGACTGCGTAAGAATTGTATCATGACTGAACTTTGGTTTAGACATATTAGACAAAAGCTAATACAAGTACAGCGTAATCGAGTTTATTGGAGTTATGCAATATGACCAGGTATGGATTTCAGTGGTATTTTGTTAAATTAGAATTAGGAACAGCGTTGCCGGACTGCGTAAGAATTGTATCATGACTGAACTTTGGTTTAGACATATTAGACAAAAGCTAATACAAGTACAGCGTAATACAACGCATATGAGACGTATGATTTTAAATAATCCTAACAAATAAAATGAGTAGTTGGGGTTGTATTTGGGATCCAGGAGAACATACGAAAATACGTCAATTTGAAAATGAATCGAGCAATTCTGCAGAAGTAAATAAACACTTTCGTATGAAGATATCTTAACTGTGTCTGGTTTGTATTATTAGTAATTTTCTAAGAGATTATTAAGGTATTATTAACCTAGGTGAATATTAAAAGTGTTAGTGGCAATTTAAATAAAAAATTAAAATGAAAAACAGTACAATGCGCCACATCCAGGGGCAATAGGTAATATTCATAAATGTAAACATGAAGAAAAAAATAAAGATATATTTTTATTTTTTTGATATTCTTGGTAGAAGTTAATTTTGTGTATTTATAAATATTTTGATACATTAAGCACTATTTTGTTTGGTTTTACCACGTGTAGTTGGGCTTTAGCTTGTGGACTGATGCTGTTTATAAATAAATAGATAAATATTGGGTAGTATTTTACTACATCGTGACAATGATATTCAGAGTATGTATGGACTATTTTTGTTAGTTTATAAAAAAAAAAATAGTTATTAATACAAGTAAGACGAAATATATTTTAAGAAATGACAAAAAGAGTGGAGAAATGAAAATTATGATATTAGGGAATAATGCATAAGAGTGTTGTCCTGAGGATGGGAAAATTCCTCGAAACGTCACAAATTATGTAGAAAAATATGTGATAAAAGCTTAAAAAAAAAAACAACAGAAAATTAAAGGAATAAAATTGCCTCATTAAATACTACCCAAAATTAAAGTAAAGGTAATAATAAATAAAATTAAAACGTAAGAATATTTATGAAATAAAAAAGTGAGTGTGCTTAGGACCACACGCTGGAATTGTAAACTTCTGTCACGAATTAGGTTTATTTTTGACGTAAAACTAATCTGTTACAAACAAAGTTAAAAATAAATCTTAGAAATATGGACTTAAAGATATATAATTTTATACTATTTTCCAATTCCCTTTTTCCCACCACTGTGTTGCATAGCTGGTTGTATATGCTATTAGCTTTTTTAATCCTGTTTGAGAGCTCTTGGTCCATTTTCCCATTTCCGGTGAACACTACTCCTAAATAGGTATACTCCTGCGCTGTCTCCAAGGTGAATCAAAACCTCGTCTTCTTTACGTCCGATGTGCATTATCTTGTTTTTTCCAACAATCAATGTCATACCCTTCCTTTTCAGCTCAACCTCCCACTCCGTAACCGTCTGCTGTATATTTTCCAGGGAATCGGCAATGAGGACAATATCATCTGCGAAAACTATTACTTGTGCTAGAATTGTCCTCATGTTCCACTTTCCCACGACCATCCGTGTTGTCCTCCGCTTGCATATTTTCAATATTTCGTCCATAAAAGTGATGAAAAGAAGAGGACTAATGCTGTCCCCCTGTCTAACACCCCTTCTCATGGTGAAAGCCTCGGACATTCTTCCATTAATTATAACCACGCCTTTGGAGTCATTAGAAGTGCTTTTTATAATAAGGGCATTATAAGGGCACATTTTTAGCGGCTAGAGATGTCCAAATTTCTTCTCTAGGGACTGAATGAAATGCTGCCTTTATGTCCAGGAACGCTATGTACAAGCTCTTTCCTCTATCCCATGTCTTCTCAATAATCGTCTTCAGCGAGTAGATGTGGTCCTGTGTTTGTCGGTGTGATCTAAAAGCTGCTGGTTCCTCTTCCAATTTGTTTCCAACGATTGATCGAAGTTTCCTTTCCTATATAGAGGAGTAAAGTTTATAAACTACAGGGGAGAGACATATAGGCCTATAGTTTTGGCATTCACTAGAGCTACCCTTCTTGTGAATCGGCATGATGATGTTGCATCCCCATTCCTCAGGCATAGATTTAGAAGAGAAAATATTTTGAAACAGGTCCTGCAAAGCTTTATGTAATTGTAGACCTCCAAATTTTATAAGTTCTGGAGCAATACCATCTTTGCCAGCTGCTTTGTCAATCCCCATTTTCCCTATAGCCCAAGTGACGTCGTCCTCCCATATCACGTCATCATATTCTGTCTCCAGTCAAAAGAAGATGGTCCGAACCAATTGCAGCACCTCTAATAACTTTTACATCGGTAAAGTATTTCCTTATTCTTCTACTGTAGACAATGTAATCTATAATACTGTTAACTCTCCTTTCTTCAGCTGAGAAGGTTATTTTTTGCACCGCCTCATGTGGGAAGAAAGAGTTTCCAATGCGGAGGTCGTAATCAATAAAGAAGTCGATGAGCCTTTGACCATTTCCATTTTTGGTGTGTTCTCCTCCATGTAGGCCCATAACATCATCTCTTCCCGTCATTGCGTTGATATCTCCCATAAGGGTAATCGCCCTGTTACCGTTTTGACCTCTATCTATCTTTAGATAAGCATAAAACTATTCTTTGTCGAGAACGTTTGCATCCTTTACATAGTTTACACTTCAAAATACTAAAATCACATTCATACTGATTTACACTCAATCTGAGAACCCCAACAAACTGCTCACCTTCCCTCCCACATGTAAAGGGTGTAAAAGGGATCTTGAAAAATTCCAGATCTCCTCTTTCGCTGGGTAATTGTTATTAGTAAATACTGAGTGAGAGCACTAATGTGAGAATGTCGCAAGAAATCTGATCAAGAATGGAAGATCCGACCATTTCCAGAACTACAAGAATCAAATTTTCTTCTTATTATTTATTTTCTTCAAATAATAACCTCGTGAGCAGTCCGTTTTCTGCTGTATGTCTCTTATAATGGAATATTATATATTCATGTAGCAAATAAATAGTCAATATTGTGTAATTACGTAGTTTTTTTTTTTAATAATAATAATATTGGCAACATTTACATAAAAAAATCTACTTCTTCAATCAATAGCTTCAAAATCAACTGACTAATAATAAAGTTATAGATTATTTAAAAAGTTAAAATTGGAATTGTATAATAAGATATTGTAAAATTACATGTAATTACAAACAAGAGCTGGTAAAATAATTTAATTTAAATTGATGGTAGTAGTTCAGTGTTCATAACAAATGCTACATGTAATTTTTTTTAGTGTGAAGGAGATAAGGATCATTATTATTTCTTTCTCTAATGTAATGAATTATATATATTTGGAAGTAAATCTAAATTTTAGGAGAGAAGATAAGGTGCAGCTATTTGGTGTGTTTTTATATTTAATTTTGTTTCTTTTAGTCCTATGTAAGCAAGTCAGGCAACAGTCTAAAAGACCAAGCCCTATTAATGTTTCCATTTCCAGTCCGATTAAAAAAATTGTATTTGTATTAGATAGACTTTACTTTGAGGAAAGCTTTAGCTTTATTAAATCACTCTACGATCCATAGGAACAGTGCAGTAACCATGAATAGAGAAAAAACGTTTCCTTCTCATGACAACTTCAAATCCGTGAAAGTTGACTGCATAAGCCTTTTAATTTTGGTGTGGATGTAGTTAACCGTAGATGTAATTTAAGGAGATGTTGGTATAATATGTCTGTCTACCTATTTTTACTTTTATAGTATAAATTTTCGAATTTTTTGGTTGTTATCCTGTGTTTTTATTTAGCTCTGATGGAACTAACTTATGCCGAAACGATGACACGCAGTATTCAATAAACTTATTTAAGTGAAACTTCAACCGTTTTATATTAAATAATTTCTAATTTATAGGAAAGTTAATATATTATAATACATTAATCTGTGAATGACAACTTCCCATTAATCTATAATTTTATATTTAATTTTCTTTTTTTGCAATATGGGGCATACTTCAGCTTAAAATATTTAAATTAGTTTTAATTGAGTAAAACCAACATTACAATGGTCGAAAACTATGACTTAGTTTTCTAATGCTTTAAGTACCGCAGTACAGTAACTTAAAATGTGTCAAAATATAGAAAAAAGTAAATGTTTGGGCAAGGAACGAATATACGAAAGCTTTGAACAGCACACACTATTTTAGATTTATGACCGCATGACTTCCTTGTGCGCCTATTAAACTATAAACCGGCGGCTCAAAAAGTGACCCTGAATTTGGTTACTTGTTTGCGACGAACTATTAAATATACTAAACCATTATATAAATTACTAGATTCCTGAAGATAGCGACGACCATCTATTGACAAACAGACCCATCCATCTAAGCAACAAGTTCCCAAGAGATTTCTTCTTGTTCCTTGTCAATTTTGGAACTGTCCATGTCACTAGATAAAGCATTATAAATCGAAGGCTTCAACACTTTAAGCGGAAGAACCCGCTTAACTTATACCTTATTCTCCTGCTGCAGACTTGCTTAGCTCACAAATGGGGAGGAAAAAAAGTATTTTACACTCAATTTCATACAATACTCAATACACTCAAGCATCAACACTTAAAACAAATAAAAAATTGTTTACTTAGAGTGGAAAAAAATCGCGTTTATAACCTTTATCATCGAACCATATGATCTCTATATTAAATATCATTATACCTTTTGATGTAATTTTATTGTGACCTTCTAGTAAAGTACCACTTCCGGTAATCATCCAGTGACCAAAAAAGAATGTTCACAACTAGATTTTACAATAATCCTAAATACAAAATTCTAACTTTCTACAGCTAACCGTTTTTGAGTTATGCGAGATACGTACGAACGAATGTACATTACGGCGAAACTTGTCAAAATGGATATTTCCGTTGAAATCTGAAAACCGAAAATTTTCACGATTACAATACTTCCTTTACTAGGAAAAAAAAGTAAAAAAAAAGTGCAACACATCGCTTGTTGGAAGTATATCGTACTTTTGACGTGAATAATCTTTGTTTTTGGCTTACTATTTTTTATCCAGTACATATTCAGCTTGAAGAATAAGAGCTAAAATTATATAGCTCCTTAAGTATATTATGTAGCTAACTCAACTCAGCGGTAGATAGGTAGTGCATATGAGACATGATTTACTAATCTACAAACTTAATTTGTTAACGTCTAAAGTAATTTGAAATAAGACTTATTAAGAATGAACTAAAACATATTTACTACTCAGAAAACTAAAAAAAAATTACATAATTACTGTAACAGTTTAAAATTATCAATAGTTTAAACTGTTGAATTTGATTCTAGTGAAAAATAAGGTTATAGCACATAGGATATTTTCTCATGACGATATACTTATGTAATAACCGCATAATAGTTTTTGTCTTTTTTTTGTGTGTGTGTTTGCTCTCATTAATTAAGGTAATTTATCAAGATTAAATAAACAATGAATTTTTTCATTCTTCCAAAACTTAAAAAAAAAAAATATTTTCACGCATTTTAGCTGCTATACAGCGTAATTTCTCAAAAAACATAGCTTCCGGATTTCTTAAGAAGAGGAAAAATATAGAAAATATAGAGAAAATATACTGCTTAGCAATAAGTACAATTCTTATAAATATACATGAGTAAAAACATTAAATCTGTCTCTAAAGGAAAAGCGACAGAAACCGTTGAACTTGATCCTTCAATTGTGAATTCAACAATAAGAAAAACCTGATACTTAATTGAATTCAGCAATCTTTCAGACTTTTATTATTTATTTTCAGTTGTATCTCAATTCTATTAAGAAAATAATATCCTATTCAGTTACGTGCCGAATTATTCAATGATTTTTTTTTTTCGACTAATATTGCTCGCATTTATATTTGTCGTAAGTGTTGGGGTCCTATTTAATAGTGAACGTCGACCAAGACTATACACAACACACACACACACACATATATATATTTATATTTGGAGCTTGAAAAAGTGTAAATTGAGTAAGATTTCGAAATTACTTTTCTTTTAATCTATAACCACACTTCTTATACCTTAAGTTGTTGATTGTGCTAAAAAACAAAATTATATCAAGATTGATTCAGCTAAAACTAACTAATTGTCGTAACGGAAGATTTTCCTTATTTGATTATAAATTATTCAGCAAATCATTGTTAATTCATTATTCTATCTATGTATGAAATATCTCAATCTAACTAATAAAGTGTGATAGAGGCTGAGTGAGTTAAATAATAATAATAGTATATTGCACACTATTTTCTTAAATCAAGTAAAATATTTAAGCATGCTATCATATAGACCTATTTTTCATACGACTAATTAATTATAAAACATATCACCAGTTTAGATTGACATGAAAAGTTAAAACCTGGAACACACTCTTCAAAAAATCCCGTACAAGCTCTGAATATTCTATAATTTTAGTATATTTTAATGGGTATATATTTTTAATGAATTTTAATGTATATATTTTAACTGAATTAAAATGTTTCTTTTTATTACAATTTAAAAAAAAAAAAAAAAAAACTATTTATGTGTTGAATCTTAATTATCTTTCCTGCAGTTTTTCTAATTTTACTGTTGTTTTAATTACTGTTACATTTTAACTCATTGCTTTTAAATACTATACTCATTGTATTACTCAATTTTGAAAATTTAGGATAATAATGTTTTGTAAACCGAAGATTTAATTTCAATACCATATTATTTCAGTGCCATATTCAATACCATATACTACTTTTAGTTCTTTTTTACTTATATAAAGTCGTATAGGTTTTTTTCAATCTTTCATAGTAATGCTACGGAAATTAAATTATCGTGTAATTTGTAAATATTACGAATTCCGTACTGCAAAAACATATTATCTGTATAGTGAGTAACATTTTAGTAACCTTTGGTATGAATATTAATTAATTCAAATATAAAACAACAATAAATATTTATATATTTAAGACATTTTATTGTTTTATTAAAGAACAATAAAACACAAAAGAAGAAAGCTTAAAAAATAGAAAAAGAAATATCACAACTAAGGCAAAAATAGTTAGTGCAGAATAAATAGAATTTTAGAAAAAAAAAATAAAATAAATAAAGATAGGAAAATCTGAAGCACCACAAACAAACGACGGTTGGAGTTTTAAGTTTCAGTATTGAGTGTTCTTCATTACTGTTCAATATCGACGTCGTTTTGTGAAAACGACATAAGCGGCATTTAGAAAACTGGACAGGAAACACATAAAAGGTTTTTTCCCCAAATAACAATGTATTTTTAAAAATGTTATTCTTTATTGTGCACAGTACGAGCTTATTAATACGGCAAACCTTTTATAATTACAAAATATTTTTTTGGTTTCTAGCACTGGTCTAGGCCAGAGTGACGACTGAGAGTCGTCAGTATTTTGTGCTTACGTCATCAATAGTCGATTTTTTAGACCATTCCCAATTTTTTTTTCTCGATATATCGGGAATCGATAGAGGTGGTGTTTACGTCCCATAATAAATTTAAATCTTAATTCGAATTTTTGCGCTCTAAAAACGACGTCGAAATGTTTCTTGGAATATATTTTTTTTTTTCAGTTTTCTGAACTTTTTGAGTTCATTATTACTTTGTAGAATCATTGAACACTTTTTGTTTAGTATATTTATGGCAATTCAGAAAAATTAATTACCATAAACACGTTTAAAAGTTTAAAATTGGAGGTGAAAAAAAAAAAAGAAGAAAAGACTATTTAAGACACAGGGAACATAAATTTAGTAGCAGGGTATAAGAAACTCAGTCAAAAATTTACGAAACCAGGTGATGGTATATGATGTAAGAATTCTTCACTATTTGAAGATTTATTTTTTTAAGCATAGGATTAAGGCGACATACTAAAATAATTTATTTTTAAAATTTATAAGTTGGTACTTTCCTTACTTCAAGTTGCAATTTGACTCATCTACTTATACCCTATAACAAGAGGTATTAAATTTAACATGGAATATTATAGAAACACTAACCGACATATTCTGGGTCATTCTCACCTACCAAGAGAGTATCCCATGGCACCTTTCCATGGAATGAGCAATAAGGAAGAAGTGCTGACGGTAAGATATCCGTGGAAGTCGTTATTATCGATTGGATGTTAGCTGAACGGCAGTGATAAGGAGCGTTTCTTATTATAACTGCCAGAGCATTGGAACGTTACGTTTTGAGCATTGCTTATCGGTGGCCACTCACCTAACGAAGACGTATGTTCCTATTCCTAGATAGAGGTTTCCTATTCAGTTGAAATGGATAGCAACTTAAAAACATTTTTTTGTTATTTTGCGTTAATTATATCCCGAAGATAATATAGAAGTCCTCGTTTCGTTGGCAGGTTTCAGTGAATTGATACTTCATGTTTGATATTTTCTTCGTGAAAGATTGAACGAATAATGGACTTTAAAAAAAAAAGAATGATTAAACATTCTGTCAATATATTTACTGCTTCAAACTTTTCGAAACAGGTTTTAAAATTATTACGAATCAGATTCTAAATTCTATTTATTTAGCTTTTTTCGTTCACAAAAATACAGACAGATATAAAATCCAAAAAAAAATGTTCACTACTCACTTTAGGTCGGTTAATTTCGCTATTGCAATACTTAATCCAACCATCAAGTTTTAAGTAATTATTCAAGCATTGTCGACTCTTTTTGGATTCCCTACGTTATTTTATTTAAATCACGTAGACTCTTGTCGAGTTGCTCACTTGAAATATAAATAAGAGCGGAAGAAAATTCCGGGATTAAGAAAATACCAAGGATTAGTACCGAAGGAAAAATAAAATTATCGGTTCTCAGATTCAGATAATAGAATAATAGGTGCCTCAACTTTTTGAGTATTCATTTATCACAGCAAACAGTAAAGTGGGGGATATTATTGTGCCATTTATTGGATTTCATTCGGCAATGTTAAACGAAGTATTAAAAATTAATACTTTTTAAATTAATACCTGGTCAGACTCGTTCCTCTGCACACCTGGGTGGCCTGAATAACAGATTAGTAAGAAATACTGGAGGCGTGGATATAGGATTATAGATAATGCCACATTCATAGAAATGTATGAAGAAACATCAAACATGACATATATGATTTGATTAATCTCACTGATAAATCATTTACGCCTCCAAAAGATCTCTTTGGAAGACTAAGATAAATACGATTTTATGGTTACACTAAAATGTTTGTGTTGTCACTTAAAAAGAAACTGTATAAGTTTTATATTGGCTCTATAACTCAGATTCCAACTAGAAGTGTCAGTCCTCTTCGGAAGTGCCAGTCCACAGTGGACCAATTTATATGATGGTGGTTAAATATTGAATGATACGGCTTATCTTTCTTTCTTTATCTTTTCAGTTTTTTATTATTCGCTTATACCGTCATTGAATCCTTTCAGAATTGAATTAATCCTTTGTGTCCCTTTCAATGATTGTAGAAATATTATTTGCTTTCTTATAAATAAAATACAAATACCAAAATCTTTTAATTTATAAACTCTTTCCTCCTTCACAAGCATATTGCTCAAGATGTTGTATTAATTTGTTTTATATTAATAAATTAATAAAATTAAGAGAAGTCAAATTTTAAAATTGATAGAGAAATATATCACATAAAAAATCCTAGACGACAACCTCCTTAAGTTTATGAGGACATACTGTTTTATTGACACGAGGTGATCCACGCTCCACCATAAATTTTATCACACTTATTCAAGCCATTGAAAGGTTCGGCATCTAAGTAACAGAGGCTGGGATGCTCCAGGATGGCCTCTCGACCCATCTAGTTGTTCCAGGGCTGATATATCAGAAAATAATTTTTCTGCTGCAGACGGACTGGAACTTGAGTTCAAGAGTCAAGTTCAACCCTATCCACTGAGCTATTCCACACTATTGCATGTGACCAAAAATATATATCTTGTTTTCTAAAAGGATCAGCTTGTGCTTTGTGACATCATGCCTACATTTTTGGAAAATATGTTTTTTGAAAAAGATGTTCTGAAATAACCTTCAGTTTAGAAACCATGATTTCGTGGCCATAAGTCAAATAATTATTTCACTGTGGAGTTAACATTTATTATTAGAAGGTTTTCTATATTAATCGACTAAAACAAAACATGAAATCATTAGACGCATGAAATCGTGTGATTGCAGTTCCTTTTAAAAAATTGACATCAGTTGATGTTGACAAATCTAGTGAGAATGTTCGGATGTGAATTACACCCAAAATGAGTGATTTTTGAAAAAAAAAAAAATTCTTTCTCTTTTCTTCTCTTGATGGACTCTTCATCAGTTGTTAAGTTGTTTTTTAATATCAATTCCGTAATGAATTTGTAATATGGTTACTAAATTATCTTTTAGGTAGCTCTAACAATATCAGCTGCTCGTTTTTCCTCCATTTTTATATTGATTTTTAACTAACTTAATTACGAACTTCAATTATTTTATTTATTTTGATGAGTGAGGCATCAAAATAAAGAGAATTTCATAGAGAATTGACGAATCCTAATTTACGTTGTTAAATTCTTGCTAGGACTTAAATAAAAGTTGTGGAAAAACTGGAAGGTTTCAAAGTTCCGACGATAGAGCGTAACGTTTTTGAGATACTGCACGATATAGGGCCGCCAGGCCGCATATTTAATACAGGACATGGGTTCTTGCGGCCCTAAATCGTCCAGTATCTCAAAAAGTCGTACTCTCAAGCTCGTATGTACGTTCCGCGTCGATATCTTTAAAACCCGACCCATCCCGCCTCGACCTCGACCCCCTGTCGTCGGAACTTTGAAACCTTCCAGTTTTTCCATCACTTTTATTTAAGCCCTAGTAAGAATTTAATAACGGAAACTAGGATTCGTCAATTCTCCATGAAATTCTCTTTGTTTTGATACTCATCGTACTCTATAGCTTCGGAGAGTCGAAAAAGGGATCTATACTACCTTACTATATGTAGAGAAGTGATGTTAAATTACTTATTTTGGAAAAAATAGTCAAAATGGATTCAGAGATTGTCAAAATTGATATTTCCGTGGGAGGATGGTCGGTGGAAATTACTAGGAAGTTCCTCTCGGCTAAGTACGATGGACTCGCTGACCAACAATGAGAGCGTCCTTCCCCCAGGCTTGCTGGAGGGTGTGATGTAGGTTTGAACGCCCTGCTCACATATTTTTCGTTGCCGAAAAAAAGTCATAAACCTCTGAGGTAAAACGCTCACTACCCGGAAGTAAACTAGTCTCCCGTTCGGGTCTCCAGGTGGTGACTACTTCAAGGGATTCTTGGCGAAACTTGTAAATTAGAGATTTAGGTACATGGATGTAGACCATGAGAAGTTTTAATACAGGAGCTGGATTAAAATCGGTGGAAAACGAGTTTAAGGGATACAATTTCGATATCGTGGCGCTGCCAGAGGTTCGCTGGCCAAGGGGAGGTTCGTCAACAGAAGGGAATTATACTATTTGGTACGGTGGGAGCGGTAATTATTGTTTAGATACTGGATTTTTTATTACGAATAGAATGCTGTTCGTATTGAGGGAGGTACAGTTTTTTAGTGATAGGATATCAATGACCATATTTCAGAGACTTTGGTTTAAAATCGCGTTGATAAACGTACATTCTCCTACTGAAGACAATGATGATGAAGTTAAATTCGAATTTTATGAAAAACTAGAGTGGGTTTACGATAAACTACCGCGAAATTTTATGAAAATAATATTAGGAACGTGAAGGTGGGCAGAGAAGATTTTTCGACGATCGGTCTTATCCGCAAGAAGGTCTGCACGAACATAGTTATGATAATGGGACTCGACAAATAAACTTTGCTATCTCGAAAAACCTAACAATCAAAAGTACTGCGTTTAAACGTAAGGATATTAATAAGTATGCATGGACCTCGTCGAATTCTCAAAGACGAAATAAATTGTATGTCTTTATACAACAAAGATGGCAAAATATTATAATTAAGTGAGATGTTATCGTAGGGCAGAATGTGGGTCAGATCATGAACTAGTAATTGCGAAAATTGCGAAAAAAACAGAAAATAAAGCCGTATTTGTTCCAAAAATATTGATTTAGATAAATTGAAAAATCCTTCAATTAGAAATCAATTCGCATTTAGATGTCAAGAATATGTTTGAAGTCTTAGAATCTTTAGACGGGGAAGGTGAATGTATAGACGCGTAATGGGTCGGAATTAGGGATAATATTACAGTGGTCTGTAATTTGAGTCTTGGGAAAAGGGAGAGTAAAAAGAACAAACCGTGGTTCGATAATGATAAGCCTAAACTTGAGTGAAAAAACTGTTAAATTAAAAGCTCTAAATAATCCCAGCGAAAACAATGTTTCTAACTTCCGAGCCTTAATGAGTGAAACGTTTAAATTCCTCAGAAATTATAAAAGAGAATATCTTAAAAATAAAATAAGCAGATCTCGTAAACGGTTTGACTCGCAATGAATATAATTAGAAATGGAAATAAAAATATCTTGGCCAATCCGGAGAATATTTTGAATAAATTTAAAAAACACTTTGAAAGTATTTTGAATTCAGGAAATAATGGTCAATATCCTCCTTCTGAATATCAGACTGCTGAACCGTTAATAGAAGAACCGAGTATAAAGGAAGTCAAATTAGCCATCGGAAAATTAAAATCTCATAAAGCAGCGGAAACCGAAAACATTCCAAGTGAATTAATAAAAGCGAGCGGGGAAGCTGGAGTTTCAAAAATGCATATTTTGGCTAAAAAGATCTGGTAAAATGAAAAAATGCCCAAAGAATTGAAAGAATCTATACTTATTCCGATTGACAAAAAGGGACCGAGGACGCATTGTAATAACTACCATATCTCGGAATATCGCTCCTCTCGATATGTTATAAAATATTCTCGTTGGTCCTAATATGCCAAGGAAATTATTGGATATTTTTTACCATTGTGGTTTTAGACGGAACCGATCAACTTTCGATCAAATATTAGAAAAAAAAATAGAATACAACGGTGTAGTTCATCAGTTTTTGTTCGATTTCCATAAGGATTATGATTCCATACCAGAGACTGTATAATATTCTGATTGAACAGGGAATATCAAAGAAGTTTGTAAATCTAGTAGGGATGTGCATGACCGAAACATTCAATAAAGTTAGAATCGGTAATTATTTTTCAGAGAAATTTGAAGTTCGATCGAGTTTTAAACAAGTTGATTCTCTTTCACCTATTTAATTAAGCACTGGAGTTTGTCATTAGAAAGGTGATCCGTACTGAAATGGGTTTAGATCTAGGTGACAAAATATCTCCACGTTCAGTGAGGACACTGAACCATAAAACTGAATACAACAACGTTGATGAAAGTCGTTAAAGAGGTTGGCCTCGGAATAAATACGAATAATATATATAGCTACAGAAACGGTGGCGATTTTGATGATATAGAAATGGGAGGGAATAGGTTTGAAAACGTTGAGACGTTTAAGTATTTGAGATATATGATTACTAGAAAAAACGAAATTCAGGTGAAAATAAATGCGGATATATTAAATGCGGGAAATGCTTGTTATTTTTTGGTATCAACATTCCTTAGGTCCCGCATTTTGTCCAGAAACTTAAAAGTTAGAATTTACAAAATTATTATCCTTCCTCCTGTTCTGTACGGGTGTCAATCAGGCCCGCTAAACTTGATGGACGAACAATGCCTTAAGGTCTTCGAGAATGAGATATTGCGTAAAATATTTGGTCCGAAAAAGGATGAGTCCACAGGAGAATTTAGGAGGTTACACAACGCGGAATTGCAGAGCATGCACTCTGTTAATATAATCGAAGTGATATCATCGCGAAGGTTGAAATGGCCTTGTAAAGTTGTGGGCTGAGTAACGAACGAATTCCTAAAAAGTTAATAAATGCTGACCCGACTGGTAAACGTCCCAAGGGGTAGATCGAAATGTAAGAGTGATGAGGCTGCGCTAAGTGTGATCTTACGGATTTGGATTTGGACGGTAGTCGGTGGACCGATGTTTATAGACAACATTGGTGGTATCGGCATCGAACCTTCGGGTTCGTTAAACCTTTCAATATTTTATTTACTTTATAACACTTCCTTTACTTGGTACAAGTAATAATAAGGATTTAATAAATCATTTTGTTACTGGCTTTCCCACCAATCAATGTTCTAAGGAATTAATTGTTCAAAACTAATTAATTAAATCACTATTGGAAAGATTTTTAAGGCTATAGAAGGAGTTTCTGAACCGCTGTGCATCGCATTAAAGTTTTGAACATCAGTTGTTTATTGTTTATTGTAGAAATGAGTTCATGACATAGGGATACCACACCTACCTCCCCGGTTTAATACGGATATATTCCGGTACGATTCGGTACGGAAATCGTTTAATTATATATTTGAAATAGTCATTTCTGTTAATTTTATATTGTTATCATTAAGTGAAAGGATATATTAATTAAGGCTATATTAAATTTATATAAAATAGTCATTAAGAAAACACAAGTTAGCAATAACTGGAAGGAGCCTAGGGCAACGCTCTTTATCTGGAGATACGATAGGGTCATTTCCTGGAAGTACTGCCTCCAGAAAATATTCTTAGCCTCTAAATAACCTTATCTTAGATGAAGGAGGACATCGTTATAGTTATCAAAGAAACTAAAAGATAAAAACTGCAACAACCTTGCAAATGACTCAGATAGATAGATATGGATCATTCTTCGAAAATAGGATTTTCATATAATTTTCTTACTACTTAAGATAGCATTGTATTTTCATTTTTTATATTGCATCTTAGATGCTTTTGTCAAAATATCCTATCGTAATTGTTTTTAGAACGGAATATAAATCAAAATACAGTCAGTTCTCGGCTTACGACCATTCTGACTTACGACAAAAAAAACATTTTTCTGTTTTTGTCATCAATTACATGCTCCTGGTATAAAACAAGATGATCCATCAATTTTCGCAGCTGATGCCCAGTCGGTTACCATTGTCAGTAACCCAGGTTTGAGAGTGGTTGTCAAAAATATATTATCAACAAAGAAGATGAAATTATCCTAAAATAAATGTTATGTCCAAATATAATATATTATGTAACTGTTTCCTTGTACATTTAGCTAACAAATAAATATTTTTACGTAAATACTTTGGTTTTATATTTTTTCCGACTTATGTTGATAAACGGAACTCTGCCGTAACTCGAGAACTGACTGAATTCCAATTTTCAAAAGTGAGAGGGTGAGATTGTGTGTGAGGGAGTGAGCCGAGTAGAGGCGAAAGTAAGGATGAGGGGATATTAGAAGGAAATAATGACAATAAAATCAAATAAAAATATATAGTTTTATTGAAATATCTTTAGTTTCAATAATTTTTAGTTAAATACTTACATTATTATAAAATCATTATTATATTATTAATATTAAATTATTACAAAGTATATAAGACAAATTAATTTTAGTCTGTTAATAAGGCAACCGAATTAAAGACATATTGAATGAAATAAAATTTTTATATTAAATAAAAAGTGAGAGAGTG
Organism: Rhaphigaster nebulosa; assembly: GCA_948150685.1. NCBI lineage: Eukaryota > Metazoa > Arthropoda > Insecta > Hemiptera > Pentatomidae > Rhaphigaster > Rhaphigaster nebulosa. The sequence goes on along the minus strand of OX411309.1, from coordinate 64,883,325 downwards.
TTGGTTTTTTACGTATTCATTGTCTACTGATTAGGCCTTAGATTTACAGCCTCCATATTTATACCACACCTAATTATATAAAATCTGCAGGACTAGAATAGAAGTTCATCAAATATTAAGCTTCCTTCTTTCTTACTTGAGGAGGTGAGGGACTGAGGATCACCAAACACAAAGCACATTTTTAAACTTAATTTTTTTAACAGCTTGTGAATGGAGGTTTCTATATTTGGAAATCCACTGAGATTAATAAATACATTTTTTAATATTACTTTAATTTATAACAAATGAATAAAAAATTCTCAAAGGAATAATAGTGTTTAATGTAATATAAAGTAATTTCGATTCGACTTCCCTTCGAAACCTCCATTTCTCTCAACTTCGATTACAATTACCTGTTCGGATCGAACAGGTTAAGATTATCCAACTGTTTTCCCCAGCTGTAGATGGCTGTTAGTTCACTTGGCGCTCATTTTTGAAATAAGCCATGGAGTGACTCACGTGCTCAAGGCATAAGCAATCAATTTAAATCATTGTCAATGCAATTATTCAATGACGAATTTGTTTTTAGTTTTTGAAAATAATGAGCATGTTTTCACAGCTAATTTTTTTTTATAGCCGTAGGTTAGGTTTTCTGGCAGCTAGACAATGTTAATGTAAACTATTCAAGTAATGGGACATATCTGACAGTGAAGATTTTAATGTTTATAACATCTTTGCACATGCAAAATTATTATTAACATGAAAGCTAATCTCTGATGAAACAACTTAAGACCATGCTTCATCAAAATCTGTCAAAAAATGTTTGTCAGATGCATCCAAAAAGTACGATTTCTTCATGGGACCGGGATTTCCCTTTTTTCGAAGAATGACCCATATACTTATTTACAAATATTTTAAAGTTTTTTTTATGATAGAAAAAAAAATACTAAAATAATGCATGCAGGAATAATGTTTTTTATCCGTGACACCTTGTATGTACCTATTCGTGATAATAAATGTAATATAAACCTCCGTGTTATAAGGTTTATTAAAAAATACTTAATATTTTCATCTCGACATTTTATAAAAGTTTCTTGTTATTTAAAAATAAAATTGTAGTACATTGAAGGATAATACATCAAAAATTACACTCTTGTGTTAGTATGCTCTCACATTAGCTAATAACACTGCACTCATAATTCATATATATATATTGGGTTTAACTCAGAATGTTTCCTGTTGGGCTGCACCATATTAATTCTGAATAAAAGATACATATTATATAAGCAATATATATTCACAGCAATTGTACTCTTTATCTGCGCCGTTTTCTTATCATATATCCGATATTTGCTGTATCGCCAAAGCGGGAAAGGAACCTTTTACTTCAGCTCTTCGGGTGTTATTTATATCAATTTATTGACACTGAAGCCATAGCAAAGGCTCTGCTATTCTGTTACTTATATTTCAGAAGGGAAGTCGAATCGAAATTACTTTATATAACATTAAACACTATTATTCCTTTGAGAATTTTCTATTCACTTGTTATAAATTAAACTATTATTAAAAAATGTATTTATTAATCTCAGTGTATTTCCAAATATATGTTATATTAAATCGTTCCTCTTAGAGTTCACAAGAGATGCCAAACCCATCTAATAAGAGCGAGATCAATTATTATCACAATTGAAGTTATATGTTCAGAAAACAAACATCACTCATAATGATGGATTAATATCTATGAAATATGAAAAGTAAATATATCAATTTATCAATTAATAGGTAATTTAAATTACATAATTATTATAATATTGTTTTAATTCATAATTTTTTTTCAATGGACTCTCATTTGTTAAATAACTGCATTTTTCATTTATTGGTTCTTATGTGGGTTTACCATGTAAGGAAAAGATGTAAAAAAGTGCATATATATATATATATATATATATATATATATATATATATATATATTCAAATTTATAAAAGAGAGTTTTTCATCTCGCTTGTCTTATACAGATAGACATTGTAGTTTTATTTATTTATTTTTGCTTTGGTTTTAATACATTCTACAATTTATTTTTAAAAATTAATAATATTACTTTGACAGGTTGAATTAATAAAGGGATCTGCACAAAATTTGAAGATTCCATTTGGAAGTTGAAGAATTATGATCGGTTTTGCCGTTTTCGTCCTACTTTATGCCGCGGCTTTTCCCTGAGACTACTTGGCCAATTTCCGAGTCACCCCAGTATGTTTCTCGTGGCTTTACATTAACATCCTTCACTTTGTTTCAACATTGCGGTCGATTAGAGGCATAGTGTTTTGGGATTGTTAAAAAAAAATAATAAAATTACACAAGGACGTGACATAATAAACAAATTTTTCTTCCGAACTCATCGAAGGATCGGGAACCTATTTCGAGAATCGGTGTGCTCTAGACGGTCTCCTAATTCCAATATCGATCAAGGGCTGATAAAAAAAAAAAATATAAATATTGTTAATTTCATCTAGACTCCAACGTGGACCCCGTTGCAAGGATTTCCAGTATTCACTTAATAGATTTTTTTTCTAGACATGGCTGTTGCAGTAGTATATTTAGTACTGGCCAATCTACCAACGCAACGATCTTAAACGACCTTATTATGAAACATAATACAGCTTCCAGAAGTTCTTCATGTCCTTCCGGCTATTAAGATATCCTGTTTCAGCCCTAAAACCCTCTCAAAGAGCTTCCCTTCAAATTCCTTGTCGCCTTTTATGCCTATTTCTCCAAGAAAAAATATCATTGCAGCTTTTATGATTCATCAGCTGGTTAACATTTTAAAGTTTATTTTGTAATTTAAAAAATGTCTAATTAACATCACTGTAATTAATTATGTTGTCATTTATAATTACGATTTTATTTGTTACAAGCCGACGCCCTCGGCTCCCACGCGAATATTTAATTTCTGTTATTTCGTTTTAATTTATGTGTTTGAGGTAAGTACAACTATAATGCATTTAATAACTGTGTTATACATTTTGTGTGCGTGAGGTAAGCCCCGCTTCTGCCACTCTACAGCATGCATGTAACACCAACTTAGACCGAAAATAGAGCCTTTAGTCAAGACATGCATCATTTTTTTTTTAAATTTTCAAATGAAACACTTGAGCTGTTATATCGTGTCTGCCTGAGACTTTCGTTCATCTTCTAAGGCATCTCCAATTTTAGACCATTTCAGGTTATACATAAATATGATAAACAAATCAGGACGATCATAGCGAAGAACATATATCATGACATCCTGAGTTCACTCATGCATATAGCGGGACCCACCAGTAAAACAGGATGGCAACACAAATATCTTTCCAATATCCGAAATTTTACTATCCCCCTTATACATGACATTTTTAAGATGAACATAGTTTTCCGATGCCGCTTGCTCTAGTCGAATCTTATAAAGCTAAGCCATTCTATCTCTGTCTTTGCATAGTTTGTAGTTTTCGAATAATTTAACATTATAATTGAACGGGTTTCCTTGGAAATCCTGTTTTCGCTGAAAACATGAATGCAATGTCAATGTGCTTTTTATAAATCGACGTCGTTTTTTGAAAAAAAGGTGTAAGCGCCATGTAACAAACTTTGTGGGAAACGCACGAAACGATTTTTTTTTTTTTTTAAATTTTATTCTTTATTGTATACAGTAGGAGTTTATTAAGGTGGGAAAAGCTGTATAGATAATTACAATATATTCTTAAGACTTCTGGCACTGGTTAAGGCCTGAGTGACGACTGGGAGTCGTTTGTATTTTATGCTTACGTAATCAATATACGATTTTTAGACAACTTCTAATTTTTTGTTTCGACATATCGTCAACGGGAATTGATAGAGGTGGTGTTTAGATCATACAATAAATTGAAACCTAAATTTCAAATTTTTGGCACTTAAGCCTTTTTTAAAAAACGATGTCGATAAGTATTTGTCAAAGCTGGTCCTTAAGCCCGGTTCAGATGATTTTATTTTGTAAAGAATATAATTATCTTTCAAATGAGTACCTACACTTTTCCAGGAGATGTATAGTTTTCGAGCTATTCAAAATTTTTTCAGGCTTTAGAAATAATTTTGTTTAACCACTTAGATTACGATTTTTTTTAAACCCAGCCTTGTTGCACACTTGAAACATAAGGGGAACCACCATTAAAAATTTCAGCTCCATAGGCATTGTTGTTTTTGAGATACAGTGATGACTATATAGTTGGTAACTTGCTTTTATAGATATAGATGATGCTTTCACACAATAATTTCACTCTTATTAATATGTTTTTGAAGTGAACTTGCTTGCACATGTGATGAAGTTGTCATGACAACGATTACAAAGTTATCTATTTTACTTCCTTGTACGAAGTAAAGGAAGTATTGTGATCGCGAAAATTTTCGGTTTTCAGATTTCAACGGAAATATCCATTTTGACCATCCCTGAATCCATTTTGACTAGTTTCGTCGTGGCGTCTATACGTACGTCCGTACGTACGTTCGATTGTATTTCGCATAACTCAAAAACGGTTAGCCGTAGAAAGTTGAAATTTTGTATTTAGGATTGCTTTAAAATCTAGTTGTTAACCTCCCTTTTTGGTTACTGCTTGATCACCGGAAGTGGTACTTTACTTAAAGGTCATAATTGATTTACATTAAAAATTATGTTAAAATACTATGCAAAACTTCTCAAATTTAGTATTTATAACTTTTATATTGATTTAAATAACATACTAGATTTTGGTCTAAATTTGAAAACCGGAAGGGGTACTTTACTTGAAGATCATGTTAGGCTTTCATCAAAAATTGTATTTAAATATAATGTAAAACATCTCAAATTTTGTAAATAGGACTTTTATATCGCTATGAATATATTTAATATTTTGATTCAAATTGGTGAGCCTAAAAGTGTACTTTATTTGAAGGTCATAATAAGCTTACATCAAAAATTATATTTAAATTAAAAGAGAAATCATATGTTTCGATAATAAAGGTTACAAACTCAATTTGGTGTCCAATCCAATTAAACATTTTTATTACTTATTTTAAGTGTTAAAATTGAGTGTAAAATACTGGTTTTTTTCTTCCCATTTGTGTGTGTGTGTTTCAATAGATGGATGACGCCGAGTGTCGTTTTTGAGATACTGCAATCTTCGGAAACTAGTAACCAAATTCAGGATCAGTTTTTGAGCCACCGATTTATAGTTTAATAGTCGTACAAGTAGGTCACATGTTGTCCAAATCAGATATTTTTACACATTTCTCCCTTTAATGGGATGATTTCGAAAAAAAATAATGCGTATAAACTTTCCGTAAGATATTCTCTAAGTGATAGTGAAAACCACATCAAAATCGACCGACTACTTTTCGAGTTTTGCGAGCACAAACATACGTAGGCTGAATTTATATATATATATATATATATATATATATATATATATATATATATATATATATATATAGATATATACTTTTTTACATCTTTTCCTTACATGGTAAACCCACATAAGAACCAATAAATCATCAGAGCTCCATCCAAGACATAAGAAGCTACCGTGGAGCAGACTGTGATTCGGACCACACACTGATTAGGATCAAATTCTGTCAGAAATGGTGAATTGGTGAGATTGACGAAGGCGTGTATAAACGACCCCAAATGTAGAGTGCTTTAAATTTTGAATTTGGGATTTGAATTCTTTCAAAAATTAAGATATTTAGTTAGAATGGTTCAGCATAATATTTATTGATTGCCCGAGAAAGAGATTGTTTGCCTTCTGGTGCTTTCCCCTTTTTTTGTTAAGTATTTAAATATAAAGGCATTGTATTTAATATATTTATATTAAATTAAATTAAATATATTAAATATTTATACATTGTACTAGCATGAAAAAAAATTGCTATAACATATTTATTATTTATTTTATTTGGAAAGCATTAAACGAGACAACTTTAAATTTATGATTATTGTTTATACCGTTACTCCCTTTAGCGTAAATTTTAACTATACCCGGTGGTTTAATGAAAGGACCTGCATTAATGATGGAGAGCATCAGGTGCCGTTGGTAGTGACGCTTAAATGACTATCAACCTCCACTCATTTTACAGACTTGCCGGTAAGAGGAATTACAATCTACAAAGTTGATTAGTTCAATTTACTGGTGATGTGAAGTGGGTATGATACGGGTCAATGTCAAGTATTTCAACGCCTGGAATTCATATTGAAATAGAATTACATAACCACTTACCTACCATCAATTGGAACTTTATCACTGAAAATGTCATCAGCAAGAAAACGCTGCAAACTGTTACACAATAGTTTATTATTCACAAATATATTGTCTTTCTATCATTGTTCTCTCCCAATTAGTTGTTATGAGCGTTATCTAATAGTTTAGTCCCATGGGCTGGACTGTTTATTGTATAAAAACGTCAGTCCGTGTTGTTGAGGGTGGTTAGTATTGCTAGCAGTTATTTTATTTTTATTATTTTTTTTATATATCAACTCTACAAAAATTGTAAGAAAATTCATTCCATAGAATATCCATCCCAAGGATACATATCAACGTCGTGGTGTACAGGAAAATACATGAAACGCTTTTTCTGCAAATTACAATACATATTTTTTAAATTCTTTATTGTATACAGTAGCAATTTATTAATGTGGCAAAACCTTTATGATTACAATATATTTCTAAGGCTTCTACCACTGGTTAAGACCAGAGTGACAGCTGAGAGTCGCTGGCGCTTTAGCGTTTTTCAAAAAACGACATTGATATATTCTGTATATAATAAATAAATAATTTATTAATTTTAATTGAGTCGGTTTTTTAATTGAAAAAAGGCATAAAAAACATAAAACAAAATAAAAAAATTAATGAGACTAATAATAGTAATTATTTGAACTGTAGACCTCATGAAGAAACATAAAATCTCTTTTTTGCAGCTTTTATTAAAGAATTAGCCCATAGGCTATAGTTGTTATTGACATAGTTGTTATTGATTGAAAAGCCAACGTCGTCTCTCAGACATCAATATATATTTTGAATCTTTTATGATCAATAAATCTAATATTCTACCAATTAAAGGATTTTGATTTTATATATATTTTTTAAATAAACCTCTTACGCCATTTAAGTGTTTTCAATTTTTATATTAGTTATTATTAAAGATAATTTAAGATACGGCCTTAGTGACGGAGCTCATATTTTTGTTTCATTCAAAATATAACTTAATCTCCTCACAATTAATGGAATTATCAGATTTTGTTTTCCCTTCACCATCCATGTCACTGAGTAAAAACAAAATTCTTACAGCCTTCGTTTTAAACGACTTCAAGGAATATCCATTTCAAATTTGAAGAACAACTCGTTCGCTTGTGACGCCGAAACAATTTTTATGATACGAGTCAATTAAAATCTTAAATCGGAATCAGAAAATTAAAAATCCCTTCAAATAAGTCGGTTTTTCTGATTCCGAGGAACATTTTTGCCAACTTTGAAGAAAAGCGGACAACGCTTTCGGTCGTGACTGCGAAACAAACTGATTCCTGATGATACAGGCCCATTAAAACGACCGCCATCTTCAATCCCTACACATATGTCGTTTATCCTTACTTAAAAGAACATTTGTACCAAATTTGATAAGAATTGAAAGACACGTTTGGTCGTAATCGCATCACAATTTTTTTTTTTTTTTTAATTCCCCCTTCCCGACCTTTCGGTCATACGGGGTCGTGGCGGCAGTGGGGTATTACGCTGGGGTAAGCATATGCCACTACCACCAATAAACTGCTCATTTATTTAATATCTTATTTTACAATTTTACTTGGGGATAATATATTTATGGGGACAATGAATCCTGCTACTATGGTGCAGCCCACCTTAGGGCTGCACCTTATTATCCGCTGTGGAGCAGCCCGGTGCGCGGTTGCGTACCTTAGGGCTGCACCTTATCCTCTGCCGGGCGGCGTGGCTAGCCGGAAACCTCCATGCCCTGTCAGCATCTGGGAGACCCAGTAATCAGGGAGGACCCATCTTGCCTTCAGCCTTTCTTGGACGGTGGGGAAGAACTTCCTTAGGGTAGCTCCCTTCTGACTCCCTACCCACCGTCCATTCCACTCATCGATGGTATCCTCCCTCAATATCTTCTTCCATTGGTTGGGGTTCTCGCCGATTCTGGTACGGAGTCCCTCCGGTAGCGCATCGAGCCCCTGCCTCTTCACATTATACTTTATTCTGTCCTCCTTGAAGACGAGGTCTAGGTGCATCGCTCCGGCATCGCATCACAAACAGACAGCAGACAACTGAAAAGCGGAATTGTGGTGACGAAACTGGACCACGCTTACGCTCTGTTAATTAGTGCTGACTAGCAAAAACGTTTTGTATTGTGTAATAATTTGCTGCGTTTTTATATGTTAATGGAAATAAGTTTTTTCCAGACGAAGCCCTTTTTCTAATTAAAATTAAATGAATAAAAATCTGTTAGCAGCAGAACTCTGTCACTAAAGTCTTATTTTCACTATACTACAAAATATTAAAAAACGGGGGAGTGAGAAAAAAGTCGAGACCCGCAAAAGACAGTTTCCTAACTTAGCGAAATTTAGCCATTATTTTTAACATTTTGTTCTTCCTCTCCGCTGACCATCGATGCAGAAAGCCCTACACACAGAATTTCAGCTCGATTGACCCAACGGGTGCCACTGGGGTTGTAATAGCCACATGTTTGCTAATACCAGCCCTATTTAGATGAAATTTCTTTTGTTTTATAGGTAAATTAATTTCCTTGAGCTCAACTAACTCCGTTCAAATATAAATTTTCAACCCTATAAACTAATTTGGAATATTATTAACTGTAGAGATGCCGAAATTTCAGGTAAACATACCGAAACTTTGACTTGAATTTAGCCATTCTTTAATATACCTCCTTTTATTTCATAGATAATTTAATTTCCTTTCAAATGCAACAGGTTTTGAGCCCCCTAACTTAATTTGGAGGTATTTCAGAGGTGCGCAAATATTTAAAAAAATCGAAAAACCTGAGGGTGTGGGGTAATCAAGTTGAGACACTCAAAAGATACACCCCTCACACCAACTTAATTCAAATACAAATTTTCAACCCTATAAACTAATTTGGGGGAGCTGTAGAGAAGCTCAAAACATTAAAAACTCCGAAATTTCCGAAATACTGTAATTTTGACTGAAATTTAGCCATTCTTTAATGGTATCGTTCTGCCAAGAAAATCCTATATACCGAATTTTAGCGCATTTTGTTTTTTTCGGAGTAAATACGACTAAAAAGATTTTAAAAAAAGTAATACCACTTCTTTAATAGAAAATAATAAAATATTTTTTATTTTTTAAGTCGGTGTCAAAAAAGAAAGCAAATTAAATTATTTTACGCACTTTTGCCAATGAAACATTCTACGTACTTTCAATACGTATTTTCAATATTACGTATCTTTCAATATACTACGTATCTTTCAATATTTACTATTTGCTTCAACGTTACCACTACAACTCAAAAATGACTCGCTCCAATACTAAGTTTGGTGGTAGCTGCGTCGATTTAAACGTTTTAATGTATTTCAAGCGTTTAGCGTGCGCCGCAACATGACATAAACAAGGATTCGGCGTGCCAAATTTACCTACTTTCATGAAGCCCTTTCCTCAGCTCCTGATTCCAAATCAAAATGGACACTTTTCCGCAAACTATCCCACTGTGAACCTTCTAGATCCCCTTCTTAACTAGTTTTTCCAGTTTCACCTTACGATTTAAATTCACATTTTACCTATATATCCGCCCTATACCTCCCTTCCACCAACCCCTTTTTCCTTCTCCCCTGGGACATCATTTAACGATAAATACTTTTATTTTTCCTATATTTCCCCCACCGACCTTTTATCAGCCGTAATGAAATACCATAGTGATTCTACCGACTCAGATGATATCCCCTTCAAATTGATAAAACTATGTCTCTCTGAAATCCTTTCGGTTCTCCTTTTCATCTACGATTTCTCTCTTCAGAATTCTGTATTCCCCACCTCTTGGAAAAAAACCATTGTTCATCCTATAAACAAAAATCCTAATCCTTCTTCTCCCGATGATTTTCGCCCAGTTTCAATCCTCAATCCTTCCTGACCTCTCAAAACCATTAGAAAGATGAGTGCAATCGCAAGTTTCCAATTTTCTTAAAGATCCCAAGCAACATGATCCTCATAAATCTAGTTTTCGACTCACATAATCTGCCCTAATTAGTATTAGTAGTGATGTTCAGATCGCCATAGATGATATAAAATTAACTATCCTTGTACTTTTCCAAAGTCTTTGACTCCATAAACCATTCCATCTTGTTTTCAAAACTAAAATCATTATCCTTCTCCAACAGTTCTATCTGTTCGTTTGAATCTTTCCTCTCTCAGCGTACCCAAGTAGTCACCCAAGCACCTAACCAGTCTTCATCTTCTTACTCTCTCCTCAGGTGTGGTCCAGGATTCGAGTATATCTCTTTTTATCTTCTGGTCCGAAATCAATGGCCTTCCTGTATCGATCCTTCATTGTTCCTTTCACCTTTATGCCGATGATTCCCAAATCTATTTATCCTATGCTCCTTCCGAATTATCCGTAACGTTAGCAAAGATTCAAGAAGACGCAGATAGAATCAGCGCATGGTCAAATTTAAATGGATTAAGGCTAAACGCTGCAAAAACTCAGGCCATTGTCATTGGTTCCATAACCTTTCTCTGATCCAATACTAACTTTTCTATCTTATACCGTAATGATCATCCCATCTGCTCCTCCGTTAAAAACTTAGATATTATTATTGACCAAAACCTCTCCTGGAACCACAATATTTCCAATATATCTCGACGGTCAACTTCTATCCTCAAATTATTTCATCGCTTCAGCCATTTCCTACCCAGATCTACCCATTGACTCCTTGTATCCTCTCTTATCTTTCCCACTTTGATAACGGCTGCGTGGTGTCCTGTGGCCTCTCGGTGGATTTCGGAGGCAGACTAAAAAGAATAATGAACAGCTTGTTCAGACTAAAAAGATGTGCTGGATGTGCTGATTATTCCGAGACGTTCCCGTGTTTACCATTATACTGAGTTAGGTTGACTCTACCCTAGCTACCTTATATAATATTTCCTAGGCTCATTCCTTTTTCAAATAATCAACCATCGCCCCTCCTATGACTACAATCTCCTTCAGTTTAGACTAGCTAGTCACTCCCTCACGATCAGATCTCGACCTTCTGATTTATGTACCACTTTTTACAGATCTACCTCATTTCAACAATCCTTTGTTGCCCTTTCCACCACTTTCTGGAATTTCCTCCCTCTTTAAATCCGGCATGTATTATGCACATTTTAAACCCTTCTATTCCAGTTTCTCTTCACAATCAAGTCAGATGCTGTCTAACGTTTAATAACTGGCTAACCTTTGATAACTGTTTTTATGAACATATATTTCATTTCACTTTTCAAACACATTGTTTTTTTTCCTGTACTAGAACAGTTCTTATTCTTTACGAATTCTTTATAAAGCTATAATGTATTATTTTTAAAAATATTTCTCTCTCTCTTTTCTATGGCTCTTTTTTTTTTTTTTTTTTTTTTTTTAGTTTGAAAAGTCTCCTTTAGCTGATCAGCTATAGCAACTTTAGTTAAACTGTACTTGAAAATTAGATGATGGTCACACTCCAGATTTATTGTCTTCATTTTTTTTCTTCTTTTTTTAAACTGAAGATTTTCTTAAATAATTCTGTCGGTTTCTGAGATGGCTGTAAATTGGGAAAGAAACTACTCTAGTGTAGTTAATGTTGCGATGTTTTTTCAACAGCTCTTTGCCACTGAGATCTGAAGTTCAGAGCAAACACCTTCTGTAAATAAAAAGTGGAGATACCTGTGCTAATGTTTCCTCTCGGCTGTCTTTTTGCTACCAAACTTTCGCCATAATTGCTGCGATTCGACAGTTATAATTCTCCCTTTTATTTGTGCGGTGTAAAACGACACAAAGATAATTAGAAAATTCCTATTTATAATTAGGAAATTTCGGAAAAATTTAATAAAATGTTATAATTCTTGAAAATTATTTCCTCCATGGTATCTAAAAACGAAATTGATGTAAAGCTAGAAAATTTAGTAGGTACATTTAATGATTTTTCGATGGTCTAAAATATTTTTGTGAATCTGTAATATTAAGGCCAACAATAAGGAATAGAAGTTGTTTTTTTTTTTTTGTTTTTTTTTATAATAAAATCAGAAACTTACTCATATGATTCCACATCTAATTTCTGAGGTTCCATATAAATTAATTTTGTGTTTGTTCCCAATTTGATTTAAAAAAAAGAGCTTTTATATAAAAAATCGATGGACTGTACTATGTGAAAACTAAAAAAAGTTGTATGATATGATATATATAAATATATACATTCACATTTATAATTAACTAGTGTTAAATATAATACCACTAATTCAATAGATAACCTTCAGTTAATTATTTTCAATATTCGTTTAGTAGACTTATCTTAATTGATTACTTTGAAAATTATTTTAAAGTTGTAATATGTTTTGAATATTTATTAGGGGTGATAAATGCAAAGTAGCGAAAGCAGTCTGAGGCATTTAGCAGTCCCCGAGTCTTATTTCCACTTTCGGCCTATTCGCACCGGCGATCTTTGACCTAACTTTAATTGATGTCCCTTTGCTAATGAATATTCAATTTAAAACATTTTAGGCCTCCTATCTTTAGAGGGCTTTACTTTGTTCCTGGGTATCATATTTAAATCATCTTTGAACTTTATTTTATTGTGCTATAAACAAGCTTATCATTACGGTATGTAAAAGGGTAAAACTGAAGATTTTATTTGTTCAATGTTATGCATTTAACTTAATCTTGTAAATAAATCTGATTGATAGCCTCAGCTAAATACTTTGCTTATTTCAACCGTCCCTTACCTCTTTCATATCGTGAAATTCTGCCTGATTAGTTTTCTTGAGTATTTAAAATCATAATGCATTTCACAGACTAAAGCCCGTCTTACACGGTCAATATTATTGTGTCAATATCGAATTCCGTCAATATTTGACCGTCTGAGTCTGAGAGTGGTATATTGTAGCAATAATATTGATACCTGTGATATATTCACCATATTAAATAATATTACTTCAATAATATTGATCGTGTGAGGCGGGTTTTAGTCTCAACTTATAACGGACAAGTTTGTATCAAGATATTTTACACCCTCAACTTGATATTTCTTAATGTATGTACTCATCTTTGCCAAACCTTGGCAAATCAAACGTGAAAACGGGGCAGTTTTGCTTGACTTGGCTTGTCATCTCTGTCTTCTCGCGTCAGATCCGCTTCTAGCGGGGATATTGCATCCATATATTTGTGTATTTATATAATTTCATATATTTTTTATTGTTTTATTTTATAAATAAAAATAGTTTAAACCGAAATCAACCGGTTAGGTTAGGGTTAGTATGGTTTGGATTGGGACTTGCCATAGTTTTGCAAATGTGTGAACAGGCCTTTAGGATATTTCGGGAGTTCACTATTTGTGAGAGGGAGAAGAGAAATAATAATTATTATAAACTAATGATGCATGATGGCTGACTGTGAATGTGGAATTCAGATAATGTCTTACAATTAGTTGAACTAAGAAATTATCTTAAATAAAAATAAATACTATTGTCTGAGTGGATATCGAATAAATTTCCCAATAGGGAATATATATTTAATAATAGCAAACAAGAAAATAGACAAAATAATTTTTAAAAACAGATAATAACCATATATTATAATAATAATAATGCAGAGCCTGACCCGTGATTTACTGAGTCGGGATAGGTGCGCATTCCCAAAAATGAGTAAGAAAGTGTATAATTCAATAATAACTATAATAATAATAAATTAAGTCCAATATTAATAAGAAGAAGAATACAATTTGCTTATAGATTTGCTTATTTATACTTTTGAAATGATTGAAATATTAGAAAAACCTTCTGTACCATTTCTTATTCTAAAACCTCGGTTGTTCATCTTGATCTTTAAAACCAGAGTATCTAAAATCTTAGAGTAACCTTCGATATTAACATTAAGCCATCTAACGATGTTAAAAATCTATGGTCTAATCGCAGAATCACAACAAACCAATAACGACTAATTACGAACTTACCCAATTACCAACAGAATTTAGCTAAGCATTACCACAAATCCACATAAAAATAGGCACATGCAAATACGATGTAAAACTCAAAATATTTTAAGACTGCCGCTTATATGCAAACAAAATGTGTGGTTTGTTAAAACTCATTTTAATGCAATGATTAAAATGGCTTTCATAACAAAAAAACAAAAATATTATATGAAAAACAAAGCTGAAGGGATTCATGACCATTACATATAGTCTTTCTCATGACAAACTTACAAATGTGAAAATCACTAATTTCAGAAGAGGAGAAAAGGTCCGATTTCGATTATTTTAAATGTTTTTGTTGGTCTCATATTTTTTTTGTCTCCTGATCTCATATGTAATTGTCGTTTTACTTTTATAATACTACGCATATTCGTTAGTTTAATATGAAAGCTTCAGACTTTCAGCCGTTTTTCGTAAAAATGCATCTGCTATTTCAGCACATTCTATTGCCGTTACAGATTCGTAATTTACTGTACAGGCTGTACCAATTGAAATAATATCGAAAAATGACAAAAAAATGTGTCCGAGCTTTTGATCGAGTTTGGCACCCGGGACTGCTTTACAAATTCCATCGATTCCTTTCCCCAACGTATTTTCTATTAATCCGGTAGAACCTTCAAAGTAAACAATAATCTTGCCTACTCATCACTGTTCTCTCAGTCCGCCGATGTACCTCAAGGTAGTATGTTGGCCCCATCCTACACACGGTGTATATAGTTGATACCCCAACCCATTCCAGCACCATCCTCACTACCTTGTTACCAATTCTTATAATTCAAAATCCTTCAAAAAGATCTCAATGCTCCTTATTTTGTCACAAATAAAATTATCCACAAAGACCTCAATATTTGTTGCAGATTTTTTGCACATTTGTTGCACATTTGTTGCAGATTCAGCCCGAAATAGATATGCGTCCTTTAATTCCAAACTCCTTACCCATACTAACCCTCTTGTTTTAGCCTTTCGTCTTTATGTATTCCTGATAATCCTCCGAGGCGTCAGAAAAAAAGATGGCCACGGAACCTTCTAATTTAAAATAGTCACTGAAGTGCTACCAATGGGTGGTTCCTTCACAAGTCATTATCATGTCTTATATTCTTATTTAGAATTTACTTGCATGATTGTAATGCAGTTGTAAATTTCAATAAATAAAAAAAAAATCTTTGACCGACTATATCTTCTACCAAACTTGTTAACATCATAATACATAATACAATTTGAATTTTTTTTTAATGATACATATTAATTAAAATTTGCCTGCATACTTCCCTCATTTAAATTCCTTCAATTACCCTAAGTTTTAGAAATAAATAAATAATTATCATTTATTATTATACTGCTTCTTAAAGTATAAATATATAATTGCTTTCCTTAGCCGGGACCAGTTCAATACAACTCCACTCTCATCTCGAGAATAAAAATTAGAATTACTGGGTCAAGTAAGCGATTTATCATTGTCCGCTACGTGCTACGATCCTGATGGCAACATAAGTCCCACTTCGCTGGCCTAGGCAGGTCGGGCTATGTTCACAATATCAGGCTTAGTGTATTCAGAAATATTGTTTCTAAAAACCTGCTGGAAAAACAAATCAAATTTTATTTATCTATGCTCTGACTGAATGATTTAAAATATATTAATGTAGAAAATATGAAGCTCGTAACGTCGTTTACTAGTGGTAAATTTATAAATAATTACTTTCTACATGTAGGCATATGAAAGATATAAGTCCACAGGTTCAAGTCTAGGATTTTCAGGAATAGTAAATCGCCAGGAGACACGGTCGGTGCATTGCCATACTGACATTTCTGAAAATTTTTGGAACTGAGAACATTGAGTTTGAAGTAAGTTAGTTCATTTCTTAATTATATTGGTCGTATTTTGTATCCTCAATTAATGACATCGCATATTCTGCTAGGCATTTTTGGCATTGCGAAGGGAATACAAAACCACTGGTTAAAATGCAAATTATCCTCAAATTGCAAAATTTGTGAACAAACCACTTAGGCATCGCGTCTACGACATAGTCTTGCAAAACTAACCTCACCCGAAAAAATCTCAGGAATCGAACACATTTTTTTATATTAATTAATGCTTTAATACATATAAATATATTTCATAGTTTAAAATTATTTATATCATATATATTAGAGAAACCATAATAAAAGAGATAGACTTAATTCCATGTAAATAGAGGCTTCATAAATATTTTCAAATAAATATAATTATACAGGATGAAGGGAATAATTTGCAGTAAACAAGCTATAATTATGTCATTAATTTTATACAATCAAATATCGTTCAAGTAAAGAAAAAGCACGTGTTCTATATTTCTGGCTTCTTGGTAATAAGAAAAAGAAGGTTCCTGAAGTGTTTCCTTAAGGATGGTTAGAAGGAAAGAATTTCCTGCGTCATTGAATTGTAAACAGGCCTTTGGATCGAAGTGTGCTTCCTGCCTTCCAACAGTTGCTCCTACCAACTTTTTTTTTAAAGAGACTAAGAAGAAGAAGAAAAAAACAAAACAATTAACGACCCGCTGTGCTCAGACATTTGCGTTTGTACTTTTTCAAGTTGTCAGAATTCAGAATGAAGTGGAATGTTGTGTTATCGTTTCTTCGGGAATTGGAATGTTCATCATTAGCCGACAAAGTTAGATTCTCCGGACGATGAGAATAGCAATTTCCAATGGACCGGGAGCTGAGGCAGATGCCAAAAAAGGCATCTGATTTTAAGATATTTTTGATCGTTTGGGCCGAAAGCACTCTCACTATTGACTGGAAATATGAATGTATGCCACCCTAGATCAGTTGACATTTAATTTTATACGTCAACGAATTCGTCATTTTCGTCATTTTTCAGATTTTCCTCACTAGCTCACTTCCAGTGTATTTTAGGTAAAACATAGACATATCTAATTTTAAAAAACGGCAAATTTCCTGCCAAGAAGAAATATATTGACAAACTTACCCTGTTAACATCAGGATATTCTACATAACTTCTAAATTTGTTTATAAAATATATAAAGATGAGTAAAACGAAAGACTAAGCTCCCATTTCCAATTTTAGATTTAAAAATGCTTTAAAGATTTATTTTCTTGGGGCTCGGAGTTTATTTTGTAGTTTAATAAACACTTCGATTTCGGTATGTTCCTTTGAAAGGGAGAATCTTGAAATTCTCGTTAAATGTGATTAATTTTCTTATTAAGTCAGCCCCAGTTCGTGTTTTCTAAAGGCTTCTGAGTGGGGATAAGCTTCTTCTCATTAAGGATGGAGATGGCAATAAAAGAAGGTTTGTGGACCGTCCCAATTTCCTCAAAGTTAATTCTTTCACTACCTCCTTCAAAGCGCAAGCCAAAGAGAAAAGACTTAATGATCATTTTTATAATCGGTAGCTTTTAATGTTTATGGTCATAGTTGTTACGGCTAACGATTTACTTATGAGGTTAAATTAGTAATTTATTTTTTATTTCACTCCCGTTTCGTTAATTAAACGCGTCAAGAAGAAAAAAACGGTCAATACAACTATGTTCTATCGTAGGACGTATACCTACATATTCTTTAAATGTTATTCCGAGTGAGATGATCCCTCCTTTTTTTAAATCGGAATAAATCACTTATTTATAAAGCTAATAACACAAACAATGTAAATTGAACTGCTGGAGTTATTGGTTTTCACCATTGGGACACTTACCCCTACTATCATATTTTTCTGGAGCATCTGCGGACGAGCACATTGAAATAAAAGTTCTTTTCACTAAATTTATTCAATTAAGTTATTCACGAGTATCGCTGAAGATTATAAAATGAAATTTTTAATAACTGGTACGTCGTCAACACAATTAGCAGCCACTTCTGAAATATCAGGCGAAATCAGTAGACACAATAGGTGATCTACCAATGTTATAAAATCTACATGTACTAGAACACTATGGAGACTGTCTGGGGGTGTCAGTAGAACACTTTTGATTAGAATGTTTCTGTCATTGCAATGCTCAATTGTTTCCTAACCTCTCAATGAATCAAAAACTCTCTCAACATTATTTAAAAATTAATTCTTGACTCAACTATGAATGACCGAACGAATCTGCTACTTAAATTTGTGATGGCCAGAATACGTATTTGAATGCTGGATTTCTGGACTGGACAGGCGTTTACTGTTGCAGCTACTCAGTTATTCTTATGGCTTTTCTTGTTGTCGATCTATGTTAGATATGCCTATTTATTAGTTTGATACTCAATTGCATCACACATATAAAGGCACATGGTCATGTAGACATACAGGCTCTCTTTCTTTCTTTGTTACATGACATTGGCAAGATTATAAAGGAGAGAATAGAATGGATATAAATTTCTAATCCGGTGATTTCTATTTTCACACCAGGCTGTAGGTTATGGTCTAAAATTAGTACAGGTCAACGAATGTTGCTCTTTCCTTCGAGTCCCGAGCCCCCTGTGGTCCATGAATATTCCGCTTCATTTTGACAGTGTTGTCTTTGGTGTCACGTGCTTCTACAAGATTGTGCCTTGAGAATTACGATACAGTTTCGTGTTGCCAACTGCAAGTAATATATGTACGGATCAGATGTTATACTTCTGAATAGGTGTGAGTTTTGCTACAGTATCATACAAGTTTTTTAAAAACATATTGTCGTTTTTTTTTTTTTTTAAATCGCAATTTATAGTTTCAGGTATGGTCGAGGTCAATAATAGTCAATTCCAAAATTTTATAAACTAATTTATGATATTTCAATTTCCAATGGGTTTCTGAGTAAATTTGTAGGTGTTTTCACTTTATCTCAAGCCAAAAAGTTAAAAATATCTTTCAATTATTTACTTTTCAATTATTTGTATGGAATATAGAATATTACTTAATTATAAAAATTTGAAAAAATAATTACATACTGTATCCAATTCATCCACAAATGTCCTAATAGTAATCTTATCAGTCAATTGAGTCAATCCAATTTTTTCTAAAATATTTCATTTTCAAATTGTTCGTATTTATTACGTCACAATCTCAATTAAAAGTTATGAATTAATTCAAAGGATGTATGAAAATCGGTTATATGGGCTTACGAAAATTCCAGTATGATTGTTATAAATCTGACAAAAACATATGGACGTAAAATCGTTGTTGAATTCTGTGAGGAGAGACATAAAAGATAATTTTGTCGAAAATTCATCCAATGTAGACGGAAAACTTACTTTTTTTTCAGTATGTCTATCTCAGAATTCAACAGTTTTCAGTTAAATAATTATTTTTAACTTTATTACTGTACTTGAATTGAGATTGCGCATTAAGTATATTTTTTAAATACCTATACCAATGAATTAATTTGATTCTTAAGTACACGACTTTCTGTTTTATATCTTCTGACTCGCGGGTCAATTGAGAATAAAAAAAATTGTATTAATTTATCTCATTAAAGTAATTGACTAGTTTTTTGTGTTTTTTTTTTAACTTATTTTATAATTTATATTTTTTTGAAGTAAAAAAAAAGATTTTCAACGCATCTTTATTTTATATCATATTTTTACTCAATCGCTTTATTAATTGATTTGAGATATATATATATATATATATATATATATATATATATATATATATATATATATATATATATATATATATTATTATAAGAAAAGTTCTACATCCAAAAGTATTATTTGTTATACTTTTTAATTGACAGACTCTTATTCACAAGCCTAGTGCTGAATTCAATAACTTATATTATTAGGGAAGAAATAGAACATTTTGTACTGTGGTTCCATGAAATCAATTTTTACCTGGAATACAGATGAAATTTTTATTTGTTTTATTTTAAATGATTTAGTTTTTAATTTAGTTTTTCCTTGAAGATTGTGCATTCTTTTTTTCTCTCTTAAAAATAAATTTTGGATGCAGTATGTTTTAGTTTTAACCTCCTGAATTTTAAAATATGGGAATGTAACTAATGGATATAATAACTAATTTTAAACTGAAAAAATGGTAACTATTATTTACACCTTATACCTCAGATGCAACAATAAATGCATGAATTTTATTGCAGGTATGACTTGAGTTGTGCAGTTTATCTCCGGTTCATACCATTTTTTGTTCATTTATTACACTCCACATCTACCCAAGCAGGCCTTTAGCGGCTTAATTAGCATTTAAAACATGAATTTCATTTAATGATATGTTATTGAGCTATATGCATTGATGGCTGCATTTTTACAATTATGAAATAGAATAAATAAATTAAATCAACAATTTTTATATTTTTAATTTTGTCTTCATTAACTGCAAGTACTTCGGAGATAATGGAAGGTATACTACGGGCCCGACTGGAGTCAACAAAACTTGACAAAATACAACGAACCAAAATTTTAAATTAAAATCTTATTTATATTAATTTCTTAATATTTTTATAAACGTTTTTTTCTTAAAAAGGATAACCGTTTCTATTAAATTGACAATTTCTGAATTATTATCAGAGAATTGAAATAAAACATGAAAAAAAAAATCTAATCCCTTTGTCATCTCCAAGGTTTATAATGACTTGCAAAAAATATTTTAAGCCTACATATAAATCAATAATATTTCTTATGAAATTATTTTTTAAGTTGAATATGAATTTAAATTAATTCTACACATTTATTAAAGACGCCGAGTGCTTGGACATAAGTCATAGTTTTTCTATAAATCTTTCTCCTTGAAACAATGCCAAATTTTCGTTTCATTTAATATAAAATCGTGAAGGAAAATTGGCCCAAATTTAGATTCACTCGCTGTTCTCTTTGCTTTTCTGAGAATCGTGTATTGCAAATTCCCTAACTTCAATTTCTTTCTTTATTTATTAATCTTATAAGTTCTGGAGAAGAGAAAATGCCTGTCAGTTTCCTCTCCCGCCTGAGGCAAACCCTTTCAGTTCTCATTAACATTCGATGATAATTGAAAAATAATTTAATAATTCATAATTAGTTAATTTTTCTAGGATAATTATTTATATTCCTTTCTTTACTTACGATGTACGATGCCAATCGTAAGCCCTCATTAGATAATAAAAATTTAAAAAAATCTTCAATGCATTTAGTAAAAATTACCTTTACCAAACCATTATAAACGTACCAAATTTTCTATATCTAATCTTCTGGAATTTAAGTCCTCATTCTACATACTCCCAGTACATTAGATCCTTTTTTTACTTTATCCCAAAGAACTCCAACATTCACAACTTCCTTACCACTCCACAAAAAGAAAAAAAAAATACTGAAATTTTTTCCTTCTTATACTCGGCATTGATCTCGCTTAAGTCTATTAAATATTAAAAACCATCTTTTTTAGCACCACCGCTTAGACACTCGAAAGCTTTTTTTTTTAAAATGTTTTATAATTTATTATCTTATATAACTTTCCTTTGTATTCAAGTATTTATTGGATATTTTTTTTTTTTTAATAAGCTATTTTTGATGCATTCTAAGTATTTTTTTTGTCAGACTTATTTTCGGCATGGTATTCTTAATAATAAAGGAATATACTGTTTTGCTTTTCTTTTTCATTCCGTTTTACTCTCTTGATGTGTTTCGAGTACCACAGATTGATCTACCATCTTTAAAACTTACAATTAATTCTTTTATATTAGGAATATCACAAGGATCTATTCCCATTCCTGTCTTTCTTCAAAACAAACTCAGCCAGAAATATGTCAAGGTTTTCCTAATTATCAATACTTTAAAAACAACCTTGAAGTCTAAAATGTCAGTTAATATGAAACTATGAATGGGTTGGGCCCTTTAGGTATCATAGCATGGATTGGTCCACGGCAAAAAGCTATTAGTTGAAACTTGAAGAGGCTGTTAAAAAAATAAAAAAAAAAATAATAATAAACAATATCAATCTTTTTAAAAATCGTCTTATTTATTGAAAATCGTATTGTTTATTGAAATTGCTAAACCTGCTATTACAAAGTTGATAAAAGTGCGTTTACGTCAAATAAAAGATAAGAGTATTCAAGAATTAGAGAACAGACATTTCATCAATATCCCCTTTTCAAGAACGACTTCGGTAACAACCTGAAACAAATGAAAACTTTTCCGATATTTAACTAAGGGTCCTTTGGAAATCTTCTTTGTCTTAAAAAAAGATAAATAAATAAACAAGTCTTCAACTATTTATGGTCAAGTTTTTGATATATTTTGAGAATTTATATTATTTAATATGTTTTAAACGGAAAACCAATCAAATCGGATTTGATTTTTTGTGTGTGATCATAGTGACAGTCGGTGTACAAAGTGTTTACCATCTATTGATTTTAAAATAATGTTTCTGCTGTTATGAAAAAATAAACAAGGATTTGTAAATTCTTTGAATTCCGTGCTAAGATATATATCTTACATGCTTACCTTACATCTCTTTTATTTATAATTATTTTATTTTATAAAAATTTTCTCAGGATATTTAATACGTTGGAGAGCTAAAAACGTAGCCACTGCTCTTTTTGTCATAATTAGTAAAATGATGACTCTATGCAATTGAGTAGGTTGATATTTATTTAGTCCTAAGGAAATATTGGATTAATGGACACTTTTGGAATATCTGAAAATGATTCTGATTCAATCAGTTTCTTTTTTGTAAAATGGGTCTGAGTATGACGAATATTATTCATATATTTATGGCAGAATATATAGGATGTCGCTAATAACCTTTCCCCCACTTTAAATTCTAGAATATAAAGAATATCAGAATGAAATTTGTGGGATCCTAATTTGGTAATCTGAGGTGTATTTTAGAGTGTCAAAAAAAAAGAAGAGTGTTTTGGGTAAGCTTTGACTATTTGTTTAGTTAATGCATTTTTAATATCCAATAATTACAACTAGTCCAAATAATAGCAATGATCACCCAATTCATCATTCAATAAATATTTTTGAAAAAATAATACTTTTTGCTGTTCTCTTATTTATTATTATCACTCTAATAGTTAGCGTTCTGAAATTAATGTGCTCATACCGGATTTCCTAATATATATAATGATATTCTGTCTAAAGAATACCTTTCCTCTCCCCCGCTCAAAAAATCGAACACTAGAAAGTTGATATTACAAGAATCTTACCCCAACCGGAAACGACGTGAGAAATACTGAGTGGGAGAACAGGAATAAAATTCAAGAGACAAGCTCACTTTCTTAAATTTTAGTTAATTACAATTTTTGCTGTGGGGGTTGAAAAACTAAGGAATGTCAGGAAAGAAAAATCATAAATTTTCAATTATTGTTATTTTTTTATATTCGTTAAAAGAATTTAGAAAGTATCATATATTTGGCATTAAGGTTCAGCTTTGGTTATCAAGTTATAAGGAATTTCGGAGTCTCATACTGGTCGAAAATTAAACCTAAGTATATCAAATGAGTTTAAAAAAAAACTATACCTTGAAATCGGAAAAGGTTAAATGAGAGCGTTGGTATCTTGGATGAGTTTAAAAAAATTTAAATGTAATCTGCAAATGTCATAACACTACGCCAAAATATAAATTTTTGAACATCTGCAACACGTAGACTTTTTATAAATATTATTTTCTATTTTTTTTTGTTTTTTAGAAGTAAAAAAATTACAAAGATATAACTGTTTTTATATAGTTATTTTGACAATCTCAGACACACTGCACCTTTAATATTTCATACAATATTAATTTTCTGAAAGTCAAAGTTGTATTTATTTTTCAAGATTATACCATTTATTGTTAAATATTATGAATTAAAATGTGCTGTAGCCTATGTTGTTAATAATTCGGAATGTCTTAGCTTGGCATCCGTTTAAAGAGATGAGGATTACAAAAACGAATTTAGCTCCGTAATATAATCCTAAATTGTTCGCGCAAACTTGTATGGGTGAATTCCTTGGATAAATTTCTTACAAAACTGACGCCATTTAAGTCAAATTTTGCCACTTCCCAAATATTGCCACCCCACGTAAGTGTCTAGTCTACATGTGCGTAAATTCGCTAATGATTGTGCTACTCTAGCTGCATTATCTAGTGGTAACACAGCTTTAAGACAAACTTGTTTGTTAAAGCACAGAACTAAAAAAAATATTTCGAATTCTTTACTACATTTGTTTTACAAACTGATTTAGCAAACGTTTCTCACAAACAATTAGGATTCGGCATGAAACAGTAATCAAAGCAGTGTTGCCAGGTGAGCATGTGTGATTTGCCTACCCTGCATTGCAGCAGCTTACTTCGTTATTGAGAATCCTCGACCTTGTCAGTAGTGGCTAAGACTGCTGTTTATAAGGCGTTGGTACAGTGGTGATGATTTTTTTAATGACTTGACAGTGAGGTGTTTCTTAATAAATTTAACAAGAATGTCAAATGTAGTTCTTCATTTGACATTCTCATGAACCCTTCATCAGGCGAGTATATTTTAAATACACCAGAAAGCCCTTGTAGCACAGGTCTCTTTCGACCTTGAGTATTATTTTTGTAACTACTTTATTTTTTTCAAATTGAGATTAATAATTCTATATATTTCATAACGAGATATGAAATGTTTACAAAATTGAGATTTATTTATAAATAAATAAGAAGAAATTTTCATCATTAATTAAAATTTGCTTTTATAAAAGAAATAATTTGTTATTTCAAGTATTTTGATATAAATAATAAATCAGTAAAGTGATTTACATACAAAAATAATTTGTATATACATAGATAGAGAGCTATATAAAATTATAAAGTGTAACTACGAAATTTATTATTCTTGTTTTATTGCAATAAAAATATTTGTAAACTCATATGTTCCTATGTCACCTACTCTAAGGCTCTGAAGCCCACCTATCATTGCCTGTAATTATTATTTTAAAGGGATTTGCCCTGGAATAAATAAAGAGTTTATTATTATTATTGTTATTAAAAATCACAATCACGTTCACACTTTTATTTGATTAGCCTTTTTAAGTTTATAGTCATAGAAAAGCAACTTTGTAAATGCTTATAATTATTTTAGCGAAATAAGAAAAAATAAAATAAAGAATATTTACCTACTAGTGTACCTACTAAGTGCAACAAATATCACTGTTCAAATCACAACTGACACTACACGGTAATGAATAATCATACCAAATCCGGAAAGAGTGTAGCTATAAATAAAAACTGCTTAGAGCATTCTACTCTTACAGGTGAAAACACTCCATTCAAAGCGCGACCTCTGTTGGGATAAATTTTAATTGTTAATCTTCATGACAAAGCCAGCGATACATTAAGAAAATTCTAATTTTCGCCAAACAATCGATGTTCAAGGTCGTCTGGCTATAAGACTTAGGTTTTTCCGCATATGATGGTTATATTTAAGTGAAAAATATGTTAATATAAAACCAACTTCGATAACATAAATGTTAACCTTTGAGAACCAAAGTTCTAAAGGTCAATCAGGAAATAGACCGACTTAACTCCAGGATAGGTCAATGAGGAAATATACCAACTTACCAACAGGATTAAGTTCCTATATCCTAAGCCAAATTGATGAAGCCGCTACTAAGACTTCTTAAGTATCAACACTAATCTGTTAGCACTAAGCCAATCATCCGAGGACCCATTAACCTATATTAGAGTTTCAATGTACAATGCAAATTTAAAAGTTCGTGCGTTCATTTGTACGAGTAATTATAATAAGACAGATAAACTGCCTTCATAGAAGCGCGCTAACGCTTAAATATAAGATTATAGGATCTTAACACACAGAAAGACTAACCACAAATCCGGTTTACTTACTTTTATGTGGTAACGTAAAAAATATCGGAAAGAAAGACTAACCATGAAATTACAAAGTTCTCTTCCCTATTAAGAGAATAATGGAAACCGAAGAAAATCACTACTGCACCTAAAAGCTAAGAAGTTAATTAGAGCATTTTAAGAAGAGCAGTCGCTAATGGCCACATCAGTCGAAGCGACATTATATAAAAGCAAATAAAAAAACAAATTAAAATTATAATATAAGTTCTATTGTTTATTTTATTATTAAGAATTGTGTGATAGGAAATGAGAAATGTTTTGATAATTTTTAAGATTGTTGTTTTTAAATTTACTAATTGTTGTTTTACCAAAATGAGAAAACAAAACTTTTAATCGCTTTTGAAAATGATTTGATCGGAACGTCAAAAATCGAAAAAAAACAAGTAAATGAGACTGATATAGAGGGTGAATTCACACGGAGAAACAGTTTACTGATATAATTTCGACATTCTGTTTGCTACAACTTTTTTTTTTTGTATTTTGCATCTCAAATTGGTATAGTTCAATATAATGGCAACCCGCATCTTCTTTTTATTGTTTTTCTTTTTAAATCATTTTTTACTCTCGAAAATGAGTCACAACAAAGATCACAATAAAACTAAGCACTCATATTACTGAGATATACTGATACTGTTTGTGTGAGGGAGAGTTAAAATACTGATGAAACACTAACAATATGAAGTACCGTCAGGATTACTGATCGCGTACTGTCAAAGCGCTTTAGAAATACGATTCGACGATATGTTTGCAGATTCCATTACGAAATATATTAGTCAATGGCTAACCGTCAGACGTCAGGCGCAGAAGACCTATGGAATATTTGTCCAACCCTTGAGGTTCACCGCTCGATTTGTTTTGCCATCCAACCACATAGTTCGCTACTGGCGGAGAGTGATAGATGTTCTTACATTTTTTCACGTTTTATTTTATACTTTTGATAAACGATAATATATCTCTTTCCCAATTATGTATTTAGTTTCTTTAGGAAACATCTTTTGGAGTAATCAAAACAATAACTCAGCCATCAATTAATTCCGTATAAAACTGCTGCAGGTGACAAATCCTTTATTAGCTGTGCCACATCCTTAAAATTAAATGCACCTAATTTCAGTAAGATTTGTTTTCAAGAGATCGCAGCACTCTTGCTCCATTAATTAACGGAATCATGAATTTTCAATCTGTAAACGGAATCGTTATCAAGATCCACATTTAATTCACGCTCAATTGGTTCATAAATTTTTAAATTAATTATTTTGGGAATAAAAAAAAAAGAACTAGCGAATTATTATTATTTTTATTTATTTTTTAAACTCTTTTATAGCCACTTAATCACAAGTATATCAATCCAGACTACGAAAAGAAATTAATGTTCGGTTGCATAGGCTGATCGTAAAAGAAAAATAATATATTAATGGCCGTTTAGACGGTCCAAATTTTCCGGCAATGTGTGACTGCAATAGTGTTGCAGGCATTGTTGCTGCAATATACGGTAATGTTTCCCAAATATCTACGTATGGCCCAGCCATATTGCCGTACATTTTGCCTAATTGCAGGTTGTTGCCGAGTATTGCCGAAGGGTTGCCGGTGTTGTCCAGAGGGATTGGAGAATATTTCATACTGCCGGGCCATATCCGACTCTATCTCTGTAAATCCTAACCTCTCACTCACTTTTTTCATCTCCCCTTTGCTTCGAGAAGCGTTTATTTATTACTACAGATTATTTTTCAATTGATTTTTAATATTATTTTATAAGAATGGTTATTTCAAAAATTATTTTACTAGAGAATTATTATTCGCTCACATTATTTCAAATAAAGCATAGGTTCTTTAATATAACTAAACAATAAATAAAGTCAAACTAGAAATACATACTCAAAATAATTACCAACACCCTAACAACTTCTGTCATTTTCCTTATTTTAATTAATTACCCGATTTAATTCATAAAACAATTCTTCTGTTATTTTTGCGAACGAACAAATCTTTTTTTGCTTCAAATCCAGATTTTATGTCTATTGAATTTCCATATTACCTCTTTTAATAAATATTATTTTTAATAGATATTAATGAAACTTTTTAATACATATTTACTCTTTTAAAACACCTCTCTGTAATACATACTGCCTCTTTTAAACCATGTGAATGAACCTCTTTTAATACATATTACTTCTTTTAATGCATATTAATTTGGAAAACATAACATATAAATGCAGATAACATTATTTTATCAACAAATGCAGTCAAATATAGAAATATGAATTATTTGATCTTATTCTTATTCAAATAACATATCTTTATATTATATATTATCTTATCTTACTCAAATTATTTTATGGAGTAAATTGGTCCATATATTAATGTTCAATTGAGGCTACAGCTGTAATAAATTCTTATAAGCCCATTCATCTGAGAGAAGGTTGAGACAGGACAATTAGAAGTGATGAAGGGACAACCAACTAATAACAGCATTAGCCCTCTGACCCAGTATATAGAAGCTGAGGATGAGCTGATAAATAAGAGGGGGAAGATCCTATTTTTATTGATGTATAATTTTTAACATTTATGTGTAAATGCTTTAATAAACTAATTTGATAATTATGAATCCGAACTTACTCTTCTTCATTGGTCTGGTATTTTGGAGTATAATTGTGGTGAATGTTGCCTGGAAAGTTTTGAAAAGGTTCTAAAAATTTGTTCATTTATGTTTTTAGAGTGCTGATTAAAAATTTAAATTTTGACTCCTCAAATTATTCTATTAACTTTAATAAGCTAGTAAGTTAACGCTTCATGAAGCTCTTTTAATCTCTTCAATACATATTAATCCATATTGCCTCTTTCATTACATGTTAATGAAGCTCTTTTAATATATATTAAATTGAAAAACTTAACAAAACATATAAATGCATTTAAAATTATTTTATCAAAAAATGCAGTCCAATACAGGAATATGAATTATTGTATCTTATTATTATTCAAATAACATATCTTTATATTATACAATATCTTATCTTACGTGATTTTTTTTAAGGTGTAAATAGGTGCATATGTTAATATTAACGTTGGGGCTTTTACTGCAATAAGCGCTTATAAGCTCATGGATCTTTTTTTGTAGAAAACTCTTAATGACTATTTGCTTTAAATTTTCAGTACTGGTTTAGGAATAACTGCTTGACATAATCAAATATATGTAGTTGTTGGGCAGCATAGAAATGTTCAGTTTCACTAAGTATTTTTATCAAATAACAAGCTCTCTTTGGTAAACCTAAAAAACTTTTTGGATCCTTTTGAAAAGCTATTAACATGCAAACACGCATTAAGTTCTTTAATGTTTTTCATTGTCTGAATCATCTTCTGATTTTGGCTCAAATGAACAACTATCTACCTCAGAACCTGTTGATGACACTGAAGGTTGGGAAATGCTTGATGCTGTTCCATTATCAACTGTATTGCCATACCCTTATTGTCTCTATATACCAGAAATAACACATTTCACAGGTGATGGTGCATTTTTAATGAAATAACGCATGAATGCAATACAATGTCTTTCTTTTTAGCATCCTAATTTACATTTACACGTGTACTTTTGAATTGCACTTTCATTATAACTTGAATAGTATTGGCAATGAATAATGTTTTATCGCGATGTGAATTTGATGAAGGAATGTACTTGAAGTCACTTTGCAAACATTAGTTAGGAACAATTTCGTTTGTTTTGAATCTGTAACTTATTTTCTTTGGCACTTTCACTACCAATCCTATTTCAGTCTATCTGTTTTATTACGTTTACTGGATCGATAGATATGTGGACAAATGAAAAAACAATGAGCATAAACAAAACAGTATAGAACATAACCTAGCATAGAACTCAGATTCGAAATGGTTACGCTCGCCTCAGCCAATAGAAACGAAGATCGTCACTATATCTATGTATGGCCCTTCTAAACACTATTTTCCGGCAATCAATTGCCGCAAATATTGTCTAGCAATGTAGCCAGCAATGTTGCCCAACATATAGCCGAGCAACATTGCCGGACTATATTTCTGGAAATATTATTGGGCAATATGCAATTTTTATTAATCTTGTAAACGGCACTTTATAAACAGTCGGGAGACTAGTTGGGAGCTCCTGTTGTAGGCTAGGGGGACCGGACAGTTACCGGTACCGACTACAGGTAGTCCATCAGCTAGCACACGATGTTTGTAAATTGTCTCACTTTAGCGTTGAAGTCGAGTGAAGAGTAATTTTCTTTAGTTTTCATAGATAAATTACGAATATTCTGATTCGTAATCATATCGAAATCGGTAGCTTTGCTATGGTTTTAGCCAAAATAAAATGTAAGAAAAGCAATTCATCCTCTTTTTTCATGAAATATGCATTTTAACCAAAAAAGTGTAACTAAAAGGTTGTTCAGCTTATTATTTACAAAAAAAGTTCTGTTGCATTTTGAGCCATAACATACGACGACAACATTGATACTGACTGTCAAATTCTCCGAAATTTTTGGTATTTCTAGAAAAAAAACCCTCTTATCCCATACTTTAAACGCTACAAATTCAGGAAACAAACTTAAAACGATTTGATATTTACTCTATTTACAATAGAACAATTTATGAACATAAATGGTAAATATAAATTAAAATAAATGGTAAAGATACTACCCTAAAAAAAGAATTGCTGTCGGCTCGTTTCAATCCTCGAAATCTCAAATTCAGTCATTGGTTAATATTATAATATATAAACCTTTATTTTATAATTTTACATATTATTTATATTCTTAAAAAAACTCTTGATAAACCGATGAAACGCTTAGCGTGCTTAGATACGCTTTGCAATTCGACGTACGTATAACGTATATTATCGCGGATCAAACTCTTACACCCATTTATGGGTCATTTCACGAAAATAGAGCATTTTGGACAACATGAATGTACAATTTTAAATTGCTAGTTTTATCAATATTTTTTAATAACCCATACCCTATATGTATGGATGTTGATCCTCCAAAGCAGCATTCATTTATTTGCTGGAATAATGTTATTTAGCTAATTCATTAACTACTGTTGACAAAGGACTAAGGTACGGGTGCAAAGGACTCAGAATGTTAAATATATGTTATCAAATTTCTACAAAAATTGTTTATTAAAACACCAGAATTAAAATATAATTAATCTCACATCAAACTCCCATTTGAACTATTATAAAATTAATAATTAATTATATTAGTAGCTAATATATATTCTGCTGGGACTTCAAAGTCATTTTAAAGAAATTTGTCATATCAAAGTATCCCATACGACGGAATACATTTAGGAAACTGGACACCTAAAACAATTATTCAGAATGGTGATGCTAGCGAAAACTGCCACTACAATGTTCGAAAAAATTCTCAAAAATAGCCTCCCAATAAACAATTTATTGGTAATTGTTTGCGAAAATTTCAGTCATGCAAAGAAGCGTTTCTATGTGATTCTGAGAACATTGAAATAATTATTATCTGTGCGAAAATTGTTTGAACTTTTCGAAATTTCAAAATTTTGGCATTTTTGTAATAATTTTCTAACGGAAATTGTGTGATAATAAAGCTATATAGAATGTTATGTGAAAACTACAGTTTAAAATTCCCTCTTCCCCTCAAAAAAATAAATAAATAAAATAAGATTTAAATAGGAAACTCTCAATTTTACTATTACTGAAGTTATTGAAGCAAATTACTAAAGGACTGAGAACACAGCGTATTTTTAGAAAATAGTACATCACCCTTTCAGCGACGAACTACGTTTAAAAACTAAGTGTACTTACCTTCTTCTAGGACTCCAGTACAGAAAAAGGACTGAGAAAATGAAGTGATGTATTCACGTTAACACAAACTTGTTGTATCTTGCACAATACTGAGAGCTTTTCTAGAAACATTGAAGGTTATGTCTCCTTAGGCGGGAACTAACAGTGATACCAACACATACATAACCAAAGAATTAATACAAGTACCTTCTTGCCGCCAAGTTTAAGGTTCGACAAAGGACTGAGGTCCACACTTGAAGACATACACAAAATGCACTGTCTACACTGAATTTTTATAGATTTAGGTTCAGAACTCCTACACAATAAGTTAGAAGGGTTTGAACTAAAAATAACCAAGCAACGACCGTTTTCAGGCCTGATTTAAGGTTTGCAGATAACCATAAAGAGGAGCACCCGAGAGTGGAGACATGAAAAAAGACAGAAAAAATGCAAAGACAATTTTTTTTTTAATTCACTTCTGATGACTTACTAATGACAAAAGATAATTGAGTATGTAACATACAATAGGTAGAATTTATTATGATTTTAATAATCCGTCATCTAAGAATGAAAATTTTGCAAAGACATGAATTGACCCAAGTTAGTGAAAGGACTCCTCCTCTCTTATATCCTCTGAATTTGAAGTTTGCTACTATTTTCTATATAATATGCAATATATATATATATATATATATATATATATATATATATATATATATATATATATATATATATATATATATGTACTCCTTGTGTATGCAGGCATATTTATACACCTGAACCAGTGTGAATTTTAATAAATACATCCAAATACTTTAATATTTAATAATTTAATAAATACAGCCAAATACTTTATTGTATCTGAACCATTCCTCTTCGGTGTAGGTAAAATGAGACCTTAACTCGCGAATAACTTAAAATCCTATCATATAATTTTTTGGGCCCCTGGAGACTTTTGCTCAGAATGGCAAAAACTAATTCCTTGCCACGTTTTAGAACATTTCATTGAAACAACTTTTTATATAAAATACTTCCTTTTGAATACATTTTATTTCTGGCAAATTACATCTTCTGAATAAGGATTTTTTAGTTGATAAAAAGGTGTACTAATATTTTTATTGAATTTTGCATTTTCTTTTTTTTTTCTGTACTCTATTTCTGTATTACAGTATTTCTATTTAGTTTGTCAACTATCAACTATTGTATTTTAAAAAAATCCCTTTATTCAGCGTTCCACAATGTTGAAAGTTATAATTGGATAAAATTTCAAGCTGATAGGTAAAGTGGATTTGAATTTTAAGGTAGGCACCAAATGATGAAAATCATAATTTTTCACGAGAGAGCAAGGACTAAAATTAGCATTTTTTTTTCATATAATTTTAAAATACAAAGTAATAATTTAAACGTTGATTAAAAAAAACACATTTTTTTTAGTTGAATGGTTTTGTTTATAACTTTCACTATATGGAAATAAAGGTTTTATTTCTTTTCACGAGAGATTAATTAATATATATTTGTAATTTCCTCCATTCTCTGGACTGAGGAATGTGCATAATTCAAATTTCGTATTCATATTTAATTTTATTCCAGTGCTCAGAAAAGCACAGACAAAAATTAAATTAATCTAGAATAATCATCAGGAAAAAAAATTGACATTATTTTTCGTTTTTTCATCAGTGGCCCCTTAATTTACATCTTCTCTTATCCACACCCTTTTTAGCTTTTCATTTTTCTGAAATGGTAATACTACAACTAGTTCTTTCATTTATAATTTAATGCATTGAAACCCTTTCTGATCGATTCTTGATTAGCTTCTGCCGTTCTATACCGAATAATTTTACTGTGGCTTATTTTAACATTTGTTTGATGATGTTACTGAGAATATTAACAAATATATTTTTCTCCTCAAAGTTGTGGAATGTTCTTGTCCAATTTTTAAATGAATTATAAAGCAAATTATACTGGACAGCCCGACACCAATCTGTTACCTCTGAGATACCGAATAGGTCGACAATAGAAGATAAAAGGAAGAGGGTTGAACAGAACGGTGCGATATTAATTACCGTCTTTTCATCACTCTCCAATGCCAAAGTGGATGCTATATTTCTGGAGAAGATGTCTTCGGTTACTTTATCATGATGAAATATCAAGTGAAGGACATTCTGGAGGAACGCAAAAGAAACATTTTATCTTCTCTATCGATAATGTATTCGGCTATTATTTTATCATTTCACCTGTTCAGAGTTCTACTTACGTAATCATAAATTATGTAAAAAAAAAAGATAATATGAAAATAAGTATATTTATTGATGGAAATAAGCATATTTTATAGCCTGGTTAGCAGTGGTTTCGTTGTCCATAATAATATTATCAAGAATGCTATTTTTGAGTGCTACGACTTTCTCCGGGAAAAAGGAAAAAAAAATAAAAAGGAAATTTTCATTATATCTGGAAAACCAGGTACATTGTTTCTCTGTAAATGGAATGTAGAATTTCTAATGAATACAAGGTAAATGTTCCTGTTATATATTTAATTAAGCTTTGTAGTTGTTTTTTTTTTCTCTTTCTTCATTGAAATATTCTTTTTTCTTTTTTTTTATTCTGATGACGTAGCATTTTTTATTTTTAATATTATATAATATAATATTGTGCTAATATAACCTGAGGATCTCCAAACAGGATTTATATCACTCGTCTTCAAGAAAGGTGACAGGAAGATGTCTCGGAACTACGAAGGTACCTGTGTACAGAGTTTGATCAGCAGAATTATAGTAAGGCTCCTCCTAGAAAAATTAGAGGATGCTTTCCTTATCCCTAAGGAGTAGGTAGGATTAATGCGGGACATTCCTGTAATAATAACATCTTCGTCCTTCCACAGCATATCAAGAAATCGCGGAAGATGAAACAGGAGCTCCATTCTCCTTCGTTGACCTCGAGCAGGCCTATGACAGCATCCCAAGAAGTAGAATATGGACAGCGCTGAGGGAGGACGAGGACCTAATAGATGCAGTGAGACACCTATACCGAGACAACATTTACAAGGTAAAGCTTAGAAACCGGCTGCCGGAGCCTTTCTCGGGTACTAGGGGTCTGAAACAGGGGTGTAGTATGGCACCGATCCTTTTCTAGATCTACCTTCACGTGGCTGTTGAGAAATGGTATAGTCGGTGGGGTGATGTGGGACCATTCATCGA